>OZ010590.1:52921795-53211795 GCA_963932145.1 Acanthosepion lycidas
TGTTAGCTTATTGATGTACACACACACGGCCAGGTGGTTAGGATTTTAGCGTTTGGTAAGATAGGCCTTGTGTGATGATCTTGATGTGCCGCACTGTTGGGTTGACTCAAACTTTGTGCATTAAACTGAGTAGAATCCAGTGATGTCTGTGCTAGTACAAGGTCACAAGTAATCATAACTAACGGTTTGAGTGTACAAGACCTGTTCAAAGCTGTTGAACATGTCAGATTATGTGTTCACTCTCAGAAACTGTAACTGAGGTCTGCTCAGAATTGTTGCAGTATAAGCCACAAATTGGCATTGTGGGTGTAGAATAAACATGGTTTACCTGAGCTGGCATCTGCAACAGAGGTTGGGTGGACCACCCTTGCAGATGAGCTAACTCAGAAACAATAGCCTCCCACTCCCATTCATTCTTATAAACATTGCACTTGAGTTTTAATGACTGTATTGGTACAAATGTGGTATTTTGTTGCAAGTCTAGTCTTTTGTTTTCATTTACTTTTGAATTTAAGCTGGATATTTTCTCTATAGGTAGAAAATGGTGCTGGTAGCCATTCGTCCTGGGTATGACGATAAACTACATCTGCATCCTGGGTAAGATGATAAACTACATCCAACAGCAAGGCCTTTGATCAGGAGGTTTTGAGGAGTGTGGAACTACCTCTCAATTGCTGGTGTTCCCAGGTCCACCCTGACCCGGGGTGGTAGCACCTGTTAGGGTCCCAGCTATGGGCAGATATTTAACCCTGAAACTGAGTCAAAATACTATGAAAGGGTAAAAATAGGTTTTAATACCAGAAATACTCTGTAAAAATTATTACCAGCTATTTGTTTTTTTTACCAGCAATACATTTTTGAAAAAAAATATTACCAACAATAAAAAGTTTGCTGGCATTAAATAACCTATTGAGGTTGATATGCCGTAAACTTGTGAAGAATACGAAAACAGTTAAAATTTCTCTCATGTGTTTTAAGTGGTGGGTTAGAACTTCTTCCGAATGTCAAAACTATTATTTGGAGAAATATTAATGCAACAAATTAAGCATTATTTATATTGATTAATCACGTCACTTAAAACAATTACTTCGCTATTTATGTGAATGAAAAACAGTAATGATATGAGTGACAGATGGCTATCAAAAAGACACTGTTAATTATTTATAGCTAATTTGTTTGAATAATGCATTGACTATTGTAAGTAAATAATTGCACTAAAATAAGTAACCAAGTAATCGTTTTAAGTTCTCTGAACAATGGTACGAAATATTAATCATTATGTGAATACTAATAAGTAGCAAGGTCACATGACCACAAGTTGTAATTAATTTAACCCTTACTCATGCACTGATCTCGGTGAAGATTTTACTCATTCTTATTAATGATGATATTATTATTATTTAGAAAAGACATTTGTAGTATACATTTAATATCCCTAAGTATCATACACTAAAGTGATGTTATGTTCCTGTCTGCCAAATAGGTACAGTTAATTTTTAAACTTTTATTTTCAATCTTTATATATATATAATAAGATACAGATAAATGAAATGATGGCTCTTTAACCATGAATAGTGTTTGATCAAACATTTTTCTCAAGCTATTATAACATTCATGATTGGATCAAATTCTAGTTGTGTATACCTTTCATGACTTTACAATACTTTGCAGCATTTTGCAAAATTAATAAAACTATTTATACTTAAATTTGATCAAAGCCATGATGATTCTCATCTTTTGAGATAGTCTTGTTTTACTTGTACTGGATTTTACTTTTGTGTACTTATAAAAAATATAAAAAATTTATTTCACATTTAAATAGTTGGCTGTATTCTTGTAAAATCTCTGTATGTTAAAGTTATTTTTAGGCTAATGATTTAAAAAGCCTGATTAATTCTTATAGCCATTGAATACTTATATTGATAATGTTAATCCTGTTAGTAGTCTCTTTTGTCAGAGGTCAGAGTAAAAGGAAGAGGATAAGAAGAGATGGAGTTTGATCACATGGTTTAACGTCAACATCTTTAGCGACACCTATCAAACAAAGCAAAACTTCCGCTTTTGTTAAAAAAACAAAAAACAAATTGATAGCATGTCGAATGTAGCAATATCAAGTTTATTTTTGTATCTGAAGACTGACAAAAGTTGGTTCTTCTTCTAAAAAAAAAAAAAAAAATTGTTACATTGGTTCAACATGTTAGGAATGGTTTTGGATTACTTCAAGTTAGAAAATCACAGACACACAATGACATGTTTTGCTGCTGCAGCGGTCGTCATTTGGTAAGCAAAAAAAATGTGTTGAATTATTATATTAAAAAGAAAAAAAATGTTGCCTCCTTGCAGTCTTAAAAATTGTTTTTGAGGAAATGTTTTTTTTAACAATGGTATTGTTTTTGTTTTTGCATAAACTTTTTACTTACTGATTGTTTTTATATATATATATATATATATTTTCATGTAGTCAGGAACTTTTTCAAGTACCAGATGCTTTGCTGAGCACATTCAAATATTCACAACAGGATTGGCCATTATTTTCATGTTTTGTATTCTTTCCTGTTCAAAAATATCTGTACACAAAAATTAATAATTTTTGATATAAATATTGCTCTTCACCACCAACACTTCAAACATTTTTTTTTTTTTTTTTAATAAATCTCAACTTTAATCCATCCATCAGCTGTCTTTTCTTTCCATAGAAAATGAGAAATTTGTCGTTAATCTGTTCTGATCTTAAAATATTCAGTGTTGGCTATTACTTATGGTCTCTGAAGTGTTTTCACAGCATTTGCTGTGTATGACCCCATTATACTTAGATGTGAGAGGTCAACTTTTAGATACTTCTTATGTCCGAGATAAGGATTTAAGAAAATGACTCTTGATACATTTTTAATAAGATTCACTTAGTATATAAAATAAATATTGAATCCTTAAACTTTTCAGATGTGAAGAACTTTTTGAACATGGTTAAAAACTTGAATAAAAAAAATTTACATTTAATGGATTACTATAACTACTAGGTTGAACAATTTTGAAATCGTTTTCATTATTAAAACAAAAGAGATTTTAAATTCATGTTGAAAATGTTTGTTTATTTATTAAAGAAAATGTTTTAAATAAATACAGATGTTAATTTGATAGAATAATTTTGGAGATAACATTTTCACTGTCTGTCCATTATTTCAGTTTTTATGCTTCTATGCATGCATAAAATATACTATAGCCAATGTCAGTACATACTAGTTAAGTAGATCAACTAACATACTATGTTGGTCTTTGTCCAAATTTTTAAGCATTAATGATTGAAATTTAGGTATCTTTTGATCAATCATGCAAATAATTGCTTTTTAAATATTACTTTTAGTTTTTTGTTTTATTTTTTTATTTTTTGTTTTTAGATAGAAATTTATTCTAAGAATTATTTATGTACTTTCAGTATTACTGGTAAAGACTTTCATGAATGCATCAAATTTAATTCAAACTTAATATGTTATAACAGTTTTTGTTTGTGGGATTGTCTTTTCATTATCAAGTATGAAAAAAAATAAGTAAATCCTTTTCTTCTTTCTCTTAAGGAATTCTGACTTCCATGAAAACATTTAAAAAGTCTGTCAAATAAAAGGTTTAAATAAACTTATTGATTAAGAATGACTGCACATTTCAAAAAAAAAAAACCCAACAAAAACAAATGTCTTGTTTGCTTGCTGAAAAAAAAAAAATTCAGTTCTAGCTTTATCATAATGTTTTATTTTTTAAATAGTCCTTACATTCAGCATGAGACAACACTATTTTACTGATATAATTTAACATTTATTTACTGAAATATTTTTAATGATTCATACTTACAAATCATATAAATTATATTTGTTGTTTTAAATGTTTTAATCTTGATAAGATATACACATTGAATCTGCTAAGCACACTAATTGGTAATGCTGATATTCTGTAAGGTGATATTTGTCTTTGGTTTGATGGTTTATGAAAGGTAACACAAGTATTTTTAGGAAATTGATGAAAAAGAAAAATGCTTTATATGATATTGCATGGTATTTTCTGTCTTTTGTCATTGAAGATGACTATGGCTTCTGTTCTGGGTGGTGCTGCAGTCCAGAGGCAGCTGATAGGGTCTAATCTGGGCTCTGCATATTTATCTCACATGCAGGTCATACATTTGCAGATTTTGTAGATAGCAAATTGAGCTTCATGTACTATGCATTTCCTTTCAGTTTCCAAAATTCTCTTGGATTTTGCTGCATTGAGTTGTTTGGGACTATGCTATCACAATAATTAACACCGAATAGTTTATATAGAACTAGAAGAAAACTTTTATATTGATCTGGTCAGTAAGTTTTTTTTATTTTTATTCTGAATCTCATTGTCATAATTCATATCAGTAATGTTAAAATTTAAGTGAACTTCTGATGTCTATTCAGAAAGTATCTATCCATTTGATACAAGTAATGCTTTGACTTCATTTTGTCTCAAGATGTTGATGGTATAGCAACAAAGGTTGTGCCTAACTGCTAATAGTCCATAATGATTTTATCTTGTTACATGAATGTGCATATGAATTGGAGGTGTATCAAATACCTCCATTGGTAGGGGGTGGGGGAATTTGCACCTATTGAAATTCAGTGATACTTGCTGAACATGTATGGAGACTAAACACTGAATGCAAACACCATCAGGTGGAGTGTAATAAATGTTTGACCCTGTACAGGCTCTTGATCAATGTGGACAAAAAATGCATCGGCATTACTGGTACCAATGTGGAAAAGTTTGTTTTTGGAGTTAAAAACATGATTTATCGCGCAATGTTGTTGTACCCTTTGGACCTGTTGTAGTTTCTGTGGAAATAAATTGGAGAGATTACATTAGGATTGATCTTTTGTATCAATGAAAAAATAGTCCGCCTAGAACAATGACACCTCTTCTCTCTTTTAAAGTATATTCTTTTGTACTCTTATCCTAGAAATAGCATCTTCTCAAGACAGTACGCTTTTGGGGATCACTGTCAACTGTATTATGTTCTACTTAATTTCATTGTAGGTCTGAAATTCAGTTGTAATAGTCAGATCATACACAAGCTCTTTCATTAGCCTCTTAGTATTAATTGAATAATTCCACAGGATAGTGTTTGTGCATGCATGCGCAGTATGCTCCCCTCTGAGTTGTTGACAAGTTACAATTTGTCTGTTCAGCCAAAATATTGATAGTGGCTGGCTGTATTTATTTAGACTTTGTATATAACATTTAGACTGTTTTTCTTGATTCTTTTATTTGAAAGATAAATTGCTGTTTTGGTTGTGGTTTTGAATTGATGAAAATGTTTGAAGTAATCTTTTCAGAATCCATGTCTCTCAGATAATCAGATTTTAAGTTTAGTTAATATTTTCATAATTTAAAAGAACATTGTTATTCTGAAAATTTCCTGATCAAAATTAAATATTTTTATATTATTCATAAATAATATCTAGTGAAAAAAAGATGTACCCCACCTTTTAAATGATCATTTCTTAGACAATGATATTAGAAAATGTAAACAGAAGATAATTTTCAAAACAAAAGGTAACTCGAAAGAACCTTAACAAGAATTGTAAGGAAAGCAGATCATTTTTAGTTATAATAACCAAAACGATTGTAAAATTTATTTTTTAAATGCCTCCTTCAAAATGTAAACAATCATGACTCTCCAAAAAGATTTTTTTTTTTTTTTTTTTTTTAATCAGTGATTTGCCATACCGTCTTAGTTATTGGAGTAATTTCTATTGCTTTCTCCAAGAAAATCAGACTAATTAAAAGATGGTTTTTAATGTTCTGTTATTCCAGGATGTATAGTCAATCATGGCTCTACAGAGATTCTTTTATCTGTGAATTGCCATAAATTCTTATGAAATATAGTGGAATGGTTTCTTGTTGCTTTCTCTATAGTTTGAAATTCATAGTTGTTCTAGGCTGGTTACTAGCTAAGTATCCAAGTCATATTATTTTCTACTTCAGGTAAAAAGATTTAAGTAAAACTAAATAGCATCAATCTAGTATTACATTACATCCAGTAATTGATAAAACAAAAGTGTGCCTGGTCTTATAGCTTGGATGTGTTCTCAGTGCTAAGTTGGGCTAATTCTGATTACCACTTGAAAGTGTTAGAATCGGTGTACATTAAGTCCAATCAGCCATCTCTCTATAAGCAGGAGGAGTGGTTGGTGGGCTTAAAGGTAATTATCCTTTAATGTTATTTCTTGCATATATCATTTATCTGGTGTTGTATATTTTTTAGTTGCTGTATATATTTTTCTTTATTTTTGCTTTGATGAGAGATGACCAATAAACCAGTTTAGGTAGTTTTTTAATGGTTACTCATATATATATATATATATATATATATATATATATATATATATATATATATATATATATATTTGGTTACCCTCCCTCTTTTTTGTTACAAATTGTTTTTTAATATGTCTACTTTTAAAGCTCTAATAAAAATTTGTACCCCTACAAAAATATTACAAATATTAGGTTGGTGCAAAAATAATGATGTAATAATGTCGTTTTTTGACGTTATTACGTCATTATTTTTGCACCAACCTAATACATTCAGTTCATGGTTGTTTTGAGTTGGCACTTTTTGTGATTTGATGAGATATTTGTAATTCTAAGATTACATTATCAGATTGTTAAAAATGCTTTTTCAGTCCATTAGATTGTACATGACAGTAACTTAGAGACTTAGCTTATACTGCAAAGCCAGATTCATATATATTCTAAATAATAATGGTCTGATTCCTTCAAAATTCATCATTTTAATATTTTTTTTTTTTTTTTTTTTTTTACCTTGGTTCAAACATTACTCACTGGTACATTTGAGAAATCTTGACTTTCTCAGCTTTTAATTTTGTTTAGCATTAACCATTTGATTCTATCCAGCAAGATCTGCAATATTTTATTGGTTTATTTGTGCACATATAAAAAAGGAATATTTAAAATTTCATGCTATTTCAGCAAAGTAATCAGATTCTGGTCAACTTTCAATTTTCTATTCTAAATTCCATTAATGTGGACTGTATTTTAATACAAAATAATCCTTTATTTTTCTAATCTTCTGGTAGTAATTAATAAGTCATTTTTGCTTTATGACTACTTTCTTGACATACCTTTTAAATAGTTGAGTGAAAATTGTAAATTAAATATGATGAGAACAAGTGCTCAGCAGAACAATAACTTTTTTAAGTTTGTAGTTTGTTGAAATCTTGTCAACATTAAGTACACAAGTTATTACTCTCTAGCATTTATCATGAAAAAGGAATGTCAAGGTGGAAGCATGATATATCTTTGATGAGGTCTTATTTTGAGATAGTTTTAGAAACCTCGCCATTTTATCACTCTCTGCTTGTGGCAAGCTAACAAAAGTGAAGTTTGTGTTTTTCATGATGAATTTTTTAATTAACTTTATGAATATTAATTATGTCTAAATACTTATTAGTATTGTTTGGTAGAAAAATAGGAAGTTTTATTTAGCATAGTGATCAAGAACATTTTTGAGTTAATATTGCCATTGTGCCAAAGTTAGTCTTATATTGTACACCTGTTTAAAAATAAAATTTAGTTTAAACCAAATATAAGTTTTATTTAATTTTGTTATCACTCAGTTTTGTTGTTCATAATATCTAGCTAGTAGAAATAATTCTGTTTGTCAGTCTTAAATTAAAAAGAATTGATGATGCTTATGTTCTTCTGTGTTTAATATATTTAATGGCATATAAATCCTTCCATCCTCAGCAGAAAAAACTGGATTATATATATATATATATATATATATATATATATATATATATACACACACACACACATGCTGTTGTGTCTTTGGACAACAATCTCTCTCTGTTTCATTTAAAAATGACTGTCCTTGTACTGTTTTTTTTGTTTTTTTTATCTCTTTCTTAGACTTTGTGTGTGTAGAAATTGTTCTAATGATTGCTCATTTCATGTGGTTTTAGCTAATTTATTCAACTGACCCTACATCTCTTGGACCACAGTTCCATAAGAGCCCATTTAAACTCGCATGTAAACTTACTAACTTTCATATAGAACATACTTGTTGAGAATGCAAATGTGATAGATGCCTTTAACTATGAAATGCATCAAAAAAAAATAATTGAAACTCTTATGAAAATATTAAAAAGAATAAATAAAAAAATTACCTTTAACAATATCAACTACAAACACAGCCATGATGTACTGGCCCTGTTTGAGAATTAAAAATATAGCTTCCTCCCAACAATTCCTCCAACACTAAGATGCAAGTTGTTATAGTGGAACACACCTATTCTATAGTTAATAGACTCTCCCACCTATAATAAGTAGGAGTAGTAGGAGTCGCTCAGGGGGTCAGTCAGGCAGTCGATGCCGGACGACCGTTAGTCGAATACTAAACTATCAGCGACCACAACTAGATTACTCTGCATTATACCTATTATGTCAAGTTCCTAACGTTTTGTACGTCGAATCTATTTTAAGACCGACTTAGTACAAATACAAGCCTCCACTGTGAAATCACTCCATAACACAAGTGTATACTGGGTGGGAGTGTAAGAGAATGAAAAAACTTTAGTGAAGAGAAAGGACAATAAAAGAACAGGATTCAAGAAGGCAGAGGATGGCGGTTGATGTTGCATGTAAATTTTTGATGATTTGTAGATGGCATGGAAGCAAGAAACTAGAAGAGATTACCACAGATGAAAAGTACAAGAAAAGAACCTATTAGAATAGACCTTTGTACCAAGGAGGAAAGCTTATTAGAACAAATGCTATGAAAATATTTAAAGAAAAGACAGAGGGAAGCCATGTCACAGTGATGGAGGAAACTAACTGACTTCAAGATGTCAGGCCAGGACTATTAACATTACAGGCTCTTCATTGGATTTTGTTGAGAATCTCAAGATATATAGCAGGTACCAGGCCAGATATTGCAGCAATATTCAATGTACAGATGGATGGTAGATTTATAAATGTACAAGATGGATTCTTACTAGAATAATCATCTAGTATGACACAGTGAACCAACCTTCTTAGCAGTAGATCCAATATAATTGCTCTATTTCGTAGAAAGTGTGAGACCAAGAAGGAGCATCAGCAATACTGATGGAGGGCAAAAATGGTCCTCTATAATAATTAAAGGATAGCAATTTTATTTTGAAAGTGTGAAAGTAACACATCATTTGCAAGAACACAGCAAAGTTGTGTTTAAAGTTGACATATATGGTAAGCTAATGTTTACTCAGTCTCCATAGACTGTATAAACTCTATAAAACTTTAATATTAAGCATAAATAATCAAAAACATATATTCAAATACACTAATTAAATTGGTTAATGTCTGTGTTTCCGACCTGAAATCTTTTGTCATTACTCACTTCTCTCCCTGTGAGTGTAAGGATAGCAAAATTATTGCCTTACCATAGGGCAATGCTCATATTGCAATTTAAAAAAAACAAAAAACTAAGGTGGGGATGTCAGGTGAGAACTGAATTTGAGAACATGTCAGTAAGAATGAACAATTACTTTTATAAATAAAGTTTTCAAATGATAATCTGTGAAAGCCTTATAAATGTCGATAACCTAATCTTACCAGTGAGAGCAGAGAAATGAATTCTTAAATGATTTTATGGAAAGTGGTAAATTTTTTTCCCTTTGGAAGCTTTAAAACATTCTCATTCTTAATTTAGATTTTCATGCAGTCATTAGATAAACTTTAAATACTAAATTTCAGAATCTTTTGTAGATTGCATGCATCAATCACTAGTTTGACTGTGTTAAGGTATTTCTATAAATCCAAGAGATTGTTTTTCTGTATAGCAATATAAACCGTACAGCTGATCTTTATAGAGAGAGAATTTTTTTTTTTTTTTTTTTCAGTGTATATATTTTATATAAGATGGCTGCTTTCTTGTTTCCATCTATAGCTATCACTTGATATTACCCATTTCCCAGTTTCATCAATGTGCAGCTTGAAAACCTATACTTTCTGTCACATTAACTTTTATTCCATTTGAGTGCTTTTTTTGGATGTGCTACAAGCAACACCTACATTGGAAGCACTTTTAAGTGATGAACAGCCTTGCACAAAACCAATCCCAATTACTGGACATTGTCCTGTTTCCTATTTTGTTAGATTCTCATCCAACGTTGATATTCTTGACAAAATCCAAAGATGAATCAACGTTATCAGTCCTGATCTGGCATCTTAGCTTCAGTCACTTTCCCACTGGTATAACATAACTTCTCTTTGCCCCACCCCTATATTTTCATGGTAATTGTTCTGATGAGATTACCTCATTGGTATCTCAACTTGATAAAGTTAAGTGTAGTACTCTATTGGCAGCTAGATATCCTAATTTTACTATTGAAATTGCTAATTGTAACCATGGTAATTGTTTCTTCTCTTGCATTTCTGGCTTCATGCTTTGCTGTTAATTACAATTCTCAAAAATATATATGTAACATTGTCTTTTGTCTCCTTGAATCCTGTTCTTTTATTGTCCTCTCTGTTCCTTCCACTCTCAGTAACTCCTTGCATCTTAGTGACTTTATTGCTTTGCTGGGAAAAAAAGTTAGTGTATCCAGGCTACAAATTTTCCTTCAGATTTTGTTAAACACAACAGACATGTTTATATTTTTTAATAATTTTTTCTTGTGGTTCGATGAGTCTCTTTAATTTTGGTGTTAAAGATGTACAGAAACTGTCTAGTTTGTGTTAAAATTTCAAGGTTTTCAATATCTTCAATAATTGTCAAGAAAGAAATTAAATGAAATTCACTTGCTCTATTGTAAATTGTATTGCTGAAAATAAAAATTGAAATTTTGTACGATATACAACTACAACTGTTTTATAGATCCTGGTCAGAATTGACACATAAGAGCTATACAACAATAGATGATACGGAAATATAAAAATTCAAATAATAGCTGCATGTGTATCACAAAATACTCAAAATTTGTAAACGAATATTAAACATTTTAGAAGCTATCCATCTTAAGTTAAAACAATCAGCAAAACCTCTTATGATTCTGGAATAGGTATTATAAAAAAAAATTAAATTCTCTGAATCCACTTAACACTATGCTTACATCAGTTTCAAAACTTGAATAGCATCATGTTCACATGACAACAGAAACATTTAAAAACTTAAATGTCAAATCATGCCAAAAAATGCGTACTATCGCACGGACTTTGAATTTCATTTAATTTCTTTCTTAATAATGAATGAAGAGCTTGTAATAATAACAATAAGTCACAGAAACTAGTGACTGTTATTTTATGCCTTCAGTAACCAAGATATGAAATAAATTTACCAGTATTAAAAATGTACTTAAAAAAAAAAAATAATATTAATATCATTTTCAGCAAGATCCCTGTCTGTCTGTCTGTCACTAAATGTAATTGACATGGTGCTTTGGTTATATTTTTTTATTCTCGTATTCCTGTATGTGAACAAGTGATTTCCTTTTTAAAATTTGTGACAAATTGTTCAAATGATTATCACTTCTGAGTGCTTTCAACTAATTGGTCAAAAGTGCTTGTAATATCCTAAATGTTTTTATCTTAGCTAAATATTAAAAGCTTGTTTTGTAACTGATTATGATTTTTAAGTTTCCTTAACAATCCTGGAGAGTGATGATAAAAACTTTGAATTTTTACATTATTTCCTCACTTCCAAATTGTTCTTGCTGTTCCAAAAATTGTTCAGGTTATTGATGTTATTCTTTTGCATTTTGTTACCATGTTTCAGACCATCTATTTGGTGATGGTTTCAATCCATATAAAAAGAGGTCTACCTTCCTTTGCCAAAACTAATGTCTACCAGTAGTGTAAGCAAAGAAATGGTGGCAAAGGTACAACTATTTGTCTTCTGGAATGAGGAATAGAAAGATGAACCTTAGAGACACCAAATCTGTAACTTCAGTAAACCTGCTAACCACATATGTAGGAGGAGTGGCTGGATGAATCCAAATTATGAACATTGCAACATTAAGCTGGCTTTTCATGATCAGAAGAGAAATGAATGAATAAAGATTGCATCTGATGTAACTATCATGTACATTGGCATAATTATTACCAATTTATTTTTCTTTGGTCACAGTTCTGTTTTATAGTATTGGTGGACACTAGAGTAGGTTGTACTAAGGTAGTTTTGCCCAACACCATAAAGCATTACAAAACCAAAACATTAATCTAAAATCTCAAGTCATGTTCTTAAATAGTTTCATCAGATCAGGACTTTGGCCACATGCCTAGCACCCATACCTAACTTGTTCAGAAATATCTAAACTGTCAGCTATATAAAACTTTCTCAGATCGATGATTAAAAATTGCTTTGAGCAAGTGAAGCTTGTCGGCCCACCAAGGACCATCCTTCATCAAACCTTGAGGACTGGTATTACAGAATCATGAACAAAGAACTGTACCAAATAATAAAAACTGCATCATTTGAGGAATTTCAACAGCAACAACAGCTAAAATGGATAGCACATGTAACTTGAAGAGAAAAATGATGATATCAGAATGCTGACATTCCACTCTACATAGAGGAATTTTCCAAAAGATATCTAACATTTATATCATCAAATAACATTTACAAATGCTTTGTTCAAGGTTTTGGCCAGTTTATTTTTTCATGACAAAATGCATCAAATTTTGTCTGTTTCTGGCTGGCCTCATGTTTTTCTGCCCCAAGCAAAAGCCCCCACCCATACTGGAAAGAACAATAGCAGTGACTGGACTTGAGAAACTTATTTTCCTGAAAAAAATTTTTAAGAGAAAGATTTTATAAAATTCAACTGAAAACAAATCTAAATGCTCAGTTAATTAATGCCAAATGATTACTTATAAAGAAATGCTCTAATATTACCATTATCTGGAGTGAGTGAAACCCAATCTTTCTATAGAATCTGTGCACTTGATGTTTGAACAATGAATCATTTTGTTCAAACAACTCTTGGAATTATAGTGACTTGTTTCAAAATTACAGAATATATCATTCTTTTATTACTGTTATCATTTAAAAATTATGAAGGAAAATGTTTTTAAGTTTAAAATAACAGAAATGGATTTTTAAAACAAACAATAGTGGTGATTATGCACTTGACAGTGTTGGTTGTCACTCATAGATCACTTAACAAGTACTGATAAATGTGTCAACACCTTTATTGTTGTTCTATGGAGGCTTTATCTGTTAAAACCTAATTTAAGAAAATGAGGTGTGAGCACCTTATTTTACATAATTTTTAGATCCACAGTAATCTTGGAAAATATTTGTCATAATCTAATTTAAGGAATCTTGACTTTAAATTTATTACAGTCATCACTCTTATTTTCTGATAATGTTGTATGGTCGACCATACTTTCAACCAGGGGCCCGTTAAGTAATGTTTTATATGCATAAAAAAACAATTAAAAATTATTTTAAAAATCTTGGTGCAAAATACTTTCTATTATTGAGCTTTTCAATTTCTGATTTGTCAATATAGTTTTCACTTGATAGCAATATCACCTAGCTGGATTAGAGTAATGCAGAATTTTAAATGATTTATATTAACAAATAAAAAAAAAAAAAAAATGAAAACAATTCTTGTAAAAATTCATTATTTATTGAAATCTTATAAAATCTTAAATCTTATTTATAAAAGCAATTAAGTTTTTCAAGTTAAATAATGTCATAGTTTTATTGCATTTATTATTTTACAATTTGGTGCAGATTTTTGAGAAATTGGTAGATTTTTTTTTTTTTTTTTTTTTTCTTATCACAGTATTAGCTTTTGTTGACAATACTTTTTTAAAGAAGTACCAACTAACTACCTTGGGTAATCACTCACTGCACATGCCTGACTGATATACCAATCCTTATCATCAGCCAACTGGATCATTAAATGAACTAATTTACAATAGATACCAGTTTTTATTTAACACACAGCATTTGGAAATACTCTGTATCCATGAACATTGAGATGATAACTGCCAATAGTCAATGTTCGTGACCCTTTTCATACAATTAGTCATTTGTTTTTTAAGTTATTTTTTTTCTTTAAAATTGAAACGATTTGTATATTTTCATGGCATCAGCATTAACTATTTATAGCCTTTTCTTTTACATGTTGTCAAATCCATTACATTCACTTATGTGCTAATACCCTTGGAAAAGGTATGAATCCTCTTCTTCTACCTCCAGCTATGGGTAAATAGCAGGACAGACCGGGTTCTGTAACCTTGGATGGCAACTGGTCTACTGCAGAAAGAAATGGCAACCTACTGCGGGAAAAATTTGCCTCATCTGTCATGTATCAGAAGATACATGATTGCCTAAGTGTGTATCACGCAAGGACTTGTTAATAATACAAATATAATAGCATCATCCACATGTACAAAAAGGTTAAAAATAATGGAAGGATTATTAATTTAAAAAAAAGAAAAAGCCAACATTCAATAATATCTGTTATGAACACAGCCACAATGTGCTGACTGTGTTTGGAAAATAAAACATTCCTATAACTCTAGATGCATACATAAAACAATGCATATATTCAATTAAAAATAAAATAAAAATTCATCCTTGATAATGGCTAAAAGTATAGCCGAAAGTGCTTGGAAAATATTCAGGCAATTTATATATAATTTATGTCCTGAAAAGAAAAAAAAATTATACAAACACACAAGACATTTTATAAAAAAATCAACCACCACACCTTGTCGATTTCAACAAAACTTGTGTAAAAGTGGGATTGCTGTTCAAATACACACACACACATACACACAGAGTTTTGAATTCATAGTTGTCCTCCTCCTAGACTGGTGACCATCCACAGTTTGTCCAGCTATTAATTCATACCTGCAGAAGAAGAGATTAATTCATAACTTTCCAAAGGGTACTGGTGCTAAAGTGAATGTAAACAAACCAACAGGAATTCAAACTGCTCATTTCTCATTCTGAGAATTACATCACCTGTACATTCATTCATTCATTTACACACAGACAGATGACAACCTGTCTAACAACTTGGGCTGTCCTTTATTAAGTGTTGATGTTTTGAAGCATTTTTTGCTCTGTCTAGATAATCTGGACACTGAGCACTTTACTGTGCTGCTAGGTGTTTGCCTTCTGGTAATTTTTCCGTTGGTCACACTTGTGTGTGTGCATGTGCATATATATATATATATATATATATATATATATTAGGTTGGTGCAAAAATAATGACGTAATAATGTCGTTTTTTGACGTATTTTTTAACGTCAAAAAACAACATTATTACGGTCATTATTTTTGCACCAACCTAATATAACTATTCATAATTATGGTATGCTAGAGCAGTGCACTTTTAATTTTTTTTTCTTTTTTAAATGGTCATAACAATTGGGTAAACACATCCAATTTAATAACAAAATATCTCATTCTAGTTGTGAAGTTTTCATAATAAAAACAAAGCTGAATGTTTCAATCTTAGGGACACTCGAGGATATTTCCAGTTTACAGAAAAGAAGCACTTGGATTATTCTTCAGGGATGTAGCTGGATTTAAATCTGAACAGGTAATAATAAATACAAAGAAACCAGTTGGAATGGCTGGTATTTTTTTCTTCTTCTTCTCCATGCCAACCGTTGATATTGACAGGTAACTCCAAAACCTTGCTGGTTTAGTGCAACAACTGGGACTTAAATTATGCAAGCTGAAATTATGTCCAAGTTAATGGAAAAAGCAGAGTTATATAGCCTCTGCCCATGCAAATATATTGACTGTAATTGAGATTTAAGTCTTGTTCCAGGTGTTGGTGATTACTCTCAAGGTTTTAAACCGAGCCAATTTTGTTACTGTCAATGCAACCAGTACAAAAACATTTCATGTTAACAACCATCCCCCACCCTATCATTTACATTGTTTTCTTAAAAAATGTTAGGCTTTGATTTTAGTGAAATTGTATGTGCTATTAAATTGACTTTGTAACGGATACAAAAATAACATTGTTATCATTATTTCAACACCCTTAAGGTTGAAAATTATATTTCTGTTGGATTATTTGCCAGTAGAGTGCCTTGGTATGGGGTAAGGGTCAGCAAGATTAATCTTTCTGACCATTAATACTGAGTAGAGAGTGATGCTCCGTGCAAAACACCAACATTAACCCATTAATGCTACCATAAAATACAGTTTTAATCAGAAAAATTAAGATGAAAGTCTGATATTATTGGTTTCTACTTAAAGCCCAGCAAGGGGTGAGGTTATAAAAATCAACCAACCTAAACTATTTTTATCAGAGACTGAAGTTTGACACACACTGTTTAATTTCCATCTAATTTAGCATTTTTTTTTTCTCTTTTTATATTGACATCTCTGTACGTCATGTCAACTGCTTATAATTTTTATGCCTTTTAAAGCTTAAAAAAAAACGGGCAGATAATTTTCTCTCCTTTTTTCTTCTATAAAAAATAAACCTGACTACAAAATGTTACCAGAATTCAATGGAATTGCTGGCAACTTTGTTTATATCTATATGTGAGGGTGGATCAATAAGTTCATAGTCTGACATAAGCTGTATTTTGCTTTCTGATTGAATCTCTCTCATATATATGTTGAAGCCTCTGTCTGTCTATTTCTTATCAAACTCCTCTTAACCATATATATTCTGAAACTACATTACCTAGGGTACTTGGATAAGTATTTTGATCAAAGGAGGTCCAGGGTAGGTGTGGGTTGGCACAAACCTCCCACTAATTTTTTTTTTTTCCTTTTGATTTAAATTAAATTTAAATTTGAACAAGGGAATGATTCCTAACCAAAATATAGGAGAAAGCCAGAAGATGGAGGTCACATCAGCAAGATCATTGAGTAATACTGAAATGCATCATTTTTTTCTCTACAGTCTATGACAATGATTTAACATCAGTAAGATCATTGAGTAATATTGAAATGTATAATTTTTCTACACAAATTATAAAAATGATTTAAAATCAATCATTTTCTTACCAAAAAATTGTGATATGAAGCAAGGTGTGGGTAATTCCACTAGTATTATATATGGTCTCTGCAGAAGTACTGGTTCAAATTATGTTAAAGAGATTTTTCAAAATATTTTTTTCTTAGACTCTGGACATGTTTAAAAACCTGTGTATCTGCATTTGAATCGATCCAGTACTAATAAAAAATTAAAAAAAAAAAAATCTTTTCATCACCAGCAATGCCATATCACCACCACACTGGTTGCTTATAAAGTTATGGAAAGCAATCCCATTGAATCAGATGGTAGTTCACCCTACAAGAAGGTTCATCTGCTCTTTGACAGGACTTGTTTTTAATCCTGCTGTGTGTCTAGCCAACCCTCCTCACTAGAAAAGCCTGGTGGGGGAATTGGTTTAGTTTCTGATGACTTGACCATCTGCTAAGTAATACTGGGTTACATGCTACCAGTATGACCTAAGATTATCATTTATTTAAACTTTTATGTAGTAATCATTGTCAGTTTTGTGATAGAATAGAAATTTTGATGTCTCTAAAATGAAATTAATGTTTCTTAAAGTTGATTGTTTTGATTTGTTTTGTTTTTTTCTCTTTACAATCTTAATGTCAGTGTTCTTTATTGCTGTCATTTTGAGAATTTGATGCTAACCTCCAAGAGAGTGACTCATTGTATCTTCTTGGACTAACGTTTTCAACTGACATGAAGTGGAAGGAATATATTGAATCAATTTCTAAGTCTGCAGTTAAGAAAGTTGGTTTGCTATGTTGTGCAAGATGTTTTTTATTGCCAGAATCTATCTTACATATTTATAAACCTACCATTTTTCTTTGCTTTGAATATTGCTGCCACATCTAGTTTGGTGTTTAGAAATTCTTGATAAAATACTAAGAATAATCTGTAATTTTATTGGTCCTGACCTGGCATCTCAGCTTCAGTCTCTTTCTTAGCTTCCTTTTGCTTTTTCTATAAATATTTTCATGGTAGTTGTTCTGAGACTTTTCTCTATGATAGCTAGACTATGAATTTAAGTACAGTACTAGGTTGGCAGCAAGGTCTCATCAATTTAGTCAAAATGGTTAGATATAACTATAAATGCAATGCTAACAATTTCTTCTATCACACTTCTCACTGATGGAACTCTCTTCCAGCTTCTTGCTTTCCTGTCAACTTTGACATTCAAAAATTTAAATGCAATGTCAAACATTATCTTCTGTCTTAATTCTCATTCATTTATTGTCCTCTCTCCTTAATAGTAGTTTTTCTTATATTATCTAATACTCGGTAACTTCTTGCATCTTAGTGGCTTTATTGCCTTGCTTGGAGTGAAATGATTTAAAAAAAAAAAAAAATACAAACTTACTTCACTATTATGGTATAGTATTAAACTTTAGATGGTGGAATTTGAAGGGATCTAAATTTGGAATACAATTCTCAAGCATATGTAAACATTGCTGACTAATAAATCTGAGTTGCAAGAACATCTTTCTTTTTTTTTTCTTTTTTTTTTTTTTTTTTTTTTGTGACAGTGGTATCCATCTGTGATTAGAACCTCCACACCTACAGAGTGTAGTAGGCTCTAAGTGACATTTTTGGGGCCGAGTTTCATGACATCGTTGACGGTAAACTCTAGAAATGAGGGCTTGAAAGTGGCCATCTGCTGACTGAAAGGAAATGAATTAAAAATTTGGGGATCGAGTTCCACTTGTCCGAAAGTTAGAAGTCCCAGTTTCAAGTTTATATAAGCAGTCACAGAATCGGTCAGTTTAGTTTCAAATGACCTGTCAATGAGTTGTGAATCATGAGTTAAGATATAGAGAAGAGTAGAGGGGTTGATTGGAGAGCCTGAGTTTTCACTGGTCAAAAGGAAGGTCTGGTCCATTATTTTGTCATGACAGAAGTAGCAACAAAGTTGTCCCAAGTGTTGCCTACCTATCTCCTAGATTGTACAATTGAATCCAGAAATAAGTAACTGAATATACTGGAAACTGGATTTCATTTTCATTTCTTGCTATGATGATGTTTTCAACTTCCATTACCTTGTGAACATACATGCTTTTCCCAGATGTTGTGCAAATTGATACAAATAAAAATGATATGTGGACTGATTTGTCTAGTAAGTGAAAGACAAAGAGGCCCATTAAATTATAAAGTCATTTTAGTACAACAGATTTAAGCAATTCTAGTATTGATGTAAAAATGGCAATTGGTGCTTAAAACTTTAATATTGCCTTTTTATATTCAAATAGTTTATCTTCTAAAAATACTTTCAAAATTCTTAACCAGTGATATTGAAAGATTTATTATATTTAAAAACAAAAATATTTTTTTTTTTTTTAAGGAAAAAGGTAGCAATTGGTACTCTGTAATCAATGTGATTCCTAATATTCTAACTTCTAACCAATGAAAGGAATCAATGTTTTGATTGGTTTTAATAGACAAATGCTAATTTATATATTGTGTATAATTACATTTTTTTTTTTTTTTCTTTCAGGTGAAAGATGGCAAGGAGAAGGAGAATAAGCACAAGAACACACATCAATTTGTCTCTTTGTCAATAAGCAACACAGCTCTATGTCATGTGTGTAATAAGAGCATGGCCAACAAATCAGCTGTTCAATGTGAGAGTAAGTATGCTGTTTATATACCTACTAGCAGTAGAGCCCGGCGTTGCCCGGCGATTTAACAGTAAGAAATAGATCAAGTATCGACCATCATAAAGACTGAAAAATATAATTGACAAAGATTGTTTAAAGTTGATGGACACACATGTCTTAAGTAGTTTCATTTTTTTTTTTTTTCTTTTACGAAGTGGTCAAGCCCAAACTCAAACAAAAACATTGTTTTTCAATCATTATGAGTCTACCGATTGAATAGAATTTTATTATAAACAATTGTCTTGTAAATGGAATTTTAAAGCATTCTGAATGTAAAAATAAAAAAAAAGTATGCAAGACAATAAGAAACGCTACCTGCCAAAAAAAATTGAAATCTTGTTGAAATCGGTTGAAAAATGTAGGAAATCCGATCCCATATATAAACAAACACACACACACACAAACAACCTGGGTTTTATAATAAGTATAACTCTATATGAGTTGTCCCCCTTTCATTAATGCCTCTTAATCGTGTTTTCAAATTGATTTTGTGCAAAAACAATTGTGTTTTTCCCATTTTGGGCACTCTCAGAACCACCACAAGGTAATTTTACGTAGTCCTGTGAAGTTTTGTCGAAATCAGTTGAGAAATGTAGGAAATCCGATCCAATATATAAACGTACAGACACACACATACACACACAATCTGCATTTTATAATATGTAAGATGATTGCCAAAAAAGAAAAAAAAAAAAAAAAGGCCTCAAGAGATGTGAGGAATGGGCAAGCACATTGTCATGATGGATGCAATGGTCACTCAGTACATAAGCTCACTCAATGGTGTTTCATTGCCAACTGAATAACCCCATAGGAGAGAGTCTATGTATTAATATGCAGTATAATTCCCTTCTGACTGGATACCAATTAATATCAAGGCTGCATAATCAGTTCTTGGGATATACAAAATAGTTGGATACATACCAGATCTTGTTTTTATTTTTAAAAAAAAAAAAAAAACGAAAAAACTATACAATCGTTTAGTTTGAGTTTTTATGGTCAGCTATTTATGTGAAAATAGTGGATCACACTATAGACAGGTCACTTTTTGGGGGATTTGAAAATCATGCATTTTCGGTGATGAGTTGCATTATACACAGGTAATTTTTTTTTTTTTTTTTTTTTTTTTTTTTGGAGGAGTTAAAATTCATGCAAAAAAAAAAAATAAGTGTTCACACTTCCATGAAGTTGGCTTATGCGTAAGTAATCTGAATGTCACTTTAAAAATGAGTAACTTTGTTGTATGATAAATGTAAATAGCTTTGTTCTTGTATAAGCATTCCACCATAGTTTTAGTCCTATGGTCATATCAAGTTAAAACACTGATTTCTGTATGATCACCCAAGTTAAGCAATGCCAAGCCTGATCAGTACCTACATAGGTTACCACTTAGGTGTACTAGGAACTGTAAGCTTGGATGTGTGGTTGGTGTGATGGATAATGACTTGGAATTGTTAATCGGAGAGTTCCAATTCTACTTGTGTTTGTTATGTTCGTTTATGTGCAGATACCCTTGGGAAAGGTATAAATCCAACTCTTCCCCACCAAGCTATGGGTTAATTAGTAAGACTTGTATCACTAAATCCTTATCTACAAAAAATTTCTTACCATCTAAAAAAATATTTTCTGGCTCTAAATAACCTGCAAACGGTTGATAAGACATACAAAACAAATCAATCATAATCCACCTTTTTGTTTTAGAAAAATTATTTTCTATAGTTGAAAACAGTGTGAAATATGATTGTAGATCTAAGGAGAAAAATGATAAGAGCTTAAAAATTGAAGCTTCAATGGAATCAATGGACAAGTTTAAGAAGGTAAATGATTCCAATGTGAACACCTGATTATATTCAGAAGAAAAGATATATTCATTTGTATTTGTGTCTTCCCCTCATTGTTCAAAGTAATCAACTGATTACTTCTTCAGCTTCCAAGTTTTCTCGTAATATTTTCTCTCTATTAGGTTACAGTTTCTCGATATGATGACAGTGATAAAAATTTTAGATTCATTATCTACTTCTCTATTCATATTTCGGCAGGTACATATGTATCTACACTGCACAAATATAATTGTGCATATAAGCTGTATTTTTTCTTTCTTTCTTAGAAAATGTACCTAAAAGAATTCTGCTTTTCCTAATGTCTGTGAGGAAAAGACTGATTTGTCTAACTGGGGTGAGTGTTGGTAGATGCAACTGGCAAAATATTCACTGTGAAAAATCTTTCCACAATTGAACATCAATATTCAGCCAACTGGAATATTTTTTATTTTTAGCACAATTCATAGACAAAACTGCAGGAGTTGCATATACTTAACATTTTCTCGGCTTGTTTTGTTATTTTATCTTCATTTTAAAAAACAAACAAACAAATGAATGTTCAACAAATACAAGACCCAAGAGCCACTCAAGATAGTTACTGTATAGTGCTGTATGAGTGTAAGAAAGAGCAAGAAGTGACGTTCATGTGATTATACAGGAAAGAAGTTAACCATAAACTTGAAGAGTTCAAGATTGTAGTGATTGGGAAAGCATCCTCTTGGGAGTCTGTTCAACAAAGTAGTTCTTGGGAAGCAGCTCTCCAAATGGGACTTAGTTTTACTAATGGAATAAGAAGGAATAGGGAATAGGTATTTGTGTATGTACCATGACTGGCCCCAGCTGCAAAAGTCAGGGTTGGTGGAACTAAGCAATGTAGCTCATCAGAACACATGCCATGGAAGTAACAGTAGGACAGTAAGATGCTCACTATGTTTTATCTGTGAGAAAGGGGTTCTATGGTGAAAAATAATTCATCATCTATAAGGCTGAGTTGAATTTAGGATTTTTCAGTAGACAGGATCCTGTATGCATAAATAGAATTATAGGGATATAACAGAGACTATCACCATTTTCTTCTTCCATTTATAGTTGTATATATTTTATGCTCTTGCAGAATGTTTTGCAGTCTGTCTTGGTATTCGCATAATATACCTACTGATAGATCTGTTCTCACAACTTCTGAGATTGGTTGTTCTAACACCCCTCCATAAATCACATAGATCAAATATTATATAGCAAAGATTTCAGCTCTGTGCCAGGTTACAAACTTATTGATTCACCCTTGTAAAATTTTTTTCTTTTTCTTTTGTATCTTCTCTTTTTTGTCTCTGGTCTTTTTTTTTTTTTTTCTTTCCTTTTCTTTGGTCTTTTTTTTTTTTTTTTTTTTTCTTCCTCTTCTCTTGTCTTTCTATTCTACCATTTCTTAACTGCCATATATTTCAGATGTCTTGGAGCTTATGGCATAGGGTAATGTTTTGTGAATGCTAATCCTTTAATTTATGCACAGTGTACTTTCCTCATTCATACCTTGATAATGTCCTTTCTAGGGAACTTTAGTTGCTTCTTCCATATGATGCCTTTCTGCCTGCTTTGGAAGGTCCATAGCTGAAAACCTTGACAAACAAAAAAAAAATCTATGAAACTGGTTCAAATAAATCAATGATAAGGGACTCAAGTTCAAATCTTAACATAGGCTTATTCTTTCTGAACTGTACTGTTTGAATGATAATCAGAAAGACAAACAGGAGTTACAATATATAATGATGATAATAATAATAATAAAAAAATGAAATGAAAAAACCTTTTATAATAAAATTGATATCCATAGGTTTGTCAATAAGAACAAAAAAGAAAGCATCTCTTTTACACAACACATTTTTCAATATAATCACCTTCATTGTCAATGCACTAATACTTCTCCATTAATCACATAGATCAAATACATGGTGTGAAATTTCAGCTCAAAGTTCAGCTAATGACTGTACCTGGTTACAAACTTATGAATCCACACTTGTTTAATGATTTTGTGTAAAATGTAGCTAATTTGTATATGATAATTAACTCATGTCAGTGTTTTCTGAAACTTATGAAAATTAAATTTAGCTACACTGACATGAAGCTCAAGTGGTTGTTGATCAAAACTTGACACTGACATCAGGTCACCAAAAAAGCAATAAAATATATTGCAGTTTACACTTGAATGGCTAAACAAAAAAAAAAAAAAAATGACACAAACTTCTTTCAAACAAAGGGAAAAAAAAGTATCAAGAAGCCAGCCGTGGTGACATGTCATCTACATAGTTTCTAAGCTGTCCAATATAGAATAGCCTGACTTGTCAGTTTGATCTGTTGTTACCTTATTTGTATCCTTGACATATTTTCTGTAGGTATGTAAAATATCTGAAGGATCATTCCTTTTTATAGTTCCAGGTCATCCCTAGGCAACATGTATCTATCAGCTAAGTCCTGGTATGCAATGGGTTGGCAGGGACATATTAGCAGTTGACATATATGTGGTGTGCATGTGTTTTTTTTTTTTTAGATTCCTATTGAATATGAAAATATTTCAAACAGCAGATTTTATTTTCAACTCGGAGATGTTTTTTTTTTTTTTTTTTTTTTCTTTGACCATTGTTTTTTCTTATAATTTACTAGATTGAACTCATAATGAAAATACTTTAGTATTTTTGTATTGAAAATGATGTGACTGTTTAAGTATCAAAAATATAACTAGATTAGGTTTGCAAAATGCTTCTATGGCCAAGTAAGTTAAATCATTATCCATAAAAGATGAACTTAAGGATATGGGATGCTGGTTCAAATAATGTCAGAATCTACCTCATTTCCCTTGCTGTCATAATTGGAGGATATTCAGACAAAGTTGTGATTGTAACAATAAGTTGAAAAAAAAAGGCAAGATAACAAAAGTAACATTAAATTCTGCTTTAATAAAAATCATGAAAATAAGAAAAAAATGTCCAAATATTGGGTAAATTAAGGATTTTGTAAGTCAAAGCTCTCACTAAAAGTTGTTTTTCCTTTAAATTAAATTTAAATTTGAACAAGGGAATGACTCCTATCTAAAATATAGGAGGAGAAAGCCAGGAGATGGAGGTCACATTGGCAAGATCATTGAGTAATATTGAAATGCATCATTTTTCTCCGCAAATTATAACGATGATCAATTAGCATTTTCTTTCTTAAAAAAAAAAAGATAAAATAAATTTGACACACAGCAAGCCACAGGTAATTTGGCCTCTGTGTCTGTCTGTCTGTCTGTGTGTGTATGTATATATATATATATATATATATATATATATATATATATATATATATATATATATATAGTGTTTATGTGCATATAATCTCAATCAAGAACAGTATTGAGAAAATTGACTACACATGTGCATGAATGGTAGATGCTGATGGTTCCAAAATAAATAAAAAAAAAAAAAAATAATTCTTTCAAAATTTTGAAACTCCCAGCATCTCTCGTTCATGTGCACACAGTCATAACAATGTCAACAAAAACAGTCTGATGATTTCCTATGAAACACATTGCAAAAACTTTTCCAATTTGTCATACAATTATTTTTCTCTTTCATATATATATAATATATATATATTGCAGTGGTGACTCTGTGTCATCAGGATCATTACAATCTTTAACAAAATATATTATTGCTATAACTTAGATGCTGAAATGATTCCTTTACTCTAACTAAAATATATAATTTTTAAGTCTCTGTACATGAAATTAAAAAGAACACATTGTAGTATTTTAATATTAATTCTAATAATTCTATAAAAATAAACATCTTTAAAATTTTTTCCAGATATGTAAGAAAAAATAACATATGTATCTATCTCGAGTGTGTGTTTGTACATGTCTATGTGCTAGTGTGTTTATGTCTGTCTGAATTTTTAGTTTAATTTATTGTATGTTTATGATCACTACTGCTGATTGATATCATGTTTCCTCAACACCACCCCAGTCACACTTCTCACCTTAACCCTCCAGTTGATGAGTTAAGGCTGCCACTTTGATTTTTGTGGACTTTTAAGTCTGTTTAAATCTAATTTGCTTGATTTTTCAATTGATACATTCCATTAAAAAAGCCTTATACTGTAATGGAATAAATTATTTAAAATGAACATTTGAAAATACTAAGTTAAAATAAAAATGTGTTCTTTGAAAAACAGGGTGTACAAGTCATTAGAGATTTAAAAAAAAAAATTATTTATAAAATTAAAACAAGAAATACATTGCTCATCAAGTATGCCTCCAGTTTGAAAAGGCCCACATCGATGCAGCCTGACTTAGCCACAGTAATCTTATTTCATTCTTTTTATTATTTCTTTGTTTTGTTTTTTTTTCCTTCTGTCGACTTTATTATGAACTATATATCAATATTTTGAGGAACAAAATTAAAACAAGTTAATTTAATTTGGGATCCAGTTGAAGTCAAGAATGAAAACTATGCACTACAAAAGATTTTTGTTGCTTTGAAATAGATATACTTGAATGTTGATTCACTCTGGCTAAATCTGACCCCTGGAGTCACCATGATAGATTAAAAAAAAAGCATACACCTTTCAGAAACGTTCTCAAAATAATTCAAGCAACTAGAACCAACTATAATTTAAATAATACATATAAAGATATTTATTATAAATGCATGCCCATAAGATTTTGCCAACATATGTTTTTGAATTGATGTCTATCATGATCCAGCCTTTGCTGACAACTCAATGCAATGGAATCGCAATTGGCAATCAACATTTCAAAAGGTAGTTGGCTGCATTTTGGCTTTGTAGTGTAGGCTTATCTTTTAAGTATCCCCACAAGAAAAAAGTCTAAAGGGGTGATGTCTAATGAATGAGGAGGATATTCTACAAAATCTTGTCTTCCAATCCATCTGTTTGGCAAGATTTTATTCAAGTATGATCATACACCACGATCATAGTCGAGTGGTGCTCTATCTTGCTGAAAATAAAATTCCTCATCTCTTAAAATTTCTCTAATTCTTGTCATGATAGTTTGTTGTGGGATTAGGGCATATACATTTTTTTGAGACATCCTGTATATATTTAATCATTTCACTCTAAGCAAAGCCACAATGAAGCAAGTGGTTACTGAGTGTGAGGGAACAATAAAAAGAAAACATTATTAAGGAGAGAGACAAATAAAAGGAATTAAAACAAGATAATTGACATTGCATTTAAGTTTTTGAATATCAAAATTGACTAGAAAGCAAGAAGCCAGAAGAGTTTCACAAGTGGGAAGTGAGAAACTGTTAGCATAGAACTTAGGGTTTATTTAGCCATTTTAAACCTAAATTGATGCCAGTCTAATACTATACTTAAATTCATATAGTCTAGGTACCATAGAGGAAAGTTCATCAGAATAGTTATCGTGAAAGTATTTATAAAAAAGGCACAGAGAAGCTACATTATGGTAGTGTGAAAGCGACTGAAGTTGAGATGCCAGGTCAGGACCAATAACATTGTAGATACTTTTTATTTTATCAAGAATCTCTAAATATCAGATATGGCAGTAATATTCATTGCATGGATGAATGGTATACTTAATGTTTAAGATAGATTCTGGTGAGAAAAATAGTCTTCAGTGATTGTTGGTTTGTTAGCTAAATCCAGTTTTATTTTTCATGATAAGCAAGTCATAAATTGTTATTCTTGTTTTCATTTTTATTGTTTTTCTTGCATTAGTTAAGTGTATACTGAATCCAGGTATGGTTGGTCTTATATACCATACCTATGAACACTAATGGTTATATCCCAATCCTCCTAAATAAATTGGACACTATTGTAAATGGGGATAATATGCTGTCTACATAGTCCACCACTAACAATGGTTTACCTACTTTACGTTGCTGGAAAGTATTGTATTTTGTTGACGTTATAAAGATTACTATTTCATTTCCAACCTCCATTTTGGTTATTCCTCGTTCAGTAACCCTTTCTAGGTTACAACAGTTGGCATGTCTCAGATTAAATACATCTATTTTCTCTTGCTTTCAAGAGTAGATATTTATTTTTAAAAGAGTCTTCATTGTTTCTATCATATATTTGCATATAAAACTCAAGTAAATCAACTATTCAGTTGGAAGTGTATTTGCTTAAATCTGTTTTCATTGTACATTTTACTTTTCTTTTTTAATTCCTTATGAATTTTACTTCAAAAGTAAAAGGGATCAGTCAGTTTTTTGACAGTATCAACAAAATGGAGGAGTTTAGTCACCCAAAGCTTTTAGAGTACTCCTAGACTTATAGATAAATCTGTTAATGTTAAAGCATATAATTCCTTGATTTACCTATTCATTATAATTTCATGCTTATATATCAACTTTTTCATTAATCCTTTGTTTCAGATTGTCTTGTCAATGTTCATGAGAGTTCCTGCAAAGAACAAGTCGGTCCCTGCGCAAAGTTGTTCAAAGCCAAGGTAGGTGAAGTATGTATCAAATTTATAACATTTCTCTCTCAAGTTTACTTTAAAATGATGTACAACTGAAATACAGACTTTTATACATTTTTTTTATTTTTATTTTAATGGCTAACAGAATGTTGGGTAGTGTAAGTTTTATTCAACTGGCCAGTGTATAAAATTTATTTTAATTTTGAAAAAGACTTATACATTTTAAGAAAGAGCTCTGGGGGTTGTTGCAATAGATCACAGCTCAGAATGAGAAAACAAAAAGCCAGTCATGTTCATTACAATCAATTATGTGCAAATAACCTTGGGAAAGGCATGAACCTATCTCATCCCCACAGCTATGGATTAAATTGGACTTGTATCTGGAAAATTCATTCTTATTCTCAAAAATATTAATGCAATAATCACTCACATAAAAAATTGTTACAATCCATAATACATTTTGACTTTAAATAATACACACTGATGATAAGCTGTTAAAAAAAAATATCTTTAAAAAATCATGCTATGAAAATCTGTTATTGGTGTTAAAATTAGTTCATAGCTTTTTAATAACAGGGTAGTTTATAAAGTCAGTATAGTATATATTTGTTCAATATCAAATATCATTAAAATGAAAAAGCATTTTCTTGTAATGGTTAACTTAAATAAGCTATATAAATTTATTCAACCAAAAGTATTATATTTTCATATTTGATTTGGGACAAGGTAAAACTCCCCTTAAGATTCCTTGCTCCCCATTTTTGCTCTATAAAATATCTGTAGTGTTTTTATACAATAATAATGAGCACCTGTTGTAAATTGCTGGCAAGTAGGTGAGTGCTTGTGAATATAAATCTCATTGTCTGCCAGGTGTTCCTTTATTGCATTAGTCTAAGGTGAGTAGTAACATATGTTTCTTATTACTATAAATGTTACATTTAATTGGTACATGTATTTCAGTGTACTTTTTTTTTGTTTTTATACAGTAAAATTTATTAATGTCTGTTGGCCTAGAGATCAGAAGTCTTTTCTTTTTTTTTAAACCCAAATTTTCAATCTCTGAGTCAGTAGACACCAATTTCCTGGGGATTTTTTTTTTTTTTTTAAATAGGTCTAGCTACTCAAATATGTGCCCACTAAATATGACATTTATAATAAAGAAAAAAGTCACATTAAAAAAAAATTAATTGGTTACTTACATGCATACGCAAATTTTGGTAAACAAATGTATACAATGTGTGCTGATGGTAAACAGGTGAGTGATGACATACCAGTGTACCGTTGCTGAAATATTCAGGCTAAATTATCTTTGGAACACAAATTTGGTTATTTTTTTTGTCAGTTTGTAATTATTTCAGCAAGTCACTTTTTTTAACAAACTATATCAATTAAATTTATTTAAAACAATAGAAACTAAATTTAACATTTATTTTAAATTTTTATATTTTACTAAAACAGCTGTTTTAAAATTTGGAAGCATTGACTACTATTAGGTTGGTGCAAAAATAATGACGTAATAATGTCGTTTTTTGACGTTAAAAAATACGTAAAAAAATGACATTATTATGTCATTATTTTTGCACCAACCTAATACTTTGATTATTTTTAAGTTATTATTTTTATTTTATTTTTTTTATTTATTTATTTTTTTTTTTTTTTTTTAACAATCTGACTTTTCCTTTTATTATCAATAATAATTGATTCCCCCCCACCTCCTGGTTCTTTAAATTTTCTTTACAAGACACCAAATAAATTGAATTAATTACTTTTATTTTCTAAAATTTATATTGGTGTGTTAAACTCAAAACTGCTGAATTTTTATTTAGGGATGTGTAAAATTTGAAAAACATTGATTGGTGATAAAGAATTTGAGAACAAGGAATTGAACAAAAAAAAAACAAAGATATAATTCATACTCAAAATATTTAACAGAGAAATACAAATGAAAAATGCATAAATAATTCTTAGCAACTATTATGTTTATATGCAGGTACACAAACATTTTATATACATGTATCAAACAGACTTGGTTAAATAGTAATACCTGCTGTAATTTGAATTTTAGGAGGCCAGAAGGAAAGTTACCTTTTCTTTTCCACTCCATAAACTGCTTTCAAAATGTTTTCTCCTCTGGGCATAACTAGAAAACAAAGTACTTTCTTAGCTTTCATTTTTAGAAGAATAAACTAGAAACCAAAAGGCTAATAAATGTTGATAGAAAGGCTGCCCTTGACATAAGCCTAGTCAAGAGATGGGTTAGAGTTAGCAATCTTAGATAAAAATGTGAAATTGACCTTAGTGACAGACCTAACATTAGCAGGCCAGCTGCTGCTGTGAACGAGGAAAAGGCTAAACTTGCTGATGCTCTATGACAGTTGATAGAAGAATGACTATTGCAAAAAACTGAAAGTTTTCAAGTGAGCCACAGTTAGGTCTGTAGTTTAGTGTAGTCTCTTGAATACTTAAATACCTGCAAGATGGGGTCATGAAGGAAGCACTCAGAGTGCAGTTCTCTAATGATGATTAGGTTAAAAAGGCAACTTTTGCATGGCTAGAAATCGGCCAATAAACTTCTGTGGGGCAGGTATACATACCCTCATTCAAAAGTGGAGCATCAGAGTTAAGAAGGTGACAGTTGTAAGAACTAGATTTGAGATCTTGGCTTACTTTGTGTACTTCTGCTATGAAATATTAAACTTTAATATTTCATACCTTTTACCAATTAATGCCTTTTAATAATTAAAGGTATTAATTGTGATTAACTCTCATTTTACATTCAACAAGAATAGCCTTGGCAAAACATTAAACCACTTCACCCTGAGTTCTGTTACATCATGATATAAATATTTGTTCACTGAAAACTGTATTTAAAAAAAAAAAATTCATTGTTTTGGGTATGGGTGTATACTATAACAGCATTGGTATTGCTGACTTTGTGGCCACTTAAATTTTACTTGTAGTGATTTTTATTTATTTTTATTTTTTTTCTCACCAATAATTAGTGATCTTGACATTTATGCATTTTTCTGGTCACTGAAACCTGTTACTCTTCTTATTTTTTGTTTGTATTGTATAAACAATGAGGAAGTGGTATGTTTTCTTTGCTTTGTAAGTTGAATGAATGTAGTTTGGTAGGTAAAATAGTCAAGGTTACTTGGGGGATGAAAGTAATAAAAAAATAAATTTTTATGAGTTTTTATGAGACAAAAATTTATTTTTTTTTATTTTTTTTTTTTTTTTTATCACATTATTTCAAAACGAAAAAAAACACTGCCAATGAGCGTAACCTCTCATTTGAAAAAGTTTATTTTATCAGCACTGATCTTCTCTAGTAATTAGACTTGTTTCCTCAATTATACATGAAAAAGAAATATCTTTTTAAGACATTGTCTGGCTTCTTGTTTAAGCCTTTCTCAGTTGATATGTAGAAAAAGTAGCAAATTTAAACAATGTTAGTCTTAAATTAGTTTTTAATATTAAAATAAATTGTTGCAACTTGTAATATTGCAAAAAGGATTTATTAAACATCCATAAAAAAAATTCACTGCAAGGATTACATTTACCAAAATAAATATGAAAAGTTTGTAGTGAAAGTAAGCAGATGCCAAAATTTTCATTTATACATTTGGTATACAAACAGATGTATCAAATGTAAGTTAAAAAAAAATCTTTTAATAAGTTCTGTTAGAAAAATTATCAAAAAAAAAAAAGTAAAGAAAAGCAACTCCAAAATGTCTAGAGAGAGTAGAAAGGATAGATCTTGTTCCACAATTATAGAAAAATTGAAATAACCCACTATTAATCAGTGGATCTGGATGCAAAATGGCAATGGATCTTCACAAGGCTTATGAAGAAATGACTCTTTTAGTATTTTAAAAAATATCTAATAATTTCTTCATCTTAGTACTTGAATCTTGGATGGCACTCTTGGTAATAATTATAAGGTGCATGTTGATGTATCAATAAGTTTGTAGCATAATGATTGGGGGGGGGCCCAAAATAACATTTTTTAGATAACATTCCACACCCCTCCCTTATGTAATCTTATATTAATGCACTTAATTCAGTGCTTCTGTATCATGCACAGCAAATATTATACAGGAAAAAATTTAGCAAATAACTATCAAATGGGCTCATTGATCAGGCTGTGTGTAAGATTTTATACACATACGCACTCTACCCCAGATATTGAGTACTATTACCTTTATAAATATAGCATACCTTCAAACTATTTTTTTTTTTTTTTTTTTTTATGTCTGTCCATCTTTTGAGCTAATTAACTAGTTCTTGGTTATTTTACAGCCGATTTTTCCATGATGGTTAGGTTATCAAATATTTACGAAAATCATGCTATGCAAATATAGTGACTAAATCTGAACAGACAGTTATTCATTAGGTTGCTGCATTCTGTTATGTGTGATTCATTCTTTTTTTTTTTTTTTTTTTTTAAATTACTGTATTTGATGGCATATAAGGCACACTTTTTTTCTTTTTTTTTTTTTACTAAAATATCTTTTAAATTACCCTGTGTCTTATATGCCATATGTAGGTTTAAAATTCACGATAGTTGGCCGAAATTAGCTACCTGGCAACTCCTATTAGCTTAGACATAAACATGAAAGAGGAATGGAACACATGGATGGCAATGCCTGATTATGACCTTACACCGACAGGAAGAATAAAAAGACCCAGCATTGCATAAGTCTGTGAATGGGTGAAGCAAGCTTGGGATAATGTTAGACCAGAAATTGTGAAATTTTTTAAAGAGTGTGGCATTAGCAATGCTCTCAATGGAACAGAAGATGATGCATTATTTAACGACGATGATAATAGTATTGAAAATGAGTATCAGTTTTGATAATGAAGATGACAAATTTTATGAATTTGAGGATCAATAAAATTTTAATGGTAACTTTACTCACTTGTAATAATTGCTTGATTTTTATTTTTTCTTACCTTTGTATATAATAAAGGTTTTATAGACTCGTGTTTTTTTTCCTATTATTTTTTGTTTAATTGTAATCATAGCTTGTTTAACCAAAGTAATACCTGATAAATATAGCCTAGACTGTACCATTTACTAATAATTTTACTAAATGCTAATTTTTTTTCCTGATTTTTTTCCTGCTGAAATTGGGGTGCATCTTATACACTGACAACTACGGTAGTTAAAAAATTAGAGTTTGACAATGATCAACTTATTTTTGTGTTTTTAGACAAAGACTACATAATAGAATAAACCTCTTTTTAAAGTCAGTTTTTAAGTATTTAATATTCTGGAATAAATATTATTTCTGCTATAAGGGCAGTTACCATTGAATTTTGATCCAGATCTATTTGTTTATTGAAAGGATTAATGTTGTCAAAGTTTTGTTACAATCCTTTTTAAAAATAATGCCATGTTACAAGACTTGTAACTTATTAGGGACTTAGAGGCATCACTTGTACTATAGCAACAATAGTGTGTGTAGGGCAAAATGAGCCTGACAGAGCCTATATTTCTTTAGGCTGGACTGGTTCTGAATTCAGTTTTCCTTCTAGACTGGTTGCCACCTAAGGATAGAGAGTGCAGTCTGCCCTGCCATTAACTTCTAGCTGGAGGGATGGATTCCTGCCTTTCCAGGAGTATTTGTATGAAAATGAACAAAATGGTTTCAGCTGGCACATTAATTCCACTTTTTGTATTGATATCCATGAGGCGTTTAAAAATATCATTAGAGAAAAAAAACAGTCTCTTTTTTTAATTGAATTTTTAATAACTTGTACTTTTCATGACCACCTTTTTCTCTAGATATTGCTTTTAGTTTATTCTTATCTATGTTGTAATTAGTGTGTGTGTGTTTCTTCTATTCAAATATTATTATACACCTCTACCTATCCATATATCACCAAATATGCCCAAAATACATTCGTTCTTGCTAGCTATAGTAGCAGTTTTTACCTCTTCTTGTCATTAGTACTAAATGCCAAGGGAACAGTACATATTGTAGTCAGGGAGTGTCTTTCATCTGTTGAGGTTTCCACGTGCTACTGGACCTCAGATAAAGTCATCTAGTGTTGATTCATTGCGCATCTGCCAAAATGTATCTCTTGGAGCCATGTTCTCCTGCAAGCTTTCTTGAAAGGCCAACAGATTATGAGTAGAAAAGCAAAACAAATGGTCTAATAATCACCAATAATTTAATAGTACAGGCAGTTCAAAAAGAACTTTTGATTGAATTTTTCACTAAGATTTTGAGATATCAAGAAATGAACAATAGTTGAATGTGGTTATGAATTGGTATCTCTTTTGATCTGAGGAGAAAAGAAAAAGATCAAGAAATTATGTGAACTTTAGGCCAACTCACTTTGAAATTCCTGCACAACTCCCTAGCAGACTGCTTACCAACTGACTACTCAACCATGTGCTTTGAGTGGATATCCATTACACTGATCACACATCCTAAAATATTATGAATATTTTTTTTTTTTTTTTTTTTTTTTTTTTTTTTTTTTTGATAAAGAAATTGGTATCATGGGTATTTGCTTAAATTGCTGATAGTTGATTAGCAATCTTTGAGCTAATCCACATTTAGCTTTGTGTAGGTCATGCTGTACAAAGATAAATGGTGATTAGAAGTAAGATTATGTTGTGTCAGTCTTTCAACTGGAAAGGAAATTTTTTTTTTTTTTTTTTTTTTTTTTTTTTTAACACTTTTGCTTCAGTTCTAACACTGACAACTCCTTCAGTCATGAAGCTGGCTAAAAATTAAACAAAACTGTGCACTTGTTTATCTAGTACCATTGTTGACCAAAGGGGCTTATTTTTATTAGGTGCTTGAATAAAAACATTGTTTTGCACTTAATGACCAACATGGATTTTTGTTTTCCTGCAACATTTGACTAGTGAAAAAGAAACCTGATGTTTGTTACTATGTTAATTTGGTACTTTAAGTTGAAGTTCACCAACAGAATATATAATGTATTTGTTTAAGAACAAACAAAAACTTGGTTAAAAAAAGTTACTACTAATAAAATAAAAAAAATAATGATGAAACCTTGATACTAAATATTCTGTCATGCATACTCTGTTGCTTCAGGTTCATTGTCCACCCTACTCTCCACTAGAAAGACCTTCTTTTACTGTACCTGGTTTAAGAAATAGTATAAAAGTGGGTTTGCTAATCTACTATCAACAGCTGTTAGTATCAATGATTGGTGAGGGGAAAAATTAGTCAGCTTCAGTTTATAGCTTTATTCTGATGTGATTTCTAGATGGTTGTTGTTATAACTGAAATTAAATAAATGAAAATAGTTTTTATCTATATTATGCCAACTACCTAATCCTCTTTGTGTTGCGTATGTATTTTAAGTCACTTGTTCTTGGGTCATGACACATTTGACTTACTAAAAGGATCCATTTCTCAAGTGACAAGAACAAGTAGTTAAAAGCATGCAGAACATTTTTTGTAACATTTTACTCAACAATAACAGACAGTATTTAATCTTGGCACCTACCTGCATGTTGATCTTGAAGATTAATCTTCACTGGATTCTTAATGCTTGTCTTGTATGAAACTAAGACAAACATTTTAAGTAACTCTATAATATTCAAATTAGGAAAGCTGACTGTAGTCATAATCATAGTGAATGCAAAGTCTACAATCCTTTCCTTAGCTGCATAGTTTGTGCTTCAATTCAGTTTTCTTTCTAGACTGGTTGCTAACCAAAGTTACATAGCCCAACCAGCCTTACTATTTAACTTATAGTTGGGGGAGATATGCATTCATAGCTTTCCCAATGGTATTTGAACATGAGTGAAAATAACAAACTCGACTGAACTTCAAACTTGGCTCTCCAATTTCTCATTCCAAGCTGCTATCCATTACACCACCTGCACATTTTCAAATTAGGCATATCCTTTAACATTTTATATAGAATATAAAATATTGATTAAAATTATATGAAAGGTATTAAAAATATTACTGAGAAATTGTTTGATTTTTAAATTCCGAATTTTTTATTGCTTTCAATGAGTTGAGATCTGCATTTATTTACTAATGTTAAAATGTAAAATTTGACCTATTTTAAGAATATATTCTTTTTTTTTTTTTTTTTTATTATTAGATGTTTTTGAAAAGGTGACAATGATAGCCTGGTTCATTTTAAAAAAAAAATATTATTAAAACGTTTTTCTGAATAGGAAACTAATCTTTATGAAAGAATAGTGATGTCTTCTACCTTTTTTTGAAAATTTGCTTTGTATCAGTTTACTTTTATGAAAGATCTTCATTCATTTACACACACACACACACACACACACATATATATATATATATATATATATATATATATATATATATATGAAATGACCAAAAAGGAAGAAGCAATTGTCTTTAATATATTTTTTTAGGAAAAATACTTAAGTATTCTGAAAACCCTGGAAATTTATATCTGCCTGTTTTGGTGTTGAAGGTTGAGTCTTGTCATTTACTGTACCTAATGTGAAAGGGTTGACAATATGCCTGACTGCTTAACTTAATGCATTTTTCTATCTCCAGTAACCAACACCCAACAAACCATTCAACACTAATGTCATTTTTTCGCCGCCATCTTTTCTTTGAGCACAGTCTAATAGTAGACTAGATTATCCTGATCTTTACTTCTCAAGGTTATCTCGTGAGAATTATGGATTCGGTAAGATCATCTCCTGTATTGTTCTTACATGCTACACAGATCATATATTGAGTTGAGGTTTCTTGTTTGCAAAAGTTAGACACTTTGAAAATATTCACTCCTTTTTTTTTTTTTTTTTTTTCATGTCTTTTTAATTGTACCTGAAAATTTCATAGGAAAGACTACTGAATGATTATATAATATCAGTCCTCCTGCATAACAATGAATGCTGGGCAGTCACCTCACAGATGAAGAAGTGGCTTGAAGCAACAGAAATTTGTTTCTACAGAAGGATGCTGAGAATGTCATAGATAGAACATGTGAGCAATGACAGTTTTAGAGAAAATCGAAATAAGGACATTTATACTTAACATCAGGAAGAGATACTTGAAATTTCTAGGGTGCCATAATGAGGAAAGAGGGCTTGGAAAATTTGTTACTAACGATATATTGAATGCAAGAGGGATAGAGGAAAATAACATATAACCTACCTAGCAAGTTTGAGTAAATAGATGCCACAGCATGGTTTAAGAGAGATAACAAGACAAAATTTATTAAGAGGTACAAAGTACAGGAAATTGTGGAGAGCCATGATTGACTACATCCTAAAGGGACACAATACATAGACGAATAATATCATTAATCATGAATCTTTCCATGTTTGTAGTAGTTAAGTCTGCTTCCATAGTAACCAACAAATACTGACAAAGACAAGAGGAAGTACAAGCACTGAGTGAATGGAGATAGTGGTAGAGTTGGGTGTACAATTCCAGTGACTATTTAATACATTTGAAGTGGTTGGATAGAGTGTGTGTGTGGGTGGGGGTACTATCTCTGTCTCATAAATGGATCTAGTTGCAGGGCACAAATACGTTTTACCTTTGGGAATTTCCAGGTGAAAAAAAAAAAAAAAAACCTTTTGTGTTTTTTTTTTATTTTCTATCCACTTACAAAAAAGTTTTAAGGATTATATTGTTGAAGATTTTGTGCAAGATTTTCTTTTTTCCTTTAATTGATGTCTGTATTTATGATGAGAAATTTGGTTTTAAATATTTATCTAATTTACTTGTAAAGAAGGAAAAAAAATCTTGTTTTTTAGTATTTTGCATTTAATGTGGCCATATCACATTGAAATACTGGTTCTTGTCTGATCACCGAAGTTGAGCAATATTTTGCCTGGTCAGTACCTAGATTGGTAACCACTTGGGAATACCAGGTGCTATAAGCTAGGATGTGCAGTGTGTGTAATAGTGTCTCAGAATAAATTGGAGACTCAAGTTTGTTGCATTCACTTACACACAAATACCCTTGGGAAAGATATGAATCTTTTCCTCTCACCTATGGGTTAAATTGCAGGACAGACTATGGATTTAAATTAAGGAACTTGGACAAATGATGGAAAGAGACTGCTTTATTCTGACAATTTGTTCTCCATGTGTTTCCCAAATAATAATAATAATGGCTGCTTGTCACTTCTGAGTAAGACAGTCCCTTCCTAGGTAGGAGAGTATCCAAAGGGAGCAACTTGTGAAGATTAACACAGACTGGGTCCTATAGCTTTGGTTAGGAACCAGTCTACTGCAGAAAGTAATGGCAGTCTATTGCAGGAATTCTTCTAATTCAATCAGGAATTGAAAAGAGACATGGTCATCCAAGTGTGCATCAATTAAGGAAGGAAGCATTTAATACAAGGTTTTTTTTTTAAGTTGATTTCATATATAACTTAAATATAAGGTATTAATTTAAGGTCATCATTATTGTTACAGTGCTAACATTTTTTGCTTAATTGGCAAAGTAGTGAAATGGTTTCAATTTTTTGATATTGAGTGTTTATAACGATTGTTTTAACAACCATATTTATCATTCTGTGATAAAAATCTGTGCTAATATTCAAAATTTTATTTCTATTTTGCAAAAGTTATGAAAGTTGCTGTCAGAAGAATGACCAAAGTGAAAGTTGTAAGGTGTAAATTAAAAAAATAAAAATAAAAAGATTGTAACTTTAACACCTGAAAACAGGATCACCAGACCAGATATGTTTGATGCACAGATGAATGGTAGATTTATAAATTTATCTGAGTTTGATCTAATGGTGCTCATAATAAAATATTTTAGTTATGTAGTTTTGTTTTTGAAGTGAGTGTCCAATTAAATTAGGGTTTAAAATAATGAACACTTTTTCTCATGACATTGAAAAATGTACAAATACTCAGAGATGTGAAATGTAGCAAATAATTATGTATATACACTAATTCAAAAAATCAAAAATCCTAAGATAATATCAATGTAAAAGTAATTGTATTCAGCACCACCATACTTTGGTGTCATGGAAATGTCCCAAATTCAATCAGTTGTTCTCTGGTGTGTCAGTGTATTGAATACCAGCTTGGGGTTTTGTGGCATGGGAAATTATCAGTTTGAATAGGGCATAATAATAGGTGCCAAATGGATGCTACCTTCCATTTGTGAAATTGGAGAAATATTTGACATCCTTTTATCTCTGTGATCATGTGTGTATCTGGCATCTAATGGACGGTATTACTGCTCTCTGTTCACAGTACAGTAGTTGACCAGGAGGTACCAAACTTTTTTATCCAGCAGATCAGTTTAGCATTTTTTAACTTTCATGGGATATAGAAGCAGAAAAACGACCAATATGCTCCTATTAATATCACAACATTGGACACAGCATCTCACTTGGGATCATAATGTCACTAATTAAATCTTGGAGGACTGCCAATGTCTGGCATGGCCTGATGAGTTGCAGTTGTTTCAGATTGATAGTAGAATTCGGATGTTTGTCAAGAATCTTAAGATATACAGGATGCAATGGGTAAAATGCTGCCATTTTATATTTTGTATATGCATGTTGTTTGTTTTTGATTTTGTCAACTGCACAGTAAAGTAGGGTCAGTTAGGCACCATTTGTGAGAAGAAGAGCATTGTGATGCAATTTACTCTGCCAGAAATTTGGAAACAGCATACTGTATGTACTGCTTGGTGTTTGTGCTGGAAGCTCCAATATGAACATTTCACTATGTTTGGGTGTCAATTTGAGGACAGCACAGCAGTCTCAGAAAGAGTTGGATGAGTCAAATGGTGATTATGAAGGTGTTTGGAGTGATCACTAGTGATGGTGACGTTATACCTCCATTTATCTACCCACAGGGCCTCATGAAACACAGAGGCCGACATGAAATGTTCTGAGGAGGTGGCTGCTGGAAGACCCTATGTCTGGCAACAAGACTCTGTACCATGTTACACAAACAGGACAACTCAGTCATGGCTGTCAGACAATTTCTGCGGCTTTACATCTAGTCACCTAACACCCCAGACTACAACCCCCTTGATTATTGTGTGTGTGGTGCAATTGAGTGAGAGACCAACAAAACTACTTGCAGCACAAAAGATGAACTGAAGGCAAGGATTATGGCAGTATTCACAAACTTAGACAAGGAGACTGTCCAGAAGAGATTTTGGAAATTCTGAAGTCATCTGGAGGCTGTGGTTGAAGCCAGTGATGATTTTATTGAATAAATTTACTCTTTAGTATTTAAAGATATTTTTGTGTAATTTTGGCAAATATATCTGTTAAAATGAGATGTCAGCATTATTTCATTTTTGCAAAATTCAGACGATAATTTATCCATCGCACCCTGTTTATTAGGAGCACCAGACCAAATATGTCAGCAATATTCGATACGCAGGTGATTCTATTCAAAACGTTCTAACTAAAATCTAAGCATAAATGTGTTAATATATTTCATATAAGATGTGTGTCAAGTTAATTTGCAGCTGTTGCACAGAAATTACAAGCAGTTATCTCAAACTGGTAGTCTTTTCTTAATATAAAACATTGAACAGAAGTTACTCTTATTGACAGCCTATCCATATTTGTGCATCCCATAATCGTTAACCACTCTACATTGAGGTGAAGTGTTGGTGGTGATGGTGTATGACTTTCAATATTCAGAGGGATTATTTTTTAAGTATGAAAGACAAGGTTCATATATTGTGTTGGTGTAAAATAGTGAAGTGATTGTTGTTGAAAGTAAGTTGGAAGTGTTGTATAACCCATGAAGTTGTTGATGTGCAGATTTTCTTATCTCATCAGTTACTTGCTGTCAATGTATATTCGTTTTGAGTTTAACATTTTAGCTATGTGTCCAATCTTTTACAGTGTTTTCCAGTACATTTTAAATGACCTTATTGATCTTTTCTTTTTCTTTATAAGTTCCAAGCCTGTTCTCAAGAAGGTACTAGCCATGGTCAGCTAAGGGAGAAACAATTTGCCAGTCTCCCAGGTAAGAAATATTTTTGTATTTTATTTTAGGTATTAAAATTACTCATTTATTTAAAATAATGATTAGTGTTTTTGTAAGTATGGCTGGAAGCTATATTTCCAGTTAACTTTCAGTGCTCAAAATTTAGTTTGTTTTCAATGTAAGGTGACACCCTACCCTGTTTTTTTTGGTTTTTTTTTTTAATTATATGAACAAGCATTTATTGAGTAATGTCTTGTATAAAGTATGCCTTTCTAAGTAAATGCCTTTGGTAATGGCAAGAATTCTGAATGTTAAACATTTTCAAAAGAAATCTACTGATTCCTAATGTAAGCAAAAAATGTTCTTTTCACATACAGTATTTCCCCTTTACCTGTGGGGTATATGCTCTATGACCCACCAATGAATACCTGAAACCATGGCTAGTAACATAGCCCAGACATGATTTTTTTTTTTTTTTTTTTTGTTGTTTTTCCCTAATTGCGAACAGTCATCTTGCAAGCACCTATGCAGATAATAGCTACTCAATAACAGAAAAATACTGATATTCAGATATTGTAACTTTTATTTTTAATAATTTCACCACAAGCAAGGCAATAAAGCCACTAAGATGCAAGGAGTTACTGTGTGAAAGAATATGAGAAAGAAAAAAAAATTATTAATGAGGGCAATAAAAGAGCAAGAATTAAGACAAAATATGATGATTGACATTACATTTAAATTTTTGAAGCTCAAAGTTGACTGAGAAGCCAGAGAAGAGTTCCACAAGTGAGAGAAGAAACTGTTAGCGTAGATCTTACGGTCGCATATAGTCATTTCAACTGTAAAAGGATGAGACTTTGCCACCAATCTTGTATAAGATAGATTCTGTCAAGAAAAATTGTCTAGTAGGACATAGTGAACCAACTTTCCTAGCAGCAGATCTAGCAATTGATTCAATATAATCTTTCTACTTCATGTCTGTGGAAATGGGAATATTTTCCCATTCACTATTTCATTGCACATTTATAAAAAAAAATATACTCGTTTGATTAAGACAAGATTACATTTTGCAACAAAAGTATAATCTGTTGACATCATAAAAAAAAAAAAGAAAATGTGTAAATAAACGGCAAGCTTTCATAGTTTATCAGAATATATAAATATACAGTCTCGTGGCCAAGTGGTTTGAATGTTAGCATTCTAATCATGAGACTTGGGTTCAAATCACACCATGGTCAGTTTGTCAAGGTGACAATGATTTGATAATATTGGCCTGGGGAGAGTATCACAGTATGCAATAATGTTGGAAAATGTTTGCAAACTATACCATGACTTGACTCAATGATTTTGAATGAAATTGGGTAGATTAAACTGTTCAGAATCATTGATGGAAATCACAAGTCATTGTAACTGGTGATTTTAACCTACTGACTCTTTTCATCTGATGAACATTTTATGCCCTCTCTCAGAAACTAAGGTCTTCTTAGAATAGTTGCAGTATAAACCACAAATTGGCTGTGGATGTTATTGAAACTCAAATGTACTAGAAAGGGTATCTGCAACAGTGATTAGCTTGGTCTCCAAACAGACAAGTGTACTTTAAACAAGCAACTTATCATTTTTATATATTTTTATATATATATATATATATATATATATATATATATATATATATATAGTTAAACCTAGAGAGCCAGACAAACCTACCAATGTTTCACCTAAACGGATCGTCGGAGAATGCTGGTGAAACCTTGGTAGGTTTGTCTGGCTCTCTAGGTTTAACTAGGTCTGCTCTACTCATTGTATTGAGCACTTTATTTAGTTGTTTTGAGTACTCGGATCGTTTTTTTTTTCTTTAGGCCTTGAACTCGTATTATTTTCGTTTAACATACATGTTCTTGGTTCTTTCTTTTTTATACCTTTTTTTCCCTTTGGTATTGGCTTGTTTATTTGCAAATCAATACAACGAAGGTTTTCCAAGCGAGTATAAGATTTCTATTAATTATATATATATATATATATATATATATATATATATATAGTCTTAGCATTCTCCATTGCAAAAAAAGAAACCCATCATACACAATTCTATGTGGCATGACACATGGTGGATGGGACTTCCTAAATTCTGGATTTGTTGTATTAAATTTAAACATAACATTACACTAAATGTGCTGCTTACAACTATTACTAGTGTATTGTTGCAGCAGATCATTATTCAAATATATATTGTTAAATATAAAAGACACTGAATGTCTATTATGTTTGATCATGAGCCATTCTAAACTTCATATAGTTGCTTTAATTTTGGGAGAAAATTTATAAAAATTGTCCGACATTTGGATATTTTTTTATTGTGCTGTTCCTTGATCTAGGCTTTCAGCTCACATGAGCCATCTTCAGAGTGGTTATATGGTCATTTAACATATTAAAGATATTTACCATCAAAGATGATATTCTGTTACTAGGTGACAATAATGGTCATAAATTCTTGATGCAGTTCTGTTACATCGTACTACATGTGAGAAAAAAATATTAACAGCAGAACCATATGTCTAAATCTAATGTGTTGTTACTAGTTTGAAATTATGTATACGTTTTATATATATATATATATATATATATATATATATATATGTATGCAATTCCAAATTTTCTTTTTAAATGGACATTCCATTTTTTATTAAATCCTGGCACATTTGAGAGATCTTGCTGAAGATCCCTGCTGGGGAACTTCTTTTCTTTACTAAGATATTTTTGAATGTGCAGGTTGATAGACATAACACATAGGTTAATATTTTCAAACAAGGCATCTATTACAAATACAAGTATCTACTATAATATTTGTTGAAGTAGTATGTATGTATAAAATTCTTACTCGTCATAACAGCTATAGAACTGCAGATTTAGCTCAGAAATAGTTAAAATTATATAACTATGATTATTGCCACTGATCTTATAAAACTGGTGCTACTGGACACAAGAAGTGAAGGATAGACTCATTCTTGCTCGAGAATATAACAATGCCTAAATATTTTTGGTTCTATTCAAAATCAAAAGTTATTTTATAAGCATTTTAACTTGTGTTTCTTAAAGAATAAAAACATATAAGGAAGATGCATAATTGCAATAATCTATTAAGGGCTTAAACTTGATATACGTCTTCTTTTCCTCAATCCTAAATTTTTCATTTGTTATCTCCTTGGGAAAGTAAATCTGCAACTGCTTTGTTATCAGTCCTCTCAATTACTCCTTGAGAGCCATCCTACATGAATATTTCTTTATATAATTGCATTGTATCTATGGTTCTTTGAAGTAGCAATTTAACTCTCCTTCTACTGATAGTTGGTAGGTACGGAAATTTGTTCATTTTTTATTGTCTGCATTGGGGAAATAAAGAACATATTGATTTTCTGACATTTTTTTATTTTTGTTTAATATTTGCTTCAATTCAGTCTGCATTTAGTAACGGTTTTATGTACATAGTATCTATTCCCTGCTTGATGTAAATGGATAGTTTCTGTTAAGAGGTTGTCTTATGGCCATATCATGTAGACACAACAGTTCCCATACGATCACCATAGTTAAGTAATGTTGAGCCTGGTCAGTACCTAGATGGGGTACTGCTTGGGAATACCAGGTGCAGTAAACTTGGATGTGCAGGTGATGTAATGGATAATATCTCTGAATTGTTAATTGGAGAGCAGAGTTCCAATTCCAGTCAGATTTGTTATATTCACTTACATACTTTAGGAAAGATATGAATCTACCTCTCCTCCCAGCTATGGGTTAAAAAATTTTTCTATATAATGCAACATTGGTGGAATTGATAAACTTCCTGATGCAGTCACAACTTTGTTGGACTGGGCATCTTGCAAAGATGAGTGACAACAGAATACCTAAGGTCATATATACCCAGCTTGACAGTGGATAAAGTAACATTGGACAGCCATGGCTTAGGTATAAAGACATGTTAAAGAGTAACTTCTAAGTTGTCAATGTGCCTCATACTAATTTCAAGTGAGTTGCCCTGGATAGAGTTGACTCGAGATACTTATATCAGAGTGATATTGAGTGGCTAAGAGATGAAGAACAATGGCGAAAAGTGCCAGCAAATGTTCCTGTTGCAATGTCTCAAGATTCTCAATGTTGCACAAAGTATGGACTTGTTTGCAAGTCACTAGCAGAAGTGTCATATACGATACAAACATAAAAACTGAGTGAGGTTTTTGGATCCTCATATGTCAAAATTGATGAGAGAGACTATCATATCTGTGAACTGACTCCCCACCCCCACTTCTTTTGGTGTCATCTGCACAATTGATATGACTAATTATATTACTTTAATTCTGTTTTCATATTCAGCCCCAACTTCTAAGGCATTGGACGCCATGAAGAGATCCTCATCAGTTCCTGTTCGGCCTCAGGTAAGTTTCTCTTATTTACTTTTTCATTTTCATAATAATAAACAAATTTTAATGATCAGGCACCAATTTCAATATTAGGAAATTGTTTTCTATAGCCATGATCTTTGTTTGGTTTTCTTAATGGTATACAATCTTTCATCTGACATTTTGAAAACCAAAATGCTCAAAAAACTTTTTTTTGCACCCCCTGGATGGTATCTGCACACTGAAGCATTATTTGGTGCTGAACTTAACCAATTGTAACTTTTAAGCAACTTTAAATTTACATTTAATCTGCTTTACAAGGGCAGGTGGTTGTTATTGCAAGTTATTTTGAGATTGTCTTTGTTCAACCTGCAGGAGGCAATTGTTTCTCAGCACTTCTATGAATCAGATATCACTTTACTGCTCACTAATATTCTTTATATTTTGTTGAATGAATATTTTTATGTAAGAGTAAAATGTTGAAGACTTGTTTATCCCTTTAAAAGGCTGAATGTATCCACAATTGGCTTGCACGGTATTTCAATACACAACATTAATACCCATCACATACTCATCTAGAGGTGCTGAAAATCTATTTTGTAAAAGCTGTAGATTTCTAATAACTATATTTCAAAAACAGATTTACCAAGGGGGTTAAAGAGAGCTGCAGATTCTTCTGTGGGTAAAAATTATCTACTCTATATGCAGTACTTGTACTACCATTCTGAAATTTAAAAAAATCTTAAGTCAGTAAAGTGATTCATCCCAAGGACTTCAGAGAAGATATTATACAACTGTGGTAGAATATACAACACAAGTTTTTATTCTGTAGTTGGGAACCCCCTTTTTATTTGGAAGTAGAATGGAGAGAGAAAGTAAGGTCAAACAAGATTTAGCATTTCAAATCATCTCATTTAAATAAGCAAGAAGCTTTATCGAAAATCAGCTGTTCAATTTTCAAAATGTGGCATCCATGTGTTTGAAAGTGCTGAATCCTCAAAAGTAATACAAATTAATACTTTTTGAAAGGGAATGATAACTCGTTAATTTGTGTCTCATGGTTAAAACTAATCAACATGTGAACGAGATGATCACATGATTCCAGACAGTGGCACATTGTTTGGGATGTGTAATCAATATTTAATCACTTATTGTCAGTTACTATAAAATCTATCTTTTGATCACACTATGTTGCTGAATATTTTATGCTATTTTGCTAATAGATTACATTGATAGTTTGTTCAACTCTGATAAATACTTAAATTCTTTCTCTGCTAAGATCTGATGTACTGTTCTTTGAATTTGCATATTATTTTAAATGTTACCATGTATCAACTTCCTTTCAGAATAATTAAATTTCTTTTTTAATACATATAATATTTTATAGATTTCTATACTACTACTTAATGTTAACCATTTTAATCCAATAGGAAGAAAACTGACAATTTCCTTCAAACTGTCAGCCTATTTGCAAGATAAAATTATCCAAAATGAAAATAACTTCCTATCTTGAAATCCACATTGAAAATATAAAGCATTGGCAGGAAATATGAGTTTGAATCATAAATATTTTCCATATTTGTTTATCAGCTTTAGAGAAAGTTTTCCTCATCAATGTATTTTACAGCAATCAAAAAAAGCGTAATAATTGGTTGGTGCATGGTAACATGAATATGACCAGTTGGGTAGAACAGACCAACTGAGTTTCAAATTTTTTTCCTGTATTATTCTTGCTCTATGCAACATTATATTGTCATAGAGAAGAACAGTATTTTTTCTGTTGATGAGCACAGGGCATTTATTGACACTTTTTATGGATATGTTGAAGCTGCTGGATATATAACTGTGTATTGTTTCACTGCATTTTTAAGGATTCTAAATGAATAATACTCAATGATCCCAGCACATGCACAACAGTACCTTTGATGTAGCTCCGTTTTGGGGTTGGTTGTGGAGATTTACTTTTGTCATTTCACTGCTTTTTGCTTTGAACATTGTTGTATGTTAGTGTACTCCAAATCTATTCTTAACTGCCACGTGTGATTAGTAGTCAAGATGATACTCCTGTCATTACAAATGGTTCTCTAAAGCAGAAATTATTAGGTTGGTGCAAAAATAATGACGTAATAATGTCGTTTTTTGACGTTAAAAAATACGTCAAAAAACGACATTATTACGTCATTATTTTTGCACCAACCTAATACTTATATTCAATTTAGTAGTTTCTTTATAATGTACTAATTCTTTTAGATGTTTTTTGTCATCTTTACTGTTTTCATAATGTTTTGAAGCTGTACCCTCTGACCTTACTGTGATGTTTACTAGAATTGCTAACTTTCTGCTAATATCAAATTGACCCACCTTTTATTCTACCAAATAGAACATATTCTTATTGTAACTGTCATATCTAGTGTCCTTATTAAAGAATTTTGGAGCTTACAATTATTAATCATTTCTGATGTTAATCAGCCTCTAGACTAAGCTAGTGCATCTTCTCTGAATTTTGTTTGATATGTTTTCGAGTAATTTTCTTATTTCCCCATTTCAGTCGTGTACTCTTTGGCCTTCTTCCTCTGGTGACTGTTGTGTAATGGAATGTTATGGAATCTTGTTCTGGAGAAAACGATATCAAGAACGCAAAGATGCAAAAGCCAGATGTGATTTGTATGAAAAAGGATGGGCATACTCCCACAGAACAAGATTCAGCAACATTCCAGAATACAATAGACACCCAAGGAAGGCCAGAGGGTGCACAACCAAAACATTGTAGGTGGGAAAACATATCAAAGACAAGGAAAATAATTTGAAGAAAACCACATGAAATTAAGGTGATGTACATTTCTGTACTAACTAACCCAAGGATTGAACTCATTACTTTCAGGGAACTTCATAAGCATAATCATTTTTCCCCTCCTACTAAATCCGATTCCTGATAGTTTCCAAGTTTTAGAGGGAATTTTTACTACTTGATGTGGTTTTAAAATGAAATGGTTGAGAATTAAGGAAGAGTGATTCCGTATTAGAGGTTTTTTTTTTTTTTTTTTTTTTTGAAGGGGGGGGGGTAAACAATCTATATTTCTAAGGCAGTGGGAGTTTTTTTTTTTTTTTTTTTTTTTTTTCTTAGATTACCTGGAAAAAATATTTACTATTTTAATGATATAATAGAATCCTTTCAAAAAATATTTACTGTATGCATATGAGGAACTACTAACCAAGCAGTCTAAAAAAGAAAAAAAAAAAAAAATTGACATTTGGTCAGATTTTGGGAAATGAGTCAGGCCAAAAGATTTTCAGCACCTCCAATGTCTGATATAATGATATTGCTGTAGATGGGAGAGGAATAGCTTAAAGGTATGTTAGTGATCACTTTTTTACTTTTTTTATTTGGTTATGGCCGCAATACATTGAAACATTGGTTCCCATATAATCAGTAAAGTTAAGCAGCATCGAGCCCGGTCAGTACCTATATGGGTGACCGTTTGGGAATACTAGGTGCTGTAAGCTTGGATGTGCAGGTGGTGTAACAGATAATGGCTTGGAATTGTTAATTGGAGAACCAAGTTCTGATTCCTGTTAGGTTTATTATATTTACTTATGTGCAAATACTTTTGAGAGAGGTATGAATCCACCACTTCTCTCCCCAGCTATGTGTTATTTAGTAAGACTTAAGTCATTAAAAAACGTTATCTATAAAAAATGTAAAAAAATCTAACAATCTAAAAATATTTTCTGGCTTTAAATAACCTGCAACGAATTAAGACATAAAAAATATGAATCACTCAATGAATCCTCATTTATTTAATCTTAATTTCAGTTTTCTATCATAACTGTTGCCATTCTACAGCTGTTAGTAATATATGTGGATTAGAAATAAAGAAAAGCTCTTAGTGAAAGACTCTAATGCTGTTTACTAACAGCTGTCAATTGATGAAATAAGTAATTGTGATGGAAAGTAACTTGAAAGAAATACAAGAAAAAATTGGTTTGCTGCTTACTTCTGTTCTTCATATAAATGGCGGTACTGTGAAATTGCCTCTTCAATTTTTCTGCAAATTTGTTGGCTTCTGTCTTCATCATGGTCTTCTTCTAAACATTTCCCTTTAAATTCTTCAATGACCCTGAAAAATTCTTCTAATTCTTTCTTTGTCATCTTATGCTGACAGGTAGGTAAATATTAAAATCTAAAACAAAAAATTCAGTTTATTTTATTTTATTTTTTTTAAACATTATAATCATTAGTATTTTAACCTGAAAATTTCATTTATAATCTTTCCATAGTAAATGCATTCGTCTTTTATAATTCGTTATTTTTTAATAAATGTAAATTTCTGTATCTAATTAAATTGTCAATTCTTTTTATTTTTATTTTTTTTTTTTTTTTTTTTTTATATAAACAAAAAATCAGAAATGGGTGCAGAAATTGTCTGACACCCATGACTGGGTTCTCCTGCATGTGTGGCATGATACAGAGTCCTGTTGCCAGGCGTAGTCTTCAAGTAGCCACCCTCTTACCCAGGGCAGCCACTACCTCCTCAAGGCACTTGATGTAGGCCTCCATATTAAGTCTAAGGCCCTGTGGGAAGATGAATGGGGGCATAATGTTGCCATCACTGGTGATCACTTCAAACACCTTTGTAGTCACCATTAAACTCAGCCAAATCTTTCTGAATCCTCTGCACTGTCTCCGAAATTATTGTATTGGAGCTTCCAGTGTGAATTACAAGCATTACAGCATGCTGTTTCTAAATCTCTGGTGGAGTGACTTGCGTCATGGTGCTCTTTTTCTCATAGACAATACCCAACTGACTCTGGTATAACATGCCATTGACAAAATCAGAAATTTCCTTTTAAGGCATTAAATAAACATGAAAAGTAATCAAAATATTTTTTAAAAATTTCAAGAGACAGATATTCAAATATGTATTTTTATTATCGTTTTATATGCTTATATTATAAAATTTATATATTTATAACTATATATATTCCTTATATTATTTTTTTTAACACTACTTCAATTACTTTGCTTCACAAGTATTATATTATCTAAGTACATAGTTAACTATTTTCCATTTATAAATTTTAGAAAATTTTTAATTAACTGGTAACTATAAAAAAAATTAATTTTCAATTACTAAGGTTAAACTGAAGAATGTTTTACTGCACTAATTGAATTTTGGTATGAAAAAATTTTAACGCACTAATCGAAAATGCATTAATTAAGGTGTTCCTGTATATTCAAAGCACTTACATCAGTTTTTGGCAAAAATGGGTTCACTAAACATTTTCTTGTCTTTTCTATATCTACCCAGAATTTGTTCAATAACACTTTTGAAAGTTGCTGTTCATGCGTATGTCTATTTTCCAAATGACTTCTCAACTAGAACTATATTTCATTTAAACAATTTGGATATAATCACTTTTGGTCATAAGCCTTTGATACGCAAGTACCTTTTCAGTTTCAGATAAACAAGCCTGAACACAAATCTATCAGAGACATCTTTATTTCAACCACCCCTTTATTGAATATTAAAATGCAACATTTTATCCTAGAATTCTCACAGCCTGAATTAAGGGATTGGAGGCAATTTCCTGAATATTTGATAAAAGGGGTGGTTGCAATAAGGATGTGCCAGGTGGATTTTTTCTCTCTCTCATGTCCTTATTTTTACTTCATTTCACTCCAAGAAAGGCAATAAAGCCACTGGGACACCTGTCAGATGCAGTTTTATTGAACAAAACATCAAAAAAAAGAAACAGGGAATGAAAAATCAATAAAAGATTATTTTCAATAATTCTCTTTGCAATTTATGTTAACTATCTTAATCAATCTGCAAAGATTCTGCAAATTTCGTTTGGTCTTTGAAAGCAAAAGAATTTAAAGTACGAGGGTCATTCAATAAATAAGGGAAATTTTTGGTATAAGGACTTCTGATACAGATAGAAGCTTACTATTTTTTTTATTCATTTTTCAACGTAGTCTCCCAGCACTGTCATACACTTTTCCCATCTATGCACAACCTTCCATATTCCCTCAGCGTAAAAATCTTTGGACTGATGTCTCAGCCAGTTGCTCACAACACTTTTGACTTCATCGTCACTTTTAAACTTCGTGCCTCTTGTGAACGCTTTCAAGGGACCAAACAGGTGAAAGTCTGAAGGGGCAAGGTCTGGGCTGTAAGGGGGATGAGGGAGCAGTTCCCAGCCCAGCTCGTTGATGGTCTGCACCGTTTGGGCTGCTGTGTGAGGCCTTGCGTTGTCATGATGCAAGATGACTCCTTCTGACTGATGACCCCTGCGTTTGTTCTTTGTCTTTCTTGACCTGCCTCAGCAGTTCCCAGTAGTTCTTCTGTCAGGCTGAATGAGGTCATTGACTGATTCGATCACCTCAGGAGACCTCACTTCTGTAGGCCTCCCAGGCCTGTCTTCATCCTCAACACTGCTCCGTCCTTCTTTAAACAATTTAGCCCACTTGTATACATTTTTTTGGCTGAAACATGTGGCACCATACACAGTTGATATTCTCCTATGAATTTCAACTGGTTTGCACCCTTCAGCAACCAAAAACTTGATAACTGACCACTGTTCAATCCTGGAGCATGCTTCTTGGTCAGCCATCTTTGTTAATCGCCAAAACTCTCAAAGTTTTTTTTTAAACTGCAGAAGAAATTAAATCCATGTGAAAAAGAAGTAAAACAAAAAAAAAAAAATAAAAAGTAAGCTTCTATCTGTATTAGAAGTCCTTATACCAAAAAATTCACCTTATTTATTGAATGACCCTCGTACATGAAGCCAATCCTTTGAACCTATTCATAGCATTAGAAAGCATTTGAAAACTGAAGGTTTTCCAATTCATTTTCCTATCGTAATTTTATAAAAAAACATTAAACTGAAAATTACAAATACCATTCAGTATTTAGAAAATATTAAGAGTAGCTTTTTTTTTTTTTTTTTTGTGAGCTAAAAATAAATTTAAAAATGATTCTTGATAGTCTATTTTTAGACTATCAATCATGAATCATTTTTAAACTTGCTGGAGAATGGTGATTTGCAAGCTTTTCTATCAGGTCATTAGTACTGCAGTGAGTGTGGTTTTCATTTGCAGCACTAAATTTGTGGCCCTGTTCCAATTTAAATAAAAACGAGTAGATCCATATTGTTTAGATTGCAAAAATATTACATAAAGAAAATTTGGCCATAAATCAACTCAATGTAAGCAATACAGTGATGGGAATTACTTTGTAGATAATTACTGATATTCTGGAACTTTAGTAAAATTTTCATGGGCTTTTTTCTTTTTTCCTCCTCTTCACTGTTTTTTTTTTTCTTCTTCCTCCTCTGCTGTTTGTTTTCTTCTTCCTCCTCTTTGCTGATCTTTTTCCCCCTCTCCTCTTTGCTGATCTTTTTCCCCCTCTCCTCTTTGCTGATCTTTTTCCCCCTCTCCTCTTTGCTGATCTTTTTCCCCCTCTCCTCTTTGCTGATCTTTTTCCCCCTCTCCTCTTTGCTGATCTTTTTCCCCCTCTCCTCTTTGCTGATCTTTTTCCCCCCTCCTCTTTGCTGATCGTTTTTCCCCTCCTCTTTGCTGATCTTTTTTTTCCCTCCTCTTTGCTGATCTTTTTTTTTTCTTTTTTTTTTTTTTTTTTACCTGTCTTTTTGTCACCTTTTTTTTTTCTTTCCCGAAATGAATTTATCCATAAAAAGTTTTTGAATTATAATAATTGATTTTTTTTTTTTTTTTTTTTTGTAGAGTGCAATTCCTATGTATCATCAACGGCACAGTTTGCCAAAGTAAGTATTATTTTGATTTTAAAAAAAAATTTTTTTTTATTTGTCAGCACTTTTCAGATAATTTTTTCTGTCTTTCTGCTTCATGACTATTACTATTATTCATTATTTTGCCTGGATTGATTTTGCGGGGTTTGTTTGCTGTGCTAGTTTAACTCGGGTATTACCAGAGTATTGATTGACCACACCCTTCGGTCATGACTTTGTTACTTACTCTGGTCATACACACTGTGTAATAAAATTCTAGTTTTGGTTCCCTACACAACAAAAGCAAAAAATGACTTTATAACAGTGTGGTTAATATAAATCAGTTTGTTACCCAGCTTTACTGCTATGTTTACTAAAAATGATAATGTGTGTGACTGAGCTCAGTGTTGGGAATTTTCTTTTGTAGTGTTGTTCTCTTTGTTTTGTCACTTGCAAGTTTCTTTTTGAATGAACAAATTTGATTGCATGAATCCCTATATATCATTACTGTTGTAGGAAACATATCTTTAAATACTTCAGAAACTAGATATGTTGAGATGGGTAGTACCCAAGTTATTTGAGGCAAGTACACCTTCAAGAAGGCTTGAAAGCAGTCAAAAGTTAAATGTACAAAGGCCCAGGTTTTTATGAGAGAATGCTTGATTGTATTTTATGATTATTGGAATTATGGAAAAAAAAAACTAAAAGAAATTTAATTAAAAAAAATATTGGGGAATGAGAGATACTTAATTAATTATAACTGAATATTGATTTGTAAATACCTTAGTACAATAGTATAACTTAGGTACTACTTTATACTCACCTGCTACACTTGCCAAGCCAGGTGAAAATGATGATACATAATAAATTACTTCCTTTGCTGAAGTCAGAAATTCTCTAAAAGTACTTGAGATTAAGTTATTTACATAAAGATTTATCCATTGGATTGGTATGGTTTCTTAATCAGAATAATTTCAGAGAGACTATTCTAAAAACTATGTTGGAACTGACCAGTGTGTCATGTACTTTGTTTACATAAACTTCACTAGTGGTTTTAAAAGAAGAACAGTTTTCAGAACTCAGGCAAGTGGCTAGTTGGCCATGAGTTTTCTAAAATAGGAGACATTTAGAAAAAAATATATAAATTAGGAGTTAAATTGGACCAATACAACATTGTAGGCTGAATTTCATTTATAAAAATAAAGGATGCACTTTATGGAGTTCTACCAAGTTAACAAGAGAAAAAAAATAAGAGTTCCATCATGGCTGCCAGACAGACATGTGAAAAATAGAATGTAACAGTTTAAAAACAGATCACTAGATGATTACCACAGGCTTTGAAAATTGAGAGAAAGAGCAAACCCATATAAAATAGTTATTCTGTCATAATTTTAGTTATGAATGAGTGGCTGAAAGTTCAAACTACTGGGTAAAGCTGTCAGGCATTAGGATTGGGGAAAGGAAGACACTAATTTGAAACATCTTTGTAACCAATAGCTAAAATAAACTTGTTAAAATTTTATTAAAGTATTCTGGTCTTAATCTTTATTCCAAGACTTTGATCAAGCTCAGGAATCGATCATCTTTAATTTTGTGTAATATGTGATGTTTCAATTTTGTTGCACATTGAAAATTAGGAAGGAAAGTTATTCTTAAGTGGTCAAGAATTATTGCAAGCATTATTGATAGATTAGAACTATGATATGCATAATAGAAATGTATTGCTAATTATTTTGTTATTTAAAAAAAAAAAGCAGTCACAAATAATATTCTTGAAAGGAATAGTTAATAGTCAGGAATTAATGATAATATACTGAAAAGTTATCAGGCAGACTAAGAACTCCTTTCCCCTGACAAAACAAACAAAAAAAAACTGAAATTTGGTTAGATTGAAAACTTTTCAGCACTCTCTTGTACAAGAATTACTGACAAAATACAGCTATTATATGTATTATAAGTGTGTATAAAAATTGCTTTTCATTTACTGAAAATATTATGAATAATTTGTTTTTAAAGAATTCCCTGAAGAGTCAGAAATAAGTTTAAATTTTTTTTGTTGAATAATTCTCAGAATATTTAAAACTGCAAAAGAAAGTAAAGTATTGCTTTGTTTCCTCACTTTTTAATTTTTGTTAAATTATATTGTAAATTTCATGTAAATAGAAAAGAGGAATGCTAATGCTTTTATAAATATTTATAAAAAATATAGGCATATGTTAAAAAATTTTAAAAATTTGTTTTTGCTTTCCGCTCTGATCATACCTGAAATGTTTTTAAATAATAAAGATGTTCTTATGGCTAAGAATTCATCAGTCCTATTAGAATTTTGTTTGTCCCTCCCTTTGTTAGTTTGCACAACTGTTACACCCTGCTGATACCTCATAAATAATGAACTATTCCATACCTCATAAATAATGAAATATTCCATTTTGATTGTGTGGAAAGAGGAGAAAAACACTACTTGATTTCAGTGAGAAAATGAAAAAGAGGGAAGATAGAAGAGGAGAGAGAATCAGATTAAGTTAAAAACAGATACTACACTTGTATCTCGGTCAAAAGGCTGAAAACTGCTGCTGATTGTGATAAAAGCACCATTGTTCAGACACACAGTATTGAATGATGGAAACTGATTAAGGTAAATGCCAAAAATCCAGTTACCATAAATAAAAGTATTATTAAGAGATAAGATGAGGATTTGGCTAGGAGGGAGGGAACATGGAAGTGTTTAATGTCTCCTGTCAATACCTCATAAATAATGGACATTTTGATTGTGCAGAAAAACATGCTACATATGTTACTTGGTTTCAAAGAGAAAATGAATGAATGAAAGATAGTGTCTAACAGCTGTTTCATTGAAATGAAAAAAAGTTAATTTCAAATCTTTTCATTTGTACCCACTTCTTAAAAATAATGACCTGCATTCATATTTATGATTGTTATTTCAATATTAAAGATGTTAAGCTCAAATATTTAACATTCTGATAGGGGAATTATTAAGGATATTTTATTGTTGTAGAACTCGCCATGAGCTTATTCAATCATTAACTGAAGAATTAAGATTCATCATAAAATTCAAATAGGAAAACTGAAATTTTCATGGATCTTTTTAGTAAGAATTATCTGCTGTATATTTATTTATTTATTAACTAACTTATTTATTTTAAGCTAAGAAGTTAGCTTTTATGGAGATTCTGTTCCTCAATAACCAGATTATTTCTCTTTAGGTATTATCAGCTAGTCTCTTAAGAGGATCAAGTAATTTTGAATAATTATCTAGTGGTGACGAATTTGAAATTTTATCTTTAGACAGTTATCATCATATTCTTATTCTGTGTGCCATGCCCCTTCAGGATGTAGGTGTTCAATGGCTCTTGTCAGTGGTGAACTTCAATATGGTGTAATGGTTAGCAAGGCCATCTTGCTAGATTAACTACGAGTGAGTTTGATCCTCAAAGGGTACCCCTACTTTCTGCTTTGTGCCACATCTAAGCTGTTCTTAGAAAATCACAATCACTCCTAGTCACTTTTATGCCTTCCATTTTTACAAGTGTGTTACTCACTGTTTTTTCTTTTCCTCTTACCATCAATATATACCGTGAGTGTCAAATTTTTCAAGTCCTCTTTTCTCCTGTGTCCCAAAAATTTCAACTGCCACCTTTTGATTCTAAATATCAACATGCTTTTTTTTTTTTTTTTTTCTATTTTCCTTAAAAACTTCCTTCTTACTCACATGCTCAGTCTACGGTATTCCTAGCATCCTTCTGTAGAACTTCATTTCTGTTGTCTCGGGTCGCTTCTTCATCTGTGATGAAATTGTCCAACATCCACTACTATATAAGAGGATTGATATTACCCAAGTTTAGTACTCTTTTCTTTGTTTCTAATGACAATTTCCTATTTCTTAATACTTATTTTTAGCTTCTGGAAGGCCACTTTTACTGTTCCAATGCACCTTCTGATTTTGGTGTCGTATTTTCCATCCTTTGTTATAGCACTTCCCAGATGTTTAAATTTTGTACTGGCTAGATTTTCCTTTAAAAGTCCATGAAAATAGTTTTTAATTCACATATATATATATATATATATATATATATATATATATATATATATATATATATATATATATAAACATTAGTGCTTAATATGCACATACATATGCAATCATATATTTGAAATATATATATATAAAAAACATTAGTGCTTAATATGCACATACATATGCAATATATATATATATATATATATATATATATATATATATATATATATATAACATTAGTGGTTAATATACACATACATATGCAATCATATATCTGAAATATATATATATATATATATATATATATATATATATACACACACATGTGTATAAAAAAATAATTCCAAGAGGATAGAATCCAGGTAGAACTCAATGTCCAGGGCAGCGTAAGGATAAAACAACTCTGGGAATAAAAAATAAAATTTAGTGAGAGTGTATGTATAAGAGTGTGGGACGAATGTTAGAGTAAATGAAAGCTATAGCGAGGGGTAACAGATGAGAGAAGAACACGAAAGTCCAAAGATGATGGGGTGATTAAAATTTAACAGAGAGGAGTTGTTTTTTCTGTTTTCTTTTTGAATTTGTAGGTCTGATGAATTAGATTGTATTTACGATTCCAATGGAATAAATTATGACCATGGAATATTAGTGTTTAAGCCTTTTTATTATATATATATATATATATATATATATGTGAGAGAGAGGGAAAAAGCATGTATATGTTTTTTTTTGTTTTTTTGTTTTTTTTAATTGATTAGGTACACTTCAATTCACTCAAAACAATTTTACATTGAATTGCTACATTTGCAGTGACTTCATGTAGTTAATGCAAAGTAAAATGATTTGCTTTTAGAAATTGACAAAAATCTGATAGCCTAAAGATATCAAACTCATCCATATAATACAATCTACAAACTTATTTATAATTATAAATTTGCACTAAACAATATTATAATTAAGCTTTTGAATATACATTAGTCCAAAACAATGAGAAACAAGCTCTTCAGTACTATGAGCAGCTTGTAAACTGAATTAAGTCTTTATTGTCACTAATGACTAGTTACTCAATAGCAACCAGTTGTGCACTGTCTCTGTTCACTGATATAAGTTTATATTCAGTTACTAACTTGAAAGGAATTCTTTAACAGTTGCTACAAAGAAAAGCTACATTAAACACCATAAAATTAACGTTAAATTCAACAGCTTTGCTTTCAAATGACAGTGTCATTTTTTTCAATACATGAAAAACAATTTTTTAATATGCGCATATAATTTGATCTAATGTTATACATAAAATAGCTGTATTTTGTAAGTACTTCCTGCATGAGGGAGTGTTGAAAAGTTCTCATCTGACACAATTCTCAAAATGTAACCATACATTAGAATTTTTAATTTTTATTTATTTACTTTGTAAAGGAGTTTAAAGAATAAGGCTTTAGAAGGTACAGGAAACCCAATTGTAAATGAGAAACAAGGGATAAACCTCTGTTCCTGTTCAGCAGACAGAGAAAGTGTGTGGACCAGGTGATGGGTGAACGTATCTACTCTTATTAATCATTTATTTATTTAAGTGAAAGTAAGAGTTATGAGAGAGTGGTTTTCCCAACTACTCACTCATACACTATTTCCTATCAGTGAAGAGACATTTTTGTCAAGATGACTAATGATGGAACAGTACCAGGAAAAGTGGATCATGCTTTCCCTAAAGGCATCTGTACAAAGTGAATTTAAACAGTCTGAGCTGAAATTTGAATTCTGTTTGTCAACTCTTTTGGCTGTTATGCTTACTAATGCGTCCAAATCAAAGCAGGGCTCTTCAATCTGATACTATATTTTGTTACTTTGTAATTATTACATTTCTCTCTTCTGAATTATATGCTGATTACAAAAGAAAAATTCCTAACAAAACTTCATTAATTTAAAATTTATATGTAATTATTTCTTTATTTGGCCCCACAGAAGTGTGTAAAATATATGACCCTTATATTGAAGTTTAGGAACCATTTTCCTATATTGACAATAGTTCTAAAATTATAAATGGCAACAATTACTGAGTGGTAGTGTTGAGGACCATGTGTGTTTGCATGTTGTTGTATTAGAAACACTTGTGTAACTCCTGGTAGAATATTAAAAGGTCCAACTACAATAAAATTGCCAGACTCAAGTTAAGTCCAACTGAAGATGTAAAGAAGACAAACAAAACCTGTGTGTGTGTATATATATATATATATATATATATATATATATATTGAACAAAACAACTTTACAATGGACATAGACAATAATATTTGTATGTGTGTGTTTGTTCTTTGGTGAATGTTTGTATGTTATGTATGTGTGTATAATGTTTATAGCGTCTGCCACAAATGGGAAGACGTGGATCTTCTAAGAGAGCTTACATTGTAGTCGCTGAAATGAAAAAGAGAACGAGGCAAGAAGTCCCCCAGTATTTATAGTATAGGGAGAGTGACCCCTAGTGACAATTTGGGAATTAAGGAGGAGGTAACTACGACAGTAGCACATTTTGTTTATTATTATTTTTTTATTTCAGCAATACAGTTTATAACTTTTGTTATTGGTAACAACTATTATCAGTCTTTAAATTTTTCAGTTATGCAGGAGATCCTATAAATATCTTTAAAGGTGGCATTTATAGTTTTGAGAAGTCATTATCATTTGAAAATCTTTTTGGTTTAATTTGGTTATTTCAACCAATCCATTCTAGTCTTTTCAGGTGCATATTTCAGAACATTGTGGCTCTCTTTAGTCAGAAGAGAACTGGAAAACATTTCCTGCATGTAAATATGGAAACACCTGTGTTACACAGTTTCTGAGAATTGTATTATCTGTTGGACATGCTGCTGAAATTGAGTCAAGCTGGTCAGCAGCAATTGTTCCTTTATTTGCTCCTGTTTTGTTTTTCTCTCTCTCTCAAAAAGAAACTACTTTATTTTCTTATGTATTGTACTCCTGAACAAGGCCATAGCAATAAATAAACCAAGATGCTGTACTTGCAGCAAAAATGATGAAAAAAGTAATAGTCTTGAACAACTCATAGAATAATAAAATTACTTGGTTGCTGTAACATGAAAAGATTTGTGAACATACTGTAATCACCTATAGTGATAGTTCTTGTTTCATTCAAAAAGTTCTTTAGAAAGAGTGAGATAATGAGACATTGAACAAGCGATACAGTTTCTTCATCCAACCAAGAAACCCATTTTGTCCAACTGTACAGAAAGTTGGACAAAATTTTTTTTTTCTGACTCCTGACTTCTTTCTGATTCATTACACCTCTGCTGCTTCTGCTTTGCTTGTTGCTTTTTATGTTTTTGTGGTTAGAGCCATATAATCATGATGTATACTTAAATTGTCTGCAAATTACATGCTTTGCTTTCATTAGACCACATGTAAAAGAGACATGTTCTTTGATCATGACCTTCTCTATTGATGTTGCGTTGTTGAATATATGGCTTTAATTTCATAATGTGTTAGAATAACTTCTAAAAAAATGTAGAAAATATTTTATTTTGAATGATCTCTATTATCCTATTTTTAAGTTCTGCAAAGTACAAGAAGTCTAATAAGTATGCAATATATAATTAGTTTTATCTAGTATTTTTTCATTTCTGTTGCTTATTTAGGAAAATAGGAATGAGCTACAAATGGTGATTCTAGCTGTTAAGTGATAGATCAGATATTACACAGAGAGGCTTCTTGAAGTAAAAAGATGTTATTTGGAGCCTTGTTAAGAACTTTTACTTTATTTTATCCATACTAATAGATATAAAATGATTTTTAACTGCCTTATCACCTTCTCCTTAGTCTCATCCAATCTTAAATCTCCCTTTTAATGGCAATTTTAACTTTGGAAAAAGCCCAAAATAATAAGGATTGAAATTTATTTTGCTGATTCTATTTTTTTTATTTTTTTTGCCGAGAACCTGCATAAACACAGTAATTTGCTAATAGTGAATTGTTTCAGGTATTTTAATACTGGATTAATACTTTTGATTTGTATGTTTTTCAAATCTTTTTATATAACTTCTTCAATAATAAACATTTCTTTTGTAGTATCTTAGTTGTGGCAAAACTTGAACATAAAGAATATATGAAAAATAAATGTTATTTTTTTTTCCTCCAACATAGTTATGTAAGTAGCCTTTGACATTGGGATTTATGAAAATAATAATTTTCATGAATGAAACATGTCTACAGTAATTTTTTATACTCATTTCAAAGTTGATAGAACTTCTGGGAAGAGAGGAAGTGATTTGCGAACATCTTGCTATATAAATATTAGGTTGGTGCAAAAATAATGACGTAATAATGTCGTTTTTTGAGGTATTTTTTAACGTCAAAAAACAACATTATTATGTCATTATTTTTGCACCAACATAATACTTTATATTAATTTATTTTCTTTAGTTAAAACTGTGTTTGTGTAGTAACATTTTTGTTTCATTTCTTACTTTATATGTTTAAACTTTAATGCAGAAAATTTCAAGCAATTTTCATAAAATGATTTAATGAAACTTTATAAGAAGGTAAGCAAAAAAAAAAAACAAAAAAAAAACACGAGTCAGGCTTAATATAAGCATCTTATCACTATTTTAAATTTTTTTTTTTTTTTTTTTTTCCTGATATAATTGAATTCTAAGAAGTGTTCAGCCTCACCCACTTCCCAAAACTTGAGCAAATAACTAAACCTCAAATCTTTCTATGAAAGGACATCTTGGTCAGGCCAAAAGCTTTCAACCCACTGTGCCCCCCCCCTATATATTATCAGAAGCAGCTGTTAAAAATGTACAATTATCAGTATTTGTTGTGGGGTAAAGTTTTATTGACTTTTGTAATAGCTTATGTAAAATAAATGTTTGTTTTTGTCCTGAGACTCGATTCACTTTTATCATTCAGTCTCTTCTGCGCAAGTTTTAAGCCTAAATAATTATATATATATATATATATATATTATTGATTTGACAGACATACAGATTGAAAATTTCTTATGCTTATCTATCTATCTATGTGTGTGTGTGTATATATATATATATATATATATATATATATATATATACACTAGCAGTATAACCCATCTTTGACCAGGTGTTTCATTACTAGGAATTTTTGCCATTCAATTGGAGCAGTTTAAGTTTAAAGTCAGCCCACTCAAAAATCAATATTAGTATCAACAATTTAAATGGGGGGCCGTTTTTGTGTTCTCAATCTTGCAAGGAAGGGGTCTCTTCCATGGACCGTCATAATAATAATATACAAAAATTTTAATTTACAATATTTTTGTATAATTCTAATAATTTTTTGTGTTAGATTTCAACTCTCTAAATTGATTGTACGCTGTTTTTTTTTTTTTTTTTTACAGACATTAAATTTTGCCTTTGATTTTTGTGCAAAGTGTAAAAAAATCAGTTTTATCAATTTTTCGCTTTCAAGGTCATGATTTTTTCCAACTAATTTAAACTCAAAACCAGCACTGAAGAATTATCTAAAAAAATATCATCGAAATAGTATCAAAACTGTGGAAATGCATAAACAACATCCAAATACACACACATCTTGAGAATTATAGATATAGAGACACACACACACACACACACACACACACACACACACACACACACATAGCGTTTGCTTGCACTACAAAGTGCTCAATGTATCTATATAAAACATAACAACAACCAAATCTGCAAGTTCACATGAAACTTTTAGTTCTGGATAACAGTAAAATATTTAAAAAAAAAAAAAGTAACACACACATATATATATATATATATATATATATATATATATATATATATATATATATTTTACATGGAACCTTAAAGTGGTCTGTTTTTATTTAAATTATTTGCTCTGGATTTACATTGAGCTCCCTGGATTTTATCCTCCTTAGGTTTACCCATATGGGTTACCTAGTTTTTCATAAACTATATATATATATATATATATATATATATTTTATTTATTTTGTGTATAAGACAAAATTTGAGGGAATATTGTCTTGGATATTTAGTTTAGATTTGAGATAATTTAGAAGAAAGGGAATAAATATTTTAGCCATTTAAGAATTTGAAGTCATGCTTGCATGTTAGTCATATTGAATTTGGTAAGATTTCTTAGTTTTATACAATATTCTTTACTTCATTATGAAATTGTTTTTAGGAACAAATACTGAACCTTGGTGCAAACAGTGATTGGCTAAAAGCAAGAAAAGTTACTGCTAAGAAGCTTCTTTCACCTCTCCATTATTGTTAAATGTGGGTAGGACACTAAAATTAATTTTCAAATGCTAATGATCTCTGATGGACAGTACTGTGGTTCAAGCAAGAGTCAATAACTTTGCTCATCCGACAAGCTAACTTAGATCTAAGCATCTTTATTTGGCTGCAATTAGAACAGGATGCTTAAATGTGAACAAGTCACCATTTAGAACATTTTTTTTTCTCTACAAATGATAAACAATTACAATCTACTTTTATTTAAACATGAGCAGATGAGCTAAGTTTTATAGGAAATATTATATTTCATTCTCTTTCATTCTTAGATACAAACTGCATCTTTTATTTACACTATATTCGGACTATTGTCCTCACCTTTGTTGTTATTGCATTTTGGATGTTGTGCCCTCCGGCCTTCCTCAGGTGTATATTGATCTGGGTTACCTACAGGGATCTCTGAAATGAGCCCTTTACTTAATCTACACTGGTAGGTTGTTCTTGTTCCACTGATTATGTCTAGGGATATCATCTAGTTCTTACTTTTAGTACTGCTCAGTTATTGCTTACCTCCTTTCCACTGAATACTAGTAGACATTGCCTGACTTGCAGATTGTGAATTCAATTCCTGGGTCAAGCAGTGTGTACTTGTACTCAGTGGAAATGGGTGAGCAATAACTGAGCAGTACTAAGTAAAGATAAGAACTAGACGAGATATGAACAGTGGAATGAGAACAGTCTACTCCAGTAGATTAAATAAAGAGAGCAAATCAGGTGAAACGTAATAACAACAAAAAAAATGAGGACAATAGTTTGAATATAAATAGTGGAAATAATTTATACCAGAAATTCAGATAGAGACAGACTGTATCTTACAAATATTTTCTATGTAGCTGCTATATTTAATCAGTACAAGAGAAATATTATTTATATGCAAACTACTGTCCTCATCATTGACATTGTTATCACAACCTTTCAGCCATTGTGTCCTTCTGTCTTCATTTGGTGTATGCTGATCTGGGTAACCTACAGGGAATTTTGAACTGAACCCTTTATTTAATCTAGGGGCATAGATTGTTCTTATTCCACTACCCATGTCTAGTGATATCTCGTATCTAATTTTTGTTTTTAGTATTACTCTGGTATTGCTCACCTTTTTCCATTGAGTCAAAGTACACATTATGTGGCCCAGGGATTGAACTCTCAATCACCAAATTCATGAGCCAACATTTTAATCTACTAGATATACTCACTTGCCAGATGTCATGGGATAGGTGCCTAGTATAATGTAGGACTCTAGCCTGGCAAAAGGCAGTAACTCTGTTGTATTGATTCCACTATTGGTTGGAAAACCTAGGGAGAAATGTTGATCCCCCTAATATCTTGAATAATTGATATTTGTTGGCACAAGATCTTTCATACAAATAGACCTTTCCAAGACATTCCATAAATGCTTGATTGGGTTCATATCATGGGAACACCATTCATCAGAATACTCTTGAAAACAATTCTGGTTGATTTGCTCCCAATGTAATGGTACATTATTCTGTTGGAATATTTTATCATTGTTGGGGCATATGGCACCACCATCAACCTGCATGCTGCTTTGTGAACAATTGTGGTCAATGGCTTCATGGGGTCTGAACCACACCTGGACTCTGTCATCAGCCCAAACTCTCTGAAAAAATGACTCATCGGACCACACTGCACATTTCCAGTCCTCCAAGATCAAGGTCAGTTTTCATCTCCCATATCCAATGGAGACTTAAAAGCACTGAACCAACCTGCTGGACATGCACTTAGTACTTCCTGCATTTGAATGTGATTAGAACCAATGCTGCTTATCTGTTACAGCAGACAATTCTAGCCAAATGTCTCTGGTCACAATCATTAAAGACCTGTAGTTGGCCACTGCATGGTCCATTGTGGGCAGTAACGCCTTCTACCCAGTATTCCTGATACACATGACCTTGTATATAAAATGTCTCCACAATTTCAGAAAGGGAATGTAACTGGCTGAGAAACAACTCCTTTGATCATGCCATCCATAATCTGTTTTTATTCATACCATATTGCAGAATATATTACAGAATTATGACATTCTAAACCATTTCCAAAAATCTGACAAATTTTTTTGTTTATTTAATCAGAATCAACCCATGCAAGGCAGTAAAGCCACTAAGACACAAGGGGTTACAGGGTGTGAAAGAATTAAGAACAGAAACATTAATAATGAGCAGGAAGAGAAAAGAGTAATCAGGAGGGCAGTAGATAGCAATTGACATTGCATTTAAATTTGTGCAGATTAAAGTTGGCTGGAAAGCATGGAGCTGGAAGGAAGTTCTAAATATCAGAAACTTTTGGACTGACTTTGTCAGGCCAATAACTTTTCAGCATCCCATCAAATGACACATCTTTATAATTACTGGCACATAGTGAAACAATAGCCTAAAATGTATATGAAATATTTATATATTAAACAACAATAAATACACTGGTGAAAATTTTACCCACTCTTGAGTTTAAGCTCTAAATGGATAGTTAAAACACAAGTCTTAATTAAACAGGTATTTACAAAATGTTTGCACTAATTTTACTAATCTGAGAAGAATAACCTTATTCTGATTTTTTTAACCCAGAGTTGACATTTGGAGAAAATCTCTGATTCTCCTTGGAGTTCTTTTTTTTTTTCTCTCTCTCTCTATTACTTTAGATCAACCTGCAAATAACAGTAAGATTTGTTTTCAGTATCTTTCCTTTTCACCATAACAATCCATTGACTTTTTTTCTTTATCTAGTGTTTTGGCTTTTTAGTTTTAGAAATGTTCTAAGGGCTTTGTTTCTTCCTCAGTGAACACATACTGAAACATAACATTAAGATATATTGATTAAATACTCATGTGACCATTTTTACATTTTCTTCATTGTTACTTTCAAATGCTTAAATGTACTTGTAAAATCAGTGACCTTTTAAGTCTCTTTAACATTGTCTTAAACCAAAAGAAATCAATGCTATTTTGGACATTTTATCTCCAGGGAATGTTGGCTTACTGTTTTCTCTTTGATACTTTATTGTATAATGGAGATGACTCATACCATCTGGAAAAATCTATTCAATATTATGTGATGTTTTTACTTCTCAGGCATTTCATATTTTAACAGACAAGACTTGTTGGATATGTCTGTGCTAGATAGTGGATAATTTTCTTTTTTGTCTTTAAATCCTTACATTTCTTAAGAGCCAAATAGTGCTTCTCTGTGACTAGTTTTGATAAGTTCTTAGCGTCTTTCATTTTGGCTATACTGTTCTAACTGGATTGGCTTGTGTTATCTCTTTGAAAATTTCTTTTTGGCCTAAAATTACTATGCAATGAAAGGTTCTTCAGCAATATTTTTAAAAAATATCATTTAGATATATCATCTATTCATTGGTACTTTGACAAACTTCTTTTGATTTTTATCTAGTTATCATTCTGTTTTCCCTTGATATAGTCTCTTGGAATTTCTCATGAATTTTTGACTTTCTGCCAAAGGGCATCTGTTTCTATCTGTTGCTGGCAGAAATTTAAGAGTATTTAAAGAAAAATATGACAACTGTCTATACTTGATACACTGTGTATGTGTATATATATATATATATAATATGTATATGTGTGTGTGCGTTGATTGTGTGTAATAAAGTGTATATGTAAAATGTGTGTGCATAAAAATGTATGTATAATGTGTGTATGCATTGATTGTGTGTTTTTTTTAAAAAAAAATGTATATGTATGTATAATGTTTGTATGAAGAGATGTTGAAAAATTAGCAAGATACTACCTTAAATCTGACCTAAAAATCTGTTTAAAAAAAAAGTTTTTGCTTTATTTTTGAAAGGCTTCTCTTTCACACACACACACACACACACACACACACATATATATATATATATATATGCACACACAGGATTAATACAAATTAAAAATTTCTCACGTAGCTGATTGATGTTATATTTAATACCTCTACTCCAAAGTTTCATCAACAAATCTTTGTGTAATCATTTGATCCACTCATCAGGAGGTATGAGCAATTATCTGTTGATTTTTCTCATTTTTGTTATTTTTTTTATATCAAGTTAAAAAAAAAGAATAATTTATACATTTTTATTGGTGTTAGGTTGATTTTTTTTTTTTTTTTTTTTTTATGCGTACATGTAGGATGTCATGGTTATTTTTTTATCATAATTTCTTGTTTCCTTATACTCTCTCATAATTCCTTTTCTTTTATTTTGCTATCTTTCAGCTTTGAGTGTGTGTGTGTGTGTGTGTGTATATATATATATATATATATATATATATACATACACACACATACACACAATATTCTGATTCTCGACAGAATTACTGAGGCAAACATAAGATATTATTAAATATAATTGATGCCAAGATATTTCATAATTGCTTTTGTATTTATAAGTTAGAGCACATTTCTCAAGCTGCCATTTCTCAGAAACAGCTGTGGAATTTACACAAATCTACTGACATAAAAATGGGAAGGAAATTTAATGTCAATATGCATCCATAATTGTCAATAGTCTTGGTCAATGTGCATGTGTTTATTATAAAAAAAAAAAAGAAAGAAAGAAAGCACCCCCCTCCCCCCCTTTTTTTTAAATGGTCTGAAATAATAATCAAACTCTCTAAGGGAGATAATTTCAACTTTTATTAATGATTTTGCTTTGCATATTGGATATAAAAATGTGCTTGAGGCTAACCTATTCAAATTGATTGAATATATATTTATATAAAGTTCAGTAGCATGCTCATATATCACATCTAAAACACATGACATAGATCCATTTGCCCAACCTCTTTAATAAGTAGATTGAGTGGCCTTATCTCCTGCTTGTATGTCCTCAACATACTTATAGCTATTTCTAAATATCCTCAGCAGTTCTTAATATTAAGTCTTCTTTACATTCTTCTGTTTTGTTTTGTTTTCCTCTTTTTCTAAACTGTCTCACTCCTTTACAACTTGCTGACTGAAGGAATTCCTCTGCTCATTAAGCATATTTTGAGACTAGGAATAACTTCTAGAATGTCTATGTTTGTTATGTTTATTCTGGTCTTGTTTTGCTGTAGATGTGACATCTTTTTGTTTAATCAGGAAGAAAAGTTCAACAGGGAGCTCTTTGGAATGTAGGGGGTTAATAAAGTTTTGTTTGGCAAAACTGTTTGATCATGTTTAGAAACCAGTTTCTTTAAGATATCTAGAGTGGCTTTTGGCTTTAGTATCCACATTTTCTGAAATAAAGATTGAAAGCTTAATTTTTAGAAAATTAATAAAAATACAATACTTATAAACACAGTGATTATAATTTATCAAATATTAAGGTGGAATTCTTTAGATATCTACCAAAAAAAACAAAAACAAACCGTAATTTTTCATTTGGTAGTCTTTGGAAATATATATATATATATATATATATATATATAAAACAATGTTATGCAAATGAATGACAAATTGTAAAAAAATTATGTGTAACATGTTTCACCTTCTAGAAGGACTTCATTGCACCAAAGAAATATTTTGTGTGATGAAGAGGCGGGAGGAGTGTCAGTTATGCACTGACATGGAACACTGAAATTTCAATTTCTTTTTTCTTCAAATGTGTTTGGGTATAATGTTTAGCCAATTTCATTATTATATATATATATATATATATATATATATATATATATATATATTCAAATATTGGTGTTTTTCATTATATTGTTTTCCATATATATTTAGTGGGGAGATATTATAGCAGACTCAGCAGTGGTTAAAAGAAATAGAGGGTGGAGTAAATACTATTATAGAATTGGACCAACTATACAGACAAATTAAAATTGTAACATCCTGGTATTTTTCAATTACTCAAGATTAAATGTACAGGTAATATAATTGAAATATGAAACACAGTAAATGATCATATATACAGATCAGTATTGGCATAGGTTCCAAAATAATGGGTTTGTCAACAGTATTCAGCTCGCATATTAATACTGAATTTCTTTCTTTCTGTATTTTCACACATGGATAATGAATAACATCCTGTTATACTTTATTTCTTGCCTCTTGGTGCAATAAAGTAAGAGTTTAGGTGGATTAACCGAGTTAGGTATCATACTATATATAGAAGATATATCTGGTGTCCATGTAGGCTAGTGAAGTTTCAGAGTATGTTGAATAATGTGGGCATTATCCTGCTGGAAAAGTACATTACCTTTCCTGTAGTAAGAATGGCAACAGAACAGGTTAAACAATGCTCTAGACATTGTACAAGCATAAAAGGCAAGTGAGTACTGTAACTTCTGTTATACCACACTATGATCCCAGAAATTGAGCCTGTATTTCAAAAGTGAATGTTCTCTGGAAGATGTTGCTCTCCAAATGGCATGAAGTTAAAACTTTCACTTATCACTGAACACTACTGAAGGTGTGCTCAATGGTACTGTGCTATAAGTTGAAGTCAGTTTGTTTAGAAACATGCTTGCCTGAAAGGTTTATTTTGGCACTTGTGTGGACTGCTACTCTTAGAAATTATCATTCTTGGTGGGTGTCTGTGCTATGTGGCAATCCAGAGATTAGTCTACAAGTGTCAACATTGAAGTCTTATTGATGTATCATGTCCAAGATTTGTAGCACTTCTTCTGAAATCGTCATCCAGACTCTTGAAAGTCTACCATCCAATTGATTTATTGCAATTAAACAAAAGGAGCATGTGTACATCTCTGTAGCATGAATTTTGCTTGTACTGGATTCTTTCATAGTACTTGCTTCAGGTATCACTGTCTAAAACTGAGACATAGTGCACTGGTTTGACTGTTGCTATGTCACATGAAAATTGAACATTTTATTAGAATATCTACTATACTCTAGTATGAACATATTGTACTCTGGTTAAGTGGCATTGTCCTTCAAGGTGTTACAATTTTATTTTCTGTCAGTTGTTTTCTGCCAGTTATATCTTTCATAATAATAAAAAAAACAAAAAAAAAAAAAAATTTCATTGTGTGTTGTCATAATCTAAGAATTATGTTAGCTAGTATCTTAATGTTTTAGCTTAATTGTTTCTTGTATATTAGATCTAAAGAGTGATTATGAAATAATCTTACACAAATGGAAACACTCTTGTGTGTGCATGTGAAAAGATGATGACTGTTAAGTTAGACGTGCTAATGTTTTTCACTTCTGGATAAACATACTTCTAAAAATTTAACTTAAATATTAAAGACAAATTACCTTAAAAGTTGCTCATTACCATATGACTTATTCTTCTAAAATTAACAATACATTTAGACATTTATGAAAATGTTCCTTTTTGTATGTAATAGTTGACTATTTAGGTATTTACATGTATTTCTGCTTTCATTTCCTGGATTTTAATGCCCACAAGAAACCTACTTGTACTTTTCATGGATTTCTGCATTTTATTAGGTGGTTTAGAATGTAATATTATGTTTTTGGAAACAATAAAAACCAGTTTAGATGTAATGAGCATTAAATTTGTCAACTTAATAACAGTCATTACGAGTATCGATGACAGAAACTCATTATGGAACCAATTCTTTTATTTTTTATAGAAAGAATTAATATCTAAAAACAATGCTTAAATTTTGTAAGGTCTTTAAGTGGTCTGTGGAACATGGGAAACTTCATCAATTTCAAGCTGTGAGAATAAAACAAGACACAAGATCTTTATTGTTAAGAATGAGTTAAGAATAAAAGAAAATAGTCTTATTTGATCAACAGAAAATATCATTATTTAAAATGTCATTGTAACCGAACATTCAATAAAATATTGTCAGAAGAAAATGAAATAATTAACTTGGGATTATTTAAGTCGGCATTTCTATTCACTGTTTTCACTATGATCACATTTTCATTTATTATTAAAGTAGAGAAGAAATCTGTTCAGCATTTATCAATTTTTCCCCTTAGAAACTGAAATTATTTCACTAGTAAATAAATGAATTAGTTTCATACTAGGTTGTTACTATTGCTAATCATGATTCTTCTTAATAATTGAATTAGAAATATATTACTTTTAAACAGTTTCATTTATGGTGGTAACATTTCTGTACACTTGGTTTGCATCTTTCATGATTTTAATTTAACTTTTGCTGATCTATAAAAGATTTTATAAAAAACTTAAGTTTATAAAGAAAAATAGAAAAGATTTTAAAAGTAAACTATTTGACAAATATGGTTCTAAAAGTAGATGTACAATATTTAGAAATATTTTCTTTTTTGAATTGCAATATCCCTTGAGGCATTCCTGATTCTCCATGGATTCTTTTTCTTTATCTGTGAATTGCCATGACTTCTTGGGAAGGATAGTGGATTGATTACTTGATGCCTTCTCAGATTCCTTTTCTTTATTTTCTGTGAATTGCCATGATCTCTTGGAATAAATAATGAAATGTTTTCCTGAGCCTTCTCTACATTTTAGAATTCAGTTTTCCTTCTGTTAAACTGGTTGCCACCCAAGGCTAGAGAGCCAAGTCTACCCTGCTATTTAACTCTTATCTTGTAGGAGAAGAGGGTATTTAAACTGTTTGCCAATTCTATTTTGCATGCCAATAGCTGTTACACTATTTGCACATCCTAGAAATCATTTTTTTTTTAAATGAAAAAGTAATATGTGAAACTAATCTTTGTTTTTAACTTTGTTGGGATTATATCTATAAGCAGCAAACCCTTTTTGCATGTGTTAACTTTAACTGTTTTAAAAGCAAAAACATAAAAAATGCATTTGGCATGAGGATTTCCGATGTGGTGGGTGTTGAAAAAAATATTTGATATTTTGAAACTTTTTCACTTGTCATGTAACTTGATTTTTATAAATAACAAATGTTTTATTTTTAATTTCTTTATTGTGGTCAATTATTACGGAAGCCTCCTCATGGCATAATGGTCAGTTATTAGTAGTAAGCTTGTGGCTTTGTGCCTAAACTAAGAGCACCTTGAGCTGAGGTCAATGAGCTTGTCTGGTTGACCATTCCTACTTGATAATGAGTTTGATATCCTATACTGGTAACTTTTTGTGAAAAACACATTTCAGTTTAGTAAATTAAAGACATCTTATTATGGTATGCTGATTAGGATCTTGCAGATCATTTCCAATTAGTTTGATTCTCACTAGGTGTCTCATACTTGTGACCAAAACTAATTAATCATCATCAGAGCTGTTTCAACTATAAATCAGTATAGTTTCTCATCTTCAGCATGGCTGCTCATTTCCAAGCCTGTTTGGGTTCATTTGTATTTCTTCAACACCCACAAAGCCAACGTGTGGTTTATACTGTAACTATGCTGAGCAGACATTTATACAGTTCAAGTGCTTCACCTGGGCTACATATAGTTTCAAATTCAGAGCTGTCAACCACAACTGTTATTTATCCCATAGTTGGCGGGAGAAGAGATGGATTCATATTGTTCCCAAGAGTATTTGTGAAAGTGAATGCAACAATCTTGTCTGGAATTTGAACCCTGTTTGCCAATTTTTCGTTCCAAGACTCAAATCATTACATCACCGGCACATCCAAACTAATGACTGCTTAGTAAATATCATTATATTAGGTTGGTGCAAAAATAATGGCGTTTTCTCACATAGTAACATATGTGAGAAAACGACATTATTTTTGCACCAACCTAATATTAATTATTTGCTTGTTTAAATTCAATTAAAACTTTGTTGGGAACAGCTTACGAAATTCTTTAATATTTAGTAACATGTTTTCTTAGAACTGAATTAGAAAATCCACTTTATGTAAAATCTTTAAAAAGAAACACTCTTTTGCAATATTAAAGTTAAATGACTTTTAGTTTAAAATTTTATAAATTTTTGTTTCTAAATAATATTTATGGCATATTTTTTTGGATTAAAATTTGCATGTATCACTACTTAAAATTACTAACTGAACATTTATCCTGAAAGTATTTAATGATCATTTTAAAGTTTGTCTATTTATAAAGTTTTGTATAACAAAGACATAAGTTATTTTAATGTACACACCCACACTTCTCTATTTCCCTTGACTCTTATTTCTTTTTCCCAGTCATTGTATCCTTTCAATTCTTAGAATTGTATAGAATTGTTTTGAGATCAGATTTCCTGGTCATGCTATTCTTTGCACTATGAAAATTTATGGGATATTTTGAAGTATTCATCTTTACACATGGTTACCCATTTAGATGACAAATTTTTAAAATGCAGTATAAAAAAAACCTTTGTAAAGAAGACAGTATATAAAACTTTTTTTTATATTTTATTTTCAGTTCAAAAGGCTTCATGACCTCTCAATACACTAAATATTTATTTACTGTTAACAGGATTATGGTCTCTATATTTCTTTTATTTATAATCCTTTAAAAATCTGTTCTTTTAATTCCTTTTTTAAAATCTGTTAAAAATAGTTTATTGGACATGGCCTCTTGAGTTTTTAATGAAGAATTCAGTATTTTTAATTTCGACAATGAAATTTCTGATTTTGGTGTTTTTAATTTTTGATTTTAAGAATCTGTTTTCTCAAATCAACATGAAAAGCTTTTTTTTCTTTTTTTATTATAATAAAAATTGTACTTATAGAACACATTATGCATGAAAAGCAACTGCAAAAAAAAAAAAAATAATACCAAATATGTATAATGGGCTATACAGCTTTCAATACAGTATGAAGCTTTTATAATTTTTTTTTTTTCTACTATTAAGTCTGATTCTTTTGACAGTATAACCAGAATGTATGTTGCCTTAGGAATAACAAGTGGATTTTTTCAATCATTTGTATATTTACTTGTAGCAATAATTTACCTCCAAACATTTATTTCTTTGTAGTCATTGCCAAGATCAAACTGATTACAAATTAAATCTTATCAAATTTTGTATGTTTGTCTTCATGATGGTTTTCAGTTTCATTTGCATTTGAATAATTAAAAAATTAAAAAGGTTGATTTATATCTTATAGTGTTATGTTCTCTTTCTCAAATTCCCTTATAAGTTGACTAGCTGTAGAGCCCGGCGTTGCCCGGGGATGTAACAGTAAGAGATAGATCAAGTATCGACCATCATAAAGACTGAAAAATAAAATTGACAAAGATTATTGTTTAAGGTTGACAGACACGCATGTCTTAATTAGTTTTTTTTTTTTACGAATTAGTCAAACCTAAACTCAAACAAAGACATTGCTTTCAATTGTTATGAGTCTACCGATTGAATAGAATTTTATTATAAACAATTGTCTTGTAAATGGAATTTTTAAAGCATTCTGAATGTAAAAATAAAGAAAAAAGTGTGCAAGACAATAAGAATCATTACCTGCCAAAAAAAAAGTGAAGTTTTGTTGAAATCAGTTGAAAAATGTAGGAAATCCGATCCCATATATAAATGAACACACACACACACACACACACAAACAACCTGGGTTTTTATAATAACTCTATATGAGTTGTCCCCCCTTTCATTCTCATGACAGCGATGTCTCTTAATCGTGTTTTCAAATTGATTTTGTGCAAAAACAATTGTGTTTTTCCAATTGGGGCACTGTCAGAACCACCGCAAAGTAATTTTACGTAGTCCTGTGAAGTTTTGTTGAAATTGGTTGAAAAATGTAGGAAATCCGATCCAATATATAAACGAACACACACACACAACCTGGGTTTTATAATAAGTATGATGTCTTTCATATCTATCTATATTTCTGAGATGTGGTATTGTAATTATTTACACTATTTGCATTCTTTGGATTATTGTCCTTTTTTTTGCTATATTCACAACATTTAGGCTGTTTTTTTTTTTTTTAATTCCAATCACTTGAAGGCCAGAGTGTACAATGGCTGAAACACTGGGAATATGGCAAAAAAAGATGAGGACAAAAGTCCAAAGCATATAAATAGTGTCTTCTTTCATTCAAATCTTCCAGGCCCATAAAAATTCACTAGTGTTGAACAATTATAACATACCAATATTAACTCAAACAAAATTTAATTAATTCAACTAATCATTTGTAAAATTAAAATCAAATAAAAATGTAAAGAAAATTTTAGCAATTAACTTTAAAAACAAAAATTGAAGAGATAAGAGATTTTTTCCCAAATTATGGTTAAAATTACAATTTGGAGAAAAACAATTAAAAAATACAATTGGTTAAAAATCCTGGTGTAAACACTTCAGTTCTGAAATAGTGGTAGGTCTTAAATTTTGCCTTGTTAAAATGTAATAAAAACTCAAAGAAAATGTTACATTTATTTTTCATTGTTTTAAATAAGTTAGCCATGGTGCAAGACAAGCTGGTTACCCAGCAATCACCTACATTGACCAACTATGTTATGACACAGAATGCCACCCTAATGACCTCCTTGATAAAGAACCATGACAGCATTATGAATGTCGGAGCTAGCTCGACTGAATAAAATAATACACATCAATGTCATTTAGAAAAAGAAATGTAAGCAATTCATTGAGATAATCAGATATAAAAAAAAAACAAAATAAAACTGAAGATCTATAAGTTTTCCAAAGTTTATTTTGCATAAATACTTCAGTAATGTTATGCTAGCATATTGATCTGCCATTTGCTTAGCTCAAGTTAGTTTCAAATCAGAGCAGTGTTTACTTAATTTTATATTTGCTTTTAACATGATAAAACCAACCTACAAACAAAAAAGTAATATTGATTTTTATAAACAATAAATCATTGCTTATAGATTTGTCAAGGAAATATAAAGTATAGCATTTAATTTAATATTTTAGCTGAATATTGAGTTCACTGTGTTCAAAGGTAGTTTCTAATGCAAAGATGATGCTGGAATAATATTGTTTTCTCCTTATAGCCTCTAATCTGTGGTGGACTAAATTAAATCTGACAGGACAAAGAAAAGGGAACATGGCAGATTAGAAGTGATATTGAGAGGGATAGAGCCCCATTCATTCAGTGTTAAACTTTTAATTCATTTTCTTATGGTTTACCCCAGTATTGTTTTGTGCTTTTAAAGTAAGGAATGCCTTTTTTTTGTTTGATAAAAATCACTATTTTCTATACATCATACTTTCTTTGTTGTTCTAATTGGGGTGTAAGATAAAATGCATCTGCAGTTTCACAATGTGGATTTTGATCCATGGTTATTTTTCTCAGCTGTAACAGCATCATCATCTCCCCAGTGAAATTTGCTTTCTGAAGATTTAATGCTTTTTGATCTGGCTAAATTAGTAATGTGTTGATGCAATAAATGTTGTATGCTATAATCTCATTCAATCAAATTATTATTAGTGTATCCAAGTATAAATTTACATACAATTAATAATGATAGATTTGGTATAGTTTTATAAAAAGACAAAGAATATTGTCCCCAGAATTGTAGATAGTAACTGATTTCTCTCTTTCCAGAAATTGAAGGCATATGGAAAAAAACAAAACAAAAAACAATTTATTAGTGAGATATTGGTCATTCATTCATTCTTGAGAAGGCAAATTGTGCAAAAATTACAAATTGATTCTGGAATTATTATAGTTTAATTTCCTTATTAAATAAATAATTGGTACTTTGATATTAATGATTATTTATTTTAAAGCTGACACAATTGCAGATTGCTGATAAGTTTTTAAGCACTATGAAAATGCTAGCTAACACCAATATTTTTTTCTCACTAACCCCTGCATCAATCAAAATTTTTTTTATAAAATTATATGTAAAGTGAAGTTAAAATTTATTTAATTTCAGAAATTATGCATACTTAAAAAAGAAGAAAAAATTCCTTATCAGTTGTTAAGTATGATTCTCAATTATAAAGAAGATATGAATAAAATTGAGTTTTTAATATGTATTGAAAATTGAATAAACATTTTTCTGCCTCTCTGCTAACCTTGAATTGTTTATCTGGATTTTTTTTTCGTTCGAGTTTTGTTACTCTGGACTGGAAAGATCACTAATAAACTTTAACAGTTTAGTCTCTCTCTGCTGTAAAATATTGATAGTGTCTTAATTTTTCTCTTATTTTCTTGACCTATCATATAAATGAATTTTCATCTTTTATTACATTATTGAAATTACTGTTGAAGGTTATCAAGTTGAACATGCCTTATGAGGGTTTACACAATCTTTTGTTGGCTAAGTATGTGAAGCAAAACAGTTATACATCGGATGATCTTGTATTTAGCCTTTATTAAGAAGCTTAGTTTAGAAGCTTTGACATGATGTATTGGCAATATTAGTCTGGTTATAAGCAACACTTTCATTTTCATCCTGCTTACTTAATGCATCTGTATTGATGTTCCACTCTATTGTTTCTACTAAATTAACTGACGCTAATATTGCCGTATCAGTTGATAATTTTGGACAACCTTTGTATACTCATCTACTTCATGTCCCACCTCCTGAAGAATCTCCTCCAAGTGCATCCTTATCAAAATGGACTGACAAAAGAACTCTTTGGGAAACATTTAACTTATAGTTATTCACCTGGAGAGCAGCAAAAAAGGTGGTAATAAAATGCACAAATGTGGGTTTATATAAGATTCATAATGCATACATTACTGTATTAAACTGTTTTTAAATATTTGTTTTAATTTTTGCCCAATTAACAAAGATTTTTATTTCATTTTTATTTCCAAGCATCCATTGGAGCCCTTCAATGTATATGTTTTAGCTTATTTTTTCCTATTCTACTCACTCTTTCTTTATTAAAATCTTTGATTGGGTTCTGGCTGGTTTTGGGCATTTTTTTCCTCCTCTTCCTCAAAGTGTATTTCTTGGTAATGCTTTATTTTAATGTTGATTAAAAAAAAAAATATTTTTTTATTCCAAACTAATATTGGTCTTATCTAATAAAATGGGTTTTTATTATGCCTGATTAAAGGAATAAATTCTCTTACTCATGAAGGAACTTAACGGAAAACACTTGATTGCATTTCGATGTTGATTTTTTTTTTTTTTTTTTTTTTTTTTTTTTAGTAAATGGTTATTATTAAAATGTCTAATTTTACAATTAGAAAACCTGTACAAAAACTGCTTTGTTAATTGAATTATGAAAAGATTTGAATGTCAAGGTGGTGGAATATAAAAAACAATTTTACATTACTTATCTGCCTCTCTATAATTTCAAATTTTTTCTTTCAATCTTATGTTTGTCCCATAATAGTTGTTACATTTTCATATATATTTCCTACATTAAATGTAACATTTATTATGAGACAGTCATTATTATTATTTCTTCAGCAATTTAATATTAGTTTAAAAAAAAAAAGTAAAAAGGCTGTCATTTATTTATTTTTTTTTTTTTCATGTTTTGATATTTTCTTATTAGGTTTTGATTTTTATTTAATTTAAATAAAAATTATTAAAATTCTGGAAAATTTTCAAAATTTTATCTTTATTTTAAAATATTTAATTTCATTGATGGTTTTATTCATAATTATGTTTTAAACTTTTACTACTTGCTTATTTTATTTAAAACTGATTTGATTTTGTATGTTTACTTTTAAATATTTTATATTGCTTTGTTTTTTGTTTTAAACTTTTTTAATTTGAACCTTAACTTTTCTTAATGACCTAATTGTGTTTTTAAATATGTCAGAAAGCACGCCCAAATATTCTGCTCGTTAATTAAATGTAAATCCACATTATTTTTAAAAATGTAGATGACACATGTTTTCAAATTTCAGTAATTATGCAAAAGAGTTTTTAAAAATAGTTAAATGAAAACTATGACTTTCTAATTAATAAAAAATGAACATACGGTACATAATATTTTTCTTTATTTATATTTATCACAATATTGTATAAAGTGTTATTTTGCATTGAACATTACTATTTTAAAGGGCTATACCACTCTATAACAACAAAGGTTTTACCATAGCTGACATTTTTTTCTTTTTGATTCTAACAAAAATGTTGGAACTTTAAAGAAGAATAAATAATTCCATCATTCTTTTAATTTTTACCTTTCTTTAATTGCTGTAAATTAATAGGTATTTACTTAGCTTTGTCTGACACAAGTCTACAATTTTAGGGCCCTTCCTCATTAAGACTAGCTTGTTAACCAATTCACTATGGGGAATTGTTATATAAATTATTCTTAAATTATTGGAGTATCATGGTAGGTCTTTCAAAGCATTTCTTGAGGTAATAGAGGTTACTTGATGATGTGCCATGAGTTGTGTAACCCATGATGGTCATACTGATGCCACATGGCCTGCAACTGCTTATGGTGTTCATAGGGCAATATAGTCTGATGAATCCCATTTCTCTTCAGGTTGGTTTTGAATTCAGCTTTCCTTTTTAGTTTTCCTATCAAGGATAAAAAAAAAAAAAATCTAGTTTGCCCTATTATTTACAAGGGTTTTGAATTTAGAGATTTAGACTTAGGCTGGATTACTAAAGAAAGTCCAGTCTTCCCTACTATTTAATCCATAATTGGAGGAAAAGAATTTCTGCTTTTTCCAAGGATGTTAGTGCAAAGTGGATGAAATGGACTTGGTTAGAATTTGAAACTTAATTGGCTGATTCCACTTGCTGTATGAGTAACTGTAATATGTAGACATATCCAATAGGTGATGCCCATTTCCTCTCAAAATAATATTCAGCAGATTCTACTGGGTTATGATACCAATAACGGAGACACTATATCCAGAGAGATTCATACCTTCCTCAAAGACATTAGCGAGAAGAGAATGCACATTACCTCAACTGGAATTGAACTTTAGTTTGCTGATTTAAACATTTGTTAATGGATAAAATAGATTTGTATGCATTTTTTTTTCCTTTCTTTTTAAATTCCCTATACATTCGTCATATACTTTTTTCATGATGAATAAAGGAGTGACTTTCCCAAGGGCATTAGTGAAAAGTCAATGTAGACGATCTCGACTGGAATTTGAACTTGGATCACCATTTTATTTTCTCTGCTATTATCTATTAAGATAACTCTAAACCTTTATAATAGTTGAATATTTAATATATTACAATTTATCACATTGTGAAATTATTTTTCTATTCATTGTACTAAGCAAGAGAAATTGACTGATTTTCATTTTAAAACCAAAGACCTCAAGACAGTTTTTTTTTTTTTTTTTTTTTTTTTATTAACTCACATCTAACTTTCACTTTGGGATATTATTTTTAATATCGTAGAATAATTATTTGGTTTTATAAACTCTCATAATATTTTCTTTTTCTAAGGAAATAAATATGGCCATAAGGTAAATCAGTTGACATTGTGTCAAGAATTACCTTTCGTCAAGCTGACTGGACTTTGTACGAGAAGATAATGAACAATAAAAGTAAGGTTAATCAATTAGAAAATCATATCTGCTAAATGGTATTTTTTCATGTTAAAGATCATTGCCAGTCTAAGTACATACAAATCTACAAACATGAACAGTCTTGCACTTCTGAAACATTCTGGCTCATCTCCCATGAAATAAGTTTGTTGTTATTTCACCAACAACACAAATGTAGTGAAAAAGTTTCTCTGTTTCCTTTTGGTTATTATGGGTGTCTAAGATAACCATTATATGTCCCCTTTAAAAAAATGAATCCTGCAGTGAAGTGAGATTTGAAGCAAAGTATGACCCAATTATTATGACAAGAAAACCAGTATTAAAGGTAATATGTTAAAAAAAAAATTAGTAAAAAAGAAAAACCATTAAGCTACTTCATTGGGAAGCAGATTTGACTTGAGCAAAAGTAAAAATAGGATACTGGCAAACTTGGACCTTCATGCCTGAAAAAAAAAAATGGTGTATCGAAAAGATTTTTCCATTGACACCACTATTTTAACTACCTTCACTCCTTGGCAATGTTTATTGTTTTGAAAAATAAGAATAATTGTAATAAAACCTAAATATATGAAAGTAAATTTATATATTTTTTATGTTCTTAAGAATTGACAACAAAAATAATAAATGCTGTTAGATTGTTTATTGTAATGGTTGGCAAAAGATCAGCTAATTACTAATTGATCTGAACTAAAATGGCAAATAAGGATTTCCTTATAGTTGGTTCATATATTTTAATAATTTAGTAAATGTTTATAAATTTATGAATGAAAAATTGTTTTCATATTTATTTCTTTATCAATTGGTAAATGATAAATATTTAATTGCATTAATTTTTAGAATTTTTAAAAATTATATATTGATAAAAAGATAATTTAATACCATATTATTTATCATTGGTAAGTAAACACCTCAACATCAGGCAATACTGTATTCTCATATGGTCTTGATGTATGATACCTATCCTTTGATATATTAAAGAAGGAACAATTAATTTTTTTTCTTTTTTCATTGTTTGAGTAACTGAGTGGAAAAAGAAAAACTAGGCATAGAATTTAGAGAAGAATCTCCCTTTTTTTATTATTGTGAATATTAAAATTAGTGACAAAATTAGAAAACAGTTGATTTTATCAGGTGTAATTTATTGGTTCCTATCAATGAGAGAAAATATTTGGTCACTTGATTGTCTTGGTTTGTAAATAAACCCTGATATTAACACTGCTTATCATTAAAATAGAAAATGTCTTTATTCTGTCCTTTTAATATGACAGTTAAGTCTTGTGCTGTATTTAGTAGATAAAGTTCATGGTATATACTTATCTTTTACTATATCCTGATTAGAATATATTGAACTGCATTGGGCACTATATTTTTTATATTAAAGGTATTATAAGTATTCTGTATTAATTTCTTAATGCTATTCCAGCTGATACTTAGCTTAGTGGTGAGAACAGTTGGCAAATGGTTATAAGGTAGAGGTTTAAATACTGATATTGAAAACAGTAATTTGGAAAGAAAAGTAACATCTAAACTTTTAAAGCTTGAAATAGCACATGAGCTCAGTAATTGGACTTTTTTTTTCTTTTTTTTTTTTATTTATTAGAATCATTCTTGCATTGACTTGATGAAAAGTAGGAAGTCTTTGAATTTACATCAGAGACTTGTGATTGTAGTGCTAATTTCCTGCTGTAATAAATCTAAAACGAGCATGGATATTATTTATACCATTCAAATTGTTCAGACTGTTGTCTTCATCTTTGTCATATTCATGACATTTCGGACATTGTACACTCTGGCCTTCTTAATGATATATGTTGAAATTTTCAACTGAACCCTTCATTTTGACCACTGGGGTAGATTGTTCTAGTTCCACATGCCATGACTTTTTGGGATATCTCAGTTTCAGTTAAATCCCTTCAGTAATGCAACTCTCCAAGTTTTTGTTCCTTTCTGCTGTGGCCAGATATTGAACTCACAACTCTTTGGATTAAGTCACAGGATTACTTCAGCCAATGCTTTTATTCACTGGACCATGTGTCCTTGAGGATAACATGTTAAATACAGAAAACATAATGTATATTTCAGCAATAGTTTTTCATTGATAAATTGTATTAAAAATGATAGGGATTTTTTTTCTTGGCTATGTACAGGAGAACATATGTTTGGATCCAGTGAGTGTAGAAATTGTCCAAATGTTAGAAGTATGGTTGAAAGCACGTTATCACAAACAGAACAATATCTATAATCTCTGGACCTAAACAATTAATTTTTAATTCAACATGTGTCTCTAAAACATGCCATTAATTTAAATGCAATGTCAGTTGTTATCTTGTGTCTTTTATTGTTCCCTCAATGTTTTCTTTTTTTCATATTGTCATGCACTCAGTTTGTATTTTAGTGGCTTTATTGGCTGGGTCAGGGAGGAATGATAAACAATATCTTCTGATATAAAGTATCATAATATATATTTATACATATATAAAATAATAATGAACTGTTGCAATAATAAGTGAAGAATCACAAAACTCCATGTCAACCTCCTAATAAGTATTTTGAACTTAAATGACTTCTGAGACATGCACGTCATATATATGGTGGTGGATTCTCCCATTCTATTTGACGTATAAGGGTCAAGCAGTTCAATTCCTAGGAACTGATAGCCAGACACCAGCACATATGATTTGATTATAGTGGGGTAGTCTTTGTGCAGAACCAACCATGCTTTTTGAAGGGCCGGATACAGATACCTGGTGCACTATGTGCCACAAGGTCCCCAAACATCCCTCCGCATGTTTTGAATTCAGAGTTGTACTTTTCCTAGACCAATTGCCATCCAAGGCTATAGAACCCATCTGTTTTGCTATTTACTCATAGCTGCAGGGAGAAGAGGATTCATACCTTTCCCAAAGGTATTAGAACGTAAATGAATGTAATGTATTTGACTGGAATTCAGACTTAGCTCTCTGATTCCTCAATATGTGCCGCTATCCACTACTCCATATATGATGTATCAAAAATACTTTTACAACTTTTGGGGTGGGTTCCACACACCAAAACAAGGACGAAATTTCATATAAACACATGTCCACAAATCCTTTGATTTTGAGTTATTAAGTTTAAAGAAATTTTATGGTAGATTGCGCGCTGTTGCCAGGTTAACTAGGTTACGTTTGTTAATCGAGTACGTTTTTTGCAAGTTGGTCTTCGTTTAATGTGTGTAATAGTGAGTTAACTGAGAAGTGTTCCATTTAACAATAGCAAGATATTCATATCATAAGCAGGCAGATATGATTATTACATACAACTATGTGAATGATAATGGACACAAGGCTGCACGGCTGTATCAGATTGTATTTCCAGAGACGATGGTAGCTGAGTCATACAACCTTTGCTGCTGTTTATTATCACTTTTCTGAGACTGTATCCATGGCACCATAAACTATGGATTGAGGAAGACTGAGATCCCCTCATACACCTGTTTGAAACACATTCTACAGGCAGTCAGAGACAATCCAGGTATCAGCACATCAAGTGGCTCTAGTATCTTGTACGTCTCATAGTACTGTATGGAGAGTACTTCAAAAGCAGCTCTTCTATCTGTATCATTTGCAACATGTACAGAGTTTTTGCCGATGGTTTATTGAACAAAACTGCTGATCTGTTGTTTGTCTCTTCAGTCTTGTTTACTGATGAGGCAACATTTGGAAGAGATGGAATAAAAAATTAGCACAGCCAACATTTGTGGGCATATCGGAATCCCCATGGTAAAATAAAATTGTAAACTGATGCTGGTGTCTAGACTAGATTACGATTAATGTGTGGGCTGGAATTGTTGGTGACTGCCTAGTAGGTCCATATGTTCTTTCAGCATGTCTTACAGGAGCTGTCTACAGGGCCTATTTTGAACACACTTCCAGACCTGCTAGAGGATGCATCTCTGCTAATAGAAAGATGCATGTGGTTCATGCATGATGGGGTCAAGCACATTTTAGTTATCTTGTTTGTGATGCTCTGCTTGATATCTACCTTAACAGATGGTTAGGTAAGGGAAGACTGGTTCCATGGCCTGCATGTTACCCCACACGTCAGTTCTTTGAATTTTTTTCTGTGGAGCCACCTAAAACAATTGGTTTATGCAGCAGACATTAATAACACAGAAATGTTTCATCAATGTGTCATGGGAGCCTGTGAAACCATTCAACACTGTGTGGGTGTATTTGAAAGAGTCCACCAGTCAATGATTCGACTGGTGCATGCATGTTTAGAAGCAAGCGGGGGAGGGACATTTTGAACATTTGTTATGAGTTGTTGTGTTGAAGTACAATGATAGCCTTTTGGACATATGTTTATGTGGACATTTTAACTTGTTAAAGTATTTTTGGATTGTATCTTGGATTGTACATTAGAATGGGGCAAAAACAGCATGATGTTAAAATTTAAGAGTCTATCTTCTTCAATTACTTTAAAGTACTTTCATTAAAAAACATTTTGAATTAATGCAGTTACTGATATATCAGAAATAGTCTGTATTTATTCAATCAAATTTAGCCGAGGACATGAAAGGGTAAAACAGGCAACATGAAGACCCACTTCAGACCACAATTGGAGTTTTTTGAAATTCAATTTGTCAGTGTTCTATCAGTGTGTAAAAGAGGATATATTTATAAAGCAGTTGCTAAGTTTGATGAAAATTGGTTGAAAGATCAACAAAAAATAAGAAAGAAGCCAGTATAAATCACCATTTTTTGCTGTTTATACAGGTTTTTACTATATGGGTGGACTTGGTTATTAAGTTAAATGACTGTTAGACAATCAACTTATTGTTGGCTACAATTGAGCAAAGTTTGTATTAGATTAATTGAAAATTGAGGGAATTTTTAGTTTAAAATTTGTGTTGAAATTGATTTTTCGTCTTTTGTAGTTTTTCGCTAAACACAGTGGCGTAGAAATAAAAATGTGGTATCGTTGAGCTCGTCATGATGTAAGTAATCTACATATCGAGTTTGAACGAAATCAGAGGAAAAAGTTGAATTTATTGATTTTTGATCGGCTTTATCATTTATTGATTTTTGTAAAAATTATCGATTTTTTTTTTTTTTTTTTTTTTTTTTTTTTATGCTAAGAACATATCTCTTACATTGTACAATGTATGTGCCAAGTTTGGTCAAAATCGGTTGGATAGATCTCGAGTGAAAAGGTATCACACACTCTTTTTATATATATATATATATATATATATATATATATATATACACACACACTGTTTTTTAACTTCAATAATTTGAAAAAGTGATCATATTGGAAATATTCTGATGGCTTGGAAAGTTACTTCCTCTTATGTAGATCACAAAGAATTATTTTATGAAACTTGTACAGTGTGGATTTGTTTTTCTAATTAAATTTAAATTAAATTTTTTTTTTTTATAGAAAATTTCCTTATTTTATAGCTATAGATCTTTGAATGCCTAAAACTTTCTAGAGAAATTATCACTTTTATTTCATTATGTAGTGTTACTGTTGATTTGATAGTTTTCATAAATAAGTAAAAGGATAATAATCTATAATTTTTTATATATATCAAGAACAGTTTTAAAAGAAAACATGTATGACAAATTGGAATAAAGTTTTTGTGACATGCTTTGTGATGAAGTCCTAATGGATGAAACATGTCACAAAAACATTTTCCAATTTGTCATATCTTTTTTTCTTTTCTTTTTTTTCTTTTTTTTTTTTCTTTTTCATAATTAAGTGAATATGAATAGACACTTAGTTTTATATTATATGTAAATTTTCTCATTTTACCAACAAATTTATTAGAAATGACAAATGAACAGTATTGTTTGCTGAATACTTAATACATAATTAATGCTCAATATTTTTTTTATGTATTAGGTGCATTAGTCTGTTTAAAACAAGTTGTTAAAATGCTTATAATTTATTTAATAAATCTAAAAGTGAAGAAACTTTAATTAATAAAAATATGATTTTGAAAAATATAAACTTAAAATGTATTAAATATTTACTGTATAATTTATGTTGAGGTTTTAAGATTCTTTTGAGAGACTTTATGAAAACATTTTAAGATTTTACGTCCTTAAAGCCCACCCTTCGATTGTCAGAATGGTGATCTTGATAGGGTTATTGATAGGAACCTATAGTTAATACTGGTTTTTATGGTTAGTATTAATCGGTTAAATAAAGAATAAAAGCATTGTTCTTTGATATGTAATTTTTATTTTTTTAATATATGTTGGGATACATTGTGGGATGTTTTCCTCTCCCTCTCTCTCTAATATATATATGTATATAATATATATATATATATATATATATATATATATATATATATATATATATATATATATATAATAAAAAGGCTTAAACACTAATATTCCATGGTCATAATTTATTCCATTGGAATCATAAATATGATCCAATTCATCAGACCTTTGGATTTGTAGGTCTGATGAATTGGATCGTATTTACGATTCCAATGGAATAAATTATGACCATGGAATATTAGTGTTTAAGCCTTTTTATTATATCCTTACTCTGTCCTGGACTTTGAGTTCTACCTGGATTCTATCCTCTTAGAAATATTTTTTATACAAATGTATGTATGTATGTATATTTATATGATTGCATATGTATGTGTATATTTACCACTAATATTATCTCTCTCTCTCTCTCTATATATATATATATATATATATATATATATATATATATATATATATATATAATTATTTATTTAAAAATATGATTCCAACTCGCGAGTTGGAATCATATTTTTAAATAAATAATTATATTTATGCTCTACTTTCGTATCGAGCACTATTTTTTAAAAATAATTACAAAAATACCAAGGAACTCTGGATTATTTACCAAACCAGTTTCTTTCCTATTTTCTACAATATTTTCACACACACACATATATATATATATATATATATATATATATATATATATATATATATACATATACACATATATGAAAAGGTCTTTTTTTATATATACATTGCTATAAGAATATTTTTAAGGATTTAATGTTGTTAATGTACAGGAGTTTTTAAATATTTTAAATATTGAGCAGCTGAGTGCACTGTCAATATGAGGTTTGGGGTAGTGGGTGGGTGGCAAGCATAGTAAGTTCTTCAATCCCAGTTTGTCTAGCTTAGCTTTATTATTCTGCTGCCAATAGAGAAAATGGGTTATTCTCAGACCTATTTCAGGATAAGCACAATCACCATCAGCTGTAACACTTGTTTCCTGCAAAGGATAATGTATATTAACAACCTTCATTTGGTATATTACCAGTCTGAAAAACTGTGTGTATTTTTATTTCGAGATGAACTGGCTCTAATTTGGCTAACTATTGATTGACCAGAGTAAGTAAAAAGAAAAGAAAAAAGCATTAACTGTTTTGACCTTTACTTTTTTTTTAATTAAAAAAAAAAAAAAAAAAAAAAAAAAGCCATACAATATATGATCTAAGAATATAAGCCTGTTTTTACTTCATAGTTATTTTTCTTTGTGTGTTTTTGTATAAACAATAGACGATAAATGTTTGATATTGTCTTTCATGTTTAAAATAACTTCTTGTTTTTTGCTAGAAACAAAAGAACAGCTTTATTGACATAAAATAAACTAATACTTAAGGTTTTTTTTTCCATGTGTGTGTTTGGTCTTTAGGTTGTCATAAATTACAATATATTCTTGTAAATATAGGTATATACACTCTGTTCACTGAGAGAGTATAAAACTTTGATTTTTCTTTTGTCATGAGAATTTTGAATTAACTCCAAAAATATCCATGCAAAAAGATTACAAACTTTGGGTGGGGGGGATATGTAGTGACTTAAAGAATAAATTGCAGAACTCTGATCAAAACATTTGTTCACCTAAATATTTATTACGGCCACAGCCAACAGCTGGTATGTAACGTATTTGAAAATATCTATTCTTCAAAATATAAAGAATACTGAGTGGAACAGGTTATTAGGTGCCATTAGAACATAACTCTTGATGTACAAACTAGTTTTCTGTGTATTGCCAAAAGCCTGACTAATCTCTTAATAACCTAACTTTTAATTAAATTAGGGTGGGTGGTTATATTTTGTACTTACATTTAAAGAGTAGGTACAAAATTTTGTTTTGATATGCTTTGCCATGGAGTAATGATTATAAAGGCTGTCTCACACACTGTTGTGAATCCGATCTTTAATGGATACATGTAACTTTGTGTTTTACTAAAGTCAGGTATGTAAATGTTGTTGATGTATGATTTCGTTTTGTTTAGCTATTGAAGAGGTGACAAAATAAGATTCTCTCTCCTTTTTGTTTTGTTACTTTGTTTCTTTACTAGTTTATATTTGAGAAAATTGCATTTTGGAACTCAACTGGAACAAATTTTCCTCTACATATTAAAAAAAAAAAAAAATCTTTTTTACATATTCACTTAAGTAATTAGAATTGATTTTAATACTTATAAATTCATATTTATGGTTTTTATATGCATGATAGCATTTTTTGCCATGGTTTGAAATGTACCAGCTTGATTTATAACTAGAGACACCTTGACCTGCAGTTTCATTCTCTATACTTGAGATTTTATTTTTCTAATTAGTGTTAGAAAGGTTTTAGTTATCTGGAGGTCAAGAACATATTTCTTTATCTTTGTATTTTTTATGAAGTCAGCAAAATGTTTTACTATAGAAAAATTCATCCATTTCTAACTAAAAGTTTTTATTTTTAATGGTGTTTCATAAAAATTGAATAAACCCTACTTCTTTGAAACTTAGTAATTTGAATTTTTTTCTCTGTATTAAATAAAATTTGTTAATTCAATATCTATAATTTGTAGTCTATAGAGGGTTTTTTTTTATATATATATAGACAATCATTAAATTGTATTCAGTGTCTGTTGCAAAAATCTTATTGGTGTTAATGTGCCAAAAATGCTAGCATCTACATATTTGTGCATGTGTGTGTGAAGACAGTTTTAAAGGACTGCCGACTAGATTTCTGCTCTGCAAGCTTAACAATGTAGAAGTTTTTTTTTTTTTGTTTTTTTTTATGTCCTGCATCAAAAAGGTCATTTATGACTCTCTTCCTGTGTTTGCAAGGGAGATGACAAGTGGGAAGGAACATGAGAGCAACTCTGTTATTGATCAGCTGATATCACACTTGGTGATGTATCTTGCCTTGAGAGAGCTGCTGCTGCTGCTGTGTGGCTGTCATTAATCCAGCTCTGAATGAACATAGTACCATGCTCTGTTGTCTTACATTCAAGGCTGGGATAGACAGACAGCCACTGCAACTTGTACTGTTACTACTGCTTTGTTATATCAGGACTTTGTTATTGGTATTGAAAATGCAGGGTTATTATTGACAAATGTAGTATACACTTTTTACCAGTTTCATTTTGATTAATTTACTTTCAACAGCAGCAGCAACTAAAATGTAACTCAAAGAGAAATTATGGTATAATCAAAATAATGTTCTTCTTCAAACAAAAAGTTTAGGAAGAAAGCCCCCATCTTCCAAGGCAACTTTGGTCTTCAAAAATTTAAATGTAATGCCAATCGTTATCATCTGTCTTCTTGTTCTTTTATTATTCTCTCTCCTTAATAGAATTTTTCTTTCTTTTTCTCATACTCTCTAACACTTGGTAAACCTTTGCATCTTAGTGGCTTTATTGCCTTGCTTGACATGAAGTGGCTAAAAAAAAAAAATACTGGAAAGAGCGACGATAATGAACTTTTGCAAACTATTTTCCTGAAAAATTGTTTAAATAGAAAGATTTTTATGAATTTTTACTGAAAGTAGAGCTGGCTGCTCAGTCAATGAATGCTGAATGTTTCCTTATAAGGAAATGGCTAATATTACCAATACTAAAAGTTTACACAGTGTATGTGCTTTTCATCATAAAACTTACTTTGTTTTACATATACTCTGCTACCCAAATTTACTGAACATATACAGGCTATAAAAAAAGCGATAATGAATTTGCCATACTAAGTGATGTAATTAGTTTGTTCCATAATTATAAAATATATTGAAACAAATTGTTATTATCAGTGTTCATTCAAGCAAACAATTGTCTGCGATCACATGAAGTAAAATATCTTTGAAAAGCTAAAAATTTATTAATGGGAAAAGTGTTTGAAGATTTAAGAGACTTCTTTTCTTGGGAGTTGGAAGAAAATTGTTAATGCTTCATTGATTAGTTTTTAAATGTAATTACTCTCTATATAAATGTTGGCAGTAGTTTAAAAAGAATAATGGTTTGTAAAAAAAAAAAAAAAATAATAATAATCCCCGTGTTTGTAGTGACTTTCAGAAAGTTTTAAGCAATGAAACTTCCTTGTTGATTGCATGAACATTTATCTGTATGCTCACAAAAGAATGTGATACAAGGTTGTGTTTAAAGTGAGATTTCAGTGAGCCATCCAAAAATTCCTCTAGCCTCCTTGTCACTTTTTGGGATGTCTCTAGTACTAGGATAATGACCCTAGCCCCCTCTTGAAAGAGAGGTAATTCCTGGGAGGATGGCCTCCTGGGGTTTCAGATGATATTCACTTAGATACCCCCCCCCCTCGATTTTACACTTTGTAAATCATTATACTTATCTGAAGTATAATGATTTACTAGGTGTAGCTTAGATGTGACACAAGGCCACAAGTATCGGACACCGAGTAAAGATCAAACTCACTACTTGGTCATACAGTGTAACCCGGATATAAGAGATTTTCTCTGGTCCCAAATTAGAGCCATACTTACATAAACAAAATAGACCAAACTCGGATATAAGAGAAACCCGGATATAAGATACTTCTTCTCTGGTCCTGGCAACTCTCTTATATCCGGGTGACACTGTAATTGTTTTAGCAAGATAATTTTGCTATTACACCATGTTGAAGTGTTTTCTTGATGGTTGTATGAGAGTAGATGACATTCACTGCATTTAGACAGGTAAAGTGTTTTCTGTACATGAAAGGATGGCCCAGTGTTTTATTTGTAAAATTTCATTTTTAATAAAAAAAATCATTAAATAAATGACTAACAGTAGTAATGGAATATAAGATTAGGCATAGTGATGGCAATATGACTAGATTTGTACCTGCTTAAGGCAAAACCTTTTTTTGACCAATTTGATTAAATTTTGTCTATGAAAGATAAGTTTCCAGGTTGTGCATGACAAAGTTTTACAGGACACTGAAACAAAAAGGACCCTTATACTTAACATCAGAAAGAGTTGAAATTTTAAGGGCACATAATGAGGAAAGAAGGTTTGAAAAATTTGATAGTCACAGGACATATTGCAGGCGAGAGGGACAAGAGTGAACAGCATGTAACCTACCTAATGAGCTTGAGTAAATAGATGGAAGAATGGTTTAGAAGAGATAACAAAAAAGACAAAATTTATTAAGAGCTAAATAAAACTAGAAGGGGTTCATTTATTGCTCGGTTCACACTCCTCCCCAGCCTTTTGAACAAGAGTAGAGGTTTATCCCTTATTTCCTATTTAGAATTGGGTTTCCAATTCTTTCTAAATTTTTATTTTTTCACTTTCAGTAGCCCCTTGCGTCTTAGTGGCATCATTGCCTTGCTTGGGGGTGAAATGATAAAAAAAAAAAATAAAAAAAAAAAAAAAAAATTAAACAAAAAAAATAAAAACTACAAAGAACAGGAAATTGTGGAGATCCATGATCACCAATGTCCTGAAGAACTAAATATGTGTCCTTATCTATGTATTCATATTTCCTAACAATACTTTTACCTTCTATTTTGTAATGGCAACACTTGGAACAGGCCAGCAATGTGACTTGGATGCAGTTATCCTCTCATCAGATTTCACATGATTTCAACACTGAAATCAAATATTGTCCAATCTCATTTTTCTCTGGGTCCATCCAGACTTGTCATAATGATGAAGTCATGTTGCTAGGTAACACCTATTGTATTAGGTAACTAGGTGGAGCATAGAAAAATAGCATTGTTACTGCACATTAACCAGACCGGTTTAAAATAGTTTGATATTATCAATATATATATATATTGACTAATTTTGTTTTTCCTTTTGATGGTCATCTGAGTGGAGTGCATTAACAATGCAAAACTCCTTTTTCCTTGCATTTTATGTGTGACAACTTCAAAGCATGGTATTTGTATTTTTTTTTTTATTTATTTATTTTTTTATATATAAAATATTGGTGGGTGATATATGTGCTATCCAAAAGTTTAGGGAAATTACAGTTCACTTAGGACCATAAATATATAAATTGTTCTGTTCATTCAAATTTAAACATTTACACACACTACCACCACCACCATCTACATTGGTGTTTCTTAACAATTTTTTTATTTTTTTTTTATTCAGGGTGCACTTGTAGAATAACTAAAGTTCTGAGGTGCACTTAAAATTTTAATAAAGAGAAATTAGTCATGAAATTTGAAAATAATAAAAAATCTCCTGAAATAAGCATTTATTTTCAAGACATTTATTTGATTGTATATGTAAGCAGTGCAGTTTTCATTTAAAGGGATTTATGAAGAATCTGCTTTTTTTTTTTTTCTTTCTTTCTTTCTTAGAGAGACTGATAGTGCCTGATTTAAATCCCTTGAGGAAGGCAAAAGGAAAAAAGATTATTCACTCTTGAAAGATTAAGGAATTTAGCATCCAGTTTAATATATCAAATGACAAAGCTTAGACATGGAAGCCATGTGCTTGATGTCTGTTGCTTTTTTTAAAAATAAAGATATTTTATATATATATATATATATATATATATATATAACTTGCATAATATATATATAACTTGCAAAACTTGGGATGACCCATGCCCTTTGTGCCTCCATGAGAAACTACACATTATTAAGCTTCTAAACAATAAAAACCTATTAAACAACAGGCAAGAATTAACGGTTTTCTGCCGACACAACCGAACTTACGCTCTGAATAACTAGCTAAAAACACGCATACAATAAAATAAATTTTAAAATCCATAGCCCATATACATAGTTTTAATACCCTACAAAAATTGATAACCCTTTATGAAGTCGTCAAATAACAAACGTTACGGCCTTTTCATATACACAAATCCCTTTCATAAAGAGATATAATAAAAGAATAAAATAAAAATAAATAAATAAATCTCCGTAGACGCTCAAGCCAGACTATGCAAAAACTTCCTCCGTCGGAAATTTAGCCATCCCCACCTTACTCTGACCCGGCATCTATGAAAGTAACTCTATACTGATACAAATTATTAACACCCCACCCCTGCCGATTCTAAACAATCCGCCCTTGATGTTACCATGGAAATTTTTGATTTCAATTCTGAACATACTATTAAAACTCGTAAATTTCAGAAATAAGTCATTCCCAAAAAAATTCCGCTTGAAGATGGAACAGAGCCTACTTTAACTCAAGTTAATTCAAATATTATTTTGAAGTTTTCGGCCCTTGTTTTGAAACATGAGGCCTCTTATGTAGCGACTTGGAATCATATTTTTAAATAATTATATATATATATATAATTCATAAAATACTCTTCTGTTAACTTGCGGTGCACCTGGCTACCTTTCAGGGTGCATTAGTGCACCCAGATGCACTGGTTGATAAATGCTGATCTACACTGAATATGGAGTTAGGCTCAGCATAAGTACTGGTAGTTTTTGGAGTTTGGATAAAAGACAACCAGATTCCTCAAAGACCTAAGTAATTTATTTTTAGCCATTTGGTAAGTGGGGTGGGGGTTAAAGGGACTCACATGCCATCAAATAGATCACTTTATGGTCACTAATAGGTATATATCAGGTGTATAATAAAAATGTTATTTTTTTTACATTTTACTATTAAGAATTTATTTAAATTTATTATTATTGAAAGAGGAATAATTTATAATAAATACTTTTTAATTTTTTTTTTTTTTTTTTTTGCTTAATTTACCTTTTGCAGTTGACTTTATCTCTTAACTAGAGATGTATAAATTTAAAAAAAAAAAAAGCTTGAACTCTTACCCAAATCTAGTAAGCCCATCTGACTCGAATATTACCAATCACATTTGCCTTTTGATTCATTCGGCTCAGTTCATATTTGCTTATTATATATAGAATGTAATGACTGATAAAATGTAAGTATAAAATGAAAGAAGAATTAGTTGAAAAAATAATACTAAAGAAAGGAACAACATAAAATTCTTTTAATGAATATCTAATTTTAATTAAAATTTTAATTTGCTGTTAGATGTTCCCACTTTTCCTCAACAAAATTCCTTCTGAGTCTTATCTATAAAATTCTCTTACTTTATTGGCTAATGTTCTTACAGTCATTATAGATGACCAGGATATTTACCTATCCTTATTATATAATACTGTGTAATTTACCTATCCTGTATTATATAATACTATATGAAATGTAAATAAGTATAGGTTTTTTATGCCATGCCATCAAATACAGTATATTATGGATAATACTCTGTAAATTCATTCAAATAATATTCAGTTTGTTTGGAATTGTCATTTAGAGATAATATTTTGATAGGTAATTGCTATTTATTTTTATAGTAAATATATTTATCCCTAACAGGAAGTTATTAGGTTGGTGCAAAAATAATGTCGTTTTCTCACATATGTTACTATGTGAGAAAACGACATTATTTTTGCACCAACCTAATACAACTGGATTTGATAACCTACTAGTTAATATATATAGAAAGCTTCCACTTCAAAAAATTTATTTATAATGTACCTTTCTTTTTATGCTGTTTAACTCTATGATAATTTTTAAAGTGTATCTTATAATAAAGGAGAAACCAAAGCCTCTGGTTTCTGCCTATTTCAAATAAATGTATTCATAGTGACATGCTTTGTTTTGAAGTAGCATTAAACATCGAACATGCAAATTGAGCTATTTATCATTGTTGCAATATTTTGAATTGACTCATATTGTACTGAAATTGTTTAGAAAATGTAGATTGCTAGTATATATTGATATTTTTAGCAGTAAACAGTCTGGGTTAGTGATTGTATGTGGAGATTGCATAAATTTTATTTCTTTTGATAGACAAGTTTTTTGCTCTGATGGTAAGAGAAATTAACATTTTATATAATGATCATTAGCTAGCTCTTTGCAAGGTAAATTATTATAGCAAATTGTTTGGCACTAAATGTCTCAAGTTTTGATGTGTCTAAAAATGTTCTATTCATCTTTTTTAATGAATTCCTCATTACAACAAGGATTGATCTATAATTAACTAATTAGAATATATGGATACATCTCATTTGTTAAAAGTACTTGAAACTGGTAAAATTATCTCACAATTGCTCACATTAACTTAATGGTCATTCCTCACTCTTTCCCTGTTTTCATTTTATTCATTGAAGAAACAAAGTATAGAAAAAAAATTTTCTTTTGTTTTTGTCCAATTTTGATTTAGCAAGGTGTATTCCTTGTTTTAATAGCTCCATTTGTTAATATTTACAGGTTATATGTAGGTGCATCAAAAAATAGGTAGCTTAATGATTAAAAAATAAAAAAAATTAAAATTTATCTTGCACAACAAATTATTTTTCATCATAATCTTTGTCAATGCACTCAAGTAAGTGGTGAATATTAATTATATAATTTATTCATTTAAAAATTTTGATTCAAAAATTGTTTCTAGCCATGTGTCAGGCTGAAGATTTAGTGATCCAAATTTTTATTTGTTTCAACTAAAATTAAAATAAATATATACACTTTGGGGTGGGGTGTACATATAAGGTGCTGGAAAGTCTCCTCCATCACTTTCTGATGTTTGCTTATTTGGTCAGGTTTTGGGAAGTAAGTTGGAGCAAGAACTTTTTAGCACCCCCATCATCTCTCTCTCTCTCTATATATATATATATATATATATATATATATATAATATCAAAAGAAGTAATGGGTATTTTACTTATTGATCTGACAGATTTTAACATTTATTAATTTTGTCTACCAGCCAGAATATGAGGTTGCATATTTCTCTTCAATAGGATTTCTCTGACATTCGGGACGGTAGATGAAAATGAATAAATATTCCATTTAATAAATAAACATAGCATCTACTCAAATATGAGTGCCCACTAAAATGATGTTTATATGAAAAATATATAATCTTTTAATATAAGTCTGCATACTTAACCTTCTGCAAAATGTATAGCATATGAGATGTTCTGAAACAACCTAATCTACAGATTCAACTCTTGTCACTGGCTACTCTGAACCACTGTTTGTTTACATATCCACTACATGTAAAGAGTGTCAGCTGTTTTAATTTTAACTTGTGTTAAAGAATATTTGTACAAGATAACTGATACAAGAGCTATTCTATTTAGATGCATATGCACTCACTTTTCAGTTAAAACTTGCACATTTAACTGAAGGAACTATTGATATGTTCTCCCTGGATAATGCAGTATTAAAAATAGAAACATTTAAGTATTAGAAACAGGGTCAGTGCAGAGGTCTGTCTCGTGGCGCCCCCCCCCACACACACACACCAAATCTCTATTACAGAGCCCCTCCCACTACATTTCAATTTTCATAAGGTAGTATTTATATAAAATACAAATTTTATTGTAGCCTAATTATGTACAATAATTGATCATATGCAAAATGGGTGAACAATTTGAGAAAAATTGAAAATAAATACAATGTATCTAAATACAAATGAGACAATAGATCATTCTATCTTAAATCAATGTTTTACAGCAATTTTTAACATGAACTTGAGATTTTTGTTGTTAAAAGGTTGAATAATTTTAACACATTCAATATTATGGATAAAAAAAATGGTAAATTTTATAGTGTTTTTTAGACTTAACATGAGCAAAACAAATTTATGGATTTAACCAAAAGAAAAAAAGGACCCAGGAATATGCCAAATTGTATGTCCTTTAATAGTCTTTGTGCTTAGTTTAATTTGTAATGTATATAAATGTAAGTAAGAAAAAGCAAATGTTAAGATAGTGAGTTACAAAGCACTCTGCATGTCCCCAATCTCCCCCCTCCACCCCCTGGTGATAGTACACACTGCCCCTGATTATGTATATAAATAAAAAAAAAAAATTAGTTAACTATTTCATGCTATGATAACAACTATGAAAAAAAAAAAAAAAATTGAAGAAAATGTGCAAAATGTTAGAAGTTTGAATGTTTAAAAAGTTTGATTTATGCATATTCAAATTGATACTGATTTTTTTGGTTTTTTTTTTTTTTTTATAACAAATATTTAATATCACAAACATTTAGCTCCAAGCACAATTATATTCATATATACCCCAGTATATTTACAGTCTCAGTTTATGATTATAATCTTTCTATTATATTCTACAAACTATCATACATCTTTTGATACAAAAGAGAGAAAAAAGTCTTTTATGAATAGTGAACATTCTGAAATCAATAATTGTGGGCCAAGTATTATTTAACTGCACTTGTGATGAACACATATCAGCCAACTGTGAAAGCATTCAGAGTTACTCAGCTTCACATGCATTTTGATTTAATCTCTGCATGTCTTTGTTGCAGCATGATATTCATACTCTTTTGATTTTTTTTTTTTTTTTTTTCTTTTTCTTTTTCTAAACAGGAGGATTGACTGCACTGCTTTTCTTTTCTATATATAAAAATCCTTCTAATGAATTTGGTAGGTAGCACTTTTTAACTTGATGCTAGTTGAGAAGAGGCCAAAAAAGAGTAAGAAAAAAAAAACATTCATTCTCAGAAGAACTGTATTCCTTACCACCTTACTTTTCATTAATTCATAAAGGACTCGGGTGTTTATAGTTTGTAGAATTTAATGTAGACTAGATTCTTGGATAGTGGTGATGATTGGAGTGGGGGAATCTCCTACAAAAATAAAACGTTTAATCTTTTGAAGACCACATTTTTATCTTTCTTTTCTTTTCTTCAAATGGCTCAAAATATTTTCCAATTCTTATAGGCTACCTACCAACCAAACTTAGTGGTGATGGGGTATCATATACCATCAAATATAGTAATTTTCTTTGAGATTTTTTTTTTTTTTTTTTTTTTTTTTTTTAATCATCTGTTGTATACTAAGAAAATTATTTTTATCACATAACTGATGTAGATACCAAAATTTTAGCATTTTAACTGACAATAGAAGTCAGTATCTGTCTCCAGTTTGTATGATTTTTAACACAATAGTAGCAGTATTTCATTTGTCAGTTATTTGGCCTGGTAGAAGAAAGGCAATATTTTATATATATATATATATATATATATATATAATTGTTTATATTAGGATTCACTTCACTGCTGCCAGCTTGATGTCAACTGAGTGGGGAGGTGGGGAATACATGATCAGTGCGTATATTTGAACACTGGTTCTACTAGCATTTTTCATTTAGGAGAGCCAGCATTCGTGTAAAGTCTCTCTCTCTTTGTCTGTCTCTCTTTTGCATGCACACAGTTCAAGTGCTGTTTTTCTGACCTTCTACTATACACTGACAGTAGTCATATCCTGTGTAATCGCTACATGAACATGTGATGCTCTCTTATTCTTTCTCTCTGGATTTTGACTGGGTCATCTTAGTAATGTATCCTAAATTTCAACCAGGACTTCTATTCAAATAGGACTGACAGGTTAGTCTCCCCCACCCCTTCCCTAATCATTATTTACTCTTCTTCTTGAAATATCTACAAAGCATTTACCTGTTTAGTGAATAAAACGTGGTGTTTGAGAATGGTAGATTTGACACATTTATGCTGTCTTGAAACCCATCATCTCAAATTTGCTTTCAATGCCGAGGGAAGAAGCATTTAAATTTGTCATACTGAAAGATATTAAAAAAAAAATTAAATAAATTTCCTAATGTTTTTTGGTATACAGTACAAATATTTTTTGTAGTAACAAAAAGATTTTGTTTTTTATTATTATTTTGTTTATTTTTGTCCATTTATATTAATAATTTATTTTCTGTAATTTTAGTGGTATATAATATACTGATTTTATTGTATTTATTTTTTGATTCCTGCTATATCAAATTTTAATTTAGAAGGTTTAAGTTAAATAGAAATGTTTTTTGTAAATTGTCAACATCAAACAATTGTTTCTTACAATTCTCTTTAATTGCAATAACTTTGTCTGAAAAAAAAAAAATCCATTAATTATTTAATGAAGCATTAGGTCATTAATTTTTAATTAGTACTTTTTCATTTTTATTTTAATTGTTTTTTTTGTTTTTTATTTTTTCAGTGTCATTTTTACAACTGTTAATAAACAATGCACATTTGAAATAAAAATTATATTATGTATGTGTATAGAGAAAAAGCCCATATCTTTTGATTTGAACTTCTGCAAATATTGACTTATGATCACATCATGTTAAAACACTGGCTCCCATACAATCACAGAAGTTAAGCAATATCAAGTCTGGTCAGTACCTAGATGGGTGAGCACTTGAGAATACCAGGTTCTGTAAGCTTGGATGTATGGGTGGCATAATGGATAATGGCTTAGAATTGTTAATTGGAGAGCAGAGTTCCAATTCCAGTTGGTATCATTATATTCACTTATGAGCAAATACCTTCTGAAAAGGTATGAATCCACCTCTTCTCCACCCCAAATTATTTACAGTTACAAATTATTTAGTATGACTTGTATCACTAAACCATTATCAAAAAAAAAATAAAAATAAATTACTATCTAAAGGTATTTTCTGGCTTTAAAAGACCTGCAAATGGTTAAGCTGTAGAAAACTGATCAATCAATCTAAAATTATTGCCTCCTATGTCTCAAATGTTAGAGCAGCAGTTATGGAAAAACTGGTTTTCTGATTGAAAAGAGTTTTTGCTAAAAGTTTACTCTATATTTCCAATCGAAACTGTTTTCTAACAGCTCTAGATCAATGGTTTGAAGAGTTGTAAATGAAAAACAAATTAAAATGAAAGAAGTATTAGTTAAAAATTAATAATTTTTCATCTGTAATATAAAATGCAGTGTGACAATTATATTTAGTAGTCATTCAGTCTGATCTCCCCTATCTCATAATGAAATATTCTAATATTATAGTAGCAGGAAGTATGATGCAACATCAGTAAGCAAATAACTCATTAGTAAGTAGGCCTGGTCAGGCTGCTTATATATTGGATTTTATTTTATTTTGTTTTTTTATTTTTATTTATTTTTTCTTTAGTATTTTTATGCTTAATAATTTGAGAAGCAAAATTATTTTTTTTAAATGTAACAATAGTTAATTGTATAGCTAAGATTAATATTACTTGTGCAGAAATGATACCCAATGCAATTGCAAAATTACTTAAATCTGGCCATCATTTCTTGAGAGTATAGATAAACTTGTAATTAATATGAAAATTATTGTGCTCAAATAAGACATTTTTTAAATGTGCTGTCAGAAAATTTTTCCTGTACTTCTTGCTTGTGGAACTTCCTGCTTTTCTATTAACTACGATCTTCAAAAGTTTAAATGCACTGTCAGTCATTATCTTTTGTCTCTTTGAATCTTCTTTTATTGTCCTCCATGTTTCTTTCACTCTGAATAACCACTTGCATCTTAGTGGCTTTTATTCCTTGATTGAGGTGAAATGATTTTTAAAAAAAAATCAGATTTGATAGTTTGAATGTGGTGAGTCATTTTGAAGGTTTTTGTTCTTTTCTCACCACATGCAACAACTTGGACAATTCTACAGCCAATTTTAAGCAATCTTCTATGTGCCATGTCCCTTCAGGTTGTTAGCAATCATGGCTCTCCACAATTTCCTGTCCTTTGTATCTCTTAATAAATTTTGTTTTTTTGTTATTTCTCCTAAATCCTGTTCTGTCATCCACTTACCCTAGCTTGTTAGCTAGGTAATGCATTACCTACCTATCTCCTGAAGATGATTGCCTTCAATATGTTTTGTGAGTATCAAATTTTCCAAGCCCTTTTTCCTTATGTGTCCTAGAAATTTCAGCTGTCTTTTTGTTATGTTAAGTATAAGTGCCCCTTTTGTTTCCATTTTCTCTAAAAACAATGTTGTTCATATTTTTGTTCCACGGCAGTTTCAGCATCCTTCTGTATAATCGCATTTCTGTTGCTTCAAGTCTCTTCATCTTTGAGAAGATGGTCCAACATTCACTGCCATCTAGAAGAACATAACTGTTCAGTACTTCTTTCTTTGTTCAATACATGAACTTGCATCCCTTTTCTTGTGATATTTATTAACAGTTATGGAATAATGATCTGAATAGTTGCAATAAAAGTAACTGTAATTAAGATAAAAAAAAATACTAGTTAATAATGAATAGAAAATTGTTTTGGAAATAACATTAATTGGGTATAGTTGTGCAGGGTTAGCCTCAACTTGTCAGTGCAGGAGGAACCCGTTTCTTTTTGTATTTGCCTTGTAATTAAACTTTTTCATATATATTATGAAAATGGGATTTATTATTATTTTAATATAAGGCCCAAGAGCCACACAAGGTACAAAGTTACTGAATTAGGTAAAATGGGAACATAGAAGGAAGAGGAGGAGGTAAGAAGTGCAGATTATAAGTATATATAAAAAGATAATGGTTGGCTCTAGACTTGAAGAGGTTAAGATTAGGAAAGTATCCATTTGCTAGTCTATCCCACAAGTAACAGTTCTCAGGAAGAAACTGTCCAAATTTCTTAATGAAATATAAAGAGAATAAGGATGATTTGTCGCCATAGTGATATAACTGAACTACAAATTGTGAATAAGTACTACAAGTACTATTGTATTAAAAAATCACAGAAGTGAGAAGTAGTTTGATTATATGAGGTGGAATGCTGAAAATTTTTTGGCTTTACTTCATTGCTAAAGTATCTCAATTATCAAACATCCATTTTAATATTTATCTTTTTAAGAGTTAAAGAAATTCAGTTATGTGTATATGCTTAGGCGATCATGTACCTTTTGATACATGACTGATGAGCCAGATTTTTTCCCTGCAGTAGGTTGCCATTTCTTTATGCAGTAGACCAGTTGCCATCCAAGGCTACAGAAACCTGGTCTGTCCTGCTATTTACCCATAGCTGGGGGGAGAAGAGGATTCATACCTAAGAGTATTAGCACATGTGGATATAATGGAATTTGAACTCGGCTCTCCAATTCCTCAGTCTGAGAAATAATATACAAAGTGTTTTAATTACAGGTAAATATGGTGATTTTTTTTTTTTTTTTTTTTTTTTTTTTTTAAGCATAGCTTAGATGTGGCACAAGATGGAAAGTATGGAGCACCTAGTGATGATTGAACTGACTACTCTTTAATTGTTCTAGCAAGACAAGCTTGCTAACCATTACACCATATTGAGGTACCTAAATAGATAGATATGGAGAATAATGTGTCCATTTTATTGCTTAAGTCATTCTCTTGGTCAGTTCAAAAAAACTTTAAGTCCTCTTTAGTAGATTTTGATCTTGTAAATCAGAAGACTTCTGTGACTAGATTAGTTCGTTTTATAGGCGTTAGATGGAATGGAACTCTTCTAGGCTTTGGAATGGCTCCTTGGTAAAATTACTGTGTTTTTATTTTTTGTTTATGAAAATAGTTGTCATCATTGGCAGAACTCATTCCTGAGTATTTGGGTGCTAATCGACATTTCCTTCTGTATGAAATGTTGGATCTGAATAAACGTTTGCGGCCACTGCATGGTAGGACAGGAGGGGGTTCAGAGGATGGAGTGCTCTAGCTTTTCTCTGGTCTCTCTTTGTCTCTTTTATTTGTCTCTTTTATTTGTCTTCTGCTGTTTTCAAAGTATGTTGTTTTGTTGTGGACTGCTCTTCTCTAATTGGTTCTTTCTGCTATAGAAATAGATCTTTTTATTTAAAATACTAATATTAGGTTGGTGCAAAAATGTTGTTTTCTCACATCGTAACATATGTGAGAAAACAACATTATTTTTGCACCAACATAATACTAAAATGTCTCAAATCTATAGAAAGAGATTTGCTATTGCTGTATTAACAAAAATGCTTTTACAATTCTTTCAAACTACTTTGTTTGGTACTATTTCATTATCTGTTGGCTATTCATTTGTTATCTTTATGATTAACCCTAACCTTGCCAAGGAGAGCATTTCTTTTTATCCACCTGGTAATTAAACTTTCCAAAAACTAAGCAACATATTAAAAAAAAAAAAGGAAAACTGTTAGAAACAGAAAAGATTAATGAACTGTTGTGATATCTGTCCTCGTACATCGCAGTGAATGCTGGACAATATCCTCAAAGATGAAGAGACTTGAAGCAACAGAGATGTGATTCTATAGAAGGATTCTGAGGATACCATGAACTAAATATGTAAGCTATAATGAAGTTTTAGATAAAATGGAAACAAAAAGGAAACTTAAACATCAGGAAGAGACAGTTGAAATTATAGAGGCACATAATGAGGAAAGAGGGCTTGGAAAATCTAATACTCACAGGACAGATTGAAGGCAAGAGGTACAGGAAAACAATGCATAACATACTTAGTGAGCTTGAATAAATAGATGGCAGAACAAGGTTTAGGAGAAATAACAAAAAGACAAAATTTATTAAGAGCAAAAAAGGACAGGAAATTGTAGAGAGCCAGGATTGCTTACGTCCTGAGGGAACACTGCATGTAAAGATTAATTAAACTTGAAATAATTGCAAATTGGAATATAATTGACTAACAGACAAGAAGTGCAAAAATTTATTAAAGTTTAGGATTTTTTTTTTTTCTTATATTACATTCAAACAAAACAAAAAGTGACCATGCAATCTTTTCTTTTTAACTCCACTTGTAAAAGTTTGGATATTATTTGATTGTATCGTACATCTATTTGCTTATTGGAGCTTGATATTTTATATGCCTTTGTTTCAATTTGTTTTTTCAGTCAGGGAATTGCTGAGGAGAATGAAGACCCTGAACAACAAGAACACATTCACACAAAGTTAGTATCTGCACACCTTTCTCAACTACCACACCACTTCTTAAAAAGGAAAAAAAAATCGTTTTTTTTTTTTTAATTTGAATGTTTTCATGTGTATATTGAATATGCACTATTTATTTAAGCGTAATAAATTTAAATTTATAGTTTTGGACATAAATTCAATGAATATTTTGCAATATATTGTTAGTTTTTTTTGGGGTTTTTTTTTTTTTTTTTTTTTTTTTTTGCTTGTGCTGGGATTTTTTTTGTCTTTGCCAAGATTCTGTAAAGATCTGCTAAAAGAAGAGTATTCTTTCAGCTATCTCTATTTCAAAATTTGCCACACAATTTTTACCCACAGTGTCAAGTAGCCCCTGATTTTGACATGTGTGTGTATATATGAAGAAACCTTTCAGCCTTTAGTCCTTGTTAGGAATAAAAACATTCTTTTCCTTTTTTTTCTTTTTTTTTCTCGCCCCCTTCATTTAATGGTGACTTGTGCTCCTACATTTTTACTTTAACTAACTGAACTTTGGACAGCATGGTTTACTAAATTGTTAATATCTGCATATTGCATGGAAGAATGTTTGAATTTTTTATTTTAATTCTCATAGTTTTAACGATTTTATTTATTGGCATTGCAAGCTAAATTGAGATTTGTCTAAAATGTTTATACTTTGATATTGAAAATTGTAACAAAAGTAGTTATTGAACTTTTCCACTTCTTACATTTTAACATGTAAGAATTTGAAAAAATATTATTATTATATAATTGATAAATTTGATTGACTCTTAAATGATTAGATTAGGAATAAATTCAGTTGAATTAGGATCCCTCACATTTGTTTTCAAATGTATGTAATATGGAAACTGTTTCTTTAAAGTTATTAGCTCTGTGATACTATTCCTGACTGGACTAAAACATGAAAACTGCTCAAATAAAAAAAATAATCTATTCTACTTGTAGCTGAAACAAAGTTGAACAAACAGTGTTTTATTATAAAAAATTTATTAAGCTTTAATGACAAGATTGAGTTGATAAAATAGGTTAAATATCATAAATATTAACATCGGTTCTTTGTATGATTTATTTATTTATAATTGAAAATAACTAAATATACCGATTGCTTTCAAAAGTAAGTAATTTTATAAGCTAGGAGATTTGTTCTTGAAAGTAGCAAAAAGCAATTATGTGTAGAATATTTTTCAAGACTCCTATCAGCAGATGTGTAAAACTGCAGATAGTACCAAACCATCTTATACATACATAAGTACATACCTATAATTCAGTTTATAAAGAGACTAACAACAATCTAATTATAATTACACCATGCCAATGCTTCATAATGGACTATTCCATTTTGATAGAAAAGACATGTTTGCTGTTTGATTTCAGTGAGAAAAAGCAAGCAAGCAAAATTCAAACAGGAAAGCTGTGAGATTTTCATGGGTACTGCTCGGAACTAATAATATTAGTTTGGTGCAAAAATATTGTCGGTTTTTGACGTGAAAAAAATACGTCAAAAACCGACATTATTTTTGCACCAGCCTAATAGAATAATTATAACAATATACTGTAATAAAACTTAATTTGACAGATCTGTTCTTACTCTAAAGCACAGAGCAACCTTAGCATATGATTTTTAATAAATTACTATTGAGTTCAAAACTTCCACCTATCTGAAAAGAAGCACTCTGACTTCTCTTTGGAATAGCCAGTGTTGCCAATCTTGCAGTTTAGGACCATTATTAAGTAGAATTTGTGAATTGTTTATTTTTCAGGTTGACTATGGGTAACTAAAATTTTGAAAAGTGAAACAATGTGAAGGGGAGCACAGTATCTTGGTTTCTGTTTTTGTAATTTTATGACTTCTGTTCATGTATGGTCAGGGTAAATCAGATAAACCCCGAAGCTAATATTTTTATGGGAGGCAGGAGTGGACAAAAGGTTTCAGTAAAAATAAAACAAATTTTGTATTTTATTGAAATTTTACCTTTTATCTATTTCTTTCTATCATGTTTCAAGCAATTTCAGAGCTTTTTATCTATTTCAGCAAACACTGCAGCAATAGATGAAAAGTTATGAAATTACATAAAATCTAAAAAGTGCTTTTTATGATCTTTTTGGGAATTGGATTTCTCTCTCCTGTTTGCTCTCTTTTTAAAGAGACTTCTATAAAAATTGGCATAAATTGTAATAATTTGAAAGTTCAATATCTGGTGAATACGGTAAATAAATAAAAACTTCCCTGCCAAGCTGTAACAATAATTACCTGATCATGCAAACCTATAATTGTCCTAACATAATCAAATGAATATTTTTTTTTTTTTTTTGATAACTCAGTATCACCATAAAATAGCTTCTTCATTAATATTCCTTCTATTTAATGTTAAATTTTATTCAGAGTATGGAATTTAATGTTTCATACATTTGCACATCAAACGATATTTAATTCTTTATATATTTTTTTTTTTACTTAGCTGTAGAATTATTTATCAATATTATTTTTAAAATTGATCATTTGAAAATTATCAGTTAATAAAAACAATTTTTAAACTTTTTTTTCTTCCCTTAGCATTAATGAAACCATCAGTGAATCTATGGAATCTCTTGATGAATGTAAGTAAAATATATTTTTCTATATTTCTCTCTCTCTCTCTCTAAATTGTCTGCAATTAATATTTTATTAAAAAAAATGTAGTTAGTAAACTTTATGAAAATGTTACAAATAGTAAAAGTATTTCAATACTGTAAAAATGCAAGTAGGATACTCTGTTGTGCCAAAAGTTTTGGGATAGGAGCCAAGTATCATGATGGACTTTTTTGTCCACTTGGCAATTTGGTTATTGATGATTGCATTATCCTGTTTAAATAATTCTTCATTATTGGTGTACATGAAATCCCTGAACTGCTGTGAAATGTAACATATTAAGTCAAACCATTTAGCTAGAAAAGTTGGTTCACTGTGTTGTGCTAGACAATTTTTCTCACCAGAATCTATTTTACACCTTTATAAGTCCACCATTCTTCCTTGCTTTGAATATTGCTGTCACATCTGGTTTGGTGCCTCTGCTATATATTCAGAGATTCTTGATAAAATCCAAAGAAAAATCTGCAATGTTGTTGGTCCTAACCTGTCATCTTGGCTTCAGTTACTTTCCCAATATAGCTTCCCTGCACTTTTTCTATAAATATTTTCCATGTAATTGTTCTGCTGAACTTCCCTCCTTGGTACCTAGACTTTATGAATTTACGCACAGTACTAGATTGGCAGTAAAGTCTCACCATTTTATTATTGAAATGACTAGATGTAAAAAGTTCTATGCTGACAGTTCCTTCTATTGCACTTCTTGTTTGTGGAACTCTCTTTCCCAGTTAACTTTGATCTTCAAAAATTTAAATACATCAATCATTTTTCTTTAATAATATATTTTTCTCATTCTCTCGTACTCAGTAACCCTTTACATCTTATTGGCTTTATTGCCTTGTTTTGGGTGAAATGATTAAAAAAGAAGAAAAAAAAAGACCAATGGAATCAACACATGTCATGTGAACACATGCTACACCGTTATGGAACCATGAATAGTCTGCATAATGTTCTGTTGGCAACTGGGGTTTATGACCTCATGGGGTATGCACTACACTATGAACTCTACCATCAGTATGAAACAACTAGAATCATGTGTCTGGCCCAATTTTTAATGTTACAAGCCCAGGGGAAGCACTGTTTAATGTTGTTAGGCTAGAGTGTCTCTACTGACATATCTCATGCTCCCATATCCTATAGAATATGCATATCCAGAAAGTTCAGTATTCTTATGTTGAACTAACTTGTTGGATTTGCATTTGGCAGCTTCTGCATTGGATGTGATTTGATCAAACCATTCTAGCCAGATGCTGCTGAGGTCAATCATTAAGGACTTTTGGTTGGCAAAGTGCACAGAAATCCCTTCCATTATGAGTTCTTGGCACATATGTGACACTATAGATATGTTCCTACAATTTCAGAAACAGAATGCTCCATCTATTTGGTACCTATTATCATGCTTCATGTATCTGCTACCTGCTAGCATGCCCCATTGGAACTGATAATTCAAGTACAATAGCCAGTGTTTGTACTGACTCACAGGATGTGAGAGTAAGTGATCTAGGTCTGAGTATTTCCATGACATCAATATCTGGTCATACCACCTACCATAACCTTAACATACTGCAATCCCATAACTTTTGGCATGTCAGTATATTTTCTCACCTTTTCAAAACAAAAAAAAAAAAAAAACTTGTTGCCTTTGTACTAAAATAACTTCAATATTTTCATGCCTTATAAATTCCAAATTTATAGCCATATTATGATCTAACTATATGACACTCAGTGATTAAGGATATGTTTTAATTTTGAATGGGGAAATACAATAATTTTCCTCCAAACAATAATCATAACTCACAATGATTATTTAAGAAATGATTTTACATCATTTGAACAAAAACTTCTTGGGCATCGTTTGCCACCCAAACAAGAAAAAAAGAGTATGGGGATTTGTCATAGCATTCTTTTGCTGAATGCAACAGATCTGCTAGAAATAAGTTCCCTTCTCACATTTTTCTAATATTGAAAGACAGTTAATGCATAGCATTTATTTATTTATAATTTTCATTTTAATCTCAATCTGAACAGATTAAAAAAAAACAGTTGTTAACTGGCTTTCACAATCCTTGTCAAGCCACTGCTGCTTGCCAAGGATTGTACTGACATTCTTTCAGATAAGTAAATTTATTTTGAGAAACAATCTGGTTTAGAAACTCTATTTCCTGAAAAGTGAAGAATATTGAAGTGTAGATAATTTATTCTCTGCTTCCTAATTTACAAATGATTAAATTGTGCTATAAGAAAGAAATTAATTAAATGAAGAGAAATTAAACCTGAAACTGAAGAATAAACACCTTGTATAATTACAATTTACTTTTTTCCCCTCGTATAGCATCAGCAGCTGAAAGTGTGGATCAGATTGTCTTGGAAAATGATCCATTGTTACGTATTGAAGATGATGAGTTGGAAGCATGGAGTATTTCAGTTGATAAGAAGGTAAGTCCATATAATATAGATAAGTAATATAAGTGCTGATTTCATTACATCATTTCTTAAATATTCTCTTTGTATTTCATTAGTAAGCAGTAAGTTCCTTTCAGACAGCTTCTTCCTGAGAACTGCTTTGTGGAATAGACTCTTGGCAGGATGTTTTCCCAGTCACTACAATCTTTTCTATTCCCTGCATAACACCATGAACTTCATTTACCTTTTCTTATGCTCATACTACACTACACAGTAACACTCTATCTTGAGTTGCTATTGGGTCTTGTATTAGGGGAATATTAGTGTAAAAAAATGCCTATCCTTATTTCTGATGAAAAACTCAAGATTAAAGTCTGAAATCTAATATAGACTTTATATCAATACAGACTTTTTACATAGCTACTTTACAAAAAATCTGGAAAGAGAAGTGTTATCAAGAATTGTGTGTACAATATTCATTGAAGTTGTTGATGAACACAATTAAAAGCAAATGTCCTTTGAATGCTGATATATGTAATTGTTCAGTAATCGTAATAATCAAATATAGTACATGCTTATGGTTGGCAAAGGGAAAACCTTGCTTTTTTTTTTTTTTTTTTTTTTTTTTTTTTTAACAAAAACTATAATAATATATGTATATCAACAAACAAAATATAAATAACATATGAGAGCAGTTGCTCTAACATTGTGAGACTTACTGAGAGAGAGCTGCAAGTGAACTTAATTCTTAGAACTAATGACTATTTAAAGAAAACATTCACAATATAACATAGTCACTTGAGAAAGGTTGAATCATGAACAATGGGGAATAGAAACCAAGGCCAGGAAAATAATTGAAAGAAGCCTTTGAATGATAACAACTCTTCAAAATTTTAAATAAAAAGAAAATATATTCAGGATTTTTTTTTTTAAAATTGCATGAATAATTGAATAATTTCTTGAGGTAGATAAGATAAAAATGACTTTAAAATTTTCATTGTAATATATTCATAACTGTCACATACCTAATTTTCATTAGCTATTTTATTTTAGGTGATGTAATTTCTTTAAAAAAATCTATTTATATATATATATATATATATATATAGAGAGAGAGAGAGAGAGTTTGAATAGTTTAAAATCTGAGGGTAGGGAAAAGCTGTAAGACTTTGTAAGAAAGTTCAATGCCTTAACTGGAAACCAAATCTGTTTATCTTTGCCAAGTTATTTTAATACTTATTTTCATATGTGTAGTCTGTACAAAATCTGGTACAATCCAATTTCCTGAATGCTTGTTATATTTAAGTATATAGTTAATAATAAAGTTTAATTGACTTAGTTTCAATTTAAAGTTTTACAGACAAGGACCTGAGGTAAATCTATTGAATTCATTAACAGATTTCACATTTGTTTTAAATATTTCACATTTGTTTTAAATATTTCACATTTGTTTTAAATATTTCACATTTGTTTTAAATATTTCACATTTGTTTTAAATATTTCACATTTGTTTTAAATATTTCACATTTGTTTTAAATATTTCACATTTGTTTTAAATATTTCACATTTGTTTTAAATATTTCACATTTGTTTTAAATATTTCACATTTGTTTTAAATATTTCACATTTGTTTTAAATATTTCACATTTGTTTTAAAATATTTTTATTTAGCTATTAATTATTATTGCTCTATTTTTTTTAATATTGATCACTTCATTTGCAAAAACCTGCCTGCTTTGAATGCATCATTTGTCATCAATTTACTGGTGGATGTGTTAGGCAAAAATTATCTTTATTATTGAAATATATATTTTAAATAAGCAATTTAAAATTTACAAATCGAGTAATTTCAGTGAATTTTTAATAATATTGTGACAGAAGCTATAAAGTTATACTATAACTATTGAAATGAGTCACATCTTTAAAACATATCCTTTACACTAGGGATTTTCAAATCACTATCTGATAATCATATATTTTCTTTCTGTGTAAATATCATATTTTTTTTTGTTCTGAATCAAAGTTGATTAGGAAAAAAAAACAAAAAACATTTTTTCATTTTTTTTTTTTTTTTTTTTTTAAATCTTTATGCATTTAGATATACTTGATAAGATACAAAGAAGAATCTGCAGTGTTATTGGTCCTGACCTGGTATCTTGGCCTCAGTCATTTTCCCACTATCATAACATAGCTTTCCAGTGCCTTTTCTATAAGTATTTTCATGCTAGTTACTCTGATGAACTTTCCTTTATGGTACCTAGACTTTATCAATTTAAGTCTAGTACTAGATTGGTGGCAAGATTTAATCTTACAGTTAAATTGGCTTGATGTAACTAAGTTCTATGCTTGCAGTTTCTTTTCTCACACTTCTTGCTTGTGGAACACTTGTAACTCCATGCTTTCCAGTCAACTTTGATATTCAAAAATTTAAATGCAATGTCAATCATTATCTTCTGTCTTCATAATTTCTGTCCTTTTATCGTTCTCTCTCTCTTTAATATTATCATATTCTCTCACACTCAGTGACCCCTTGAATCTTAGTGGTTTTATTGCCTTGCTTGGGAGGAAATGATTAAAAAAGTCTTGATAAAATCTGTAAAATATATAATGCTACTTTTGTACAGAAAAGTTTTATACTAATTCTCTATTTCATAGAGAAAAGCCACTGATATTTTACAACTAAATTCAATTTTATTAAAAAGCAGACTTGAACACTCATTACAGTAGTAAAATTTTTAAATTACTTATTTGGGAGTGTTGACAATTTAAGTTTTATTTTGTTCTACCTGGAAAATTGGTTAGTGACCAGGTGGATAATTGGGGACAAAGAGAATTGTAATGTTCTCAATTTGTACAAAAATGTTTTCTAGCTGTAACAGAGCAGGTGTCTTGCTATGGTTGAGTTGCATAACAAGAGATAGCTTTGAGAAAACAGATCTGCTGCCAAGTAGAATGTCAAAGGAAAAGACAAATTTAGTATATTTGTTCTCTTTAATTTAGAGAGGTCATTTTTCTTCTACCTGTATATAAATTGATACTTGTTTATGTTAACTCGTTAATGCTCACCATCTTGTTTTGGGAATGGGAGACATTAACCTTTTAACACTGAAATTTAATTTTTGGGATAAACATCGAATTTTGTAGAGGCCATTAATAGGTTAATGGAATTCACTATAAATCCAACTATTTTTCTTTTGTAAATTCAGTCATAATATTTTTTTTATTTTTTATGAAGCCTCAGATGAATATAGTGTTAGTCATCTTTGTAGACAGATGACTGACTATAAATACTTGTTTAAAGCATTGGTTTTATATAGAGAGATTTTTTTCTCTTAATTATTTCATCCCAAGCAAGGCAATAAAGCCACTAGGATGCAAGGAGTTATTGGGTGTTAGAAAATATGAGAAAAACTGCTATTAAGGAGAGAGAACAATAAAACAACAAGAATTAAGAAGACAGAAGATAACTATTGACATTGCATTTAAATTTTGGAAGATCAAACTTGACTGGGAAGCAAGAAGTCTGAAGACAATTCAGCAAATGAGAAGTGTGATAGAAGAAACTGTTAGCATAGAATTCATGGTTACATCTAGCCATTTCAACTCTAAAATGATGAGAGCTTGCTGCCAATCTAGCACTGCTCTTAAATTCATAAAATCTAGGTAGCATAGAGGAAACTTCATCAGAACATGTACCATGAAAGCATTTATAGAAAAGGCACAGGGAAGCTACATTACAGCTTTTATATTTATTTGCCATATTAGACGACTTGTAAAATCCACTTTTTTCCCTAAAAAATGACTACCAGTACAACATTATTATTGAAAAGGTTTTTGATGTTGCATGTTTTGTTAAAGGTTTTTTTTTTTTCTTCTCAACTGTGGCTACATATTTTACTAACATTAAAATATTTACCCATAAATACAACTAAAATTTGTTTTCTTTATATTATCTGTTTAAATTTGTGGTGGTGGAGTGTCTGATATACCATCATTTTTTTTCTTTTAAGAAAATTTAAGGCAATATTAAGGAACCTAGAGACGGTTTTCTATGAAATCCTTGAGTCTTATTAATAATAATAATATTTTTTTTTATTTTTGTTATTCTTTGAACATGTATCAGAAATAAAAGAAGATTTGAACTAGCATCCTCTTTCCTCAATAACTTGTGATATGGACAAGTCATTTGTCAAATTAACAATGGTCTGACCATCACTGACATGGATTTTTTTCAATTTGGTACACTTATAGTGCTTCATGATATAAATTGGATTGTACCTATTTTACATCTCTAGATCAAAAGGTTCTCTAGATATGTCCATTTGACCCTTGCCAAATATTGGTGATAAACATACTCTTGTTGATTTGACACAGAATGACTCCTTTACTGAATTGATTTTGAGAACCTCCAACTAGGCACAACTCAAATTTATTCATATAACCACATTTTTTTGCATTCGATTTTCTCTAAACCTTAGTCTGTTTACACCTAGTAATAAAATCCTCAAGTTATCCAACTAGATAAAAACAATAACAATATGAAAGATAAACTAGTTAAAAATTAATGATACTGAATCTACGAAATTTGGACAATTTAAAAATTAGGTTTACTTCAAGACTTGATTCCACAAATGAAGATTTATGATGGTTTTTCCATGGCTGTTGTTAAGTGATTTTTGTAAGGGAGAGGTAGGCTTTTCTACATCAACTGTAGCATAGGCCTGTCAGCTGACAGATGATTTGGCCTTACAGAACTATTTTTTTCTCCTGCAATCAGGTGATTGCCTGATAGATTCTATGCCTCCATGTCACCAGCCTCTCTTTCCTACTGAGAGTAGTTGACTCTACAGCAGATGAGGTCATTTTCAAAGAGTCCTTGTATTTTCTCAGTGTGACTTCAGACTAGTTCTCTAGGAAGGTCTTTAGAAGATGAAATCCCTTCATCCTCATCACATAGCCAGTCTATAGCAATTATCTTTTGTAGCATTGCATCAGCACCTCTAGATTCTTAACAAAATCCAAAGAAGGGTCTGTAATATTATCGATCCTAACCAGGCATCTCAACTTCAGTTACTGTCTCACTGATGTGATATGGCTTCCTTCTGTCTTTTCTACAAATGTTTTTAAAAGGCAACTGCGGAGATGAGCTTTTTTTCCCCCCATATTGAACCAGACTACATGAATCTAAGCCTGCTACTACACTGGCAACTAGGTCTCACTGATTTTACTGTTGAACTAGCTCTAATGAAACCATCACTTCTACTCTAGCAGTTTCTTTTCTCGTACTTCCCATCTGTGCAATTACCTTCCAATTTCTTGCTTCCCTGATAACTACAATCTTCAAAAATTTAACTGTAGCGTCAGTTGCCATCTTTTGTCTTCTTGAACCCTGTTCCTTTTTTTGTCCTTTCCTAAATCCTCCCCACCTTCAGTCTTCTCATTCTCTTTCACTCTCCCTCCCTGTAACCCCACTGCGTTCTAGAGGCATTATCACCTTGTTTGGGATGAAATGATTCAAACAGAAAAACACTTGTAATCCTGACTGAATTTGGAACTTTAATATTAATAATTAGATATGGCTACTATTACAACCACCACTATAATGATATCAAAAAAGGTAATTATTCTAATGTAGATATTTTCAGTCTAATGCATATTTCTAGAGTACATATTCACAGTTAAGAGAAAAAGTTTTTAGTATATAAAGTTTTTTCTTTTGAGTGGATCTTTCAATCCTTCACTGAACTGAGATTCTGTAAATTTTTAATTTTATTGTTTTATCTCAAACAAGTCAGTACTTGATGGAAATCTTAGAAAGTTTCAAAAGTTTACATTGTTTGGGTCTCAGTTTTTCATACTTTTACAAGATGTCATTTTGACTTTGTTAGCAAAAAAACAACCACCAGGTTTCACTTACCGTTTTATTTTATATAAGTTGGCATTAATAATAGACATGTATCAATGAATAATAGGACAGCAGCTACTTGTATCTAGTTTTTAAATCTGTGTCAACTGTTGTTAGCAATGCTGACCTATTAAAGTCTGAACTTTGTGTGGCTCTGTTGTATGTGGTTTCAGTTTAGATATTTAGTTTTGATTCAAGTCTTTGAAGAATTTTCATTCTTAGCTAAGTTCTTTGTATGCTTTTCATCAGTTGCTTTGTTTGTGTGTGTGATATATATCAAAATAAAAAAAAAGAAAGAACAGTCAGATTTATAATCCAGAGTTATATATATTTATATAATCAAAATAAAAAAAAAAAGGAAGAACAATCAGATTTATAATCCAGAGTTCATATATATAAAATCAGCTGATTCCATTACCTTGGTTTCAACCTTTTGGTATCTTCAGGTGATTTCGGTAAATTGATTTCCTAATGCTTAATTTTTTAAAAATAAAAAAAATTATGAATTTATAAAAAATAAATAAATAAGCACACGACGTGAAGGGGAGAAAAATTAGCTATAACATTTCCAGACCAAAAAAAAAAACAAAAAACTTTTGAATCCGAGATTGAAAATTATGACCTGTTGTATACATACTAAAAAGTTCCTTTTTGAGTTCATTTGAAGTGGGATGAAAAGAACATATGTATATTTCATTTACCCCACCCCCAACGATACATTTCCAATACACTTTATTTTCCCCTCCTCCTCTACCTCACTAATGCCTAAAGACATGAATCCATATCTTCTCTCTCCATTTATGGTTTAAATAGCAGATTAGACTGGACTCCCTAGACTTGAGTGGCAGCCAGTCTAGGAGAATGAAAACTCTGAATTCAAAACAATGATGAATGCAACAGGAAACCACTCTTCCCAAAAAAAAACATAGCAATATATAAAGAAAAGGAATCTAGATGTATATCTTGGAGAGACATAACATTTTTTTTCTTCTTTTAAATTTTACGACTCTTTCCAAGGAATTGAATTTGTGAATTCCATTTGAGCTTTGCTGGTGCTTTTATTGATTAAGCTTTACCTCATAGGACACCATACAGAAGTCACCAATTAGGAAAAAATAAATTTTACGGCTCCAAAAATCCACTACCTTAGTATGACATAGCATAGTATTTAGTCAAAAATATGAGAATATAAGACAGTTAAAGAAAGCAGCTAATCTTTAAGCTGACCCAATGAATTCCATTTGGGGGCCACTAATTAAAATAGAACAGACATTAAATTTAGATCTAAAAGAAATTGTGACCTAAGTCTCCAGCAAGACTGGATTTTTTTTTCTCTAGGTACAGCTAACATTCCTCGATATATATAATTTTTCAAAAGCTGCATTACTTTTGTGATTATACATTTTTGTTAAATCCCAGTGTGTTGTATTAGCACATGTACTAATTCACTGTATTGCAATATGAAATCCTGTGTTAGGTAGATTTCTGTTTTGCAAATTTTATTGTATGATGATATATCATTTGCCTTGAAATCCAGTCTGTCTGGAATATACACTTACTTTTGTTAACATTTAACTAAATAATTCACATGATTTTTATTCATTTAGCTATGTCCCATTGGAAACTCTGGTCAAATTTCTTTTAGACTTGAATCTAATTTCTGTTCTATTCTAATTACTGGTCCCAAACTGTTTTATATTGTCTACTTGACCATGTCCTACTTGTGTAGTGGATTGCAAGACTCTCATCAACCACAGACAACACTGTATATTTCCTTTTTTCACCCAAGCAAGGCAATAAAGTCACTAAGGGTTATTGAGGGTGAGTGAATATGAGAAAAAATTATTAAAGAGAGAACAATAAAAAAAAAAACAAAAAAAAACAGGAATTAAAAAGGCATAAGATAACGATTGGCATTGCATTTAGGTTTTTGAAGATTAAAGTTGGCTGGAAAGCAAAAGGCAGAAGAGTTTCACAAGCAAAGTGCAAGAGAACAAACTGTTAGCATAGAACTTATGGTTACATCTAGCCATTTCAATTGTAAAATGAGATGAGACCTAGCTGCCAATCTAGTACTAGTCAAGACACCATAGAGGAAAGTTCACCAGAACAATTACCATGAAAATGTAGGATATCTAAGACCAATAACATTGCAGATTCTTCTTTGGATTTTATCAAGAATCTCTAAATAATTAGCAGAAGCACCTTTTAATGTATGGACAAATAGAAATGTGTAAGATAGATTTTGGCAATAATTTTTGAACATGTAATAACTTTACATTAAGTTGTAAAGAAAATGGTCATCAACTATATGAAGACAATATTAGTTAATGATTTTAAATTTGAACTGAATATTTCAAAGAACACTAAATCAAATATCATTTGAAGTTTTGAAATTAAGTACTGAAGCTTTATGTTGCAGTATATCATTATTTTACAGCTTAGAAGATGTGATCCCTATCTCCACTAAAAGGATTTCATAGACATTTACACTGTTTTGTTTCATTTTTTTCTTTTTTTGCTGTGGAGGTGTAATGAACTGAGTAAGGTATAATTTGAAAACAAAGAACAGGAATTTTTTTTTTCTTTTGTGTGTGTGTGTGGCCATCACCATCACTATAGAAATCATATCCACCCCCCCTCATATGCATTGCTTTTTTGTCACTTTTCTATTAGTTTTGTTTGCTGCAAGACAACTGATGTATTCATGAACTGGTGGATATATTTTCAGGTTGTGAAGAAGTTGAGTAGTAAGGAGGTGAAGAGGCAAGATAATATCTATGGTGAGTATTTGGGGATTCATTTCTACTTGGTTTAAAATACTCTTTTGTATTTTTTCTTTCTCTCTTCCCCCCCCCCAACATCTGTCACCTATCAATCTATAGATGCCAATCAGTCTTATCCAATGTTGCATGACAAACCAGATTTTTTAAAAAACAAACAAAAACAAAAGCAGACATAATCTTAAGGATTGATGTTGACATGTATGCTGTATTTGTAGTTCTATCTACAAAATATTTAAAAAAAAAAAAAAAAAAAAAAAAACACTTCAAGTAATATTGTTTTGAAGTGAACAAATTTTGGATTTCTCAAAATACTGATGTTTGTGCCTGCAGTTTTTTCTAAATTTATCTAAGGCTAAATTTTGTCTGGTCTCAACGTTTCAGCCTCTGATTTAGGGACCTATTGTAGGTTCAAAATGAACTTTTATTCAATCCATGAGGATAAACTTTTCATCTCTTAGCATATTAGTTAATTAATCTGTCTGATGTCACCTTTGCTATTTCCACTGAACCAGAGTATATGACATATACATTTAACATAACCAGGCAAAATGCATATATTTAACAAACATTTATATCTATGAGATGATTGCACTGTAATACAATGAAATTGTATAATTTTAGAGTTTTAAATCATGTCATATCTTCAAAGATAACACAAAGAAAGGATTGGCTCTGAATAACTTTGTAATATCAGGCCAAAAATGCAGTACTGTTGTCCTATTTCAGTGGGAGCTGCCCAGGCTGCACTCTCCAGCCTCAATATTTCAAAAGCACCTCCAAGTCCTTGTGAGTGATGAATTATTCTCTGACCAGGTGGGATGTGATGAGCATCTCACTGCTCTGTCACTACTTCCATAGAAAGGACTTAGACGAACTACATTCCCTGGTATTGCCAATTTAAATCTTCATGGCAAGGACACACCACGCCACTTACATAGTAGCAAACTACCCACATTCCCTCTGTATTCCATTGGTGCAAAGTAAGTTCCACTCGAACAGCTTTTTCCTGTGAACCACTGCTCTGTGGAACCAACTTCCAAGAGGATATTTCTCCGATTACTACATAACCTGTTCAAGGTTAGGGTTAACAGTTATCTTCAGTCATATCCATATAAATTGCTTCTTAACATATTACTCTACCTTGAGTAGCCCTCAGGCCTTGTAATGGATGAACCTTACTGTAAAAAAAAAAAAAAGAAAAAAGTTTGGCACAACCATGTTAGTCTCTCTTCTACTCTCTCCTATTTTTGGTTTTTCTCTCTTATTAGCACCACCAGTGATAACCCTTCTGCTGCCTGATCTATAAGCCTCATGTCTGTTCCTTCATGATCAAAGGCTCCTATATGGTGTTCAATTCTATGAAGATGGCAGGAGGATATGATAGCTGATATGTTGTGACAATAATAACCAAGATTTGATTAATAACCTCAACGGTAGAAACAAAAAAAAATGTTTTGGGATGTTTCTTACCAGCAAAGTTCAGTAGGATTTCCTACTTGCCTCCATCATAACTAAAAATAAATTCTTTGTACTGATAGTTATCTTTAAAGATGTTGATCTAGCAGAGCTCTTTGTGCAGTTGAAGGCTGAATGCTTTTATTGATGTGTGAAATGCGTGTGATCTATTTCAAGAGTGATTTTGTACAAAAATAATGGAAGTTCCATCTGTAAAATTTTGATGACACATAAATTTAATGTGTGTTGCGTGTGTGCTTGCAAATACACTCAAAGCCCACAGACATCTTGGCAATTTTTTCTTTAGAAAGATCTAAAGAACACATTAATGGTCTTAGAGGAATACTATGATGGTTCTTTGAATGGAAATAACAGAACTAATGAGACCAGTCTTCAACATTATATTCCACCTACCCGTTTTTCTACAAAGCAATAACATTGCTTCTATGATTTCATTTCTTCTAACATAATGAAAGTGTTAATTATCTAACCTGTTCTTGACAAAGTGGTAATGAGCTTCACTTACCTGGCATTGTGGATGGAATTTAAGACCTGATGGTTTATAGTCATTTATGCTACCACTATGCTATGGTTGGAACTACAAAGGATATTGGAGTGTCCCAGATTATATCTCCCGAAATAAATCTTCACCCCACCTCATTTTTTAATCATTATTTTTATGCCTATGTAACCCGAGAGAAACTTCTTTCTTTTGTATGCATTTTTGTCTTCATGTGTGGCTAGTTAAAAATTCTCTATCATAGCATAGCAGCTCAGTAACACAGAATTTTTGTTGGTTACGTTGGAAAGTTTTTCTTATGGGTGGGAGATAGTGATGTAAATCCCACCTGTTATGTTTCTTACTCTGTGATATATATATATATATATAGAGCTGCTGTTTTCTTTTAAAGATGTGTATGTGTGTGTGATCTATATAATACAAAAATAAAATGATTCTACATGTCAGTATGTAATCTCTATGTAGCCAAAATGGTGCATTATGACTAGAGATGTTTAATTAAGATAATCCTGAAATATGTTGAAGAAAACAGAAATAAAATATAGATTATTTGTAATTGAATACTATTGAGGGTTTCACGTGCACCTTTTTTCTTTTTTTTTTTTTTTTTTATTTAACATTTACAGTGACACACATACACACAGTATCACAATTTGTGCTCATAATCATGGTAATATCCATGATCCTTTCATTACCTGTATAGTGTGTACATCGCCAGGGCAATATACAGTTTTGAATACAGAATTGTCATTCTCCTAGACTTGGTTGCCACCTAAGGGTATAGAACCCAGTCTGTTCTGCTATTTTACCCATAATTGGAGGGAGAAGAGATGGATTTTTACCTTTTCCAAGAGTATTAGCATGTAAGTGAATGTAAGGAATTCTACTGGAATTTGAACTCTGCTCTCTGATTCCTCAGTCCTAGCCACAGCATGCAACTTAGGAGGCAAGGTACTTTTTCAGAAGAGTTAACTATTAATGGCTAATTACCAAATACTATCTCTTATTTGTTTATTTGCATTCTTTTTTAATCGGTATACAACCCAACTATGTTTCGTCTACATTCCTTTTTTCCCAGATAACTATCCACATTTCTGCATCTTTTTTTCTGTGATGATCTCTCGGATTCATGAAGATCACTCTTGGGCAGCATCCCCCTATTGTTTTTGCAATGAGCTGTTTGGTGCATTAAGAATAGGTTCTTGGTTATCCTTAACCAGTGACTTAACACTCATAGTTGTTGTGCATAAAGGTTATTAATCAGTGGTTGTCAGTTGGCCCTTTTGCAGGATTTCTTAATTTGTAATGTAGGCAGTTCTTTTAGCACCCAGCATATACCTGTAACAGGTGGTTCCAAATGAGTGAAGCAGGTTGCAACTGTTTTACATAAGTAAATAAAAAAAAAAAGTCTGTAGGCAAAAAAATACGTCTGGCACATCATACACAAAAGGTGAAGACATGGTGGAATAATGGATAGTGGTATGGATTTAGGAATTAGAGAACCAAGTTCAAATTTCAGTCAAGTTCATTGCATTCACTTACATGCTAATACCCTTGTGAAAAGTATGAATCCATCTTTTCTACCCTCAGGTATGGGTAAATAGTAGAACAGATTGACAACTAGTCTAGGAGAAAGAATTCTGAATTCAAACCAGCCTTGAGAAATCCAGTCACCTTGCCTCGTAGGTCCTGCCTCTTTAGGCAAAGGCTAAATGTAGAAAACTTCAAAAACTAATCCACCTCAAATGTCATCTTTAAGAAACAATAAATAATTACAATATCTCATCTTTGAACTGCAACAGAAAATAATGGACTCCTCTGGCTTAATATAATGGTTCAAACAAACACTAGACTTGGACACAGCATGGCGCCATGGTCCTCTTTGATTTCAGGCCAATAGACAACAACAACACAAAAGCTAACATAAGCTGTGAGGGAGTGAATTCAATGATAATTTTTTTCCATCATAATTTTCTTTCAAAGGATGATCCAACCGGTAATACGGTTGTCTTGTATTATTTAAATGTGATGAAACTTCATATCATACTGACGCCTTCTTTATTTTCCTCCTTTTCATTATTAAAGGAACATCCATTTTATGCTCAGATGATTTTTGTTATAATTATTTTAACTTTATATAAGTCAATGGTACTCAACCATTTTGCCCAATAACTTTCACCATAACTCAGAATGTCATTCCTCTTTCCTCTAAGATTGTCTGACTCAAAAGTTGCATTCCAAATAATATGCATATTTTATTGAAAATCTGTTCTTTGCCATATTAGTATATATACATTTACATATTGTTTTCATAGGGGGTTTTACAAATTGCAATAGAAAATGGTGATGGATTTTAAAACTTGAGTACATATACAGTAATTTGTTTTAAATCATAACTAATTATTAAATAAACTGAAATATACTTCAATAAATAAAACCTTCAGTAGAATGCCAGGGTATTGTAATTCAATAAAGAAAATTCTATAAATAAAAACAAGAAGTAAAAGATCCCCCAGAATCCCCCATCCCTTGTTGAGAACCCCTGATATAGGTAATTATCTCAGATTTGTGGTATATAGACTGAGAAAATGTTGCTGGCTTCATATGAGTATCTTTGTTTAAACACTGTTAAAGACTCACTTTATCCTCTGAAATTTTAAAAACTTGTTCTCATAAAAAAAAAAAAAAAAAAAAGAAATTTCATTTAGTGACACAGATGTGGTTTCTGTCACTTGAAAATACTGACAGAAGAAAACAGATGAAGATAAAGAAATTTTACATTGATTGCTGGCACAGATTTTGCTGGATATTGTCTGAATGCATGAGTCATTAGACCTTTTAAGTTAATTATGGCTATTATGAAAACTTAGTCATATTAGGAAATATGTTTAAGATTATTCACATTTGCCACTTCTATTTTATCTTAGATATTTACACAAAAAAAAATATCTATGTTAATGTTAGATGTTACATATTGTGCAGATTGAAAATATTGTTGGATCATTTGTAATGGAACAGAATAATACATAGATATCTTTAAATGTACCCTGATTTTCTCTTTTTGAAAGCAAAACATTGATTCCAATTCATTTGTTAACATTTTTTTTTTTTAATGCGTGATTTAACATTTTGAAATAATTTTACTGACAGTCAAATATTTATTCAATAAATATTAAACATGATATCTGTAGCAAGTATGTTTGAGTTTTTTTTTTTTTTTTTTTTAATATTTAAAGTATTTTTATAATGCATTAGAATAAATGAATCATGGTTGCTAGATAAAACCAGAAGTAGTGAATTGGGCTTTATTTGAAATCCTATTGTTAATATATTTTGAATTTTCTTATTTGGGATCATTCTTTTAAAATGGTCCCTAAAAGTCACAATTAATAGAATCCCTAATTTAGTTGCACTTGGCTTTTGCATTGCACTTTGCTCAATCTGATAACTCTGAAGTTGAAACTAAATAACCTCAGATGGAATTTGATTTCTTTTTTTTCTTTTTTTTTTTTTTTTTTTTTTTTTACCTTCAATATATGATGATTTGCTAATTTACTTAAACTTTTATTTATACTATTTACTTTGTTCAGACTGTTTTCCACGTCTTCACTGTCAGATTCACAATGTTTCAACCATTATACGTTCTGGCCTTCAGATGATATTTTGTTGGAATTTTAAACTGAACCCTTTTAGTCCATAGAGGTATATTGTTTTAAAGGTTTGCGATAGTTATTTATGAAATGCTTATTTACTAAATTTAGTTTAATGTAGCACAAAGCCACAATAGTAGGAGTACTTAGGAAATCAAACTCATTACATGACTAAATTAGTCATAGAGAGGTTTGGTTCGAAATTCCAACAAAATATCACCTGAAGAAGACCAGAGCATACAATGTCTGAAACGTGAATGTGACAGTAAAGATGAGGACAACAGTCTGAACAATGTAAATAGTTACAATACCTCATCTCTGAAATATAGACAGATGTTTAACTTTTATGTTGAGCAAACTTTTAGGAGACATTTTAATTATATAATGTTAAAGAAGTTAAATACTTTGGATATGTTAAATGAATTTTCAAAGAGCACCCAACCAAGACTGAAAGATCAGGCTACAAGTAGTGAATTGGACTCAATTTAAAATCCCCACTCTAAAAGATGATGCTGTTTCTGTCAACTTATGCAACTCTTGTGACTTAAGAATTTCAGTCATTATGCATCTGTAACATCCTGAGAGATTGCCCTGGTTGCTAGGTGGAATGGGTGATTTTTATAAAGACACCATCTTTAGAGAGATTGCCAATCAAAGCAAAAGAGCTTCTAACTGTGCATTAGTACACCAACCAGTTTTGAATTCAGATTTATTTCTCTTAGACTGGTTGCCAGCCAAGGCTGATAAACTTCTATTTGCCTATTAGCACAATCATCAATGGCTTCCAAGCAGTTTCTTCAACCAAATTTCATTCACAAGGCTCAACTGTGTGCTGAGATCATCTTTCCAAGAAAGTATTATCAGGAAGTTAATATCTTGACCAATTGACCATGGTGAGATTCAAAATCTGGATCTTATGGTTAGAACACAAATACTTTAGTCATTTGGTCAAGAACCAAACTCTACTAAATTATGAATTCCCTATTTTTCTCATTCATCACGAAACTTCAGTCAGTTATGTGCTGTGCATGATGCACACTTAGGGGATCATGTATCTTTTGATACATGACTGATGAGGCAGATTTTTTTCTCTGCAGTAAGTTGTCATTTCTTTCTGCAGTAAACCAGTTGCCACCCAAGTCTATAGAACCTGGCTACTTACTGTCCTATTTACCCATAGTAAACTTAGTAACTTTAGCCAAACTTAACTCAGCTTATTTCAAAAAGTAACCTAAAAAAGTTGCAAAATTCTAATTTGATAGCTTTTGAAATTTTTGTTTTGAATGCTGGAAACTTGGCATTCAAGATAAAAAGAACCCCAAAAAACCTGTCATTGAAAATGTGAAGTGACTTGTTCTTTTCCTGGATGTACCTTTTTTTTTTTTTTTTTTTTTTACTTCTTCATAAATTTTGTGAGATTTTAAAAATTTCTCTGAAAACCTAGAGATTTTGAATCTAAAGGAATTAATTCTCATGTTTGTCATTGTCCATTCATCCTATCCTTACGTACCTGCAAACTTTCATTGAGCAGATACTCTATTATTTTTTTATTTCAATTTCAGAATTAATACAAACCGAAAAAAATTATTGCCGAGCTTTAACTGTTATGCAAAAGGTAAGTGTAGTAAATAAAATATTAATCTCCACATCTTCATTAGCTTGATGCAAAAGTTCACAGCACTACCTTTTCCACAATATTAGGGAAAGCTCAGGTGTCTTTGATGTTTACTTGGTTATTTTTATTGCTTATACATACATACTGTTTGTAGAAAAGTGATGATTTTATTTTGGTGAAAATCATGGTTGAATATGAAATGCCAGGCAAAGTTTAACAAATGTGCCTGCAAAAAGAAAGCATGTCAAAAGGACAGTTTTTCTCTTGTTATCACTTGGTAATTTATATGGTTTCAAAATGCTGTTTTTAAAATTTTAATAAAATTCATGAAAAACACAGACTAAATCTATACATTTTTTTTTTTTTTTCAAGAATTAACAAAAATGATGAATTATTAGACTATAAGAATAATTTTATATTTATGTGATTATAAAAACATGAAAAGTATTTTATTACTTACCATATTAAAAAGAACTATGAAAACAAATTTTAGTTCATAATTTTTTAAAATTTCTGAACAAGAAAATTTAAATATACCCATATCAACACGTAATTATAAATTAAAAAAAAATACATTTTCTGGACTTTTCTTTCATTTACTCTTGCCACATAAATTCATGAAAATGACTAAAGATCATCTGGATTTATACATTTCATTTCTTGAGAATGACACCAAAAATGTTAAAAACTATTGTTTATTTAAAAGAATAATTTGGAAAATTTTTAATTTATTCACAAAAAGAGGGAATATACTATAATAACTGTCAAGAGAAAAACTGTTCTTTTGATAGTTTTTTTTTTTTTTTTTTTTTTTAGTGTATGTTTGTTAAACTTTACCAAATGCCTGTTCTGAACCTTTTACAATTCTAGTTCTGCAACAGATCACTGAAGCTTATAATGATAAAGATTTTGAATTCAAGAACAACATTCTAGAAGATTTCAGAATTCAAACTGATCAATTGGGGGAACTTTTGTCAGAAGGAGCAGAAGTTTACAAGCTGAGGTTTAGTCAGTCATGAATTGCACACAGGATTTAAAGTTAATATTTCATTAATGATGTAGCTTCAATCAGTATGTTTTTCTGCTGTGACCTCTGACCTTCTTCTGGTAAATGTTTTGCTTTGAACAGAATTCTTTGAGACACTGACAATTTTTACAATTTCATTTGTTATCTATATATATATATATATATATATATATATACACACACACACACACACACACACACACACACATATATATATATATATATATATATATATTAATAAAAAGAAAGAACAGTAAGATATATAATCCGGTGTTCTTATAGATATTTTTAGCTGTGTATTTAAAACCCAGTAATTTTTAAAGTTACTACAAAATTTGCTTGAGGATGAAATGGAACTAATGTCTTTAATTTAATTACAAAATTAAATTCGGGGCTTTTAGCTTCCATTTTTGAAACATGGTTGGAACGGTGTAGCGAAAAAACATATTTTAAGTCTATTAATTTATAATATATATAAACTGCATTTTTAAAATATTTTTTTCCCTTTTAACATTTGTTATATTAAGAGATCTGCAACTCTAAACATGGTAAACAACTGGCCTAAAAACTACTAGATCTCTTCAGGAACATAACACATGGGTGGTGGGGGGAAAGAAGCACTCCCCCCACCCTTGCACACACACACGCACAATATCCTACTTCATATTTTCTCGTTTCATTGAGAAAGGACATTGAGACATGTCTGAAAATTCAAATTTTTAACATTGATCAAAAGGCCTATTAATATGCAATAAATATTATAATTGTGCTTGTCTCGCTCTGTGCTAGTTTGCAAAAGGCTGACAAGTGATTGTATTTTCTTCTGCACCATGCTGGGAGGATGTGACACAAGGTCAGTTTAATGTGGGGAGCCTGAGCATGTGCACCAGGCCAGATCCCAAAATAAACCAGACCCTGCAACAATTGGTATTACTACCAATCCCCACCCTCTTTAATACAATGAGCGATGTACTGCCATAGGCAGCTGTTTCCCAGGACTGGGTACCTCTGAATATTTTCAATTGCTGTTCAGAGACAGACACACAACTGAGAGATTAAATGTAAATTATTTGCCCGAGGAAGATAATTTTGATCCCGGTCAAGATATTTTATCCATGTTCATAGTTGACCATGTTTTAAAAATGAAAACATTATATAAATAGATACATACATACATACAACAATCTATTTTTCATTAACAGTTAATATATTTCAATCTTGAAAATGGCTAAATGTATAGCAGAAAGCACTCCGATAAAAGTTTTTATATAATTTATCATCTGAAAAGCAAAAAATTTTAGATCACGAGAAATTGTATAAAAAAAACTAAATCAAAGCACCTTGTCTGTCGTATTCAATGAAATGTGCATATATATTTATATATATATATATATATATATGCCTTGATCTTAATCCCCATCCTTTTCTTTATCCTTTCCTCAAACACCCCTCTTTCCTCTTACTTTCACTCTCTGTAACCCCTTTCATCCTAGTGGCACTCCCACCTTGCTTTGGGTGAAATACTTAAAAAAAAAAATAAATATGTATAGGGATCAAATGGCAAGATGGAAAAAACTGTGTAATGACAAGTTTATTTCTTAGAATGATGTAAACTGTAACTAACAATTCTTGTATTTCTACCCCTGTGCACTTTTATTCCCTCAATATAAAACACACACATATATATATATATATATATATATATATATATATATATATATATATGGTGTAGAATGACTTTAGTTCCTTATCCGGTTTAATAAAATTGGCTGAATGTTAAAATTGGCAATTTAGAAATTTTCTTTTGATGCAAATTTGAAAGTGATGAAAAGTCAGGAAATTAGGACTTGTGGGCCCATTTTCAGAGATATTTTAAAAAATCATTAGTCATTTAAAATCTTGCCTCTTTTCTTTTCACTCACAGTTGCCTATCCCTAAATTTGTGTGCATGTGTGTAAATTATGCCATTTTTTTTTTTTTTTTTTTTTTTTTTCTTCTTTTTTCGTGTGTGTATCCAATATCTCAAAACAATATTTTTGTCAATTTTGTTGATATTTTATGCATTATTTTTGTACAAAAGATGGACAATATAAATAGATGTATAAATCAACACAAAAAGTGACAACTACACACACACATACATATATAGTGAGAGTATGGTAGGAAGCAGATCTTAATCGAACATGTTTTACTTTATTAAAGCTTTGTCAGATCACGATAGAAATGATAAAAAGTAGAGATGCAGACTAATGCTATGTGTTATTTCTTATTGGTTAGATACATGTCATATGTAATGAAGTAACAGATAATATTCAAATATGTGTGAGAAACATTCTCAACTCTAAATTGTGTAAAAGTTAGTGAGACGCAGCAGGATGTTTTTAAAAATTTTGTTTTGGTTTGATTTTTCATTAAAGCTTATTTTGCGCAGCTACATACAAACATATCTAACCAATAAGAAATAACCAAACACAACATACCAATAAACTGTCAAATTTGCTTTTTATCATTTCTATCTTGATCTATGACAAATCTTTGATAAAGTGAAACATGTTAGATTAAGATCTGTTTCCTACTTGTTCTTTGTGCTATTATATATATATATATATATATATATATATATATATAGTTTTAAGGTGTGCTATATTTATGGGATAAAGTGCTTACTCTCAGACAGTGTATGTAAATATAAAAGTGAACATTGAAGTCAACACTCAGAGGCAACAGGCTGTTTCATGCTAGACACAATCATCAGGCCTGATGACTACATCTAGTATGAAACATTGAGTCACTGTATTGACTTCAATGTTCACTTATATATAACTTTTAACATTTCAGGGTTTGTTTTTTTTTAAACCCTATTCTTTTTTTTTTTGCAGATGTTCTATGAAGGCTTACGGAACGAAGTGGGAGTACATGTTGATGTTCTGAACGCAATGTTCCCTTGTCTAGATATTCTTCTGCATAGTCACAAAACCTTCCTAAACAACTTGACAATACTCCAATCTCAGCATAAAGATAAAATTATTGAAGAAATAGGAAAAGCACTTATTGAACAGGTAAGTTCTTGTTCTTTCATTTTTATTAATCCATATCTGTGCAAAAATTAGATTTCCCCATTAAGGTGACTTGGGGCAATTTTAAGAGTTATACCTCTTACAATGTCTTGTTTGATATAATTTTTAAACATTTTCATTACCAATCAAATGTTTTAAAGCCGTTTAAGTAATAAAAAAAAATTAATAAATATTAAACATTACTGATTTTAGTAACATCTTTACTGATATTTTGATGTTGCAGTCTTTCTATGATGGAATCAATAATTGACCATACTACGGCTACATTAATGTCCAGAAAATAATGTTGTCGATTAAAACCGTAAAAAAATGATGTTAGAAATATTTAACCAAAATGATTGATTCTATATAATTGAAAGCAGTCTTATCAGTGTGTAACAAATTCATTTATGCCTATACTGTAAAAAACAAAAAAAAAACTCATTGTGCATGGTGTCAAATACTCAGAAAGTGTTATTCCCTTGTCAAAGGATCATTTCTTTCCTAGATATTGATTTTTCCAAGTGTAGCTTAGATGTGGCCGAAAGAGGCACCCAGTGAGGATCGAACTCACTACTCAGTTGTAATTGTTCTAATGAGACAAGCTTGCTAACCATTATGCCAACTTGAGGTGCCCCTGCTTTCCTAGATATTCATGATCTTTGAGACTTTATTGAAATTACTGGAACCAATCTTGAACTGCATAAACAGGAAGTAATCCTTGATCAAATATTTGGTTAATGTTTGTACAGTTTTAGTAGTTTTTTATCACAGTTTTAACTTCTAAAGAAAAATTATACAAAAAATACTTTTTGTTTATGGATTAACTCCACTTTGTAAAGAAGAAAACAACACAGTGTAAATTAAGAACTATTCTATAAAATGACCTACTAGGTCTGCTGGGAAGTATCCAGCCATTTTGAATATTTCAAGATCCACTTGTGTGACCTTGATGTAACTGTGATAGCCAATCAGAAAGGACCTTATGCACATGTGAATATACACTCTGTTCTCAGGCAGCAATAAAATGCTTTTAAGTAAGGTTTGTGTATTGTGATGTTATCACATTCATTTGATGTAAATATGAATCCAGTTTCGCTTGAAACTTAACATTTGTTCACAGAAGGTATTCAAATGACTAAGAAATTTTTTTTTTTTTTTGAGATGATTCAGTAAGCAAAGCTATGATAAAATTTTGGTAACAATTTCAAACTTGATTGGGGAATCCATTGAATGTGATTCATTATCTTGAAGGCTTTCAACAAACAGAATACTTGAAAATGTTCAATATATAAATAGGCTACAATCATTGGAAATTAGAAATTACCAATACAAGAATTAAAATATATCTATATTTCTGAGATGAGGTATTATGTACATTATTCGGACTATTGTCCTCATCTTTGTCGCCATATTTATCACAATGTTTCAGCCGTTGTACGCTCCGGCCTTTTCTTCAGGTGGTTGGAATTTCGAACTGAACCCTTTATTTCGCTCACTGGGGTAAACTGTTCTAGTTCCACGTGCCATGTTTGATGGATGTCAGTTATTAGTTATCTCCTGCTAATTTCCCTCTGAATGTTCTCCACTGCCTTAACCGGGTATTGAACTCACACTCTTTAGGTCCTGTCACTGTGTGCCATGTGTCCGATTTCAGTTAGAAATTCCAACCACCTGAAGAAGGCCGGAGCATACAACAGCCGAAACGTTGAGATAAATATGGCAACAAAGATGAGGACAATAGTCCGAATAATGTAAATGAAGAATTAAAATATTTGGGAATTTCAGAAACTTTCAGCAGAGTATCCAACCATTGTAAATTTATAAGCATTGCATCACTTAGGTCTGTCAACTTCTCTACAGATCCTTGCATCTTCTGAATTTTCCCAAAGTTATGGCCATATCACATTGAAACAACAGTTCTTGTCTGACCAATGAGATGGATGACCACTTGGAAACACAAAGTGCTGTAAGCTTGGATGTGCAGGTGGTGTAATGGATAATGTTGCAATTGGAAATCAGAGGAGAGTTCCAATTCCAGTCAAGTTTGTTATATTCACTTATGTACAAATACTCTTGGGAAAGGTATGAATCCCCCTCCTCTCCTCCAACTATGGATTAATTATTATTTCTAAAAAAATTCTTACAATGAAAAAAAAAAAATATTTCCTGGCTTTAAATAACCGTTGAAAGGTGGATAAACTGTTAAAAAAAATGAATCGATCAATCAAAGCAAAGCTAAAATAACCATTGAAAAGGTGAAAGGAGATTTTAGACTGTGAATGAGATTAAAGTGAATGTGTTGTCAGCTAATGATATTCCTGAAAGCGGACTTTGCAGACATTTTTTGAAAAGTTGAAGAGTCACTGGGATAAGTGAAGTTCTAAGAAGGGGGGTTAACATGCCAGTGTCATAGGCTAGTTTTTCATAAAATAACTAGTTTATCTATGCACAGATCTCTTATGACATTCGTAAACTTTTTGAGTATAAATGCCAGTATAAGGAAAAATATTTAATTTCTGTGTAACAGTATTATTATTATTATTATTATTATAAAAAAAAAAAAAAAGGAAAGATAAAACTGAAGAAAATCGTTTTATCAAAATAGATGTAGATGTCTTGAGTGCCTTTTTTATTTTACTCTGAATTGTGGAACAAATATCAGTTATCAAGTAACAAATTATTAATTAGGGGAAAAAGTGAGAGATTTCCTATATAAAAAGAAGTTCTCAAATTATTCAATGAGAATTTTTGCCTCTTAGTGAACATGTAGGTCTGAAGCTGTTATCAACTAGAAGTCTCTTACACTCACTTTTCTCTCTCTCTCATACTCACTTTTCTCTCTCTCTCACACTCACTTTTCTCTCTCTCTCACACTCACTTTTCTCTCTCTCTCACACTCACTTTTCTCTCTCTCTCACACTCACTTTTCTCTCTCTCTCACACTCACTTTTCTCTCTCTCTCACACTCACTTTTCTCTCTCTCTCACACTCACTTTTCTCTCTCTCTCACACTCACTTTTCTCTCTCTCTCACACTCACTTTTCTCTCTCTCTCACACTCACTTTTCTCTCTCTCTCACACTCACTTTTCTCTCTCTCTCACACTCACTTTTCTCTCTCTCTCACACTCACTTTTCTCTCTCTCTCACACTCACTTTTCTCTCTCTCACACTCACTTTTCTCTCTCTCTCACACTCACTTTTCTCTCTCTCTCACACTCACTTTTCTCTCTCTCTCACTCACTTTTCTCTCTCTCTCACACTCACTTTTTCTCTCTCTCTCACTCACTTTTTCTCTCTCTCTCTCTCCTCTCTCTCTCTCACCTCTCTCTCTCTCTCTCACCTCTCTCTCTCTCTCTCTCACCTCTCTCTCTCCTCTCTCTCTCTCTCCTCTCTCTCTCTCTCCTCTCTCTCTCTCACCTCTCTCTCTCTCACCTCTCTCTCTCTCTCACCTCTCTCTCTCTCTCACCTCTCTCTCTCACTCACTTTTCTCTCTCTCACTCACTTTTCTCTCTCTCACTCACTTTTCTCTCTCTCACTCACTTTTCTCTCTCTCTCTCACTCACTTTTCTCTCTCTCTCTCACTCACTTTTCTCTCTCTCTCTCACTCACTTTTCTCTCTCTCTCTCACTCACTTTTCTCTCTCTCTCTCACTCACTTTTCTCTCTCTCTCTCACTCACTTTTCTCTCTCTCTCTCACTCACTTTTCTCTCTCTCTCTCACTCACTTTTCTCTCTCTCTCTCACTCACTTTTCTCTCTCTCTCTCACTCACTTTTCTCTCTCTCTCTCACTCACTTTTCTCTCTCTCTCTCACTCACTTTTCTCTCTCTCTCTCACTCACTTTTCTCTCTCTCTCTCACTCACTTTTCTCTCTCTCTCTCACTCACTTTTCTCTCTCTCTCTCACTCACTTTTCTCTCTCTCTCTCACTCACTTTTCTCTCTCTCTCTCACTCACTTTTCTCTCTCTCTCTCACTCACTTTTCTCTCTCTCTCTCACTCACTTTTCTCTCTCTCTCTCACTCACTTTTCTCTCTCTCTCTCACTCACTTTTCTCTCTCTCTCTGTCTTTTATTGACAAGTAGTTGGTTAGATTTCCCTAAGAAACCCAATAAAGACAATCAGTTCAAACTGATGTTGTGCTGTTTAACACCATGAGAAGGGAACCTTTCTCTTGGTGAAAAGATATCTACTTCACTTTTTAGCAACTGGTAGAAACATACCATCTTAAGTATATTGTTTCCAAGAAAGCTGTGGTAACTAATGTAATGGTTCAACTGACTTGGTTCATGACCAAGTAATGACAACGGTCATCAAACACTCCTTTTGAACTACTACGATGATTACCAGTCATTGGTGGTGAAACTACAGACCTGCAGCCACATATCAGAGTACAACTTAATATATTGGGGCAACGTCAGTTATGGGCGAGAGATTTGCTCAAATACTTACTCACCTACTCGCTTTTCTGTCAACTATTATAGCATGCCAGTAATGAGACATTTTGTTCAGATACTAGGAAAGTGAAGGGAAAATTAGATTTATGTCTTTCCCCAGTGAATTAGTGGAAAGTGAGCAAAAATAACCACAGTTGATATTCAAACAATTCAGATTCCATTTTCTGCATTTGTAACTCAATCCCAGAACATCTACAACACTATTACTAACCTTTTTTAAGTAAGATTACACCTCCAATTTAATTTACATTGAGGACATTTTGTGTCTTGGTATGCTGTCACCTGGATTAAAAGTATAATTTTCTTCTTAACTAACAAGGCTGTTAGCAATTGTTGGAAGTTTTCTGTCTACCACTTTGACCAAATTGATATATAAATAAATTGTCTTAATTGATTGCTGGGGAATATCAGCTGCTGTATACGTGAATATGAGGGTGGTGCAATTAGTAATGGCTTGGAATTGTTGATAATTTCATTGTTGTATTTCATTACACACAAATACCCTTGGAAAAGATATGAATCCACCTCTTCTCCCCTCAGCTATAGGTTAATTAGCAAGACTTGTTTCACTAAACCATTATTATTGCAAAAAAAAAAATTTCTTACAATCTGGAAATATTTTCTGGCTTTAAATAACCTGCAATAGGTTTATAAGCTCTAGGAAACAAATCATTGTTTTAATTAATAACAAATCATTGTTTTAATTAATAACAAATCAATCATTGTTTTAATTAATAACAAATCAATCATTGTTTTAATTAATAACAAATCAATCATTGTTTTAATTAATAACAAATCAATCATTGTTTTAATTAATAACAAATCAATCATTGTTTTAATTAATAACAAATCAATCATTGTTTTAATTAATAACAAATCAATCATTGTTTTAATTAATAACAAATCAATCATTGTTTTAATTAATAACAAATCAATCATTGTTTTAATTAATAACAAATCAATCATTGTTTTAATTAATAACAAATCAATCATTGTTTTAATTAATAACAAATCAATCATTGTTTTAATTAATAACAAATCAATCATTGTTTTAATTATAACAAATCAATCATTGTTTTAATTAATAACAAATCAATCATTGTTTTAATTAATAACAAATCAATCATTGTTTTAATTAATAACAAATCAATCATTGTTTTAATTAATAACAAATCAATCATTGTTTTAATTAATAACAAATCAATCATTGTTTTAATTAATAACAAATCAATCATTGTTTTAATTAAACATTTTGTTTTACTGATAATATAATATTTATATGAAAATAATGAAATAAAGAAAAATAAATTTTTAATTTGAATTTTTTGTAAAGAAATTAAAATATGGTAAAAGATTCAGGAATTATTTGTATTTTTTTAAGTCTTTCAAGTATTCATTTTATTTCAAACTGATGATTTCATTCTTTCCAAACTGTTTATGACTACACTGTTTTACTAGGTCACTAGTTGTTTTATTAGCAATACATTAGTGAAGTCAAAAAAAGATATTTTGACCTTTTTTGGCAGCTAATGGCCATCTACAAAATAAAAATAAACTTTTAATATAGTTTCTATTTTTTGTCTCAATTATATAAGAATCTAATGTTGAAAAGTTTGCACCCAGCACCTGAAGAATGCACAATGCAATCTTCAGGTGGTGTGTAGAAACTTTTGTTTTATACATACATATACATACATACATATACATATATATATATATATATATATATATATATATATATATATATATATATATATATATATATATATAAAATTTTCCTATAAAAGCCAAAACCAGATATACTGTGTGACTTTGTTTTTTAATTGAAAGATAAAATTGAAATTTGTAATCTGAAGTGCTTTATATATATATATATATATATATATATATATATATATAATTACTAGTTTAAGCACTCTTATGATATTAGAAAAAAAAAAATTATTTATTTTACTTAAGAAATCTCTTGATCATATTTTGTTTTGGATTCCATGAAAGGATCAATTTACAATGAATTTACATCACAAACTGGCTCTCCACCTCATTAACTTCTATCAAATAAAAAAACAAAATTGATAGAGTGCTTAATCTATAATAATAAAAAAAAAAGATTTCTGGTCATATAGTGGCTATTGAACAACACCAGCCACAGTTCTAATTGCAATATTTGAGCACTGATTTGTTTTTAAATCTAACGTAAGTTAAGTTTTTTAATTTATTTATTTTTTTTTTATATATGTCACTATCCACCAACTTTACTGTTACTTATCACTCTATTTGTAAAAAAAAAAAAATGAGAAACAAAGAAGTTTTAGACCATTGCCATTCTGATATGAGAGGAAAACTGATTAAATATAGAAGTGAATAATGTTGTTGTTTTTTTTTTTTTTTTTTTTTTTACCTAAAACCTTTTGTGCTTAATCTGCATTCAAAATGTGTGTGGGGAGGTAGGGATTATCTGTGGTTTAAAAAAAAAAAATATGAATACAAGCTTTACTGAAAAAAAGAAGTTCTACTACATATGTAATTATTTAAAAAAATTTTTTTTTTTTTTTTTTTTTTTTTTTCTTAGTTTGACGGTGAAAATGCCATGACACTGAAGCATGCTTATGGTCACTTCTGTTCTCACCATATAGAAGCTGCAGATATTTATAAGGAAAAGAAAGGTGAACGTAAATTTCTTTCCTTTGTCAAGGTCAGTATTCTTTATTGCTACCATGTTTTTTTTAACTTCAACCTAATAAACTTGGAAATCTTTTTGAAATCTTTGTTGGTGTGATTATTATACTCTTACATCATTGGCTAAACTATTTTCTCAATACAATTTTATTTTCTTTGATATTTTCAATGCAACGAGCAGGCATTTTGAAACTTGTTACTTTAGCTGTTGCTGAAGATTTTTGTTTTAGCATTACTTCACACATGAACAACATATCAAATAATGTAAATAAAATTTGTATCGTTAAGTATAATCAGCAAAATGCTTAAACAGAATTGACATAAGTTCTCAAGCAATAAGAAAAGGAAGAAAAAGAACAAGGCAAAATAATATTAAGCAAACAACATATATGCAAGTCAAAACTAGGCAAAAAGTACTTGAAGTAAGAATAATGTTCATATGCAAAAAAGATACAGTCAAGTAACCATAGTGTTCTGATTTCAAGACAAGAAAGGACCAAAAAAAAAAAATGAAAGATGAAACCAAGAATTGGTCCCTTTTTTTTTTTTTTAAATAGGTCTGGAAGAAATCCCAGCATGCATCTATAGGATTTGTCTTTAAATTTGGGGAGAGGGGAATGTTCTTAGCACCTATTTCTAGATGTTGAAACCAATAGTATCATAAAGAATTATTATTAAAATAATTTAAAGAATTACTGAATTATTTTTAAATGTTAGCTTTTTTGAAGTTATCACAAGAGATTTTTCTGGATTATTTGGCATAATCAGGGTTAACCTAAATTGATAATTTGAAAGTCTTAAATTTTTTTTATTTACTTAGATTCTATAAATTTTCTTTTCCTTTCCAGCGGTGTGCTAATAATAGTATATGTCAAAAACGAGAAATACCAGACTTTCTCCTACTCGTCACTCAGCGTCTTACCAAATATCCCACATTAATAGAAGCAATTATCAAAAACACAAAAGGTAAGGTTATCTCTTAATTTCATCCCATCTTGTTGGCAATTTTCTCCTTTTTATGTTGAAAGACAAAACTGGTTATATACCATAAAATATTTGATTCACGTGTTTCAGTTTCTTGCAGCAGGTGAGTTAATGGATAACAGCTTGGAATGAGAAATTGGAGAGCCAAGTTCAAATTCCAGTTGGGTTCATTATATTCACTTATGCACACACATACCCTTTGGAAAGGCATGAATCCATCTCCTCCCCACAACTATGGGTTAAATTACATGGTAAAATCATAGTTATTCACAAAAATTATTAATGCAATATTTTTCTTCTATGTGTCATGTCTCTTCAGGATGATGGTGATCATGGCTTTACAATTTTCTGTCTTTTGTAGCTCTTAAAAAATGTTGTCTTATTATCTCTACTAAACTCTATTTTGCCATCCATTTACTCGAGTTTGCTAGGTAGGTTATGCATTTTCTTCTGTCCCTCTTGCCTTCAATCTGTTCTGTGAGTATCAAATTTTCCAAGCCCTCTTTCTTTATGTGCCCAAGAAATTTTAACTCTTTCTGATGTTAAGTATAACTGTCCTTTACTTACAATCCAAAATGTTTTGGCTTTAAATAAACCACAATGGATTGGTAAGTGATATTAAAAAAAAAAAATATCAATTGGTTTCTAGCAGTTGGGTTTCCTATAGTTTAGATGAAAACAGTGAAATCTTTAAATTGTTAATGTTTCAACACAAATTATTTGTGACTTTCTCAAATTTTTTTTTTTTTTTTTTTTTTACAGATAAAAAAGAACGGGAAAATTTGAATAAAGCACTTGAACTGGTGAAAGATATTTTATCAAGTGTGAACAACCAAGTTGAAGAATATGAAAGAGAGCAACGCCTTAGTGATATTTATAACCGAACAGATGCTCGTTCTTCAGCCTTGTTCCGATCAAGAAAATTTAAGGTGAGAATACGAGGTCTTATTTTCAGGAAAATTTAAAAATCTTAAATATTAATTTTTAACAAGTTTTTTTCTTCACACACACACACACACACACACATACTTGTGGTTGGTGGTACCATATGGCTGTTTTGATGGTAGGGTTAACAAACTGGAAACAAACAAGTTGGTCCTGGAAGAGATGAGAACAGAAAGGCAGTTGGTCACAATCATAAGGACATGAAAACTACAATACTTTGACCATGTCATCAGTGCCTAGAACCTCTGGAGAAACACATTGATGACAAGAGACCAAAGAGAAGACATAGTCACAGAAGACTGCTGACATCAGGGATAATGCTGGTGGGTGTAAACGAGGGAGAGCATTGGTGAAATTGCTCATGATCCTCAACACTCAGTAATGAGGATGGGAAGCAGCAATATATATATATATATTGCTGCTTCCCATTTAAGGTTTAAATCATTTTTTAGGTTTAATATCCTCTTACCATTCATAGAAGTAGTAAAGTCTTAAACTATCATCTCCTATCCCAGGAATTAATCTTAATACGCAAGATTTTATCAGATTTGACCACTGATTCTTATGATTCAAAAGAGATTATATCCATTGTCATATTGCTGTACTTAACATTTGATTACTTCTATTCGGGTGCAAACGATTATGGCTCTCCACAACTTCCACCCCTTCATACCTTCAAGCAATATTTGTCACCTAGTCCTCCCAGTCCTTGTTCTGCCATTCATTTACACATTTATTAGGTACATTACTCTTTTTCTTCTGCCTCATGCCTTTAATATGTCCTGTGGGTGTCCAATACTCTGAGCCCACCTTATCATTGCTGGAAAGAGCAATATCAGCTACTGGACTTAAGACACTTATTTTCCTAAAAAAACTGTTTTAAGGGAGATTTTTATAAATTTCAATCAAAAAATGCACTGGCTTTTTGGTCAATGAATGCTGAATGTTTCCTTATGAGGAAATAGATAATATTACCATTATATACTTTGCTATTTGAACCAACATCTTGGTTGTTCTACTTGGTGTTTCACTTTTATAACTTCTGGCTTTCTTCAGGTGTTTGGGGTTTCAAACTAGCCCATGCCATAAGATTACTCAATTATTTGTGGATATATTGTTCTCATTCTGTTTTCTATGCTTAGGGGAGATAACTCATATCAGTTAATACTCACCAGTCTTATTCATTTCTGTTTCAGTTGTTTTCACTGAACCAGAATATATGTCTATTATTACCAAGCCCAGGGATTGAACTTGGAACTATCAGGGAACTTGATATGTTTTAGCCAATCCTATATGCCATTAGCCCTCATGAGTTCAATAAAGTGCTTATTATGAGGGTGTTGTATGCAGAATAATCAAGTTGAGCATGAAATTTTAAAAAAAAAGCATATAATTTCTAATCTCAAAAATTCTGGAAAAAAATTTTCAGTTTCTATTTGTGTGTGGGACACAAAAAATTTACTGCTGTTATTCATTCTGCTTTTCAAACTTACATGTTTCATTTAGTAGAATTGACTTTTTACATTAAACGATGAGACCCACTTTACTATTAGCAGCTGTCCTTGGCTTCTTAACTTTATCTATTTCTAATCTATTAAACTCTAGCGTTCTCTGACAAACTTATTTTCACTGTGGGTATAAAACAGATTCATACTTAAACTTTCACCAATCACATGTAGTTCATTAAGACGGGTCAAATTGAGATAATTTAGCAAAATCAATTACTTTTTTGCACTCCCTAGCAGAAAGGGTGCTTGTAGCTGCAAGGAATGTTTGTGTATGGGAATAGCATTAATATTTCAACAGAAAAGTCAGCATATGATTTATTTCATTACCTCTCTTTTTTTTCTCCTCTTGTCTAAAATTAGGATTGACAAAATTGCTCAAACAACTGTGTTATTGATCATTGAAAGAATACCCAGCATTATTGATTTTGAGCAATCACTTGATAGAAATAGAATTAATGAGAATTGTTTTTTTTATGGTCTATTGATTTTATAGGATGATTTACTTCAATAGTAAAGATAGAAACATTTCATACAACTGTCTACATGAATTTGCCCACTGTTCAGATTTTTTTTTTTATACTTTAGGCACCCCCACCTTTTTCTTTTTTTTTTTTTTCATCCATTCAATGTATTCTGACTTCTTCTATGTATACCATTTCATAGAAATTTTTCTGTGATTAAATATTTCCAATAAAGAATTGGGACTGCCCTAATATTGAAAATGGGTGCTTGTTGGCATATTGATTTTTTTTTTTTTCATGGGGTGATAACTATTCCCATGAAAACAGACCCCGTCCACTAAAAAAAAATAATTATAAATGGGTAGTTGCAAATATTATTCTTTTGATGCAGAAATATATTTTATAAGTATTTGTGAGTAAAATTTCATAGTGCCTATTTAATCAGGTTGGAATCATTTTTTTTTTTTTTTTTTTTCCTCTCATAATGATCTTTGCTAACCTATTAATGTTGCTATGAGATAACTGATAAAGCTGGGATAAGCTACAAGCTTTGAGATTAACATTGTCCCAGGTATGATAGAACATTAGTTTGGGATGACTAGTCAGGGCTTTGGGAATAATAATGACGCAAATGGAGGCAAGGTGGAGTAATGGATAGCTGTTCGAATTGAGGGATCAGAGAGCTATGTTCAAATTCTGGTCGAGTTTGTTATATTCACTTGAGCACAAACACCCTTGGGGAAAGGTATTAATCTATCTCTTCCCACCCCCAGCTATGGGTAAATAGCAATGCAGACTGGGTTCTATAGCCTTTGATGGTAACCAGTCTAGTAGAAAAACAACTCTGAATTCAAAACCTCTAATTATGGATTAAATAGCCTCATCGTCTGGCAGTTAGCCATGTGTGGTGAGTACAGCTATACCCCTGAAGGCAGGGTCAATCAGGGATGGGTTCCTCCAACAAGAGTGAGAAGGTTCTTGATTTGGAATGATACAAAATTTTAAATTAAAATTTTATTATACTTATTCTAAAACAACTAATTTAAATTTAAAAAAAAAAAAAAAATTCATACTCCTCACTAATAGCAGTGAGATTGTAATAAATGGAGCTTGTGCCCTCCCCCTGCTCCCACGCACAGACAAAACTTAAGCACTTCATTTTAAACTGGTAAATGAAACCCAAATGAAAAATTAAGATAAAAGAACTTAAATTTAGTTTTTATTTTCTCATTTAATTGTAAGAACAATGCTAGAAAGTTATAATTTGAACTTGAATGAACCTTTCTTTGGTTATGGTTCCTGTTCTGGGAAAGCAGTGACTAAGCGATGGTGTTATTGGGAGAGAAGAATTTAAATATTGAATGGTTCAAAATATTTATTTCCTAAATATTTTCATTGAGTTTTTATTATGCTACTAACAACTATGAATGATAATAAAGTAAAAAAAAAAAAAAGTTTTTTTTTTTTTTTTTTTTTTTTTTTGAATTCAGGAAAGTTTAAAATTTTATAGGGGATAGTTCTGGGACAATAATGAAAAACATTAATCTGGAGCCTTTGGTAAGCTGGCTAACTTAGGAATTAACTTTTAATAACATTGGTTAATTGATATACATTTTTTTCTTTTTAAATAAACGCTTTCATTGATTTTTTTTTTTTTTTTTTTTTTTTTTTAATCAGAAAACTGACCTTCGATTAAACCAACGGAAATTAATTCATGATGGTGTGATTGGCTGGAAAACAGCTCGTGGAAAAGTGATTGGTAAGTTACTCTTCATTTCTGACAAATTTCAGCGTTCAAACAAATGGATGCATCAGATTTAATGTACAAGACCCCTTTTCTCTCCCTGGGACTTTGTGTGAATTATTCAACCCAAGACTTAGAGAAAGTATATTGTTCTGTTACTTGATTTGCATTAATTCTAATTTTGTCAAAATATAAACTAAAAGGTACTAAATATTAGTTGCAAATACCTGTTCTTATGTTACTGTTTGATGATTAGGATCTTGATTTATGATATTTATATTACCAAAATATCATTTAGAGACTGCTTCAATTCATTTTTGGTTTTAATGTGGAACTCTTTTTTAATGGAAGAGAAAGGAAAACATTTGACATTGTAAATTTATGCTTATTGCTTTAAAGAGTTTCTACTTGTTTGACTCTCTGCAATTTCTGGAATCTCTCCATATGCAATAAAGTTTAACTTCCATTTTATCTATTGTAACAATATTAGGCTGCTTCTCATGTGCAGACCTCATTTCTTATACAAAGTTGTAGTACCTGTTAGGGTCCTAGCTATGGGCAAATAGACCCCCAAACAAGGATCTTAACATTATGAAAAGGGAAAAGTATAAAATACATTTTTATAATAAAAAACTACAGAAATAGATTTTAATAGTAAAAAAAAAAAATAGCATAGCTCCCAAAGTAAGTTAAATTTTGGCATTAAATGACCCATAAGGAGTTGATATGCCATTAAGCAAACTAAACCAATCCAAACATTTCTTATAAATTTGCCACAATCTTAGTTTTTTTTTTTCTTTATCAGGCCTTGTGAAACTCCAGCATACTTTACAATTTACTTCCAGTAAATTAAAATTTACCAGTCATGTGAAATAGCAGCTTTTCTCAGTCTGTCAAAGTTATTTAAAATATTTAAAAAAATTTTTTCCAAATTTTTATTATTACCCCAATATTCAGAGAACTTAAAAATTATTTGGTCACTTATTTTAATGTATCATTTTACTTACATTTATTGTCATGTGATGCAAATAATAATCAATACATTATTTAAACATATTCATTGTAAATAGTCGACAGTGCCTTTTTATAATCATGTCACTTGCATTATTGCTAAAACTGTTTTTATTTTTACATAAGTAGTGAAGTAATTGTTCTAAGTAACATGGTTAATCAATAGAAGTGCTGTATATTTCATTGTATATTATTTTTCCAATAAACTTCTGTATAAATAGAGCTGGTTTCTTTTAAAGTGTTGAATTTTTCAGACATTATAATACCATGTTTTTCTTTGTTTTTGTTACTTTAGTTTTCTTATTTCACCCCAAGCAAAGTAATGAAGCCACTAAGATGTAAGGGTCACTGAGGATGAAAGACAATAGAATGAAGGAATCTGAGAAAAAAAAAAAAACGTTACTGAAGAGAAATGACAATAAAAAGAACAGGATTCAAGGAGATGAATAATGTTATGCAGAATTTAGATTTTCTAAAGGAATTCATTTAATAAGGATGAATTTTGATGTAATATTTTTAAAAGTAATTCCATTTCATCCTCTCATTCAACCTGGATCAATATCATTCTCTAACTACTAAAATATTGCTAAGTTTGCAGCTAAGAAAGTTGGTTCACCATGTCATGCTAGACAATTTTTCTTGCCAGAATCTATCTTACATACTTATACTTGGTATTCTTTCTTGCTTTGAATATTATTGCCACATCTGGTCTGGTGCTCTTGCTATAATCCAAAAAATAATCTGCAATGTTATTGATCCTGACATGGCATCTCGGTTTCAATCTCTTTCCCACTGCTGTAATCTAGCTTCCCTGTGCTTTTTCTATAAATATTTTCATGTTAATTCTTCTGATAACTTTCTGCTATGGTACCTAGACTTCATGAATTTAAGCACAGTACTAAATTGGCGGCAAGGTTTCATCATTCTACAGTTGAAATGGTTAGCAGTTTCTTCTATTGTACTTTTCACTTGTAGAAATCTTTTACAGCTTTTGATCTTCTAAAATTTAAATGCAATATCAATCATTATCTACTGTCATCTTAATTCTTGTTCTTTTATTGTCCCCTTTTTAATAGTAGTTTTTCTCATATTCTCTAACACACAGTAACCCCTTGTGTCCTAGTGGCTTTGCCTTGCTTGGGGTGAAATGATTTTTAAAAAAATTCTTTACATTGAACATAGGTTTTTGAGTGGCACACACCTTTGAAATGTGGTCAAGTGTTGGTTTAACATGTGTTCACCAGCAAAACACCAGAAAATGTGAAAAAAGAAATTGTGGTCTCATCCACATGGACTATCACCAAACAATCTATCAGCTCTTGTATATGAGCGCTATTAGTTATGGTGTCTGCCAGGGCCTGGATCTTTACAATATCACCTCATTCGCTTACCATCTGGTTCACATACCAATTGGTCTTTTGAATAGGAGTAGAGGTTTATCCCTTGTTTTTTCTTTTAGAGTGGGTTTACAATTTCTTCTAAAGACTTCTCATTCTCTTTCACTCCCAGTATCTCCTTGTGCCTTAGTGACATTATTGCCTTGCTTGGGTGGAATTGATTAAAAAAAAAGATAAAAAGGTAGTAATGAATATGATCCCCTATTCAGATACCAACAATTCAGAGGTTGAATGAAATTTAACCCATAATATGTCAAAGAGGTAAACAAAATAAATTTTGTTTAGGAGATAGATTCTCTGTTTTGATTATACTCCTTATTCTTCTGTAACCTGTTTGTAGGTAATAAAATAGTCTTTTGTTATTTGTGTTTTAAATTGTTTAATTTTTTTTCCAGATGTGATTGCTGTGGTGCTAACTGATCTCATAGTCTTGATGCAGGAGAGTAATCAAAAATATACATTTATAATGCAAGACAATAAGGTACGTAGATAAAAATTGGAGTATCCAATAGAGAGTTCTGTCTATGTTTCTGAGATGAGGTATTGTAACTATTTACATTGGGCTGTTGTCCTCAGCTTAGTTGTGGTATTTACGACGTTTAATCTGTTGTACGCTCCGACATTCTTGAGTTGATTGGAATTTTGAACTGAACCCTTTATTTCATCCCCAGGGGTAGATTGTTCTAGTTCCACATGCCATGCCTTTTCTGGATATCATAGTTTCAGTTATTTCCATTTAGTAACTCTCCAAGTTTTTGTTCACTTCTGCTACAGCCAGTTCTTGAATTCCCAACTCTTTGGGAGTGGGGTGTTTTGGAACCCTATTGATGAGTGGAAAACACTTCCTTGTGTGTGTGTTATCTAAATAAGAGCAACAAGAAAAGATGAGGAGAACAATTTGAATGTAACTAGTGTAAATAATAACTTCTCCTCCCAGAAATTCGGGCACAAAGTAAATAAAAGTAAATTGAGTTTTTCAAATACTTACCTCAAAAATGCACTTTTATCAAACCTATGGTTATATTGAAATGAGCTTTTTATGGCGCAGTATAAGTGTAGGGTTAAAATGCAAGAATACAATGCATCGTCATCAGTAAGAGGAAGACCCCAAAATGCGATTTGCAGGTTGGGAACACTAGAATCAAGCAGACACAGAAGATTAAATATCTGGGAAGTGTCTTGACAGAAGACAGTAAGTGCAACACTGAGATCCGAGACATATTGGAATGACAAAGGGCACATTTCAAAAGCTGAGCAGAGTTTTGAGAGACAGCAGGATTTCTTTGGTTATGTGACATCTGTTGTTCTTTACAGCAGCAAATGTTGGGCAATTTCCTCAAAGATGAAGAGACTCGAGGTGACAGATGTGGTTCTACAGAAGGATGCTAAGGATATCATGGACTGAGTATGTGAGCAATGATGAGGTCTTAGAGAAGTTATAAACAAGGAGAAGGCTTATACTTAACATCAGAAAGAGGCAGTTTCTGAGACATATAATGAGGAAGGAGGGCCTGGAGAATCTGATACTCACGGGTCAAATAGAGCGAAAAAGACAAGGGAAAGCAGCACATGACATACCTGATGAGCTTGAGCAGGTGGATGACAGAACATGGTCTGGGGAAGGAAGCAGAGGGGAGGAGCTTGCTGAGAGCTGCAATGGATAGAGGGAAGTGGAGAACCATGATTGCCTATGTCCTGAAAGGATATGGCACATAAAAAGAAAAGATAAATGTAGGGTACTGATGAGAATTGAACTCACTACAATAGTAATTGTCTATGAGATTAGCTATTTCTCCATAGGAAGAAACCACTCCTTCCTATACTATATGTTTAGCTTTTTGTACCTAACTTTGAATATCTGACCTTAGATGTATATTTATCATTACTGCTCTTCAGCATTCGTAGCTGTAATGAATTCTATCTAACATGGCATATATGTAATTAAGTAAATAAATTAAGTAGATACAACCTATGAATACACAAATAAACACAAGTAAATCTAACAATAAATAAGTAATCTGTAATAAATAAAAAGTTAACAAAAATATTATAAAATAGCTACAAATAACCACATTCGAATCCACAATTATTCATATTCAATAGCCTCTAGAATAATTTGGAACATAACCCTTAGGGTAATACAATAGAATTTGCTACTCATAATCTGCCATTGACCAGCATATCAATTCAAAACACAACACACATGGTCTGAAGATTGTGTTCAAGCATGAAACACTGATGCCAATCAGTGTTGACCTTAGTCTTCATGATACTTGTCTGAATGTAAATAACTCTTCATCCCAGAGATTCCAATAGAAATCACATATCGTTGAATATTTTAATATTATATAATTTTTATTTCCTACCTATTATTAGGTTGGTGCAAAAATAATGTCGTTTTCTCACATAGTAACATATGTGAGAAAACGACATTATTTTTGCACCAACCTAATACAATTGACTCCTGACTTTTGTTTCTGAAGTGGTTGATGCGATATCTGATAAGAATGTTTTCTTCTTTTACAATTGCACTCAATCCATGATTCATGACAATTCAGAAGGCAGTTGATGGAGGCAGTTAAAGCAACAACTGTATTTCTCATTAAAATTTTAAAATAAAAACTAAAAGTATCTTAATTCCAAGCAATTAAAAATTGATATTTGTAATCACAATTATAGATCAAATTTTGTTCTATGATGTTTACAAAATTCAGAAAAATTTCTACATTTACATTTTAAATTTTAGAGATAGTGCTGAAAAATGCATATCCTGAATAACATGGAGCAGTATAGCAGAGAGCATCAAAAATGATGCACTGGTAAAAAACGGTTGCTGAAGACATTAGGTTTATAATACCCAGAAGTTTGTATAGATGCCCTCAAGGACACATGGCACAGTGGATAAAGGTGTTGGTTAGATTCAGTGACAAGAGTGAGTTCAATATCTGGTTAAGGCAGTGGAGAACTTGAAGAGGGGAATTAATAACTGACATCCATTAGTCATGGCATGTGGAACTAGAACAGTCTACCCCAGTGAGCAAAATAAAGACTTCAGTTTGACATTCCAACCACCTGAAGAAGGATAGTGTACAACGATCAAAACGTTATAATAAATATGGATGAGGAATAAATAGTCTGAATAATGTAAATAATGAACATAATACTTCATCTCAGGAATATAGACAAATACTTGTAATTTCTGTTTGAATTATTATAATAATTCTCAAATGTCAAACAAATTGGTTTTTAAACAGAATATTCGAGATGCCCCAGTTATCAAACAAAATTTTGGTTCTCGAACAACATTGCTGAACCAAGTTAACGCGAACAGAATCATTTCTTAGTCAACCCCCGTGTTGTGTATATTTGTGTGTGTTTTTTTTTTCTCTTCATTAGTCCTCAGTCGTGGCTCCAAAGAAAGCTAGCAGTGATACTGGTAAAGGAAAAAGGAAAGTTATTGTCTCTTCCTACTCAGTTTCATATGGCAAAATCAACGATCTATACTATTCTTATAAATAAAGAGATGATCATGTCTTTCCTTCCCCTTTTTTAAACAGTAACATCTTTCTTTCCACTTAACACCATCAACTCTCCTACATGCAGATACGGTAAAATTGAAGCCTTCGTCTATATTTTATCCTGTTTAGTATTGGGTTTATTTTTTCTTTCTGAGATTTAATGATTTTCATTAGTGTTGTGTATAAACTTGTGCACAAAGTACTGTTGTTAAAGTTTAAATAAGCAATCATCTTGGGACCAGGAATGGATTAATCCATTTTACATTGATTTGTATTGGAAAAATAGTTTCAGTTTACGAACCAGCTTTAGGAACAAATTAAATTTGTAAACTGAGGTTCCACTGTACATTTATTTATGAATGCATAATATAAGGTAACCCAAAAGTCCTTGACTATTTTTTTTATATTGTGTGGGAAGAAGTGATCACTGATAGACAAATGAGTGAGTCACATGCCAGAAAAGCAGTGAGTGCATTAGTCTTGACTAATGCAGGTGCATTTGCATACACACATCAGCCATAGCTCGAGTAGGGGCAAAGAAATATGGCAGTGTCAAAGCAGTTCATTTGGGGTTGTCTCCTTTATGATTTTAAGGTGGGGTATGTCTGCAGCTTCATCAAGACGCTGAATGTCAAACCTTTGGGGATAATACTGTGAGTGAACATATTGTTAGGCATTGGTTTCAGAAGTTCAGATTGGGAGATCTGTCCTTTTGTGGTGAACCCTGCAATGTCTGGCCACCGGTCCTGAATGATGAATCCCTGAAGGCAGCATTAGATGAGGACAGCAGCCAAACCTGTGGTGAGCTTGCCAAACGCTTCCAGATTTCTGAAAAAACCATCAGACTTTACCTGCACCACCTAGGAAAGGCATACAAGTGGGTACCCTGTACATTGTTGGAAACCAACAAGCAACGAGTGACAGTCTGTTTCTCGGTGCTTTCTTACTAACACAACATACTCATATTTGGTCAAGTACTCACCAGTGACAAAGTGGGGGCTGTATGACACTCCTAAGTGTATTAGACATTGGTTGTTACCATAAGAACCTGTGCCTCACATCAGAAGACCACCTCTACATCCACACAAGATCATGCTTTATATCTGGTGGTCTAGTCGACAAATGGTGCACTATGAGCTGCTGCCAACGGGCCAAACCATCACTTGCAGCAGTTAGAATGTGCGCACAACAGGCACTGAAGCAGAAAGAGCTAGCATTGATAAATCACAAGGGTGTACTGTTCCTCCATGACAATGCCACGCCTTGTGGCATGGATGACCATGGATACCATACAGCGATGTAGCCATCCACCTTCCTCTCCAGATCTTGTGCCAACAAATTACCACTTCTTCCATTCCTTGGACAACCACCTTTGTGTGAAATCCTTCGCAAATGAGGCAGACTTGCAGCAGGCACTTGACACCTGATTTTTACCTCCAGGGTATTATGCAACTTGAGGCTTAAGATTATATTGAATTTGCTGTTTACCTTTTTTCTATTTATTTTTCTTTCTAATAAATCAAAAATGACAAGGACTCTTTTGGTTGCCTCATATTAACAGTGGGCTTTAAAATTAGGGACATAATTATGTTCTATGATCATGAGAAAAGGTCTCTTAATCTGGACAGTGACATGTTACTTTGCTTGTGTAGAAGTTTATATTGATTGTTGTTGATTGTAAAATATTTGTTTCAGTCTTGTGTGATCCCACTGTGCGAACTGCTGGTCAGGGAGAAAGGGGATACTAAAGATGGCAAAGGTATCTACCTTATCACCAAGAAAAACACGCAACCTGAAATGTATGAATTTGTATGCAAGTCAACAGAAGATATGAAAAATTGGATTGTTCTCCTGCGTTCTGCTGTTGAGCAGTGTCCACAAGAAGGTAAAAACCAAAGAAAAACTTCATGATTTTGATTCACTTCATAAAGCTTTAACTGGTATGCATATATAGTCCTATTCTGTCTAATCATTTCATTAAAACACGACCAATTTATAATACATTTTCATTATAATAGTTATTAGATAAATAAAAATTCAAATGACTCAGCTTGCAATTTAGTAGAGGTGCCATTCTGCTTGTTAGGGTAAGATAACTCTATTAAATTCATTAACAGATCTTCAGTAATATCTGTTATTAAATTCAATAGATTTCTTACCTTGACAGCCAAAACTTCATTTGAAATTTTTATTTTATCTAACTTTTATTGCTTTATATATTAATATTGAGTATTTTATATAAATCTGCTCACATTGAACATATTAGCCTACAGTAATTTACTGGTCAACATGTTCGGTCTAAACACATACACACACATATATATATATATATATATATATATATATATATATATATATAATATAATTTTAATATGACATTTTTATTACTTCAGAAGAAGTAATAAAAATGTTGGGTTAAAAATAAAAATCTTTAGGAATTTCTTTGTTTTGGATATGAAACTGTGCAGATATGGCTTTTGGGAAGAAACCTGAATGAAGTGATGTGCTTTACGGCAAACAGAACTTTGCTTGTCTGTGAGGCTCTCCATATCTGAATGGTTGGTGATTCCTCCTGCAAAGAAGTAATCAGGTTCAAATCCTTCCAGAGAACATATTTTTTTTTTAAGTTTTTTCAAATGCACGGTCCAGTAGATGAAATAAACACTGTTTAAAAATAAAAAAGTCTTTGACTCAAATACAGGTATTCATTAAAAATGTTTGAAGTAATAAAAGTGCATATACTCCCTCCGCATGACACAGCCTAATTAAAATCTGTCAATCTTGAAAGGGCAAGTCTCTATAATTCGAATGCTTTTTGAAGCCCAGTTTAAAATAATACCTCAAAACAACCAGAATCTCAATACTTCAGTTTGACATTATAACATCTGAAACAAAGAAGAAAGTAGATGAATAGGATTAATAATGATATATGATATAATAATAATGTAGTGAAGATGTGGGTAGTATTTAGAAGCGTGCATGAAATAATCTTTGGAGTAAAGGTCTACAAAAATAAAGACAGCCATTATCGCCTGTATCCTGAAGGTTTGTAAAAAAAATACTGACTGTAAAAACTTTGTGCATGTATATATAGTGCAGCAGAAATACCTCCTGCAAAATCATAAGACATTAGTGGCAATGATGTCTTACCCTTATGTAGGAGGTATTTCTGCCACACACACACACACACACACACATATATATATATATATATATATATATATATATATATATATATATATAATAAGAAAAATTCATCCCACACTCTCATACATACACTCTCACTAAATTTTATTTTTTATTCCCAGAGTTGTTTTTTCTGTTTTCTTTTTGAATTTGTAGGTCTGATGAATTGGATCATATTTACGATTCCATTGGAATAAATTATGACCATGGAATATTAGTGTTTTAGCTGTTTTATTATATCCTTACTCTGTCCTGGACATTGAATTCTACTTGGAGTCTATCCTTTTGGAATTATTTTATATATATATATATATATATATATATATATACACACACACACACACACACAAAAACACCGAGTTGAAAAATGTCAACGTAGTAATTTTTGGCTGAAATAGATATACTTATGAGGTAATTTTGGATTTCTCTATTATGTAACTTTGTTTAGTGTATTTGGGCAGCGGATTAACATAGGTGTTTCTAAACTTTGTATGGTTGCTTTAATTTTGGGAGAAAAAAAAGACACGCATTGTCCACCATTGTATATTTTTTTTTATTATGTTGTTCGGAAGCTTAGATCAAGAAACAGCATAATAAAAAAAAAAAAATTAAAAAAATACAAATATTAGACAATTTTTGTCTTTATTTTCTCGTGAAATTAAAGCAACTATACAAAGCTTAGAACGGCTCATGATCAAACATATGACATTCTTGTCTGTTATATTTAACAATACATGTTTGTGTGTATATGTGTGTATATATATATATATATATATATATATATATATATATATATATATATATATATATATATATATAATGCATATGTGTTTTTCCTCACCAGTAGCACAACACTAAGTTTCATGCACAATGCAATCTTGAGGTGCTGATTGAAAACTAACCCTTTTTATTTCTACCCTTGATCACTTCTTTTATTTCTTCAATATAAAATAATATATATATAAAAAAAATTTCTTTTTTACTTTAACTGTTATATTTAATGGGTACATGTTTGAGTTTTTTTTAAATATAGAAAATGTGTCTTCTGGCAGGTTTCAAACCTGTGCCTCTCCTTATGGCATGAATTACCATCTCTCCAGGTGTGCTTTAGACTGCTCAGACACGGAAGCATTTCATTAAATCTCTCCAGGTGTGCTTTAGACTGCTCAGACACGGAAGCATTTCATTGACAAGCAAAGTTCAGTTACTCTGTTTAAAAAAAGATTCATCTCTTGTTAATGTTTCTCAAAGAATAAAATTATACAGTGAGTTTGTCATAACTGTACAGGTGCAGCAGAAATAGCTTCGACATACTTCCCAGATAATAAGACATACTGTCTTACCATTATATGGGAGGTATTTCTGCCACACCCTATTACAGTTAGATGAATTATATCTTAGTATCAATAAACTTAAATTGTAAATCTCATTTTTTTTGTAAGGATTTCTTTAAATAAGAGAAGTGTTTTAATCTTTTTAAAATGTAAGTTATATAATTCATCTAAAATCTATTTTCTTTTCTTTGTTTGCAGTTGTTGACAACTTAGCTTTTCAGAAGCTGGAAGTAAAACGACTTTTGGAATTGCGAGCTGAAAAAATGACAAAGCTTTTTGGTAATACTTCTAATGATGTTCAGAATAAATCCTCTCTTTCATTAAAGTCAATTTTTTGCTGTAATTTACCCTTTTCTATCCTTAAAGCAACGTCAAAATTAGGAAAGAAAATTTTTGAATTGGGTATACGAAAAAAAAAATATTATTGTTAGTGTGAATTATTGTATTTGCTTGAACAAAATTTTCAACTGTTTGATTTTTGGCATTACCATCAATTTTTAAATTTCCCATATATTTGAGAAGCAGAGATGTTATAAATTTTAAAAATATCTTTTATTTTGAATAAATGTTGATTGCCTATAATTTTCTGAAGGTATAATATATATATATATATATATATATATATATATATACACACACACATACATATAGTGATATTTTTTCCTGTAATTATTAAACCGGCTTAATGTTATTTATGGAGTAGATTCTGCTTAAGTAAAACATATTAGAACCACAACTTTTAGTCCTTATAAGTAATCTTTTTTTTTTTTTTTTTTTTTTTTAATTGATTTACATGAGAAGGACAATATTTTATCTGTTCAAACTTATTAACGACTCCGCCCTCTCACAATTGTCATATCAAATCCAACCCATGACAAATCTTCACAAGATATTTCTTTGTATATCCCAAGTTAGTATTTTCATGAACAGAAAATTTTGGAAATTACACTTTAAAAATTATAAATTTTTGAAGCATCTTAATCAAGTAGATTTTATTGTTAATGTTTCTGTTAGAGTTAGACCAAGGTTAAAAACAGAAAAAGGAAAAAAATGCTTGCTTGAGAAATATCAAAATGAAATTGATGGATATCTTCGGAAAAAATCTGGGATATTTTTTTCCTTTTCTTCATTGTGCTATTTGAAATATAGATTTAAAGCTATTTGATATTCCATCTGTAGGTAAAATACTTACTGATTGAGTTTTCATAGTTTGAATCTGTTACTGAACTCTTGTAGAGAGAAAAAAAAAAATTATGACAACAGTCATAAAATATTTAAAAGTATTTAAACTATACTTCATGTTTTAAATATCATCTACATTGCTAGATTGTTTTTGAATGTCAAGGGTTTTGAGTATTTCTCTGGTGGGAGCATTTTTTAACTGATCATATAACCATTATCAATCATGTTTTGAATAAATAGTGTTAGTAAAAATGTATTTATAAGTACATTTTTTTTATTGCAAGTTTCTAGTCGATATACTTTACAAATAAAGAAACTTTTCTTTTAATTTGTTAATGAATATAAAATTGAAGTCATAGATTAGATTTTATTATTTTAAACTTTGACGCTCTTTTTCACTTTAAGCCACCCACTCAGATATTTTGAACTCTTGATGTTATTAATTTTTGACTTGTGTATATTTTTTACATCTTATATCAGTTGCTTTTTATCCCATATTATAATTATAAAATCTTCAAACTACTCTTATTTGTAGCTCACATCTAGTTCTGTTTCTCTTGCTGACAGCTTTATGTTCTACATTGCTAATTTTTTCTTTACGATTTTCCTTACTACCTTCTCAAATTGCTGCAGTTGCCTTTCTGTGTCTATCATCAAAACAGTGTCATCTGTATATCTTATGTTGTTAAAGTTGGGCCATGAAAACAGTGTCGTCTGTATATCTTATGCTGTTATGGTTGGGCCATCAAAACAGTGTCATCTGTATATCTTACGATGTTATGGTTGGGCCATCAAAACAGTGTCATCTGTATATCTTATGCTGTTATGGTTGGGCCATCAAAACAGTGTCATTTGTATATCTTACGCTGTTATGGTTGGGCCATCAAAACAGTGTCATTTGTATATCTTACGCTGTTATGGTTGGGCCATCAAAACAGTGTCATTTGTATATCTTACGCTGTTATGGTTGGGCCATCAAAACTGTATATCTTACGCTGTTATGGTTGGGCCATCAAAACAGTGTATATCTTACGCTGTTATGGTTGGGCCATCAAAACAGTGTATATCTTACGCTGTTATGGTTGGGCCATCAAAACAGTGTATATCTTACGCTGTTATGGTTGGGCCATCAAAACTGTATATCTTACGCTGTTATGGTTGGGCCATCAAAACAGTGTCATCTGTATATCTTATGTTGTTAAAGTTGGGCCATGAAAACAGTGTCATCTGTATATCTTATGCTGTTATGGTTGGGCCATCTTATTTTTTTCTATTTTTGGTCTATCAAAACAGTAACGTCTATATATCGTGATGTATATAAATGTTTTTATACAGGCACAATTTCTTTTTTTTTTTTTTTTTTTCTCCTCTCTTTTTTCTTTTTTCTTATTTTTTCTTTTTCTTTTTTTTCCCCTGGTATATGGGGACAGAAATTATTATTTTCAATAATTTTCTAATTAAAAAGTGATTAATTTCCATGATATTGATTGTTAATCAGCAACTGAATTTCTCCTTTTAAAGATGAATTGCTCTTTGCAGATCACAATATTTGACGTAAATATTCCTGCTGTATTTATTCACTGAAATCTTAAATTTCTTTCACTAATAACTGCATGCTGAAGTTGGTTTTTTTTTTTTTAACCCGATACTTGTGATTCATTAGAATCACAATTCTTCAATAATTTATTAATTATTTGAAATAATCATCTTAAGATTATTGCTCAGAATCACTATATATTTTTTAATACACACCAAAAGATAGGGATAAAATTTTTGGTTGTGGTGAACACCGCACAGTCTCTGCCTGTCCTTTTTATTATATGAGACGAATCATTTACAGGAAATTGTTTTTTTTTTTTTTTTTTTTTTTTTACGAGTATCTTTCAAATAAAAGATCCTTTATCATAATTTCATATAGTAGTCATCGCTATACCTCCATAATTATTTGCTACAAAATTTGTATCATGTACTGTGTGAAAATGTATTTTTCTTCGAAAGCCTTCTTGTTACTTGTTTTTAAGTATAAAATTTTGTAATTGGACAATTTGAATTTGAGAATTAAGTACTTTTTCAAAGCATAATATACTATGTTGTAAATTTTCAGATTCAATGACCCATATAGATACAGAAATTGTGAGACTGTGTGAAGAGAAGAACAAAAAAATCAATGAATATGTGGAACTGTATAATTACTCCACAGTAGATGAGACCAACACATCAACAAACATGTCAGCACAATCTACCACGTCTACATCGTCTGGTACCACTACCTCCACAACATCATCATCCTCATCATCATCATCAACAACAGTAACATCAGCAGTAGTTGCCACTGGGGTAAATACGGATATTTACTAAATTTACTTAAGCTTTCTTTTTATGTGCCATATCCTTTCAGGACATAGGCAATCATGGCTCCCCACCTCCCTGTATCCCTTGCAGCTCTCAACAAGTTCCTTCCCTCTGCTTCCTCCCCCAGACCACTTGCTTAAGTCCACTTGCTTAAGTCCACCAGGTATGTCACGCATTGTTTTCCCTTGTCTCTCTTTCACTCTATTCGACCCATGAGTTTCAGATTTTCCAGTTAAGCAGTGGGTCAAATTGGGTAGGGAAATTATTCTCACTCTCTTCCAAATCGGAGAGAGCTTACTTGCTTCAAAAATTAGCATTTGAAATACTTGAACACCAACTACTGTTATCAATGGGATATACAGATGTATCTTAGCCACCAAACAGACTATATACTAAATATATTTTAATATTGGTGACATTACATTTAAAATTTTGCTATAGTTATAGAGAAAGAGTGTTTAGTATTGGAGATAAAACATTTATAGTTATAGCAAATGTGGACATAGGAATTAACATTGATAAGTGACTGCTATTAGGTTGGTGCAAAAATAATGACGTAATAATGTTGTTTTTTGATGTAAACGTCAAAAAACAACGTTATTACGTCATTATTTTTGCACCAACCTAATAGTTTCACACCTCACATGATAGTCATACATAGTCTGAAGATTACTTGAGGCATGGAAGTGAGTGTCATTGATTCCTATCTTCACTCTCTCTATACTCTCTGATGAGATGACAGACAAGTCTGTCTATGAAACTCTGGAGTTGGGATGCTGAAAGTAATATCAATCAGCTAAGTGACAAACCTTTTACTTGTATATATATATATATATATATATATATATATATATATATATATATATATATATATATATAGATATATATATATAATTCTCCTATCATAGATAGAATTTAAGTAAATGCACTGTTTTTTAATTAAACAGTATTACGTTTACAGGCCTGAATGTTCAAGAAATTTTGTAAAAAGTATTTGCTTAAATAAATATTTAAATTATATGTATGAAAAAAACGTATAAACAGAAAATATATTAAAATAATTGTCAGAATTAATCCATTTCATTTTTTTATATATATATATATATATATAATGAAATGGATTAATTCTGACAAGTGTTATTAATTTCTCTTCATGTTTGACAGTATAAGATGCGCTTTTGTCTTGTTTTGAATACTAGTAGGGGCATTTATTCCAAGCTTCATGTGTTGAGCATGGCTGGATTTCAAGTGAGCATCTTTTTGTTTTTAAAAACTTTCAATGCTCTATTACCACTGTTGAATAAGCTGAGGTTGATAGAAGTAAGATGTTTTATATATATAGGGCCTCTCTCACACAGAGATGTCTCCAGTAATTTGATTTATATAGAATTTTGAGAGAACTAACAAAAGACATGCTCATCAACAGGTTACATAAAATCCAAGGACGAAATGCTGATATTAGAGAAAGAGAAAATAATTCAGAGATGGAATGAATATATATGAGTTCTCTTCTACGATGAAAGAGAACAACCAGCAGTACACAAAAATACCAATGAACAGGAAACATTAAAAATATTATGAATAGAGAGCACAGCAGAATAAGGCCAGAGACACTGGAGCAAGGAACACAATATTTATACTCAGAAAGAGCAATACAAGTGCAGAAGTCAGTGTACCTGTGTTTTATAGACTACGCAAAGGCGTTTGATAAAGTATACCACAAAGATCTGTTAGAGCTGCTCAGCAACCTTGACATTCGGGAAAGACATTAGAATAATCAAGAATCTATACTGGCAGCAAACTGCCTACATACGGATGGAGAATCAGTTCAATAGATATACAAAAATAGAAAGGGGTGTAAGATAAGGATGTGTCTTTTTACCAGATTTATTGAACATACAGTGAGCCAATTCTGATAGAATTGGAAGTCCTACCAGGATTCGTTATTGGGTCCTACCAGGATTCGTTATTGGTGGCCACAATCTTAACAATATAAGATATGCAGATGACAGTGCTGATAGCAGACATGGAAAGGAAACTACAAAACCTCCTACAGAAGGTAATAAAGGAAAGCAAGAAGAAAGGACTAAGCATAAACTATAAGAAAACAGAATACATGGTTATCAAGAAAAAGGTGAGCCCAAAATGCAAATTACAGGTCGGGGATACTAAAATCAAGCAGATATAGAAATTTAAACATCTGGGAAGAGTGCTAACAGGACGAAAAGTACGACACTGAGATCTGAAGACGTCTTGGGATGGCCAAAGATGCATTCGAAAAGCTAAGCAGAGTATTAAGAGACAGAAAAATTTTGTTAGAAACAAAGAAAGACTACTGAACTGTTGCATGATACCTGTCCTACAGCTGTATGGCAGTGAATGCTGGACAATCTCCTCAAAGGTGAAGAAGAGACTTGAAACAACAGAAATGCAGTTCTACAGAAAGATGCTAAAGATACCATGGGCTGTACATGTGAGCAACAACAAGGTTTTGAAGAGAATGGAAACAAAGAGGAAACTTGTATTTAACATCAGGAAGGGGCAATTGAAATTTCTGGACTATGTAATTAGGAAGAAGGGCTTGGAAAATCTGATATTCATAGGACATAGAGAAGAAGAGAGACAGGGGAAAGCAGCTTGTAATATACTTGGTAAATGGATGGTGGAACGGAACAGGGTTTGGGAGAAATTAAGAGCTACAAAGGATAGGAAAATGTCGAGGACCATGATCGCCTATGTTTTGAAGAGACACTGCACATAACAGAAGATATATTAGGTTGGTGCAAAAATAATGACGTAATAATGTTGTTTTTTGACGTTAAAAAATACATCAAAAAACAACATTATTACGTCATTATTTTTGCACCAACCTAATAAAAAAAAGAAACTGTTAGCATAGAACTTTGTCTTTGTATATATTTAAAAATGATACATATTGTTTTTTTTTATTTAGAACCTTTGGCAGAAGTTGAAAACAATTGAGGGTATATTGTCATGAATCAGTTTTTCAATTGGTTAGAGATTTTTTATTTTTCAGTTTTTGGATGATGGTGCAACTTGAGTGTATTCTGGTTTTTGCTACTAAGTTAATAAATTTTACAAATCAGCATTGCCAGTTTCTTTCATCTCATTTCTGTTGCTTTTTATCACAACTTTCAGACATCATTCTACAATAATTGGTAAACTGTACAGACTAGAATTAGAGAATAAACCTCCAGTGAGACTCAATCTAACTTGCTTTTTCCTTGAAGTTTAAACATTTGAGATATCTTACCAATTAAACCATGAAGATTGGCATTTAATACCATGAAGACAGTGCTTGCATAAACTCCAATTAACCATGTAGCTTGAATTCTTTACTTGAGGTGAAATTGCTAAGACAGTTGTCCCAAACAGGTAGAAAAGAGATGTTTGAAATTCTCAGGAGGCTTCTTTTGTTTTAATTCCCACTGCTTACAATTAATAATAATAAAACTAGTCTGAGTGGTGATAAAAAGCAACAAATAAAATGAAAGAAATATTAGTTATTTTGGGGAACAGATTTTGGTGAGTTTGCTTTCCTGATCACTATGATCTTTTTAAAGTCTAAAGTCAACTGATATCTATCCTACATATCCTTATAAAATGTGCATTTCATGCCTCCTCCCTTTACACCCTTACAACAACTTTATTCAGTAACCTTTATCTTTGAGTGGCTCTTGAGATTTATATTGCATGAACATTGATAAGAAAAATAAAATTATTACAAGCAACCAATTTTTGGAGAATGTTTATTTTTTATGTCCCTCTCCAGAATAATTTAACCCAGCATATTTATTGTCTTTAAAGTGCAATAATGAAACTTTCTGAAATGTTTGTATCTTTTGGATGTCTTATTTCAGATGATTGAAGGAATGTCAATCTCTTGAATATTTAACCAGATTTCAATAACGTTATAATTTATTTTCTAGGATAAGTGTCAGTCAAAAGAAGAGGGACCAGATGCTTGGGAATTATTGCAGAAAGCAATGGATGAGAGTAAGTGATATCCAATCATTTTTAACTTAGAAAAACTGAAACTTTTGTACTTTTTATTTTTCCTATAAGATGAATAATTGACAATCATAATTTTTGACTGGTGTTTCTTTCTTTCTTAATTTTAATTGTTTTTAATTGCAACTTTTCAGACCGTCAATAAACAGTGCAGATTAAAAATAAAGAATAGTTTATTGACAAGATTTAAACTTCAATTCCTCTTTCTTAAAAAGATTGGGTATCTGAATTAGCTGCTGCGACCCTATCAAGCTCAAAGAGACTACAACTGGATGATATAGAGAAATAGAAAGGATAATGGTAATATTTGCTGTTTCTTTAAAGGAAACATTTAGCATTCAATGACTGAGTAGCCAATACTACTGTAGCTTGAAATTTATAAAAAAAATTTCTATTAAAAGAACTTTTCAAGAAAATAGGCTTCTCAAGTTCAATAACTGTCATAGCTCTTTCCAATGTCGATAGAGGCTTCTTCTTAACTTGTTTGAATTAGTGAGAATGTCAACATTTTGATTATTTCACTATTTTCTCAAGTTACATGTGCTATCCATTTTTGATGTTGTTCAAAGTCCTCAATTGATATGGTTTTTGTTATTTGGTAGTTAGTTGTGATTCTTTAGTGCTAATCCATGAGACTTAAAGAAGAATGGTCCTTGCTAAGACCTCCAAGCTTCATTTGCTCAAAACCATTTTTAATCATTGGCTTGAGAAGTGGTTATATACAACTGACAGTTTAGATATATCTGAATGTGTTTAATGCCACACATGACATCCATAGGAAAGTCTTCATCTGTCAAGGATATTTAAAAACATGACTCTAGTTCTTAGGTTAATGTTTTGACTTTGTAACAACTTGTGATGTTGGACAAAACTACATTTAGTGCACTCTATTATATGTTCAGTTTCCTTATTTCCAATACTAAATTTGTTATAACTCCATCATACACCGATGGTAACTCTGTTAGATTTAGTCTTGTAACATATGTAGGTTGTTGTAGTTCAACTCTTCGAGGATGAGGGATGTAAACTGTAGTCTCACTGAGAGCTTACTCTTCTTTTTTGACCTAAAACTGTTTATTGAAAACCTTAATAGTTGCAATGAAAGTAATACTTGTCATAAATTTAAAAAAAATGATTCAAAATCTTTTTTGTGGATAAAATAAAGTATTTTAATGACTATCTACAATTAATAAAGATTGTAACTTAGTGATATTTTAAAGTATTTTATTTAATTTTTTTTTTAATACTTAATGACTTTCGATTCCAAATCATCTTGGTAGTGTAATCCTGAATTAAGCTTTCTTTCCCAGGTTATTTAAATTATCTAAATTAATACAAACTTGCTGTGGATAATTTATTAAATAAGTTATCATCGGTATAATCTCAGAAATTAAAAATCAATGTTGCTTTCACTAAAACTAATTTTGAATCCCATTAAAATCATCAAACTCTTTATTATATATATATATATATATATATATATATATGTGTGTGTGTGTTAATAAAGATAAAAGGAAAACTTTTCTTTACCTTTTTCCTTTTGTCTTTATAGTCTTTATAAAGATATATATTTATATTTGAATTTTGACACTCGATTATTCAGCTTGATTTTTTATATACAGTGAATTCTGTTTTCTGTAAGTAGTTCTTCCTTTTAAGTGGATTTGCATGAAAAGGATGAAACTATAGATTATACTTGATTTTGTTTATATACACACGCACGTGCACACACACACACACACACATATACATATATATATATATATATATATATATATATATATATATTTGAAACCTGAGACATTTTCACAAAACATCTTCATTCAAAGTAAGTTTTTATTGATGGAATTAATCCTGTATATAAAAAGAGAAATGTACAACAAATGTCAGTTACACTTTACATCAAAACAAAGATGCAAAAACTTCCAATATTTAAATTTTCCTGTTTTTATTTATATATATATATATATATATATATATATATATATAATAATGTGCCTTTCTCTCATTCAGCTTTTATCACTTCTTTATTGTTATTATTTTAACTATCCTACATTGTATTAATTGTGATTTTGTTAGGAAAGGAGATAAGTATAATCCTGGAGGAGAATTTCCTGCAGAGGATTCAGAAATTAGTACACTATCAATACAATTTTGCCTTAAAAATTCCGATCAGAACTACTTTTTTTAAATGGAAATTAGTGTTGGACCTATTATGATTAAGTTTATTTTCTAAAAGATTCCTCCTATATTCATATAATCTATTATTTCAATTTTTACATTTTTCTCCAATATATCTCATAGGACAATTTTTTTCAATAATTTTTGTATATTCCTGCTTTAGATAGATGCTTTAATATTGTTTATTGCATTAAATCCTTTATTCTTTTTTTTATAATAGTTGTAATAAATTTAATATTAAGAATGTATAAAGTCTTTTTATTTCTAGTCTTTATAGATTTGGTAGGTTGTTTGTGTCTAGTTTTATCAGATTGTTATATTCTTTGTTTTTGTAAGCATTTCTCTTCACATATATACCTGTATCTTATAATGTTTTCTTATCAACTGTAACTGGCGTTTCTGTATTCCTTTTTTTTTTTTTTTTTGTCTGAAGATGTTCTTGGAATAAAATGTATCCCAACAGTTTTCTATTTTTTTATATATACCATATATAAATTTATATATATCAGAACAGTGTTAGATAGTTGACAGTGGAAAAGTTCTGTGGAACGCATCGTCCAATGATGTTTTTTTAAATGACAGGTTAAGTTAAACAGAACTTTTCTACTTTGTCATTCAGTTACATGTGTGTGTGTGTGTACGCATAAATGTTCTCAATTTTATCAATGTAGTACTTTTACAGCAGTTCTATGGGATCTAGGCACATATTAGGTTGGTGCAAAAATAATGACGTAATAATGTCGTTTTTTGACATATTTTTAACATATCAAAAACGACATTATTACGTCATTATTTTTGCACCAACCAAATATAAATCAAACTATACTGCTTATATATATATATATATATATATATGTGTGTGTGTGTATATAAATAAATAAATATATATATATATATATATATTATATGCGCAGTACCTATTAGAAAGTGCTCAATATCAGAGATAGAGCTAACATTATTGGTTGGATTGATGTGAGTTTGTGACCCTGGGTTTCACACTTTTTCAATCGTCAGGCAAATATATATATATATATATATATATATATGGGTAGTTTACTATGGCGGCACTCTCCAGAATTTTTCTGAGTGAGTTATTTTCTTTTTTTATGAGTGTAGCATTTTTAACCCAAATATTAATCTACGCCCAGGTTTTTTCCCTATTTCATATATATATATATATATATATATATATATATATACATACAGACACATTGATAAAATTTGAGAACACACATTATGAACTTACCTACCTCCTCTCTCACAGTGTCCTCTCCCCCAATCAAATTTTTTTTTTATTGTAAGGGAAATAACTCTTGAAATATTTCCCACTTAATAAAGCATCTACTTTGAAAGCAGCAGAAATAAATTGTTCAGTGCAATAAACTATTCCAGGAGTTGGTCATAAAATTGATCTCGTACCTTGTGTTGCTTTTGTTATCATCACATCTTTCTAGCTGTCTTTGTGTACAATCAGGAAAAAAGCAGAGGATGCAACAATCAACAAAAATCTTGTCTAATATACCAACTGGTATGGTTCATTTCAAACAATGCAAGCCGCACAGGCAATAAACAATACCATTCTTAGCAACATGTTTAACATAGGTGATCCCACGTTTATATATGAAGATGCTCTTTAAACCTCTGTTGAACCAAGAAAAACATTTCATATTGAAATCTAGACTAGCCAAGACACAATTTTCTCAATCTCTGTTTAGTATTCACTGTTATTTGGGCCTTATATCTGAAAGGACAATATGAATCATTATCTCCCTGCAGATGTGGTATAATATTTAATAATTCTTGGAAGGATAACAACTCTTCTTAAAATCATAGACAAAATCTAAGCATCTGTTAGTGTAAACATCTGAGTACAGAGTAAACGCAACTACATATTTCCTGAATGTGATCAAACCCTTGGCTTGTTAGATACAGGACATGCAGCCTCACTGAATCGGATAAGGCTGAATGCATTTCCCTTGATAGTCTTCCTTTTTAGAAACATTATTTTGAATGCACCTCTCATAAGCACCCTGTTAAATGTGCATTTGCTTTGCTTGATATCTATAATTTCCTGCAACTCTTTTACTTCAGTTTATTCATTATGCTTGAAGCAAACTTTATTTTCTTATTTATTCATATAAAAATGTTTTCAAGTTATGTAATATTGTTGCATAAAGGTTTTAAAACATTTTTATTTTAGATTTGTTTATTTTTTTTAAAATGAGGATTTTGTTCTTTAGCATATATGTAGTTTTAAACATTTGGATGTGAAGTTTGAACCAATTTGTCTGTCTATAATGAATGATATAGTATTCTTGTTTAAAATGACCATTGAGCTTCCTATCCATGATGGAAAACACTGTGTACGTAACATTGATGCGATGAAAAAGATTAATTATAAATAAAATTAAATACATTTTTTTTTTACTGTGAACATTGTATTTTGTGAGTACGCATGTTTGAGCAGACATTCTTTTTTTTTTCTTTCCATGAAATCAACATTGATTTCACTGATTTTGTTTTTTTTGTTTTTATTTCTACTTTTCTTTTTCTCTCCTTTTTCTTTCTCTCTCTCCTTTTTCTTTTTCTTTCTCCTTTTTCTTTTTCTTTCTCCTTTTTCTTTTTCCTTTTTCTTTCATCTTTTTCCTTTTTCTTTCATCTTTTTCCTTTTTCTTTCATCTTTTTCTTTTTTCTTTCATCTTTTTCTTTTTTCTTTCCCTTTCTATTTCTCTTTTCCTTCTTCTATTTCTCTTTTCCTTCTTCTATTTCTCTTTTCCTTCTTCTATTTCTCTTTTCCTTCTTCTATTTCTCTTTTCCTTCTTCTATTTCTCTTTTCCTTCTTCTATTTCTCTTTTCCTTCTTCTATTTCTCTTTTCCTTCTTCTATTTCTCTTTTCCTTCTTCTATTTCTCTTTTCCTTCTTCTATTTCTCTTTTCCTTCTTCTATTTCTCTTTTCCTTCTTCTATTTTTCTCTTTTCCTTCTTCTATTTTTCTCTTTTCCTTCTTCTATTTTTCTCTTTTTTTTTCTTCTTTATCCACTTCTTTTTCTGTGATGCCTACTTAAACTTGTACCTACCAAATATAACATTTATAGTAATAATTAATAACATCAGTATCCACTGATTGCTTAGAATTATATATCTTTTCAATAATGAAACTAATGTTAGGATCTGAGTCTTGTCCATTTTAACTCTGTGTGTGTGTATATATATATATATATATATATATATATATATATATATATTCCATAATTTTAAATGTATCCTCTGGCAGTCTTCAGGTGGCCATTGTATAAGCCAAATTTGTTTATATGGATCAAGTAGGAGAAGAAAAAAACTTATTGCACTAACATTTATTCAAATGCAACAAGTTCAAAACTGAAAATGGAAAAAAAAAAACATTCATTTTTTACATAGATTTTTCAAAACAAATGCTAAAATTATATTTTCAAGTTGTTCATTGAAAACAATCTTTTTTTTTTATGTAGGTTTAAAAAATTATTTTTTTAAGTTATTGTTTACAATTAAACATCATCAAATATATTTTCCTCCTCCAGTTATTTTAACCCCTATTCTCCTGGTATCAGTTTAAACTGACATTTATTTTCCATATATTGTGGCCATCTTGCTTAAAGTTTGTATTTTCTTGATTTCTAATGAAAACTTGGAAATTTTTCAGCATATTTCAGTGAAATTTTCACTTTCTAAAATTTAGATATATTGAAAAAAAGCTATCAGTTTAAATTGACACAAGAAGGATATAGGTTTTCATGTATCACATTTTTCTCTCCCTTCCCATGCTAAAGTTCTTAAAATAATTTTAGGACCATTGCAAAATGTGTCACTCTCTTGAAGTCACTTGTTAACTTATTTGCATTTATTTTCAAAATTCAAGTAAGGTAGTTGTTAAACATTTACTTAATTTGTCCTAGCAACCATTCTGTAGAAGAAACTTGTTTATAATGTTCATGAGGACATGTAGATTAAATCCATTTTTGAAGTACTACATATACCAAGGAAAAAAAAACAAATGAGCTTTTGAAAATTTTTATTTTAAAACAGGTTTATTTTTTTTTCCTTTTTATTAATGCTTGTCTTTGTGATGATTTCAATTGGGCTTTTTGCATTATTTTATTTTTTGCCAATTATTTTTTTAAAACATTATTTATTGCATTTTTTTTTTTTTTTCAATTTGACAACATTGTTTCATTTATTTATTTTTCATATATTTATCCACTGAGAGTGCTGCATTATTTTGCTAAGAATGACCCTACAATATTTTCCCCTCCAGTTCCCAGCAGTAGAATGTTTTTCCTTCAAGTTTTGTTTTAAATATATTAGATGACATATTTTTTGTTGCCTTTTGTGTTTTATCTTAACTAGAAATACCCATGAAAATTTAATGGTTTTCCTATCTGAATTTTCTGATGAATCTTAATTCTAAGATAAAGATTGAATATGCTCATGGCAAGTTCTACAACAATAAAATATCCATAGATATTTCTCTATTACATCAGTATATATTTGAGCTTAACAACTTTAACAAAGTATTAATATAACAATCATAAATATGAATGCTGGTTATTATTTTAAGAAGTAAAATGAAAAGATTTGAAATTGATAACTTTTTTTTTCTATTTCACTGAAACAAAAGTTAAACACTTCCCTTCCCTTCTTTCATTTTCTCACAGAAACTACACAGTGTCTCTGATATGTCTTTTCTGTCTTTCCACACAATCAAAACAGAATAGTCAATTATTAATGAGATAGTGGCAGGGTGTAACAGTCATACTAAGTTATGGGAAGGTCAAACAATCATAAGATACTAGTTTATTCAACAACAAAAAAAGTGATAGGTTTATTTACATATGGATAGACATGCCTGTGTTCGTCCTAGAATCACCATATAATATCTGTGTACTTACACACCAGATGTGGCAAGAGAACCTGAAAAATTCTCTGTACCAATCTACTTCCTAAAATCTGACCAAACATCAGAATTTAGGGGTGGTGATGCCTATTGGTGAATCCAAGAACTTTTCATTTCCCTTTGATGTGGATTTTATTAGACTTTCTCCAAAAATTCAAAAATAAAAAAATAAAAAAAAGTATTCTAAAAAATGTAAATAATTTTGTTCAAAGATTGATGATAAATTAATCACAGCTCTTTCGTTTTTGAGAAAGTCTATGATTTCAAATTTGAATACGAAACAAAGAATGAATTTGGCATTATCATGGATGATTCAAAAAGCATTGCTTATCAAGCTAGTTTTGTTGATCATTACTCATGAGTGTGATCTTTTGCTGAATACCCCATTATTGTTGCCTTGTACCAAACTAAATCATGTTTAGTAAACAGTTGTGTATTTGTCAATAGTACAATTGATCAGTTTTCAAGTTGGGATAAAAATCAGGAACTTGATTGCTTATTTACAAGATAACTAGTTTCTCTCTACTGAGAATCATCTTTAATAACTTTTACATTGTGTAAAACTTGGTGAATCTCTTTGAGGTAAGGATATATCATTCATTAATTTAATTAAATACTGAAATGTTGAAATTGATCAAATAAATTTCAGTTTAAATTTTTGTTTTCTAGTGAGTTGATAGAATTTTTAGTTTTTAGAATTTTAAATATTTTCATTGTCCAGACCATCGCAATAGTTTTTCTTATAATAAAGAATAAAATAATTATTTTAAAAATTGACATTTGAGCTTTTTGCATGCTTGGCTGCTTTCCAAATTTTATAGCTTGTTTAGATGACCTCCATATTTACTTTATTAGTTAGACAAAAAAAATTACTAAATTCATTTTATTTGCATATTGTTGGTTTTTGCATTTCAAACGATTTTCACAAATTCTGATTTATCTCCCCTGAATTCTTTCATTTTATTTAACTTCTTTTTGTTTTTTTAATTCTGAAATGTTGAATTTAATTTCATTTGTTATTTATAGGAAAAATAATTGAAATAAATTATTACATTTATCCTCAATGTAAGATAATCGTTTGAAATTCTAAAGCTGATTTACATCTTTTTATTTAGCACATCCTTAAAACACATTACTGCTGGGAATATAAGTATGTAAAGATCCTCTCTTCCCATTGATAATTTGATTGTCTTCCTTTGCCAAGGTTTCATTTATTCCTTTTCCCAACCATCTGACATGTGAAAATGGTAGTTGCTGTTTCCTCTTTATTTTTTTTTTCACTGGTATCTCACCATTGTCCTTCAGTTACCAGACTAACAAAAGTACTCAGAAGCATTGGTATGTGCCAGACACCTTATGTAGTGGCCGGCACCGAGCACTTAGGCAGTAGTACTATCACACATGCGGCACCCAAACGAGCAGAAACTTTTGCTGGCTTTGACAGCCTTGATTTAAGGAAAGGTAAGCTTTGGCTTGTAGTTTTATAAAGTTTGATTTTGTTACTTTTTTAGATATTCACCTGCACTGAAAAAAATGTTCACCACTTTGTTTTTTGTGATCTATTGTTGTATACTAGATATCTAATACAAATTAATAATAAAAAAAATTAGATTTTTTTTTTTTTATTTTAAGAAATTTTATTTATTTTGGTGTGATTTTTAGATATTTTCAAAATATTTTTTCGTTATTCTAATGGTTAAAGTTGGGTGTTTTTCTTCTGTATTATTCCACTCATCTCATTTCTAAAAGAAACTTCTAGGATCTTTCAATGATCCCTTATCAATATTCAAGGACTTAAACTGCAATTGTGATTTATTTTAATGCATATATGCATTTGCATGTGGAAAATCAAGTCTCCAGGTAAGGTGATGTTCTTAAAGATGTTAACAACAGCAAAAATTCAATCATAATCTAATATTTATTAATATTCTTTGATATACAGGAACACAAATTATATCTACATTGCTGACTAAAAAACAAATATTTATAGTTTCTAAATTTTACTGTATTTGACTCCAAATTTATAGTTAGTACATAAAATTGTGATCTAATAAACAAAACAAAAAATAATTCAGTTTTTCTTTTATATATTCAGTTAGCTTAGAACGCAAACATATTCAAGTAGGTTGTAAATGATTTTATCTGGGCCTGAATCACCAGTAGTTTTATGACAACCAGTAGAAGATGTGGGTGCTTTAAAGCAATCACTCCCTCTCCAGAAATAGGGGAAAAGAAATTAATCATGTGAATAAATAAATAAAAAATTTCAAGATCAAGTTGCACTTAGTCAGAAGGTAGGAAATTCCAATCATGAGCTTACATCAGTTAATGTGCCATGCGTGATACATACTTAGGCAATCATTTATCTTTCAATACATGACTGACAAAGCAGATTTATTTTTCCCCAAACTAGGTTGCCATTTTTTTCTGCAGTAGACCAGTTGCCATCCAAGGCTATAGAACCTGGTCTGTCCTGCTATTTATCCATAGCTGAGAGGGGAGAAGAGGATTCATACTTTTCACATAAGTGAATGTAATTGATTTGACTGGAATCTGAACTGGGGAGCTTATATAGTCAGGCCATATTTTAGAATGTCTAGTCAGAAGCCACTTGTTGGCAAGTAAAAGGCTACTCATCATCATGAAAAAAATAGGCAAAGGGATGGTAGATGAGAGTTGGCAATCAGATAATTTATGAGCCATTTGTCAGGATTTAGAATGTCAAAGTCAGAGAGGAGCAGTTGGTGTACTTGCTAGCTAAAGAGAAGATTTGGTCTATTAGACAGTCATGAGTGAAGACAAATAATAGCAAAGATATCTCAAGTGTCACTTGCACTGCCTGGTGAATCCATGAATAAAGAAACCAGTATACTGGAAACCAGATTCATCTTTTCTTTTTCTTACCATGGCAATATCTTGTAATAGGTGTAGGTTTTTATAGTTAACTCTTCTACTAACCTTTATTACTCTCTGTATGACTTTGTGTTGTACAAAAAGTTTATCCTACCACTGAAAGTGACTCTGATCCTTGATCAATAGTCTTTGAATTTCATAGATGTGTTGTCATATCCTGCTATGGCAACAGAAAACAACTTTGAGTGAAAATAACAATAAGGATAATGGCCTTGAAGAAGAATGCAGTAAAAAGGGAGGTAATATTAATGGTGCAGAATGCTAAAGGTTAACTTTGCACTGATAATAATTTCTTGTTAATTGGGAGTAATGATTGTTTTCTTCTTATGGACACACTTCTAGCAATATATATCAATTCTGTTATATTAATAAAGATGAGTGGATAATACCTGCTCACTAAAAGAAACATTTTCATTCTATACAAATTTTTGAAGGTATCTGACTTACAAACATTTATTTCAGAAAAATATTTTGTTTTCAGGTAGATGGCTAATTTGCCTTTTTTTTTTCTTTTTCGTTTTTGCTTTGCTTTTTTTTCTTCCTTTATTCATTATCCTTTCCTCGCTTTCGTTTTTTTCTTTTTCCTCTTTGTGATTTTTTTAAAAAGTTTTCTTTCTTTGTTTTCTTTTTTTTTTTTTTTTTTTCTTAATTTTTATATATGTTCAAACATATTGCAAGGTTTGTTTAATTTTTTAAAAATACATTTGTTCCAGTTTGTGTATAAGCAGTTGCACAACCAAACAAAATTTATAAGGATACTGTCCAAAGTTTGTAATTCTTTTATTGAAGTACTTTCAACCAACACTAGTCACTATAAAGAGTGTTAATGTTATAAATTAAAGTTTTTATTATAGAAATGTTATAATTTTATATTAAATGTGTGTGTGTTTAGGACAGTTCTTAACTGTAGCTAAGTATTATATATATATATATATATATATATATATTTCAAAGTTTTTAAAAATTATTTCTCATATAATTTATGGTAAAACTGTTCTACATGTTATGAGCATTCAATACCCATACTAATTCAAATTTTATTGTTAGTGGATACCCATTTCTGAGTAGACGCCTTGTTTTTTAAACAGTGTGTATTACATCTACCAGCCTGTACACTTGAGAAAATTTAATAAAGAAAGTGTACCCTCTGGCAGTGTTTGGCCCCCTTTGGAGAAAAAAGCCATATATGTCAATGTATTGACATGTATGATTTCTCCTACAAAGGGGGAAAAACAAGTTTGAACACTACCAGAGGTCACATTTTCTTTATTAAATTTTCTTGAGTATGTAGGTCAGTGAAATTAATCAAAATTTCTTTATTCAAACTTTTATAATATTATGAACTTTGGACAGTTTCTTTATAAGTTTCATATGGATGTGTAATAGCCGACTGGAGAAAACATTTAAAAAAAAAACAAACAAAACGACCTTGTCTAATAAGTTCAATTTTAAAGAATTCTTACATAATTTTCATTATCTATGCATATCATTTGATGAAATTTAATTTCTGAATTTAGCAAAATAACACATTGACAACACTAAATAACTAAAAAAAAAAAAAAAAAAAAAAATATATATACTACACTAATAAAATTTATCCGAGAGAAGATCCATACCTATCCGATCTTAGCAACCTCAGTAGGTGACTATTTTTTCTTTTTTATTGAGACTTTTTGCTTAAAGAAACCACTTCAGAGCTTCTCTTAGGTTTACCCAAATCTGCCAACATTACAACTATTGTGCTTTTGGGAATCATTATTAAATTTTATGATTTTTCTTTTATATATTTGGAATTGACTGAAGCTAATTTGAAACCAGAAAAGCAAACTAAAATAAATAAGAGTGTCTAATTTATTTCCCTTCAAATATGTTTACAATGCTTTCAGATTTTGGAAATAGCAAGAATGGTCTGCTGCTTTCATACTATATGAACTTGTTTCACTTTTGGTATGCCGGCCTCTTGCTTCCAATATATTTAGTTTTTTTATTCAGGGTTTCAGACCAACAGCCATGTTAACTTTGTCAGCAATGTCAGATTTACTATTTAGACAGGAGTAAATGGTGGTGTTGTCTGCATAGATGCCTACTTGAGAACTGATGACATCAGGAAGATCATTGATGTAGGACCCAGGATAGAACTTTGGGGAACACCAGCATTCGTATGAAAAGAACTGGAAGAGAATCAGTTTAGGACAACCTTCTTTTCATGGTTTGACAGGATTGATTGAATTAAATCAAATAATCATCCTGTAATACCATGTCCCTAAAGACAATGCCAAAACCTATCGAATGTGTTAGAGATATCTAAAGCTGCAGCTTGAGCTTCAATGTTATCAAGAGCTTGGTATACAAATTCAGTTATGACTGTAAGCACATCACCAGTAGACGGGGCAAAGCAGAAACCATATTGTTTGTCAGAGAGTAGATCATGGGGGGTAAGGTGCTTAACCACTTTGGTATTAATTAAAGCCTTGAAGACTTTGCCAAAGAGGAGTAGGAAATTGATAGGACTGTAGTTAGATGGGTCAGAAGAGTCTCCAGAGTTCTTAAAAACAAGGACAACAGATGAGGACTTCTGACAGCACAAGAGTCAGCAAGGCAATAGTTTAGAGAGAACTGGATCCAGTTCAGGAGCATATTTCTTTAGGGCTACAGCAGGTATCCCGTCACATACAAAAAGCTGACAGTAGTTTTTTAAGTTATTTGAAATATATTTTGAAATTCTATAGATAAACATAAAAAGTTAAAAAAAAAAAAAAAAAAAAAAAAAATGTTTCATAAATAGAAGAATGTAAAAGGAGACGCCTTTCCAAGTTAGGTGTTGATCTTAAACTTTTTCACTAACTTTTCTTTTTGTTCCCATTTTTCATTTAATGAGTTTAAAATTTGTACCTCTATTTTCTTTTTAAATTTCTCTTGCAACCAATTATCTTTATTTATTAGAATAAATTAATGATGAGAGAATACTTTTTTAAATAAAACAAAAGATTAAAATTTGAATTTTCTTTTAGTGTTAAACTCAATTGTCTGCTGTATTAACTAGCAATGCTACATTGTGGATATTCATTATCTGATTATAGATCTTTTCAGAATATCTTTATAGTCTTGTTTTGTTTTCCATTTCCCCCAGTTCTTCATTCTATCTTTTTCATATTCATTTCTTAACCTTTTATTACTCTTTATGTAATTTCATTTGCTGTCCAAAAAGTTCATCCTAATACTGAATTTGAATTTCATAGTTGTGTTGTCATACCCTACTATGACAACAGAAAACACCTTTGAGTGAAATTAACATTCAGGTTACTGCAAATGAGAAAGAATGCAGTGGAAAAGGAAATATTAATAATGCGGAGTGCTTTTTGATTTTTTAATGTTATACATAGTTTTTTAGTTTGTGTATGTCTAGATTTCTATTTAAATAATTTGACCTTTTTAAACGGGTTATTTGTAAGATTTACTTTCATCAATTGAACTCTGGCTGCTTGCTGATACACTATTGGCTAAATTTTCACTATTTTGGTCAGATCAAGGTTGGGCCTGCTAATGGTAACATGTAACCCAGTACAACCTGTCAAATAGTTGGGTGGTTGGCATCTGAACCAGCTTTCCCCCCACTGGCTTTTCTGCTGGTGAGGAGTGTGGTATGTCACAATACAGGACAAAAAACAAGAACCATTTAAAAGGTGGTGGGCTTCTTATATGAACCAACATGCTTTTGTATATATATATATATATATATATATATATATATATATATATATATATATATATAGTAAAAGGCTAGGATGAGGTCTCAAGCCTTGAATGGCAACGTTCCTAGAGATGGGGCCTTGATAAAACACTATACTTGGTTTATTTGTGAGTGATTGAGATGAGTGTCAGGAAGAGCATCCAGTTTTGTAAAACCTTGCCCCAAATAATTATGACAAATCCTTTGTCAGGCAGGATTTGGTTGCTTTGTGTGAGATTAATTCCATTCTTGTCTTGACAAAAAGGCATGGCTATGTATATATGTGTTTCAAAATGTGTAGCAGCAAATCAACAGTGGCAAGCATCAAATGAGTATTACAAAAACTTGTTACTCTGAACAGTTTTATTCTAATTACATATTAAGCTGTGTATGTATTTTCTGATTGGCTGCTAGTGTATTGTATTGGTAAACCAGTATTATAAGTTCAACAAGTTAAATAAGTTACAGAAACTGACATTTTGTTCTTGTGCAACAGTTTAAATACATATTTAATTAATATCAGCAATATTCTCTAGTTTCTTGGGGAAAATTTTGTTCATATTTCTGATTTTGTTTCTTTCTCCACAGAGCCTGTTCATAAACGCCAACTGTCTTATGTTCATCCTGATGGACGAAGTTCCAGTATGTTTAATCTCTCTGAAAGTGAAACTTTGTCAGCCAAGGTAAGTAGAAGAATTGTTGTCAACCAAAGTTCAGAACATGAGAAGCCAATGAAACTTTTCAAATGGTAGCATAGAATATAGACCTCTTTGCTCCTAGATATATGAAGATAAAAAGTTAATATTAAAAATGACTTGTTCAGATACCAATGCTTCAAAAGTGAGAGAAAATTTAACCAATGTTGCTTCGAAGAATTAAATTGCGTAAAATTCTAAATACCTTGTTTGAAAAGAAATCTTTTAATTTTAGATAAGTTTGCATTGTATATAATTTCAAATTTAGATAGCCTTTTTTTTACTTGTCAAATTAAGTTTTATATAGACACAAATCTTAAATATTTTTTGGTCTGTATACAATGCAAATAAAAACATTAAAAGCAGTTTTAAACAAAAATTTAGACTAAGGGAGATGTGTTATCTCCATTAGTCTAAATTTTGTTTAAAACTGTTTAAATGCTTTTATTCATGTAGTCATATCTGCTTTGTTTTTAATCTAGTTTGTAAAGTATCAGTGAGAATACCGATACAGATGACTAAATATGGGTCAATTTATTTTTTTTTTTTAGTTAAATATTTTCTTAATTTTGTATCGATGTACATCAGTTTTAAGTTATATTATCTTAAATTTATTAGACAAAATTTATCAAACTTAATTTTTGATTAGTATTTCTTTCATCTTGATTTTTATTGTAGCTACTTAGATCATTTGTTCATTAAGGCTATAGACTGGCAGTTGGAATAGTTACGATGGAGTAAAATTAATATTATTTACAGTCAGACTAATGTCCTTATCTTTGTCACTATCACATTTTGGCCATTGTGCTCTCCAGGCTTCTTCAAGTGTCTGTCAGTCTAACATTCAGGAGATTTTTAACTGAATCCTATAATTAATCTATGAAGATAAATTGTTTTTGTTTTTGTGTTAATGTCTGGGGATATCCTGTAGATTAAATAAAAGATTCTTTTCAAAATTTTCTGATGGCTACTCAGATAAACGATCACCTGAAGAAGGCTGGAAAGCATAATGTCTGAAATGTTATGATAACAAAGATGAGGATATTAGTCTAACAGTTAATCAATGTTAAAGTGTTCAAATTTCTTACATAAAGCATGTTTATTATTCAGTTTTGACAAGTTTTACTTTAATTTTATCTTTATTGCCTACTCAAGTTGTTTTGATATTCTACAACCATCAAGAGTGTAAAAATGATCTGAGTGTTATAATAAAAAGCAAAATAGGTAGAACTTTTTTTTTTTTCTTTTTTTTAAATCATTTCATCCCAAGCAACAATGCCAGGGGTGGGGGAGTTATGGAGAATGAAAGAGAATAAGATAGAAAATGGAGAGGATTAAGAAAAGGGCAAAAAAAAGGAACGGGGTTCAAGAAGGCAAAAGATGGTGTTTGACTTTGCATTTAAATTTTTGAAGCTTGTAGTTATCAGGGAAGCAAGAAACCAGAAGAGAGTTCCAAAGGTGGAAAGTGCAAAAAAAAAAAAAAAAAACTGTTATAGTAGAAGTGGTGGTTGGTTGCATCTAGCTAGTCTAGCAGTAAAATGATGAGACCTGGTTGTCAATTTAGTAGCCCGTTTCAATTCATGTAGTCAAGGCACAAGTAAAAAAAGCTCATCTGAACAGTTGCCATAAAAATATTTGTAGAACAGATGAAAGCCACATCCTGTCAGTGAGAAAATGACTGAAGACAAAATGCTTGGTCAGAATCAATTGTATTTCAGAACCTTCTTTGGATTTTGTGAAGAATCTTGATATGTATAGTAGGAAAACCAGGCAACAGTATTCAGTACATGGATGAATGGTAAATTTATAAATATGCAAGATGGAGTCTAACGAGAAAAATTTTTGGCATGTTACACTGAACCAATCTTCCTTGCAGCAGACATAACAATTGGCTCGATATAGTCACTCCACTTCATGTCAATGGAAAACACACGGCCAACGAGGCGTAGACTGTTGCTTTCCTGGAGTTCAGCATCATGGTGAAAACTTAATACGTCACCTTAGATTTTTTACATTTTAAATGATTACATCTCTTTCCCACAAAAAAATCCTATTAGAAAAAACGATTATCTCTAATGGGAACCTTTGGCTTAGTTGATAATTTGCTATATAGCTTGGTTGTTTATCAGAAAAGTATATGTATTACTATTATCTTGTTCTTGTCATCTTGAGGCACTTTTATAAGATGATTCTCTTTCAATCTGAATAGTTATTTTCACTCAGGTAAAGGATAAAATGATTAGAATTTACATCTTTTCTCCAATGTCTTAATTAGACAGCTATTGTGGCAGGCAGGTGTTGCCCAGTATTCACTTTCCACTTTCAATAGAGATCAAAAGTGTTTCTGCATCCCTGTCAGTGACGAGTTATTTTCCACCCTACAACCCCTTTCTTACAGACAAAATTTTGCATGCCTCTCACTACTCTGTTGCTATTTCCATGAGAAGTGTTCAGACAAACTACATTCCTTTGTTCCACCAGTTTTAACCTTCATGGCTAAGAACCACCCTGCCATGCACATTGTAGCAAATCACCCTCATTCTCTTCATACTCACTTGGTGGGATGTAAATTCTACTCAATCAGCATCTTCCCACAAACTGCTGCTTTGTAGGACCAACTCCCAAGAGAACGCTTCCCTGATCACCCCAATCTTAACCTGTTTAAGTCTAGGGTTAACCATTATCTTTGTCCCATATCCACATAAACTTTGCCTCTTACTCTGTAACCATGTACCTTGAGTTGCTCTTGAGCCTTGTAAAGGCAGAAGATCATATTAAAAAAAATAGAAAAAGTATTAAATACTCCCGAGTTTTACAAACTTATTGCATCAGTGATTCATTTTTAGAATTTTTTTTTTTTCATGATACATTAAATTTTGTTAGCTAAGTCAAAAGTATGTAATTCAAAATATATGTATAAAAAAACAAAAAATAGTTCAATCAAAAATAGTCATTAGTTTAAGAAAGTAATTAAAGTCTAGTGGATACACTAATTTTGAAAGGTTTACTGCAAACATTTTTAACCAAAGATGAAAATAAGCAACCTATTATAATTGTGCTTTTGCCTCCCTTTATTAGTTTGTATGACCTACCAATACCTCATAAATAATGGACTATTCCATTTTCATCATGTGGATAGATGAGAAAAGACACTACTTAGTTCCAGTGAGAAAATGAATGAATTAAATGAAAGATAGAACTGTTTAACAGCTGTTTCAGTAAAATGGGAAAAACTGTCAATTTCAAATCTTTTCATTTGTACCCCCTTACTTCTTAAAATAACAACCAGCATTCATATTTATGACTGCTATTGCAATATTTTGTTAAAGTTGTTAAGCTCAAATATTTAACAATGTGATAGTGGATTTTCTGTGGATATTTTTGTTGTAGTACTTGCTATGAACTTATTCAATCATTTAACTTAAGAATTAACATTAATCAGAAAATTCAAATAGGAAAACCATGAAATTTTCATAGGTTAAAATTAGTTAAATTTATGGCAACAATATTGTATATTTTTATATGATGAGCATATTCTTAGTTTGTTTTTGCCTAATAAATGCTTTGTCTTTTGCTTCTAAGATTTTTATGTATACTCACTGCTGATTTATATGCATGACTAACATTTTATTAGTAACCTACTAATTGTTTAATTATAAAACTGTATGTTCCTAACCTGTTTATATATGTTTGCATGGTAATTGGCATATGGTTTTCATTACTTTTAGTAAATTTGCAAAATACAAATATTCTCTGACCTTGAATTTACAAAGAAATCTTAACTCTCTATTTGATAAATATTGTAAGAATTTGTTTAAGTATAGTAAATACAATTTCTTAATAAATTTGATTGCTTGTATTTTTATCAGTTTTAAATATATGAAGGCAGATCATCATTGAATAAGAGGAGGTGCTGAAAAGTTCTCACTGATGAAAAGCTCTCATTGTATCCAGTACTATCTTTCCATCTGAGGATTGATAAGTACTTTGGAGTCATTAGATTTTTTTAAAAAATTATTATCTGGAATTTTATTTTGTATTCTTAAATTATAAAATCAATGATCTATATGTATTTTTCATTGTATTTTTTTTTTTTTTTTTTTTTTCATCCCAAAAGTTGATGGCAAAAATCTGCTTGTGTTCTATACACAAAATGTGTGTGTGTGTATACACACACAAACACATAATCAGTATGTAAATAGATTTAAATAGTTATGTGTAGTTTAGTATGCTGCTCTGATCAAAGGAGGAAACAATTCACCATAACGGAAATGTCTAGAGAGTGCCTTGGTAAATTTGAGTAAATTTGCGCTTTTGGCCTTACGACATTTCACCATTCCTAGCAGAACTTCTATTATCACAGTCTGGGATATCCAATAACAAAAGGGATGAAAAGAAAAAAAGTCTAAATGAAATTGGCTAAATAAAAAAAAAAATAATTAAAATTCCCAGCATCCCTCATTCGTGCACACATGTAGTCATACCAACATAACAAATTTAGTCCGGTGAAGTCCTAAAGGACGAAATATGTCACAAGAAAACTTTTTCCACTGTCATACATTTTTCCCCCAAAAGTTTGAAAATAAACTTTTTTTTTTCTTTTTTTTTTTTTTTCTTTTTTTTTCTTATTTTGCTGTTATGAGCTCTTTTATTATTAGAAGAATATAGGTTAATTTCTATTAGGTTGGTGCAAAAATAATGTCGTTTTCTCAGATATGTTACTATGTGAGAAAACGACATTATTTTTGCACCAACCCGATAAATCATCAGACTGAATTTTTTATCAATAAAAATCTTTCTAATATGATTGCAGCTTTTTTTTTTTTTTTTTCAAAACTTTATCTTTAAAATAAAGATTTGTCTTCTACATCAAACAGTATAGTAAATCAGTGTTCCCCAAATGGTGCAGCAATGCAGTGAAAGAGGATAAGCAGATGAGACAGAGTGATTAAAAGATATTAAAAAATTTAAAAACACTTTCAAAATATTCATATGCCAAAAATAAATGATTTCAAAATTTAAAATATTATTATGGTTTCCTTGTAATTGCATGCATGAGTCCCAGTATAAATAGTTATAAATAATTACTGACTAATTTTATCATTATGATATTTTATCATTATATCAAGTATTATGAATATAGTAAATAGGGTCTGCAAATTGGAGTATAGAGTTAACAATGATAATGTTCTGACTTCAAATCTATGGTTATCTCCTATAAACCCTCTGTCTGGACCCTCTTTGCCATAGGGCTGCTTGCACCTTTTCACCGGGACTTCCCTTTGGTGAGATGCAAGCAAATTTTCATTCCAAAAATGCATCCCAGAGGAAAAAAAAAGTTTGGGAATCGCTGTAGTATATTAACATTGGTTTATTTGAGAAAAACTTTGACAGGCTGATCAAATTCACTGTTTTTATAGGCTAAATCCATTGATATATATATATATATATATATATATATATATATATATGATGTTCTCACACACACACACACACGGAGTGAAACAAAGGGGGGAAGCTTTTAAATGACATGTTTCACCAATGTCTCCTGAAACCTTAAAAACATGCTATATAGAAAAGTTATGCTGCATAGTTACACTTCAAATGCAATGGAGGTTCGTCATAATACATCTGGCCACAATTCCAACATAATAAATGTCAATCTTATCTGGAGAGAAAAGGATTCACTAAGAAAAAAACATGTACTGAGAATGCCAGGACCACACATAACACCACTGATCATCGTAAAAGCAATAGTAGCACAATGCGGTATACAAGCTAGTAGAGGGTTGTGGGGGAACAGATCTACTATGAGTAGGCTGGTTTAAAATCCAACACGTCAACAATTCACACATGCACACTCAAACACATTAAAATTTTAAAAATGTAAAAGTGCTCAGTATTTACAATATAATAGAGCGTAAATAATTTTTTTTTTAAATTGAAAAATTTACTTAGTGTAAATTAATATCCATTTGTGAATTATTTTTATTCATCTCCCAACTAATGTAGTTTTGTGGTTTATGTCCACTTTTGAAGGGTTAAAACGTTTTTATATGAATGACTATTTTTTATTTAATATTTGCATTTTTTCTTCCCTGTTAGTGATGAGTCCATGCTGAAATTAGCTTGCATGTCCATCAATCTGTTCAAGAGTGCACTTCTAATACACAACAGACATGTGTATGTTCATACTCGCATGTGCACTAATAAAAAAAAAAAAAAATACACTTTAAAATAAACAATAGAAAAATAATTACATTAAAAAAAAAAAAAAAAAAAAAATGATGCATTTATGAGCATGAACATATACATCTGTTGCATATTAGAAGTATGCTCTTGAATGGTTGATGGACATGCATGCAAATGTTTGCATGCACATGTCACTTAACACAGTCAACAGTAAATGCAAATATAAAAAAAAAAAAAAAGAAACAGACATTTATATAAAAACATTTTAACCCTTGAAAAGTGGACATAAACCATGAAACTAAGTAGTTCGGAGAGGAATAAAAATAATTCAAATATATATATATATATATATATATATATAATTTTTGAAGAATTTGTTTATATATAAATAAAACAAACCCTTTCTTGTTTGGTCATCAGTTGTGATAAGGTAATTTATTGCCCCTATTTATCCTCAAAAATCTCAATGCATTTTCCTTACACACAGCTTTCTCTTACATTTCAAGCTGAAGGCAACAAACTTAATATAAGTCATGTTGGCAAAATGTGTTGTTTAAAAGCTTTACTACATTGTCTCATTATCATGACTTTTGTTTTGGCTACTATTATACTTCCTACAAACACATACATGTATGTGTGTGTCCTTTTTTTTTCTCTCTATCTATTCCATTCCTTTTTTCAGAATTTCAAGTCTGCCACACTTCAACCGGTATGAATGAATTGGTGATAATAGATTTTTGCACATATACCTCACCATGACACACCTCTTCACATGTTGTTTGCCTTTCTTTTGCCTTTGATATTCTTCTTTTTATAGATTCAGATTGTAATTCTTCTGAGTCACTCTCTTCTCTGTTCATTCACATAACTGTATGCAAACTTTCACAGACCTTGTATGTAGATTAATTCCCAAAGCACTTAAAACACTATCTCATAGTTGTTTGTTATGAAACCATGTCTTCACCAATTACTATTCTTGTAGATGTGTATTGTCCTTTTTATATTCTTTCACTGTTAAATTTCCTGTAATTGATGTTTGTTTTAGCCTTATCACTGCACTTGTTGAAATGATCTAAAAACACTGTTTTTCTGCATATGTTTATAATTCTATTGATGCTTAGCAGTATTCCTAGCAGTACTTTCCTCTTGTAAGTTTGACCCTTTCTGTTGATATTTATAAGAGATATTTTAAATATTTCATTCCTTTTGAACATTGTGTTATAACACACCCGGCTCTCCAATTGGTATTAGTTTTGAAACCCTGATAAAATGTTCAGTTTTTGTTGTAACCTAGGGAAGGTTACTGAATAGAATCAAACAAAGGTTGGTAATGAGTGATAATACTTAGGACACAAACAACACATAAGAATTGTTAAACCGTAGAAAACAAATCAATCAGAACGATATTTTGTCCATTGTGCTTTCCAGGCTTCTTCAGTTGTCTGTCAATCTAAGTAACCTTCAGGGAATTTATAATCTTTTTTTTTTTTTTGTACTGCTCAGTTATTGTTAACTCTGTTTTTGAGTCCATACTACTCAGCCCAGGGATTGAACTTACATGCTTTTTTTTTTTTTTTATAATCATCATTTCACTTGCGCAATGCTAGTAGGATGCAGGGGTTTACTGAAAGTGAAAGAAAAAGAGTAAACAATAAGAGAACATACTTCAAGGAGACAGAAAATGATGATTGACATTGCATTTAATTTTTTTGAAGATCATAGTTGACAGGAAAGCTGGAAGAGTGTTCCACAAGGGAGAAGTGCCAAAGAAGAAAGAATTACCATAGAACTTACAGCTACAACTAGCAACTTAAACAGTGAAATTATGTGACCTTAGCTGCCAGTTAAGTACTGTGCTTAAATTCATGAAGTCAAGGTACCTACAAAGAAATTTCATCAGAACAATTACCATTCAAATATTTATAGAAGAGGCAAAAGGAAGCTACATCACAGTGGTGGGAAAGTGACTAACTCCAAGGTACCTGGTCAGGACCAATAATGCTGCCGGTTCTTTATTGGATTTTGTCAGGAATCTCTAGACACAATACAGAAGCACCAGATCAGATGTTGCAAAAATATTTGATGGACAGATGAATGATAAACTTATAAATGAGCAAGATAGATTCTCATAAGAAATTGATAGCATAGTAATTGTGAGTTCAATCTTTGTGCTGAGTTATCCAGACTTAGACTAAGCAATAACTGAGGTCTATGAAAACAACAGATGTCTCTGAAGGTAGACAGCAGAACAAGAATGATTTACCTCCTTGTAGATTTAATAAAGGGTTCTGTTTTAAATTCCTTTATGGTTACCTAGATCAATAGACACCTGAAGGACAAAATGCAAATAATGTAGAGAACTCTCATCCCCAAAATTCAGATTGTTTTTCTTTTCTTTTTTGTATTATAATATACTATTTTCTTCAGAGAAGCAGTTATTTACGTTTGGAATATTGTCCTTGTTTTTGTTGTTTTTGTCACAACATTTTGACCCTTGTGCCCTCAGGCCTTCTTCAGGTGTATATCTGGTTAACCTACACAGAATTCTGAATTGAACCATTTTTTTAATCTACAGGTTTAGACTGCTCTCATTCCACTGCTCATGCTTATTTAGTTTGTCCTGTTTCCACTGAGTGCAAGTACACATTGCCCAACCCAGGGATTGAACACACAATCACTATGTTATCAAGTTTGCAAACCAATGCTTTTACTCACTAGGCCATTGTCCCATATACACCTGAGGAAGGCCAGAGGACACAACGACAAAAACCTGATAAAAACAACAAAGATGAGAACAATAGTCCAAATATAAATCATGTAAATAATTCTTCATCCCAGAAATTCAGCTCAAAATATTGTTTATGATTAATGATTATTGATTTTCACTTTGTTATTTTAGTTTAACAAAAGTTTTCATAGGCACCATCTTCTTTTGGATAATGGGGGAAATCTTTTTTTCGTGCATTAGATTGTATATTATGCTAAAATTTACACAATATTTTCCTATGCATTAATTTAATTTTTTTTTTTTTTTTTTTTTTTTTTTTTTTTTTTTTTTGATAAACTCATATGCAGCAGTTTTCATTTTACAGCTTTTCTATCATTATTCTATGTCTTTTATTTTGAACTCCATTTCATTTTTTCTATACATGATCTAAGATTGGTTCTGTTGTTCCACCTTCAGTAAAGCTTTCCAGTGTTTATAAAGCCTACTTTTTAAGCAACAGTAGTTAGTACACCCCTCTGAATGGAATTATCTTGCAATACATTTTCTGCTGGTATGAAAAAAAAAAAAAAAATGGGAATGAGCACTGGATCAAATTGTTTTAAATAGCTAGTCTCTCAGATAACGTGTTTTTTTAAAAAAAAAAAAAAAAGAAAAATGGTGTTAAACTCATTTCTAGCCTTGACAGGGATCGATTATTTGAGTAACTTTAATAAATACTAGCTTAAATGGTACCAAAAGAAGCATTTAAGCTCATTGTCAAATTTTATTAAAAATTATTTACAGCAGGGGAACAAACTTTAATTAGCAGTAAATAAACTTGTTTTTTTTTTTTAAAACTACATGGAAACTAGTGGCTTGATGGAATTGGTTTATTCTTCCGGTTTGAGCATTTTAACTGAATTGCACTAAAAAAAAAAATGCTATGATATACAATATTTGCTGTATTATGGTAACAAACATACATACAGAAATTGGACTGTTATTATTTTGGTTTGTGCATGAATCTGCATTGTATACATGTGACACAATAGGCTGTAATCATCTATTGGCTTAGGGTACCCACATAGGTGAACTGAAAATGATTTTATCCAGGCCTGTTTTTTTAACAACCAACTATAAAATTAAGATGTGAGAGTTTCAAAGCAACCACCCACTGTCCGCAATATCAGAATATCTGTTATACTCTAGTAATGTCCTTCAAGGTGTTGCAATTTTATTTTCTATCAGTCTATTTTGCCTGTTTATGATGGAAATATTGTCAGCTTGTTTTATAAATGCCAAAAAAGAAAATGTCTTCCAAACATTCTAAACAAAAGACCTTACATAAAAAAAAAAAAAAAAAAAAATGGAGAATATGATGAATTGGGATCAAGTACAGATGAGAAACTAACAGAATGATAAAGCTAAAAAACAAATAGAAAATGTTTATCAATCTAACTTGTTTCACTTTAATAATTTTCATGAGAGATGGAGAAAAAAAAGTAAGAAACAAATTTTGATATTTTTGTGGTGTTTGAATTTCATTGGTTAATCCAGTTCCATGTGCATTCAATTTGTTAAACAAATGTTAGTATAATTTATGGCGTTCTTATTTCAAGGAGAGATGACGCGTCCCTTTGAAGTTCCAAGAAATCGATGTATTCTAAACCTAACTGAAAAGCCACAAATATTACTTTAAGTGTATAATAATTCTAGTTTGTCTATGTGGGATTCAGATGATAATGTCTATCCATAAGTCTGTGTATGAATAATATGAGTGAGTTTAAATGATTGTCCAAATGTAAATCTCGTATGTTTATAGATTCAGGCTTTTAGATTTTGAGAGGTCTCGCTGATATAAGTACTTTTACATTGTAAGCAATTTATTTAATAGTTAATCCATATTTCATTCTCTGATGAAGCATTAATAAAAGTGAAACATGTTACATTGATAAATGTTTCCTATTTGTTTTTTATCAGAATATGACATATAAATTTTATATATCAGATATATATATCAGGTGGGTTATATATCAGATGGGTTATTGAATAACAAAATGGAAAAAAAAAAATCATATGTAGTGTTTCATTCTTCTAAGTCTAAAGAAGTTGTTTTGAAGGACAAAATGCATTATGTAGGATTTTTTTTTCATTTTGTCATTCATTTACCAACCATAAAAGAAAATGTTTGGTACTCTTTAACCTGTTGTTAACATCCATGAAAATTGTATTATGCAATGGCAAAAGATTGAAATCTGTTTTGCAGCAATTATGACTAACTATCCATTTATTCTTTCCTCCATTTTTAGTTGTGGAAGAAACAGGTAAACAGCTCTGTACCAACTTTCTTAATTACCTTTGTTTTGTCTTCTAAATGCATGATCTTCTAGATAGTCATTGGCCAGTTGGGTAACAGCACTTCCGCCCACACCTATGGCATTGTTTTTCTGCTTGAAATTAAAAATTTAATTTCACTTGTTTACAAATTTCGTATATTAAAGATACTTTATTATGAAACGGAGGCTGAATATATAACCATTTCTTTCTCTCTAGGATGCCAACAAAATGAATTTCCGAAAAAGTGCAGGTTACTTACATAGTATGATGGCTAAAAATTCACCAGTGGAGGGACTAGATGCAGGCCAGACGGTCAGTTGGGCTGGTTCTGTTGGTTCTTCAGAGATGCTTCCAATATCCACTCCATCTTCTAGTGTGCCATCTATTCCCGATTCCACTGGTTCCCCATCTTCTGCATCGCTTGTCTCAACAACAGCTGCAATAACAAACACCTCAGACAGACTTTGCAATACTGTACAACTTTCACAGTTTCTCCATGGCTTTGTGGTAAGTTTATAGTGAATTTTATTTACTTTTTTTTTCTTTTTTGTTCTTTATTCTCCAGTGAGTATGAAAAGTTTCAAATATTTTTACTTAACAAGCTTCACCAACTAAGGAACATACTCACAAGACTGAAATGTTTTGTATGACTCCCTTGCTAACCATTACTCTCTAGCTAGATGTTCACAAGTCTGTTGTTAATTAGATCAAATTCCGTTGGACAAATGTTAATGTTGTGAGATTAATTCTTGTTTTCGTGATAAGTTATTGGAGCTTTGTTTAACAAGTTTTCCATATCAACAACTCTGATAACATTTTTCCAAATGCATAATAATGTAAAGAACATTTTAAAAATAATTGCTACTTTACTAAAGTTGGCAACAAAAGGACAAAATTTATGAAGAGCTATAAAGGACAGGAAATTATGGAGAGATAGATCCCTGATTGCCAACGTCTTAAAGGAACATGGCACGTAGAAGATGACTAAAGTAGGTAAGGTGCATTATAGTTTTCTGGTTTGTATGACGCTACAGAAAGTCTGACATTTTGATCAAAATAGATTTTCAATAATTTTTTTTTTAATTTTTTATAAAAAGGGATCATGTTTTTATGGAACCAATATGGAGTGTGTATGATAGAAACTTGAGATATTTACTCCTCTTTTTTTTATTCTTTCTTTTGTCCCCTTTGTTGCTTCCACTTTCCTTACTTCACATGCAGTCACAAGACTTCTGTGAATGTCTTAGTCGCCTACATTTAAAAATAAAAGAAACTTTTAGCAACTATCAATTTGTTTGTATAAAACTATTGGGCAGATGGGTCAATTCTTCTGAAATTGATTCCAGTTTCTTATTCCAGCTTACAACCATATCATGTTCAAACATTGGTTCCCATAAAATCCCCAAAGTTAAGCAAAGTCAGTCCTGGTCAGTACCTAGATGAGTGACCACTTTAGAAAATCAAGTGCTGTAAGCTTAGATGTATGGGTGGTTTAATAGATAACAGCTCAGAATTGAAAGTTTGCGAGCCAAGTTACAGTTCCTGTTGGGTTTGTTATATTCACTTAGATGCAAATACCCTTTGGAAATGTCCGAATCCACCTCTTCTCCAAATACCCTTGGGAAATGTCCGAATCCACCTCTTCTCCAAATACCCTTGGGAAATGTCCGAATCCACCTCTTCTCCAAATACCCTTTGGAAATGTCCGAATCCACCTCTTCTCCAAATACCCTTTGGAAATGTCCGAATCCACCTCTTCTCCAAATACCCTTTGGAAATGTCCGAATCCACCTCTTCTCCAAATACCCTTTGGAAATGTCCGAATCCACCTCTTCTCCAAATACCCTTTGGAAATGTCCGAATCCACCTCTTCTCCAAATACCCTTTGGAAATGTCCGAATCCACCTCTTCTCCAAATACCCTTTGGAAATGTCCGAATCCACCTCTTCTCCAAATACCCTTTGGAAATGTCCGAATCCACCTCTTCTCCAAATACCCTTGGGAAATGTCCGAATCCACCTCTTCTCCAAATACCCTTGGGAAATGTCCGAATCCACCTCTTCTCCAAATACCCTTGGGAAATGTACGAATCCACCTCTTCTCCAAATACCCTTGGGTAAGGTATGTAATTCCTATTCTTAAAATTTTCTTGTTTCTCAAATATTTTGCCCATGACATTCTTAATATTCATTAGTTGGGTCTTACCAATCTTCTAAGTGGGATGCTATGCCTACCTTGATTTTATTTGCACCCCCCATATACACATGTGCTTGCACACCAAACATTGATACTGGCAGGAAATATACAACTTTATCTGCCAAAAGGCAGGCCTCTGTTTTACTAACACTACCCATCTAGAATTTCTAAATTAAAGATGTTTTTACCTTTTCAAAATGGAGGTTGATAATTATTCTATTAATATGTAAAACAGTCATATAAATGAAAAATTGATTTTATTTTTAAAATCATCCTTTATTGATGCAACTTATTTTGCTGGTATAATTGTGATATTGTTTTTTTTTCCCCCATCAGGAATTATCAGTTCAACAAAGCACAGCGTTAGAAGGGTAAGTAAAATTTCTATCTCTCTCAAGACTCTAAAAGAATTCGACCAGATAAAAAAAAAAAAAATTCTAAAATTTCCAGCACCCCTCTGTCATGCATATGTGTAGTTCTAACAACATAACAAATTTAATCCAATGAAGTCCTGAAGGGGTGAAACATGTCACAAGTAAACTTTCCCCACTTTATCATACAATTTCCCAAATACTGTTTTTGATATATAAAAAAATGTATGTTAGTGTCAAAAATGGTACCTTGTTTGCTGTACTTTTGTCAAAAACTAAAACAAAATTGGCAAATAGGTCTTACCATTTTACTTTTGAACTAGCTAGATGCAACTGCCATTTCTATTTTAAGTTTCTTTTTTTTTTTTTTTTTTGTCTCGCACATCCCACCTGTGGAGCTCACTTCAGATTTCTTGCTTCCCTGATAACTACAATTTTCAAAAATTTAAATGCAATATCAATCACCATCTTCTGTCTTCTTGAACCCTGTTCCTTTTTGTCCTTTCCTAAATTCTCCCCATTTTCAGTCTTCTCATTCACTTTAACTCCCTGTAATCCCCTGTGTTTTCGTGGCATTGTTGCCTTGCTTGGGGTGAAATGATTAAAAAAAATGATTTATTGATGTTTAAATAGAGGCAGGACCTTGCAAACGTTTTGCATTGGTTAAATACCTTTTGAAAAGGTGACAGATTACTTGATATTTATCAATCAATCCAAACACAAATCAAAATTGTGTATAAAAATAACTTGATGAATGATTTACATAATAAAGGAAATAATAGGTAATTCATTGCACCATTGTCATAGCAGACCAGTTTGAAAAACTCTGGATAATGCAAATAGTTTTTTATATTTTTCTTATGCTTAATTCCAAACAACTTCATGCAGATTATGAGAGTTTTATTTGTTTCTTTATTTTTAAGTTGACTAAATCAAAAATCTTTCTTTTTTTTATAGCTATCAAATCCAATTAAGAATTCTTCTGTTGTCTTATCAATAATTCTAAATAATGAATATTAATAAGCAGATGTATTACAGCTTTGATGGGATGCTCAGGTGTGATACAATAGACACTCATTTAAAAGGGGAAGAGGTGATTTCATCTCAATCTCAAGTGTTTCTGTTTTGATTGGTAGGAGTGAAAAAACTGAAGTTGTCCCAAGTATCACTTACCTAGCCACTTGGACAAGCAGGCAACGCCGTGAATAAACACCCACTGGAAAACAGGATTTGTGCTATTTCTCAACATGGTGTTTCTTTAGATTGAGAATTGGAAATTAATTTGGGTAATCATTGTCAGTAAAAAGCTTAGGCAAGGGTGAGGGTTACTGTGTAAGTTTACACAGGTAGTATAACTATTATCAATTTAAAAATTTGAATTGGTAAGTCATGTTCAAATTCCAGCCTAGTCAGTTGCCTCTTGAGAATGACCTAAATTCATTTTTTTTTTCTCTGCTACCTCCACAAGCTGTAGGTTTAAATAGCAGGGGAAACTTGGTTCTCTAGCTTTGAGTGACAATCTAAAATGGTTATTCTGATTTCAAAACTGAATAAGGTATTAGGGGAGACAATTTCATTACCTTTTCCAAGATGCACCAGCAACTCACAGATAATAAAGAAAAGGAATGTGTAGAGGGACATGATCATTAATATCCTCTTAGTATGCAGAGTAAATATTTTAAATACTGTACTCAGTAATGAACCTGAGTAGAGGCAATAAGGAAAAATCCTTTACTGTCTGTAAAGAATGTAAGATTATTGAAGTTGTAAGTATGGCATGATTTTTATTTTACATGTGTGAAAGCAATGTGTCATCCCTTCTCAAAACTCTGCAATTATCTGGAAGTTCAAGATTTAAAATTTAAGGGTTTTATACAATTTTTGATTAAATATTTTTGTTTACTTAATGGCTCCAAGAATTCTTTGGATTGTTATTTTTGCTTTTGTTTGCACCATATTTCAGCAGATCCCTTCTACAGCTTTCTTTGTCAGCAATTTTTGTAATAACAAAAGTAATAAAAAGAATGAGCTTTGTCACCAAAAACAATTCTGGAAAGGATAAGGACTCATAGTTACAGAAATTAACAATAGTGATTTGTAATGCAAATGTATTCTGTGGCTGATATAATTTTTTTAAGATGTTTACTCATAGCAATATTTAAATAATTTTGTTATTGTATTGCACTTATAAAATATCAAAAACTTTGTTGCTATGCATTTTAATGTTTGTCTAATCATTTTGAAATATTAAAATAATGATAACAATAATACAGAATAATTGATTTCTATGCCATTACATAGAGATGTACAATTCATCCATCTCTTTGAAATGGACTCTTGGGGAAACAATTGTTCATGGTTTACATGCATGTTTTCATGTATTACTGACAAATAAGTTGCAATTGATTTGTTGTAGAAATATAGGATAATGACTAATATTTCTTTGTTTTGCTTTATTTTTTTTTATAGTATGCGACAACAACTGATGGAAGCACATGATAGAATTGCCAGACTAATGGCAGAAAAGTCTGAGATTAATAAACATTCCCAGCTTGAGGGTCTTCGAAATCTTAAGGTTGGTTTATTAAAAAAATCACATTAATCATTTTCATAATTTTTTCTTTTTTTTTTAATTGAATTAACTACAACTCATAAAGAAAAGAAAGTACTTTGGTATTTGAGTGGGATTTTATCTACTAAATCAATACTGTTAACTTTGTCAAAATTGTTTTAACTTATAAATTATCTGAATCTGTTATCTGTTCTCTCTTTAGTATTGTCTTTTCACTTATGAATCTTTTGAGAAATACTGACTGGATAATAATATGAGAGGCTGCTGTAACCAAGGAAATCATCCCCTGCCCCAAATCTTAATTAGTCAGATTTTGGGGAGTGGTTCAGGCCAAGAACTTTCAGCATCCTTTTGTATAGTTCTTAATGTTCAACCAAAATTGGTACTAATTCATTTCTTGGTACTATTTTACAAAAATGGACCAGCATGTGCAGGTGAAAAGTTTTTGAAAATATTTTTCTTCACTTACCATGGCATATAGCAAGTGTGGTCAAACCGTGACTTGAGTCACATGTGGCTCTTTGACCTTTAATATGCGGCTCGTGGGAATATGTTGGCCAAGCTCCTTTTTTCATCACATAAAAAAGGTAAATAAGAAAAATTTCAAGTTTTATAACTATTTACTGGGTATGGATTTGAGACTACATTGGATTAAAACCTAAGTTTAATGTCAGGCATGAATGCATTAAGCAAGTTTGGCCACCACTGTTATATAGTTTAGAATTAGTTATTCTAAATATTCCCTTTTTCTTTCTTCTTTTTTTAATCTTTCTTCTTTTTTTAATCTTTCTTCTTTTTTTAATCTTCTATTCTTTTTTTAATCTTCTATTCTTTTTTTAATCTTCTATTCTTTTTTTAATCTTCTATTCTTTTTTTAATCTTCTATTCTTTTTTTAATCTTCTATTCTTTTTTTAATCTTCTATTCTTTTTTTAATCTTCTATTCTTTTTTTAATCTTCTATTCTTTTTTTAATCTTCTATTCTTTTTTTAATCTTCTATTCTTTTTTTAATCTTCTATTCTTTTTTTAATCTTCTATTCTTTTTTTAATCTTCTATTCTTTTTTTAATCTTCTATTCTTTTTTTAATCTTCTATTCTTTTTTTAATCTTCTATTCTTTTTTTAATCTTCTATTCTTTTTTTATCTTCTATCCTTATCTTTATCTTTTTTTATCTTCTATCTTTATCTTTTTTTATCTTCTATCTTTTTTTATCTTCTCTCTTTATCTTTTTTTATCTTCTCTCTTTATCTTTTTTTATCTTCTCTCTTTATCTTTTTTTATCTTCTCTCTTTATCTTTTTTTATCTTCTATCTTTATCTTTTTTTATCTTCTATCTTTATCTTTTTTTATCTTCTACCCTTATCTTTATCTTTCTTTATCTTTCTTCTTTTTTAATCTTTTAATCAAAAATTATCAAATTAGGAATTACAAGTATTAATATTCAATTTCACCTGCATACATGTGTCTACTTTTATACAGTCACACCAATTTTCTTTTTTCTTTTAAAATACCTGAAATGGTGATTTTTTTTTTTATTATGCCTAAAAAAGCAGTGTACCTTACAGAATTCAAATAACTATTTTTTTCACTTCTGTCTCTCTTTTTACATTGAATAAAGTGCAATGTTATGTATAAGAGATTAAGCCCAATGTTCTCATTTCAAATATATGATAACAGCACTACATAGTTGAGATTTGGCTAAAAGGAACAAACAACCTTTTTTGATAGTTGGCTAAAAAGCAAAAACAAAAATATTAGACATTGCATGATTACTGCTATTTATTTTTAAAGCTGATTTCATTTGTTAATTAAGAATTAATTCCTTGTACATTTTCTAATATTGACCAAGTTAAATCTTTTCAAACAATTGTACATAGACACTATATAACCTTGACAGTAAATAATAACGTTTCTCTTTTTCTTTTTTCCTTTCACAGGAAGAAGTAACTCGGGAACGACAAGAACTTGAACAAGAAAAGAAGCGAAGAGCTGAATCACTAGAAAAGGCTCGTGAAGAAATGCAAAAAGAATGGGTATGTTGTTTCATTCTTAGGATTCTTAAAATCACCTGACAAAATGGTTCTATTATATTCATATTTACAAACATGGTAATGTGTTGGTTGCTGGAGAGCAAGTTTCATATCACCAGCATCTTCCTCATCACTATTTTCAAACCCTCCAGTGCATTAGCTTCAATTCTGGCATGACACTTTTTTGCAATAGGGTATTATTTATACCCAATCAAACATTATTGTAGGTGTAGTCTTGTTAAAGATAAAATATCTTAAGATGAAAGGCATGTATAGTGTTAATGTTTGTTAGACATCTTTGTGGATAGAATATATCATCTGTATTATCATAACAAAAAGAACACTTACACTCAGAATCAAAAAAAAGACAGCTGAAATTTCCTGGACACATAATGAAGAAGGTGGGCTTAGAAAACTTAACTCTTACAGGGCATATTGAGGGCAAGAGATAGAGGAAGGCGGTGGGCCACTTACCTGACAAGGTTGTGTGAATGGATGACAGAATGGGGTGGTGAGAGGCTTAGCAAAGCAACAAATGCTGCTATGGGCTACAAGGGACAGGAGGTTGGGAGAGCCATGACCACCTACGTCCTGAAGAGGCATGCCACATAGCAGAAGACAGCTGGTAATGTTTCAGGTTAGAAGCTGATAAGTGTGGAAAAATATGTTCTCTCTTCCACTATATACTCTACTTTCATGTAGAAGAAAAAAAAGGTAGAAAATATTACAGCAGTTTCCAAGAATAATACTTCAAATAAAATATTATTGACATTCTTCATCTCAAAAATGAAATGCAAAAATAATTAATATGACAGTTAATGTATACTTTAAATTGTTGAAACACAGCTTTATCGGATTGTAAATTATAGCTGAGAGTATAAATTTTTAGTTAGGGAGTTGTCCGTCATATGACAGTGTTTTAATGTGATAGATTTGATTGTACATTCCGAAACTATAATGTCTGAAATAATAACAATAATGATACAGAAGTGCTGAATTAGCAATCTAATGTTGCCTTTGTAGTCTTGTGTCAGTCATTTGTTAATATTAAAAGTAGTCCTGGTGGAATCAAACCCTCTTTTGACCTGATTAGAATATAAAAAGTTTTTGAACAACAAAACTAGCAATTTCTGGGATGAGGAGTTATCATTGCGTTTGGCTTACAGTCACATCACATTGAAACATTGGTTCCCCTATGATCACCAAAGTTAAGCAGCATTGGGTGACCACTTGGAAATACCAGGTGCTCTAAGCTTGAATTTGTGTGTAATGGATAATGGCTCAGAGTTGTTAATTAAAGAGCAGAGTTCCAATTTCAGTTGGGTACATTATATTCACTTATATGCAAATTCACTTGGGAAATGTATGAATCCATCTCTTCTCCTCCCAGCTATGGGTTAATTAGTAAAGCTTGTATCACTAAACCATTATCTTCAAAAATAAAATAAAATTGCATAAATATTTAGATTTTAGCATTAAATAACCCATAAAGATTGATATGCTGCTAATTAAAACCAACCAGCATTATCCTCATCTTTGTTGTTGTTATCACATTTTGACTGTTGTGCCTTCCAGATCAATATACACCTGATGAAGGCTGGAGGAGACAGCAGCCGAAATGTGATAACATGAGAGGAAGACAATAGACTGAATGTAAATAGTGTAAATAGTAAAACTGGCAATGTTAATTTTTCACAATTTCTGTTGAAATGGATCATTATTTACTTTATCTTGCTCTATAATTTCTCTGAAAGCAGTAATTCTGTTCTCCGAAACCAAAACAGAGTAAGGCATGTTTTGGTCATTGCAAAGCAATAGATACTAACATACATACAGTTCCATGCAAATGTCTTTGCTCACTTTAAGCAATTGCAAATTTTTAATAATTGATAGCTTATAAGTCGATATTTGCTATTGTGTTTTCTAGAGATGAAACCTTGGCTCCATTGAAGTCATTTCTATGCCTAATTATTATATTTTGATCCAGGGGTTAAGGATTCTGAGTGAAAAGAGGAAGATACAAGCTATGCCCAAAAATGGTCATGCAAAATTTTTTGGTCACTGTACCATTCTTTCTTTTATTTCTTTATTTATTTATTTCTTTATTTATTTCTTTATTTCTTTCTTTCTTTCTTTCTTTATTTCTTTCTTTCTTTATTTCTTTCTTTCTTTATTTCTTTCTTTCTTTATTTCTTTCTTTATTTCTTTCTTTCTTTATTTCTTTCTTTCTTTATTTCTTTCTTTCTTTATTTCTTTCTTTCTTTATTTCTTTCTTTCTTTATTTCTTTCTTTCTTTATTTCTTTCTTTCTTTATTTCTTTCTTTCTTTATTTCTTTCTTTCTTTATTTCTTTCTTTATTTCTTTCTTTATTTCTTTCTTTCTTTATTTCTTTCTTTCTTTCTTTATTTCTTTCTTTATTTCTTTCTTTCTTTATTTCTTTCTTTCTTTATTTCTTTCTTTCTTTATTTCTTTCTTTCTTTATTTCTTTCTTTCTTTATTTCTTTCTTTCTTTATTTCTTTTTTTCTTTATTTCTTTTTTTCTTTATTTCTTTCTTTCTTTATTTCTTTCTTTATTTCTTTCTTTATTTCTTTCTTTATTTCTTTCTTTATTTCTTTCTTTATTTCTTTCTTTATTTCTTTCTTTATTTCTTTCTTTATTTCTTTCTTTATTTCTTTCTTTATTTCTTTCTTTATTTCTTTCTTTATTTCTTTCTTTATTTCTTTCTTTATTTATTTATTTCTTTATTTATTTCTTTATTTATTTCTTTCTTTATTTCTTTCTTTATTTCTTTCTTTATTTCTTTCTTTATTTCTTTATTTCTTTCTTTATTTCTTTCTTTCTTTATTTCTTTCTTTCTTTATTTCTTTCTTTCTTTATTTCTTTCTTTCTTTATTTCTTTCTTTCTTTATTTCTTTCTTTCTTTATTTATTTCTTTCTTTATTTATTTCTTTCTTTATTTATTTCTTTCTTTATTTCTCTCTCTCTCTCTCTCTTCCCCCTTCTCCAATAACATCTCTCACCTCCCCCCACCACTCATATAGCAATAGCTAAGAAACTTGGAATTTCAAGAAGTAACATTTCAGAAATCATGTCAGTTTCAGCACCACTGAAAATGCTTCGGATCGACCAAGGTATGGTCACTCTAAAAAGCTTAATTTCCAGAAGTTATTGTACATTTTTTTCCATATGATTATAGATATTTTTCTGTTTTAAAAACTCTTGGTCTAATGTGTGGTGGCTAAAAAAAGTCATGCAGCCACTTTTGGGAGTTGTTTCCTATCTTCTCATTCATGACCCCTACTACAAACTATGATAATTAGGTATTGAAATGATTCAAACAGGGACAATGTTTCATCTGTAGAAAATGTGGTGCGAAAAATCCATTTACAATCTAGTAATTATAAAAAAAAATCATAGTCAATGACCCTGTGTCAGTGACCAAGATGAACCTTCAAGTTAGAGGACATTGGCTCTGGTTTGACCTGGAGAGTTATGGGTTTTGCCAGGTCAACTTGACCAAGGCACATTATGCATGAATGAATACCTTTCTGGATTTCAACTCAAATATGTGTAGTGAACTGGTCAGTTTCTCGGTTGTACAGTGACCCTACAACCACCCTTGGTCATGGGACTGATGGTGACAATAACTTGTAAATTCCAAAATAATTTTGATTTGACATTATCTCTTGACAAACTTGGAACCAAAATCTTCACTTGTTCACAGGAGTAATTTTACTTTTTTTTTTTTTTTTTCCTCCTTTCACTCTTAACCAGGATGACATAAGGGCCCAAAAGGACGAACTTCATCGAAAAAGGGAAGTTTTCCAGAAGCAGTACGACCTCTGGGAAGAATATCGATTCAATGGCACCGCTGGACGAAGCCAAAATTTAGCAGAGAAATCTCAGAACCTTGATGCACATGGCACAAACCACAACACAGGACACAGTCCGATTATGCACAAACGCTCTGCTTCAGCTGAACTCTCTAGCCAAACACCTGATGATTACATGTCATCGGGCAAAGACCTGAAAGAGTTAAGCAAGCAGCAGCAACACCGCAGTTCAGTCGGCAACCTTCATCACAAGCCAATCCCAATGCAGCTATATAGTGCAACCAACGAGCAGCGGGTGAGTGAGAAGATGAAACAGCATTTACCCCTTCAGTTGGCCAATACTGGAAATTCTGCTACTCTGCCCACCACAGGGAAGAGTACATCTGGAATATCTCAATCTCAGCAGTCGGGATTGAACCGTGCCGGACTTGGACGATCTGCATCAAACACCTCATTTTCCCTAGTCAGGGAGAACAGCAGTCTGAGCCAGGTAATGAAGCTGGCTGAACCTTGTCGGTCTGCTCCCAAAGAACGGGCTCAAAGTCACCCGCAAACCGGAATCTCTAAGTCAGATCAAAAACAGTTATACTTTTAGAATCATTAAGGTAAGCTTGCCCTTCATGTACAAGTGTATATTTATATATGCAATAGGTTATATTCATTTACTAAGATTACTTTGGCACAAGGCCACAGGTATAGGGTGCTTGGTGAGGTTTGAACGCTGCTATGCTAGCTTACTAATAATTACTCTATGGTTAGGTATATATTTTTTATTCAGGTTAAGGTTCAATAAGACACAAGGGATAAAGCCCCAGATGATGATAAAATTCACTATAGTTCTGTGAGGTTAATTTGTTCCTAGTTCATATGCAGATGATTTAATGAATAGTGACTTGGCAGGAGAAATCGGAGAGTCTAATTCAAATTCTAGTCTGATTTGTAATATTAACTTATGTGCAAATGCCTTTGGGAAAGGTATGAATACATTTTCTCTCCCAAGCTATGGATTAATTAGTAGAACTTGGATTTGGAAAAATCATTATTCTCAAAAAAAATATTGTTAATGCAATATTCACTTGCAAAAACAAAAAAAAAAATTCTTACAATCCAAAATGTTTTGGCTTTAAATAATCCACAAAGGATTGATAATCTATGAAATACCAAATCAGTCAATCGACAGCTTACTCGTAATTACACTATGTGAATGCACCAGCAGTAGTTTGTTAAAATTATATTTGAATATGGCCTATGCTAAAACTGAAGCACAACAAACATGTTAGGTTCAAACTTTTAGCATAAACTGCTAAACTTTCTCTTAATATTATGTTTTAATCTGTTAAGAAGTATTGAGTCATAAGTAATGTTCATTTTTGAGAACCAGGTTTAATGACATGCATGAACCTAACTACTAATCATACTAACTACTAAGTACACTTACATATATAGTTTTTCCATGTCAATTTGGCTTATAAAAAGAAATTAAAAAAAAAAAAAAAAAAAAAGTTTACTCCCCCTCCTCCTCCTCCTCAAAAAAAAAAAAAACATTATGAATTACAGAAGAGTAGTTAGTGAAGTATTACCTCTATGCTTAGAATATTGCAGCTACATATGGTCTGGTGCTTCTGCTATATATTTAGAGATTCTTGATAAAACCTAAAGAAGAATCTGTAATATTATTGGTCCTAACCTCTTCACTATGGTACCTAGACTTTATGAATTTAAGTACAGTATTAGATTGGCAACAAGATCTCATCAATTTACAGTTGAGTTGGTTAGATGTCACCATAAGTTCTATGCTAACAGTTTCTTTTTTTTATTAGGTTGGCAAAAATAATGACGTAATAATGTCGTTTTTTGACGTATTTTTTAACGTCAAAAAACGACATTATTACGTCATTATTTTTGCACCAACCTAATAGTAATTTTTGCTTGAGGAACACTTTTCTGGCTCCATGCTTTCCAGCCAACTTTGATCTTCAAAATTTCAATTGCAATGTCAAGTATTAGCTTCTGTCTTCTTGATTACTCTTCTGTTGTTCTTACTCCTTTATAACATTTTCTGTTTTCTCATTCTTTCATACCCAGTTACCCCTTGTCTTAGTGGCTTTACTTCTTGCATGGGATTAATTCAATTTAAAAAAAATTTTTTTTGATTTTTAAGAAAAAATTTAATCTTTCTTTTTTTTTTTTTTTTTTTTTTTCCTTTTTTTTTTTTTTCTTTCAGGTTTTTGATTAAATCTCTACCCTGGCTTGTCTGAAGGACAGCCTCAACTTGCTCTCCTGATTGCCTTAGCTTCTGCTGTCATTACCAACCAGTGCCTGATTTGTGGTCTTTGGTGGCTACTGTCAGGGATATAATCTGCTGGCCATAGGAGGAGAGGCTCAGCAGGATGATGGAGACAACAACATCATTAAAAACTGCTAAGAGGACAAAAAACAAAATACCAGCACTTTTTTTTTTTTTTTAAACAAGGAAGAATAATAAAGTGATAAGATTTTATTTGCAGTGGTTGGGGGGGATACATTGAAAATAATTTTTTTAAATTGAATTTTCAAGGCATTTAAAACTTTTATCAAAAACTTGGATTCTCTAAAGTTAGTTGGGAAGGGGGGGATCATGGGAGAAATAATCTGGACATCAAAGCAATGTGTAATTTACCTTGTTTTAAGTTATTGGTAATTATATAATTTGTTCAGGTAAAGTTAAATTTATTTTAAATAGTTTCAGAATTACTCAATATGGAAACAATAAAAGATAGAATTTTATAACTGTACCCTTTCCCTCAAAACTTACGCAGCCTACTTGTTGATTTCAAACTGTCTTAATGTGTTAGTCACCTTTTTATTAAGACAAATGTCAAAATTACCCAGTGATATTTCTTTTATAAATAATCAAAGATATTTTTAAATATTCCCTTTGAGAGAGTGGGGGGTGACAGATAATTAAGTGGTTGGCAGGGAGTTGGTTGGGAGGGGGTTCAATCTGTAATAAGAAATTGATTTTTAAATTTTTTTTTTTTTTCCTTTAAGTAACTATATATAATTAGACACAAACACAAAGTGACTTAATTTTTAAAGGATGATAAATTTAATTTTTTTTTTTTTTTTTTTTTTAAATAATTAAACTTGGTGCTTAGTATTTCTCTAAGATATTCTGGAACTCTTGTTGCAGTTTATGAACTTTTCATAGTTTGATTTAAAAAAAAAAATTATGTGTAAATATAAGATGTGTATAATGATAAATAAAAAAAAAATAATAAATGTAAAATCACTAATTAACCTGTCATTTACTGCAGCCATAATTAATCATTACAGTGGCTCTCTGCCTAAGCTGTGATGTTTTAGGCATATACCTACTGTGCCTCGCATTTTAACATGCTTTGACTAATTGGGTCAGTTAAACTTGGATTTTTAAAACCTTTCGTTTTCATTGAGAAAAGACCAAAAGTTTCTTAGAAAAATAAATTGCAGTTTTTATTTTAATTTTCATTTTACTTTATTTTTTTATGTTTACATGCCTTGAACTGAGATTGACTTTGTTCAAAGATCAAAATTTGTAATTAATCACTTGACAACATGAAGATAAAACAAGGATTTTTAGTAGAAAAAGAAATTGAATTTGTTCCAATTGAAATATTTATTATAAGAGTGAGGGTTACCTGCAAGAACTGTGATAGTGTGCCATAAAAAAAAAACAAAAAAAAAATTGTTTGTGACCTACTGTTTATAGTATATTGGTTGGATTGTTTGTTTTTCTTTTTTTAATCAGCTGCCAGCTAGCATTTTTATCAGTCAGCCATTGGTAACCTGGTTATTTAAAAAGGGTCAGGGGAACAAGTGCAAAGCTGAAACATTTTAATATGCATTTAAAAGTTGCAAAGAAATGTTCTATGAATGAAAATGTCTTTCAATTCTTAAAACTCCATTTTATCTCTTCATGTATAGTATTTTCAGCCCTACACACACATGCACAAGAGCCATTGTAATATAGACGTTAATCTAAAGCTCCCTCTCTTAACTGATCTTTTTATTTTCCCTCTGTGTGAAATTCTAATGATTTGAAAAACAAAATATGGCTATGAAGAGTTGGGCAGGGGTAAATCTTTCATACCCAACACTTATTTTTTTTCTGGTATTTGTAGCACTTGAGAAGTGACACAAACTCATTGTCTCTTTTGCTGCAGTTGGGGTGGGGGTCAGGATGGTACATTATCATTCAAACATTTCAGCTGCTAACAATAGAATACTCACATAGCATAAGCCTTTATACAATGAAGCAAAGATAGTCCACTTGAATTCATGTTGAAAATGTCTCATTGACTTTTTGCACAGGAAATGTTACCCAAAAAGATGATTGAGGAGGTGAGGCAGTTAAATGTATACAGAAGTGCATACCTGAAGCTATAAAATTCTATACATGTCATAATTGGCAGGACATAAAAAAGTAAAAAAAAAAAAAACACATACATAAAATTGAAAATCTTTTGCCATTCAAAGCCGTTGAGTGGTTTACTCATTTAAAAAAAAAAAAAATAAAAAAAGTTTGTCAAAAACATAAATCATTGGTAAATGTTTTGTTTTAACCACTTTCAAAATTGTTTAGATAAATCTTTTATTTGCCTTTCTTGCTCAGAAACGAAGTGCAGTTTGAATTCTTTAAGTGCATAGAAAACTATAATCATTTTTATTCTTTAGGATTAAAAAAAATAATTTAGAAAAGCTTGTGTTGAATAACTGAAGATAAAGAAATAATTTTTACTGATGTTTTTGTATCTGATGACTCTAATGTTGCAAATTATGTAATAGAACATTTCAAGATATTTTCATCTTCAGCTTGGTTATTTTATATTTTTAATCGATTAAAAACATGATTAATTTATATGAAAGGTAATAAGGTATTTTTTTTCTTTTAATTTGTAATTAAATTTTAAATTATTTGAAAGCTAAATAAAAATTTAGACTTAAAAAAGATAAAGTGACATTTATGCTGAACTGAACATTGGCTCATGGGTCATCTCAGTGCTTTTGTAATCTAGGCATGAAAAGTCAATGCCAACCCGTTGAATCTTAGGGAATTTTGAACCAACCTATTACTATTTAAATTCCATGTAATACACTTCCAGTGACCAATATACCATATGAATTATTGGTATTGATTGTACAGAAATAAAGATGAACCATTTCTTTATTCTTTGAAAAATATGTTTATATTCTTAAAGAAATAATTTTTTTTCCATACAGCCTTAACTATAATAGATATATTTTTGCTAAATTCTAAATGCTTTTGTAAAAATCATTAATTCAATCTTTTGTTAGATTTCAGCTACATTCATTAACTTTATAGAGATAAGCCTTTGAATAATCCCCCCCCCAAGAAACTTAACCGTAACAAGTGTGAAAATTTAAATTTTTTTTTTTTTTTTTTATTTCTTAGTTTTATTAATTTTAAATATATAAAACAATGTTTTGTCTCACCAAAATATGCACAAATTTTTTTTTTTTTTTAATCATTTCACCTGATGCAAGGAGTTACTGAGTGAGAGAATATGAGAAAAAAATCATTAAGGAGAGGGAACAATATAAGGACAGATGTTAAAACAGAAGGTAATGATTGACATTGCATTTGAAGAGTTTCACAAGCAAGAAGTGCGAGTGGAGAAACTGTTAGCATAGAATTTACATCTTGCCATTTCAACTGCAAAATGACGAGGACCTTGTCAAGCTAGTACTGTGCTCAAATGCATAAAGTCTAGGTACCACAGAGCAAAGTTTGCCAGAACAATTGCCATAAAAATATTTATAGGAAAGTCACAGGGAAGCTGTTACAGCAGTGGAAAAATGATGGATGCCGGGTCAAGACCAATAACATTGCTGATTTCTTTGAATTTTATCAGGAATCTCTAAATACATAGATAATTGGTAATTTAATTGAAAGTTAGTTACACATTTTATAATAAAGAACAAAGATCCTAATAAATATCTTGTAATTTTAATAATTCTTTTCTAATTTAAATAGAAAAAACGAAAACATATAGAATTTTTGAGCTTTTTGGACCTGCAAACAAAAGTATAAATATCAGCTTTTCATATTAAATTTTATGCTGCCGCTTTATAATAATTTTCATATTTAATGTATGTAAATTTAACTATCATGGGTCAGAGGAGGTAACATTGATTGTAAGAGTTAAATTTTAGGTGTCATCATCTGTGATTCCCAAAAAGAGTATATACATTTTGTGGAAAGTTGTGTGTGTATGTGAGAGAGAGAAAGAAATGTTTTAAATTAATTTAAATTGTATCTGATTTTAGAAGAATGGATTTTTTAAAAAGAAAACTTTTAGAATTTATTTTTGTAATTTGTAAAGTTTTCATTTGGGTGGCTGACCACTCATAAAAAGTTGATATTCATGAATGGCCTATATAAATTTCAATTCTTTGCATTATTCATGGGTATTACTTCCTCTTCCACTATAAATGGCAGCTGCAGTAGTTTAACTTCTAATTTCAATTAAGGTTGTTTTAGATGTTACTATAGCAGGATGTTGCAACACAACTGTGAAATTTAAAGACATCATTTGGTGATAAGTTGTCTGCAGTAGCATGATAACGTTTTGCTCAGTGAACAAAGTCACCTACAGAATGTTAAAGGTTTCAAAGCATCTTTCTATTCTTCTTTCAACATCTCAAGAAGCAGAAAAAGAATATTTAAAAAAAAAAAATAAATAAATCCTACATTTTTAACTGATATTTTGATTGCCTCTTTATTTTTTCATCTACTGAAAAATGTGTTAAAAAAAAAAGGGAAAATGCAAATTTAATCTCCTCCAAAGATGTACTCTTTTTCTCAATTGTTTTTAATGGAACTTTTAATTTAAAAAGAAAAAAAAAATTCTGTACAAATATGTAAATGATGTATATAACACACAAATAATTACGATATTAAATAACTTTAAATTGAAGATTAAATTGAATAACAGTGAAATTTGAAGACGACTATATTATTTGGAGTTTTAAAAACAAAGTATTTGGCAAGGATATAAGTTCAGCAGGGGCATCTTCATTGACTATGGAATGAATGTTCATTCCATTTAATAATGACTTTCTCACCTCTCTCATTGATTTCTCTTTTGCCCTTGTTCCCTCTCTAAAATATAGGGTTCAGCTTGGCAACATCAGAGATTTTATTGCCTACTTGTTCTATCCCCAGGGGGAGGGGGAGAAAAGATTTTAAATGAATTTTATATATATATATATATATAGCACATGAATTACATACACACACATATACATTTTTTGGGGTATGTATGCATGCAAGTATGTATGTAATATATAACCCCCATCCACACATTATGTGTAAGTAAGAGGTGTATACTTGTACACATAATAGCATATATAAATGTTATACTTGTATTTATATATGGCTACATTTGTTAGGTGTGTGTGCATGCACATGCACCCATGTATGTTATACAAGATGTGTGTATACACACACACACACACACACAATTATACACGCACACACACACATTGTCATTTCAGTTGGCAGTAGTGCTATTTGCCATGTGAATAAAATTGTTGTCATCCTTAAAATGTGTTGATAATTTTATTTTTGTATATTTTTCTGGCCAGAATAAGAAATGTACACCCTAATTCTATCATTTAAGTGCTTTGGAAATATCTATTATTTTTAGTTTAGTCTGTAACTATGAAAAGAGGCAGTAACATATTTAATCACATTTGAACAATGTTGAAAATTAATTCAGTTTGGTTATGAAGGAATATTCACAAGACCTTTTTATGCCTCTTTTGAACCTTACAGTGAATAAGCATTCTAATGTTTCTCTCATAACTTTCATAAATGATTTTTCAGTAGAATGCTTTATTGATAACTGGGCTTTGAATACACAGAAACATTTACACAATTTATATATTCCATTTTTTTTAGCATTGTTTCTTTTGATCTATTGCTGGATCAATTGGATTCCTATATTCCCTTTAAAAATATACATTAAAATATTTTCATTAGAATTACCATAGCACTTATGTTTTCTGTTCTTAATGTATGTTGCCTTGTCCTGTTATGGACAACAACAACAACACCTGCTCTGCTGGACATACAAATGTGTATTCTGTGTTTCAATGTTTTAAGAACTTTAAATGAATAATATGTTGATCCCACCATATACGCAGCATTACCTTTTCTTTTATGGAGCTCAGAATTTTAGGGTTTGGTTGTGAAGATTTATCTTTGTCAATGCAGTGTTTTTTTTTTTGTTGTTTTTTTTAATCATTTCACCCCAAGCAAGGCAATAATGCCACTAGAATAGAGAGAGTTATAGAGAATGAGAAAATGGGGAGGATTGAGGAAAGGACAAAAAAAGGAACAGGGTTCAAGAAGACAGAACATTACATTTAAATTTTTTGAAGATTGTAGTTATCAAGGAAGCAAGAAAGAGGGAGTTCAACATGTGAAGTATGCGGGAGGGGACTGTTAGAGCAGAAGTGGCAGTTGCATCTAGCTAGTTTAACAGTAAAATGGTGAGACTTGGTTGCCAATATAGTAGCATGCTTAAATTGATTTAGTTTGTGCATGGGGGGAGGGGGAGCTCATCCAAGCAGTCGCCATGAAAATATTTGTATAAAAGACCGTGGGGAAACAACATGTTGGTGAGAAAGTGACTAGAGACGAGATGCCTGGTCAGGATCACTTGTATTGCAGACCCTTCTCTGGATTTCATGAAGAATCTGGAGATGTACAGGAGGAGTGCCAGACCAGATATCGCAACAGTATTCAATGCACGGACACATGGTGGGTTTATAAATGTGCAAGATGGATTCTGATGAGAAAAATATTTTGGCATATAACACAGTGAACAAACTTTCCATGCAGCAGATGTAGCATTTGACTTGATATAGTCATTCCACTTCATATCAGTGGAAAATGTGAAGTCAACAATGCTTAGTGTTGCTCTCCTGGAGTTCAGTATCAAAAGGTTCTCTGTGGTGATTAAATGAAAGCAGTTTTATTTTGGAAGCATTGAAATTTACAAGCCATTTCTTGCCCCAGTTAACCACTGATTGGAAGTCCTTTTCAAGAGCAGTTGCCAGGTTTAATTTTTTAAAATCTGTTGGATTTGCTATTAAGACAGGAGTAAATGGTAGTGTTACTGCATAAATACCTAGTTTGGGAACTGATGACATCAGGGTGATCATTGATGAAGATCAAAGACTAGTGTTGGTCTAAGGATAGTGATTGTTGTCATATATGATTCATTTTTTTCATCATCTGTTATGATACATGAAGGAACAAGTCTATTGCGAAAGAAATTTGTTGCTATAGATAAACAATATGCTTTGTTCATTTTCCTAATGGTTTTTGGAACCCAAACACTTTGCTTGCTGACTTTATCTTTTCTAAGTGTTGGTATATGGTACTTTTGTTAATTCCTGAGTACTTTGCCAGGGATTACTTCCCACTAATGACTTCAGCATCTTCATCATCATAAGTCCAATGAACGTCCTGGCTTGCGTTCATCTTCCAATGACATTTCTTCTCCAGAATGAAATTTTGTAAACTAGTTTTATACTTGCTAGTCAATTATAAGACTTTGACCATAAATGCTACTCTCTTTTTCTTTATTTTTTTCTTTTAAATAGATGTCTTCATAGAGTTATTCCCTTGCTTAAACTCCTATAAAATTATAATGTAAATGCACTTTCAGTCACTTCAGTGATGTGCTTAATAAATTTATTCTTTAATCCACCATGTATGCTATCACAATGGTGCAAAATCTAAGATATGTTAATGTACTGCAAATTTATTCTTAACTGACTATGTAGGATTAGCAGTTAGGATGATATATTCATCATTACAATTGGAAAGTGCCTGAAAATCATATCATGGGCTAAGCCAAACCTTATGAGTGAAATTGATTAGACAGAACTATTTGGGATCCGTTGTTGGTTGTGCTAGCACAAAGTCACAAATCATTGTGACTGAGGGTTTGAGAATATTTGCCTGGCCTTGTTCAGACTGTTGGTCATGCCAGATAATGTTATCTCTTCCAGAAATTGCAACTGAGCAAACCACTCAGCATACGTGCAGTATAAAACACAGGTGGGTTCTGTGGTTGTTAAACAAAAATGTGCCTGAGCAAGCATTTGCAATAGAGATTGGATAACCACCTTCGTAGACAAGCATACTCAGATGTGAATGCCCAGCCACCATCTCTCTCACACACATTCTAGTTGTCTGAAGATCACAAGACTGAAACTAGTAATGACTGTCCTTTAACTGTTGACATTGTGAAACATTTTTTGTTGTCTAGATAATCTGGGCATTGCGCACTTTACTGAGTAAGGTCTTTGCCTTTTGGTCTTTCTTTTCTTTTCCTTTTTTTTTTTTATTTATTTTTTTTTGGGGGGGGTGTTCTTAAGTTTTCTGGCAAGCTGTCTGTTGGTCACACCAATATAGTTGTTTTTTTCTTTTAGTAGCATATATATATATATATATATAATATATATATATATATATATATATATATATATATAGTGTGTGTGTGCTTGTAACATAGCATAATAAACTCTGATGCCAAGTTTGTAATCATATTATTGTCAGTATTTTTAAACTACCTGGCACACATGTAGTAATACAACCTCCCCTTTGACATGTGACAGTTTAATATATATATATATATTTTTTTTTTTTTTTTTTTTTTTTTTTTTGCAATAAATGCAAAACGGGAAATTATATCAGTCAACCAAATATGGAATGTCACCTCTTCTGTTTGATACTTTTCTTACAATGATTAAAGACGTCAATTTCAGTGTAGCTGCACATTTCAGCAACTGGATCATGGTATTGATAATGTTAGATGCAACTTCATTGAAATGCCAAAAGTCTGAGTTAAAATAACATTTTTAAAATAAATTGGCACATTTTAGGTTTTAATAGGAATTTAAGCATACTCCATGAATACAGTTTCCACACAAAAGCTCTCTACAACCCTAATCTGGTCATATAACAAACCCAAAACTATTAGATTTCATCAGTAATACAGGGTATGGCAGAAATAATACCTTCCATATAATAGTAAGAAATTAGTGGCAGTGGTGTTTTCATCTATCTTATCATTATGTGGGTGGTATTTCTGCCATACTTTGTAAATTTTTTTTTGGGGGGGGGGGTGAAAAATCCCTTGCAATTTACTCTTCAAAACAGTTTTTCTTTTATGACTCATTGGGAAACGACACAGGTGTTTCTGAAAATTCTGAATTTTAACATCTTTTCTTATTATGCTTCTATTTGGCCTATAGGCCTACTAATATACAATAAATATTATTCTTTTTCTTATCATTGTTTTTTTTTTTTTTTATCTGTTGAATTTTTATTATTGGCTTACTGTATCTACTTTATATATATATAATCACACATACACACCTTGGTAAAAGTCAAGCCCAAAATGTCAAAAGTATAAAGCCTTTAAATAGAATGAAGATTGATAGTGCAGAGAAAAAACTGCAAATGCTGTGAAAAGAAGCTATACTGAAACTTACAAGATTCTAAATGGCAGAAGGAATTCTTGTTTCTCTCAGCTGTAAAGAGAATAGGTTACTGTGTTGAAAGAGGTAATATTACCAGAAAGAATTTGGGAATCCCAAAGCTTCTTCAGAGATCAGTCCCATGTCTGGATATGGCCATAGGGTCACTGCACAACTGAACATCTGATCAGTTTATTCCATATATCAGGCTTGAAAGCTGGAAAGGTATTCATTGATGTTTTGTGTCTATGACAAACCTGCTAAAGCCTTTCTTTCTCCAGCTCAAACCACAGCCGACATATTCCAAGTTGAAGGCTTGCTTTGGTCACTGGCTTCAGTCTAGGAATCCTTCTACCTAATAATACAATTACTGCATTGGCTGCATACATAGCTATGATATAGAGCCTGATCTACTCTATTTTGACCACTTACTAAAATTTAATTCTCAAAGATGGGAGGAGATACTGGTTAAAAATGTCACCAGAATTTAAGACCTCAGAAAACAAGATTGTTTCAAGAGTAATAACTACGAGGTCATCATGTGTCTTGTGTAGTCTGAATGTGTTAGGAAGCCATTGTATAAACATCAGAATATGGAAAAAGGCAATAATGCCACGAAAATGCAAGGGGTTACTGAAAGTGAGAGAAAATGTCTGAGGAGAAATAATAAAAGGACAGAAGATGGCAACTGATGATGCAATTTAAATTTTTGAAGATCATAGCAGGAAGCTGGAAGAGTTCCATAAGCAAAAATATGAGACTATTAGAATATAACTTAGGTTTCATCATTTTTATTGTTAAAATATCTAGAAGCAAGCCTAATTGCTGCACTTAAATACGTGAGGTCGAGGTACCAAAGTGGAAAGCTCAGAACAATTACCATGAAAATATTTATAGAAAAGACCACGTGGAAAAGTAACGGAAGAGAAGCTGCCAGGTCAGGAATAATAACTTTACAGTTTCTTTGGTTTTTGTCAAGAATCTCATTGTATAACAGTTACACCAGACCAGATATGACAGAAATAGAGAATCTGGATTTCATTCATATGGTGATGTCCCAGAAAGTTGTCTTTGAAGATCTGGTAGGAAATGCAATAGTGGCTGCTTGTCTTCCACATTCAAGAGCTGTCATGATGAAAGCATTTTCAGCAGGTGTTACTGGTGAGTTCTTGTATTTGCTGCATGCCTTCAGGACATAGATCCTATCTCGTGTGACATTTAGCAGTACTTTCTCCCTTTGCTAAGGTCCCCAACCCCTGTTCTGCCATCCATATTGCTTTCTTCTCTCTCTTGCCCCCAGTATACACTTTGAGGGTTAAGTTTTCTAAGCCCTCCTTACTCATTAATTCAAGGAATTTCAGCTTCTCTTCCTGATTCTGAGTATGTGTATTTTCTGTTGCCATTTTCTTTAAGATTTCCTCATTGCTTACCCACTCCATCCATGAAATTTTCAGTATCCTTCTGTAGAACCACCTCTCTGTTGCCTTCAGTTTTTCCTAACCAATGGGGAGATTATCCAGCATTCACTGCCATATAAGAGGATGGATGTCACATAGTAAACCAGCATTCTTTTTTTTTTTGCTTTTAACAGAATACATTGTATTTGTCTCTGGTAAGTTTTCAATGAAAAAATACTATAAAAAAAGTAGATAATATATTTTAACAGAATTTTTTTTTTTTCTATGAAATTGCTTTTTCAAAGCATACGAATAACTTTTTGTCTGGATATTAACAACCAAAGAAATTAAGCTAACATAGAATGTTGGAAATGATAAATATTTTGATCAAAATATCAATGTCTTTGAAGATCTGGTAACAGGTTCAGCCAGTTTTTATCCCCACTGCACTATTTCCATAACAAAAGAAGTATATTAAAACTTGACACTAAAGTAGATTGATCAAAAATTTTATGGAAATAATTTTTGAAGATTAACATTATTTTTCCTCAAGGAAAGAATCGAAAAAAATCGATTTTTTATTTTATTTATTTATTTATTTATTTTGTGTGATTATAGAAAGCTGGGGAAAGGGGAATCTTGTTCATAATATTGATGTCGACCCTTACTTTTTAGAGTTATTAAACATAGCTGTTAATTTCAAATATCAAGTTTGAAACTGCTTACATCACTGATTTCTGCAATTTTTCTATTGAAAAAAAAACGTTATTTATTTTTGTCAATAAAAGAAAATCTATTCCAGATTAGTAATGAGTAGCAAAAGTACTATTTTTATTAATTTTAAAAGTTTTATATTTGTTAAATTTACGTTGTGGAAATCATTGGAGGGGGGGGGGGGCAGTAGAGTAAGGGAGACAATTTATCAAACAAACCTTTGAGAGTTATTTCCCTTAAACAGCTGTGCTAACCATTAATGATTTGTGTGTGTGAGAGAGAGAGAAAGGAGTAATCTATCGTGAACCGCAATATGTTATACCAATTTGTATGGCAATCAGCCAAAATAATCCTTTTCTCGAACCACTCTTAATACAATAGCAGGCTACATGATAGATCTCCAGTCATGAGATATTAACAAATTATACTTTCTGAACACAAATTTAAGAAAAGAAAACAACCAATATTAGTCTTACATAATTATTGAGCACCCAGTGAGGATCAACATTAAGCATTCTTTCAAAGTGTAGCAGCACCAAATGTCTATGACAATGTCAAATGCATTATCATCAACAAAGAGGTCAAAGAACCAGAATAATTTCACTTTGACTTATTGAAATTATAAAAAACAGCAGGAAAAAATATTATGCTAAAAAATTAAATAATTCTATTAAATACCACTTTTGTCCCATAAGAATTGTTACTTTTAGTATGTGAAATGAGTATGCAAATGTAACAACTATTATGGGACAGATGTTACTAAATAAAAATAGTGCCTTTGTCCCATAATAATTGCTAGCTTTTAGTGTATGAAATGTGTAAACAAATGTAACAATTATTATTTACACTATATTTGAACTATTTTTCTCATCTTTGTTGTTGCTATCACAACGTTTTTGTGCTCTCTTACCTTCCTCTGGGTAACCTACAAGGAATTCTGAAATGTGTACTTGGACTCATTGGGAACAGGTGAGCAATAACTGAGCAGTACTAAAAATAAGAACTAGACTATATCCCTATACATAGGCAGTGGAATGAGTACAATCTGTCTCCATTGATTAAATAAAGGGTTCAGTTCAGAATTCTCTGTAGGTTACTCAGATCAATATACACCTGATGAAGGCCAGGAGGCACAACTGCCGAAATGTTGTGATAATAACAAAAAAGATGAGTCTAAATAGTGTAAATAATGATAACTCCTTATCCCAGAAATTCTGACAGAATTATTAAAAGACAAAGGTGGAAATAAATAATAAATTATCATTTAATAAATGATTTAAATTGACTTGAACAAGGCCAAATGATCTTTGTTTTTTCTTTTTTTTACATTAAATAATTAATATAAATTATAATAAAAGGAAAATTGTTTTGTTTGTACTTTTTAATTGGTTGTATTAAAAAGTATTATAAAATTTAGAAAAATGTTATTAAAAAAAAGGAATGTTGTGCTAATTGGCAAGTCGAATTCAAATTTTGGCCTAGTCTGTTCTGTCACTTTTGCACTGATGTCCTTGCAAAAGGTATCACTGCACCTCCCCCATCCCCATCCATAAGTTAAATAGTAGGGTATAATGAGCTCTCTAGCCTTTGATGTTAGCCAGTCTAGGAGATGGACAACTCTGTATAATGGGACTTAGCATTAAGGTATGATTTAATTTTGGCAAATAGCTTTATCCTTACTTTTGTTACACACAAACACACACTTTACACTTATATCAAAATGTTTTAGTGTGTTTAGACTGGATTTGAATTTGAATTTTTTTTATGGCTTATCAACCCTTTGTGGGTTATTTAAAGCCAAAACTTATTTTGGATTGCAAGAATAATTCTTTTCTTTTTTTTTTTTCTGAGAGAATATTTCATTAACATTTTTTTTCAGAATTACAATGATTCTTTCAAATACAAGTTCTTCTATTTAACACATAACTCAGGGTTGGGCAGGTGATAAATTCATACCTTTCCTTAGGGTAGTTGTGCATAAGTGAATGTAACAAAACTGATTGGAATTTGAACTTGGCTTCTTCAATTACTCATTGTGAGCTGTTATCCATTATAGCACCTGCACAATTATGTTCACCCTGTACAAGAGCCACTCAAGGTAGAGGGTTCAGTCAGTTATGTGCCATGCATGATACATGCTTAAGCAATCATGTATCTTCCGATACATGACTGACAAGGCAAATTTTTTCCCCACAGTAGGCTGCCATTGCTTTCTGTGGTAGACCAGTTGCTATCCAAGGCTATAGAATGCGGTCTGTTCAGCTATTTACCCATATCTGGGGGGAGAAGAGGGGGATTCATATTATTCCCAAGGGTATTAGCATGTAAGTGAATGTAATTGATTTGAGTAGAATTCAAACTTGGCTCTCTGATTCCTCAATCCGAGCCACTATCCATTACTCCACCGAGCCTACAGAGTAAGAAACATTTTATGTGGATATGTGTAGAAGATAAGGGTTAACCTAGACTTGAACATGTTAAGATTGTAGTGATTGGGGAAGCATCCTCTTGGGAGTTGGTTCAACAAAACTGCTCACCAATGGAATATAAAGGGAATGAGTGTCATTCATTATAATGTGCATAGCATGATTGGTCTTAGTCATGAAGGTTAGAACTGGTGGAATGAATGAGTAGTTCATCTGAACACTTTCCATGGAAATAGTGATAGAGCAGAAAGAGGCTTATGATATCTCTTCTGTGAGAAAGAGGTTGTAGGGTGGAAAATAATTTTTCACCTACAACAATGCAGTGACTCACCTCTTTGAATAGGAGGGATATGGCTTACGGAAAAATGAATTGAGAATATGGCAGCTTATAACAAATCTGGATAATAAAAATTTTGAAATTCTTTAATACTTTTTTAGGAGAATAAGTTTTGCCTATCACACAGTTCACAATACTGCCTCTGCTTTTTGAACACAAGTAGAGGTTTATCTTTTGTTTCCTGTTTATTTATTTTTTTACAATGATGTTCACCCTGCCCAAGAGCCACTCAGGGTAGCAGATAACAGTATAAGAGACACAGCTTATGTGTGAAAGATAATGGTTAACTCTAGACTTCAACACATTAAGTCTGTAGTGATTGGGGAAGCATCCTCTTGGGAGTCGCTTCCACAAGGCAGTGGTTTGTGGGAAGAAGATACCCAAGTGAAACTTATATCTCACCAAAGCAATACAATGGGAATGTGGGTGGTCCAGTACAATGTATGTGGTATGGTGTGTCTTAGAACTGGTGGAACTAATGAGTAGTTCATCTGAACACTTTCAATGGAAATAGCAGTGAGAAACTTGCATTTCATTGTGTAGCGTGAAAAATAATTTGTCACCCACAAGGATGCGGAGATGCATTTGGACTATCTCAAGAGTGGAAAGTGAAGACTGGGCAGCTCCTGTTCATATATCAGAGAAGTACTCCATTTTTGGTCTGACCTGGCTCTTGTAAAGGTAGAAGATAGCAGGAGGAGTTAGGTACTCACTGGAAAGATACAAGGAACTGATCATTTTTCCATCTTTAGCTATGGATTGTATATACAAGATCCACTTGATATGTGGGTTGAGCTTAAGGCCCAATAGGTGCATGGGACCTCCCTGAGGAAACATCTATTCATTGGGATTGTTGATAGTTCAGGATCTGATCGGTAATGATGGAATGTAACTAGTTTGTTTTTTGAGGCATTGAATGTGACCAGCCAGTTTTTATCCCCACTGCACTATTAAATCTAGGCCAGAGTAGAGATCAGTTGCCAGTCTTTGATGGCCTAGAATTTTAGAGGTGCACCCATATACCATTGTATCATCAGCATAGATATTCACAAATGATAAGAGTATACTCTTAGGAAGAAAAGTCACCAAAATTAAGCCCTACATTTACTCACAACTCATGTGACTAGTGTAGTGTTACTTAGCTGTTGGATCATTGCAAAAGTTTGTGCCTGATTTTCATTGTTTTTAATTTTCTGATAGAGCACAAACTTTTTCAATGATCTAATATGTGTTGTGGATTCCGAGATGAAAAATCGGTCTCCAATAAATGACAAACGCAAGTATTTAAGATAAGAAATTAAATGTATTTACACAAAATACAAGCGGTACTGCTGTTAGTAAATCCAGGAACGCGGTTAGTATTAATCAAAGATCGCTATATACAGTTTCGAAGTAAACTTTCTTAGAGTCGGGCGTGCTTGTAACTGTGACTTCTACCTCCAACTCAATCACAATGTCTATGTACTTTCCACTCCGTTCCTCTTCTCTATATTCTGACTGACTGAGGGTATTCAACGGCAGCAGGTCGAGTCCACTTATATCAAAAAGGGGTGGACCCCATAATAATATGTATGTAAGGGAAAATAACTGTGGAATTTTTGTGGCTTTTATTTCCATTTATTTCATTCACATGAATATGTGACGATTACAGCGGTATCTATGTGCTGCTTGATGAGTTCATCTCCTAAAGAAATTACTTGTAATTGCTGCAATTGAACTGCTGTGCCTTTCCATTGTGCGCTGGTTAAGCTTATTTGGCAGGGCTCCGGTTATTTTTAGGTATACAGGATGACACAAAATTTATTTTATTGTAATACTATGAAATAAAATATTAGATAAAAAATAAAACAATAACAAAATTAATAAAAACATGAATTTAAAAAATGAAAACTAAAATGCCTATGAAAGTTGAAAAACAATTGTGTTTATAAAATAGTACAGTCTGATCTCTTTAATCTGGGACCAGGTGACAGCCGAACTACAAAACATGCTGGATGACAGAAGTCACCCTTACAAAAACTCTACGTAAACATAAACTTGCCAGCTTGTTCACCCCCCCATATATATATATATATATATATATATATATATATATATATATATATATAATGCTGTGTTATCAAAAGTAGAAGAAAGCTTAAAACATGAAATAAAACAATCATTAATACTTCCAAACAAGGTTTTTATTGTTTCATGCAAAAAAAAAAAAAAAAAAAGAGAGAGAGAGCCTAAAACTAAAAAGTAATATATACTTACTATCCTGAATGGGTAAGTATGCAGTTATATATATATATATATATATATATATAAGGAATGAACAAGACTGTATAAAAAAAAAACAACCTTGTACTGTGAAAAGTTGTAAATGTGTGGCACTCCCCTCATAGCTGCTTAGTGAACAAATGGTGGCTGATTCAAAAAATTACCAGACTTTTTTTTTCTGTTTTCATCATGGCTGAGATCAATATTTCTACAAGGCCAAAATTTTCACTGCATCAACCATCCACAACAGAAAAAGAAAATAGAGATAGGAATATTTTATTTATTTATTTTTTTAATCATTTCACCCCAAGCAAGGCCGGAATGCCACTAGTATGCAGGGGGGCTACAGAGTGAAAGTGAGAGAAAAGACTGGGTATAGGTTGGATTGAGAAAAGGATAAAAGATGAATGAGATTCAAGAAAACAGAAAATGGCAATTGACAATGAATTTAAATTTTTGAAGTGAGTAAATGGAATGTCACTCCAAAGGTGGGAAATGTGAGGAAAGAAACTATTGGAGTAGAAGTAGGGGTTACATTTAACTATTTCAACAGTAAAAGGGTGGGACCAAAATGCTGATTTAGTAGCATGCTTAAATTCATGTAGTCGGGAGCCCAGGGAAAAAAAGCTTGTCAGAGCTGTTGCCATGAAAATACTTGTAGAAAAGACAGAGGGAAGCCATGTCACATTGGTAAGAAAATGACTGAAGCCAAGATACCAAGTTAGGATTGATTACATTGCAGATCTTCCTTTGGATTTTGTCAAGAACATTGAGATGAATAACAGAAGCACCAGACCAGATATGGCAACAGTATTTAATGCTTGGGCAAATAGTAGATTTGTAAATGTGCAAGATGGACTCTGATGAGAAAAACTTTCTGGCATGACATAGTGATACAACTTTCCTTGCAGTAGATCCAGCTATATATGAAAAAAAGATTGAGAAATGAAGAAAAGAAGGATCAAGGGAGAAAAAGAAATAAAGATAAGATCTGAAAACAAAATGGAGAAATAAAAGAGCAAATGTAGAAAGGCTGAAGGAAAAATAAATGGAAGGAAAAAATTTTTTTGTCTATTATTACATCTGCACATGATGTATAAATTAAAGGACAACATATCAAATTACCATTCAGAGTCCAAACAGACTGTGTGGTAATATGAGTAGCAGCCAGATGTAACAGTCCAAGACAAAGTCATTAAGAAATGTTCTATGTTTAGTCTCTTCTCTGTCACATGAAAACTGTCTATAAATGAAAGAACAATGTATCAAGTAGTCAGAGTCAAAGCAGCCTGCATGCTAATACAAGTAGCAGTCAGATGTAACAGTCCAAGACAAAGTCATTAAGAAATTTTCCTGTCACATGAAAACTGTCTTCATAAAAAGAAACTGGACTAAAAAAGACAATTTTTGTAAATCACTGCAACTATTTCTGGAACATAAACATTTAGGATTTATACTTTACCTGCTTTCTTTCTTTCATTCATTTCCTTTGTTGACCATTAGAATATTATTACAAGGCCAAAATTTTCATTCCCATCTCAAAACTTCAACAGTCTTTATTAGTATTGTTTTACTCCATCTACTTATATTTCTTTTTATGACAACAGTCTGGATTGATAAACTCTTCAGCATTGTTTAACCCTTGTGCCTGAAAAAAAAATGGGGTCTCAAAAGAATGGTTATTCCCTTGACACTGCTATTATTATATGCACTTTTGACTCTCTTCAATTTATTTACATTATAAATATATGTGAACCAAGTACAATGTAATATTTATTATTTATCTTCTATAAAGATTTTATGCAAAAAATAAATTTGAAAGATTTTTTTATTCAAAAATTTAAAAAAAAATTACAAAATATGTAAACCAACTACAATACAATATTAATTTACCATTTTATAAATAACAATAAAAAGTTTTTATTCAATCTAATAAATAAATAGTGTTTAATGCCTTTATTGTTAATTCTCAAGAATAAGGAAAATTTCTAAATCTGCTTTCAAATGTTTATGTTTTATTAAAATTTTAATAATCACTTTTTAAAACAACATTGCCACAGGAGTCAAAAGTGTATACAGTAATAGTACTATCAAATGTCTGCATTTTTGTAGGCACATGGGTTAAACATTGCCAACTCTTCATTAGTAATATTTTTTACTAGTTTTAATCCATCTACATTTTGTTTCTTTTTATCCCAACACGTAAGAGAGAAATATTTTTTAAACACTAAAATAGTTTCTGGTGACAAAAATAATAGTAACTTTGTAGTAAAAGTCATTTGTGGTAGTACAAATTTTTGCCAGTAGGCAAAGTTCTTTGTCATAACTCTCTTGACTTGCCAGAAATTCCATGTATTGCAACTCGCCCTTCAGTGATCAGCACCAGGCTTTTATTCCTGTGGGACATCGATCATCAGTCATTTCAGAGAATTTGTATATGTCGTGTCATCTGTGTATATAGGTCTAAAAAAAAAAAAAAATGTGTGCTCAGTTTGAACAATTGAGCTGGTTTTCTCATTGGATGAATTCACTGCAAACTTGTGGAATATTGTCCAACTAAATTGAAATTAAGGAAATATTCCAGTTCAATATTTGTGAGCACTATTGTTTTGGAGAACTTTTAAGCTTAAGTAGTTCCTAAGGAGTTATTGGATTTTATTTTTAATCCGATATTATTTCTATCATTTTTGTGGATACACAAGTTTTAACAAATGCCCTGTTTATTTAAACAGTGGGAATTACATCCACCAGTCTGTGTATTCAAGAAAACTTAAAGAAAATGTGCTATCCAGCAGGGTTTGAACCTACATCCCTCTTTGTAGGGGAAACCACCATCTGATCTGACAAGCTGAGGACTGTTCAGCCACAGAAATCAGCTAAAATGTTGTTTAGAGTAATAAGAAATAATGTTGGATTAAAAATCAAATCTATTCATTCCTTAGAAGCTTGTGTTTCAGATTTGAAAATAAAATGTCAGTAGATATTGACTTTCAAGAACACCTGAATAAGAGCATATGCATTTTTTTTTTAAATCTTTATCACTCTGTATGAGACTTCATTTACTATACAAAAAGTTTATCATGCCACTGAAGTGGTGTGTTTGAATTTCATAGTTGTGTTGTCATATCCTGCTATGGCAACAGAAAACAACTTTGAAATTAACAATAAGGATAATGCAATTGAGAAGCTTTTAAAAAGAATACAGTGGAAAGGTAAGTAATATTAATAATGCAGTGTGCTAAAGGTAAAAAAATGTAACTGAACATTGCTGGGTTATGATGCTCTCTGTGGTTGAGCATTCCACAGCACACCGGAACAGACAGTTTCCCTGTCAAAGGGTGACATAGGTTTGAATCCTACTAGAGAGCACATTTTCTTTATTAAGTCTCTCGAATATACAGAGTGATAGACATAATTCACACCGTTAAAAAAAAAAAACAGGGCATCTACTTGAACTGGGTAACTAGTAAACATTTAGAGTAATAAGGTATAAAATTGAAATATGGAACCATTTTTTTTTTTTTTTGTTGTTTTATTCTTTGAGAGACAAGGCATCATCACAGAATCTGAATATTTGATTTTATTTCTCTTTATTCCTTTACATTTTTTGCTTTTGTTATAATGACATTAATAAATGCATATGTATAATCATTTTACAGCAACTGGATGTTTCTTGTCTTTGATATACAAGCAAAGAAATCAAAGACATAAAAGACACTGTCAAACACATTAACGACCACTGGTCATCAAACACAAATTACACTTCATGGAATGGACAATGATAAATACTAAAAACCTGATGATGGGATAGAAATCCACCTGCAGTTTATTTATTTAGTATCTGATTATAGATCTGATGTTTTAATATTAAAAAATAAGCAATCAAGTAAGAATAATAATTATACATACATATTTATTAATCTTATTATCATTGAAATATTGATCTAAATATCTTGTCCAGTTTCAGATTACTTTCGATGATGCTTATAATATTAGCAGGATAACAATTAGAATAATAAATCATAGTAATGATTAACGATAATAATAGTAATAATCATAATAATGATAAATTAATTGTCATAATCTTCCTGTTTGTAATGATATAAGTAGTAATTGTAGCAATAACAATTCATTGATGATAAGTTTTATTAGCTTTGTCAGAAATATTCAGTTAATACTGCCACAGCAAAATCAGTATATACACAGATGAACAAAGAGTATTATATACAATGTATAGAAAGAAAAAAAAAAAAAAACAGGTATTACTTATACAATGGGTTTGATCTGTCTTTGATAACAATAAATAAGAAATCAAAATTAGTTCAGCACCAAAATAAAGTTGAATTTTTAAAAAAAAATTTTTTTTTTTTTATAATACAAGGTAATAAATTTCAGACAGGCAGACAAAATGCATGCCATTCTATGGAAAGTAAAACCTACACCAAATTTTGTTAGAAACTAAATTCTGGAAAATTAATGAATAAATTTTTTTTTCTTTTTTACTTTTTATTTGTAATTATTTTGTTCTTTTAGTTTAGTCATTTTATTATTATTATTTTTTTTTTTAGTTAAATCATTTCTTTAGAGATCTTAAAAATATTTTATTTGTACAGCTATATTAAATGAAAAATTAAAAATAAAGTTAAATTTCATCTAAAACTCTAAAATATTTTTTAAAAATATTGAACTACTTTTTGAAAAAATCTAATAAAAATAAAATAAAAGCAAATGGAAATATTTTAATTTACAAAGTTACTTTCAAAAACTATTAAAAAATACAAAGTAAAATGTTTAAAAAGAAAAAACTAAAAAAAATCTGTTTTGATTCTTCATCCATTCAACCTTTAGCACTCTGTAGGTGACTCCATTTGCCAAACAATAGAGTGTTTGGATTTTGTAGTTGTGTTGTCTTGTCCTGTTAGGGAAACAACCTTGATTGAAATTGAAAACTAGGTTACTGCAGTTGAGGGGTCACTATATATGGTGGAAGGGGAATCAATGCTAATGAATAATGCAGAGTGCTAAAAGTTAAGCAATATCTTTTTTTTGCTTTGTTTTTTTTCCCAGCATAAAAATCATGATTATTTCACTTTGTGTTTTTCATATATAGAAATATCAAACAAGTAGTAATGATGGTAACAGTTCAACCCAATCATGATTAATCCAGTATAGAATTCAGCTTGAAATTATTACTTCAACATATTTTGCTGTTTGTAGATAATAGGCCAACAAATAAAGGAAAATAACTTTTTGAAAATTTCCAGTGAGACATTCAAGCCAGGAAAGAAAGAAAATTAATGAGAAACAGGATAAATTTAACGCTTCCAATGTTTTTCTAAATATTGGAATATTAATCCAGTTAAGATAAAAGAAATATATATATATATAAACTATAAGATGCTATCTCCTTAAAGAAATCCACACAAAAATATACAGTATTCTTTAGATATCAGATCATGATTAATTATGCAATAGTTTTTTTACTTTTTTATGACTTCAAACGATATTGTTTGTTATTGATGCAATGCAGAGAAATATTATGTTGCTAGTGGTGGTGTGTACTCTAACGAGTGAAATATCTTTTAATAATGACTTATTTGTTAAAAAACATGAATCAGTTGATATACCGTTAAAAACTGTTATCAGGAATTACCTCCCTTTGAAATTCAAAAGGCAACGTCAACCGTAGGTTTCTGCTTCCGACGAAGTTATTATTTTGTAAAATTTATAAATTAAATTACAAGGAATAAAATCAAAATAAAACTATGTACTTTTTATTTATTGAAAATTTATTCATTGTATTTATCAGGTAACTGTATTTGATATTGTGCTGAGTTTTTGCAGTATTCTTTTCCAATCCAACATAAAAGCAAATTCAGCAGGTGATAAGCATTTAATTCAAGTGTTACCCGATTTGGCAAATAGAAATCAATTAACCCTGTTCAAATTTAAATTCAAATAATTTCTTATAATATTTTTGACTCATGTAGTGATAGTATTAGGTTGGTGCAAAAATAATGACGTTTTATCACATATGTGAGAAAACGTCATTATTTTTGCACCAACCTAATATCTCAATTTACATATTTATATTTTATAAATTTATTTACATAAAGGCAAATTTTGTCTGGAAATCCCCAACTTACATCAGTAGAACAAAACAACCCAGACAATACTGCTAAAAAAAATTTGCTATCATTCTTCTAGAAATAAAAAATGGTGTTTTACAACATAAACAGTAATATGATAATATGTATTTAATTTTTTTTTATAACAATTTTTAAAAGCATATTTTAATAAATATTTCACCTGTTCTGTTTATTTTTAACTCAAATTTTTAAAATAAGCAATGTTTTTGTCAATAGTTTTTTCATAATTCATCATTTTTGCATAGAAAGAATTGATATCTATCGTGTCAAAATTCAGTTGTAATTTAGGTAATCCTTAATAATGAGTCAATATTCATACTTCGTTATCATCTGATATTTCGTACTACAAATATTAGTCAAATACGGGTCAAAATATTTTGTGAAATTATCTCAGTCAAATTAATATGTTTAATTAATTTTTTAAAAAACTGTACCAATTTATTTAAACAAGTGAAAAAAATAGTAAATTAGCAATATAAATATTAGAAAATTATTTAAATGTTTCTCTCATAGTCAGCTCTGTGTAGCTATGTCCAGGGGGGTGGTAATTCAAGCGGACTTCGCATTATGACAAAAAGAACTTTAGAAAATAGACGTCTTCCTGAAAATGTTGTTTATAAAGATATTTTAGAAAGGTAAGAGAACATCTATGACAACTTACTTTTCTCTGTTTGTAGGACAGGTAGTTGACTAGTATGCAAAATAGAAACAACCATATTTTAATTTTGAACAGTGAGTACCCTTTATTTCTACTTGGCAAAACTAACAACCCAGGAATTATAAGTTGATTGGAATATCTGCTTGAAATCCAGATATTTTCTTGTGTAAGATTGCAAAGTAAATATGTCAATTTGTATTTCATATTTTATGTTTGTCTTTATCATTTCAGTAAACTAAATTTTCAACATGCTTATTTTAATTTTTATTTGAATTTATGGGATTTGGAGTTATCATAATTTACATTGTTTATATATTCATTTCCCAGTAAATTAAATAAAGGGTTCAGTTCAGAATTCCCTGTAGATTTCCTAGATCAATATATGCCTAAGAAGGCTGGAGGGCATAATGGCTGAAACATTGTGATAACAACAACAAAGATGACGACAATAGTTTGAATATGAATAATGTAAATAACACTTATTTTAGTTTTATTTTTCTATTAATTTTCTGATAAAAATTGACATGTTTCATAAATGGTCTCTAAACTGTTTCCTGTTTTGAGGCTTTTATCAAATTCATTTCTGTTTTTTAACTATTTATGATTAAGATTCATTAAACTAAGGTAGTGGAGTTATGTTTTCGTACAAATTTTTCTTAAGTAGTGTTGTCTGCATTGTCTGAATATGACTATTTGTAAAGGAAATTTTTCATTTTTGATCAAAATTAAGGGCAAATTTTAATATATGTGCCCACAAAAAAGAATGGTTTTTCTCTTGACAATGCTATTACAGTATACTCTCTCAGCAATTTTTATTGTTTTAAAAAGCTATTTTTATAATTTTAAAACCCAAACATGAAGCTGGATTTATACATTCTCTTTTCTCTTTTTCCTTGAAAATTAGAAAAAAATTAAACACTATTCTTGTAAATAAATAAATAGTGTTTAACATATTTTTTGTCAATTCTTGAGAAAAAAAGTATAAATCCAAACAGCTATTTTATCGAATTTATGTGGTAAGAATAAATGAAAGAAATGCCTGGAAAAATATATTTTTCCAAAATTTATAATTACAGCTACTTGCTATGTGTTCATTTAAATTTTCTTGTTCACATATATTTTTTATAAATTTATGAATAAAAAAATTGTTTTCCTTAGTTATTTCCTTATAAGATGGTAAAAAATAAATATTGCATTGTAGTTAGTTCACATGTTTTCATAAACTTCTAAAGATAAAATAATTCTTGCAAATAAACAATCTAATAAAATAAATATTTTTTAATACTTTTTTCAATTCTTACGAAAAAAGAGAATGTATAAATCCAGTTTCATATATTTGGGTTTTATTAAAATTCTAAAAAAATAGCTTCTTAAAACAATAATAATAGCAGTGTCACTAAAAAATGCACATCCTTTTTTTTGAAGCATCATTTTTTTGTGGGCGTTAAACATTTAGAATTACAATTATTCATGATTATGTGTATATTTAAATTTTCTTCTCTTGTTCACACGCGTTTTTATAAATTTATGAACAAAAAATTTGTTTTAATAGTTATTATTTTATAATATAGTAAATACTAAATATTACATTGTATTGGTTCACATGATTTTATAAACCTGTGAATATAAAATTGTTATTATAAATTAACAATCTAAAAAATAAATACTAGTGTTTAATTCTTGAAAAAAGACAGTGCGTAAATGGAGTTTTATATGTCTGAGTTTTATTAAAATCCTAAAAATGGCTTTTTAACACAATAGAAATTGTTGAGGAAGTATGCAGTGATGTTGAGAGAAAAACTATCCTTTTGACAGACCATTTTTTTTTTGTGTGTGTGGGGGTACATTTGTTAAACTTTACCAAATTAAGTTTTCAACAAAAAGAGGCTCTAAGGTAGGGGTTGATTTGCAATATACATATAATGCAAAACTGGGCTCTAAAATTATGACTGTTCTCGTGCAAATATGTGTGCAATTCTAATGTACTGGAGTTTAAAAGGGCAGGATAAAAAAAAATGAAATTACATTTTTTTTATCACACCATAAATTAAGTTTCTAGTTTCTTTTTTGTTCTTTTGAACATGGAAAGTTACTTTCAAAAAGAAATGAAAATCATATTAATTCAAAGCATATAAAAAAGTAAATATGAAAAATAACTTTAGTTTAACATATCTTAATCTTTTTGTCCTTAAATTTTGGTTACATTTTCTCATATAATTAATTTTACAACTAACAAAATATAATATGCATTTATTTATTTAAATACTTTTAAAATTTCAATCACTTAAAAAACATTAAATTTTTTTTAACTTGATATTCTATAAAATCCTTGCAATTCTCAATCTTGTTTTGTTCCTATGCAAATGCATTATAAATATTTGTTTACTGAAATAAAGCAGCAGACAAAACCCCATATAACTCCACCATTTTGTTTTTTAAGAACACTAAAACATTTAATAGTAAAAAAAAAAGTATAACAGTTGTAAAATATTGTTTAAAATTTAAACAGTTTTGAAGAAAGTTGAGTTTTGTTTTTATAAAAATTTGCGAATTTAATGTTAATTATCCAAATGATATTAGGTTGGGGCAAAAATAATGACGTAATAATGTTGTTTTTTGACGTATTTTTTAACGTCAAAAAACAACATTATTACGTCATTATTTTTGCACCAACCTAATATAATCCATTTGAATAATCTAGGATCTGCCAAGATTGTGTAGTAATTTCAATTTAGTGTGAAGGATTTATAATCAAACCATAAACAAGTTTCAACTTGATTCTAGAATATATAGTGTTTTCATGATTAAATAACATGATAATATAATTACATCCTACTTTTTTTATTTATTTTTTTATAAAAACATCAAAGGAGAAGCAGTTACTTTGAATGGTGAAAAGGATCATTACATAATGAGTACCTTTCATTGACCACCACTAAACAAGATGGATAATCAGGATTCACTGTGACTTCAACAGGCTGATTCAACTTGCCTTATAAGTTCAAATTAGATCTCTTTCTGATTCACTTCAAAACTTGTCAGCTGAATGTGAAGGCTAAGAAAGCAAAATTCAAAATAAAAATAAAAAAATTTGTTCTCTGCACAGGGTCTCTGAGCATCACACTCAGTTCACAAAATAAATCCCCTGTCCCCCAAAATATAAAATAGAATTTAAACATCAGAAAATTGCCACTAAAGCATGACAAAAACAGTGAGTCATGCATCTATCTTGACTGCTTAAAATGATGCTGATTGTGACAGTCAAGAACAGTTGCAGGCGAGTAGGCAGGCAGATGGTCATAGAAACCACTAATGACCTCAGTCAACTGACTCAACACAAGCTTCAAAGCCACTCACTACTGAATCCACCATCCTCCAGGTCACTTCCCTCACCCACAAAAAGACTTTTTGTCTTGATCTTCTATATTGGCAATATAATGAATTCCACCTCACTGGCAATATTATATTCTTTTCATTTGTTCTCGTGTTTTCATATGTGGTTTATAACATGTTGCATCCACTCTTTGGCAACTGAATAATCTTGTATAGTGGTGACATTAATTGTCCATTGATCACCTGACATAACTAGACTTTTCTTTTTTTTTTGCGAATACTTAAAGGAACATTTCTATTTCAATGAACCATAGAGAGTTTGAAATAGAACACAAGAGCTGGGAATTATGAAAATTTATATATAATATAATGAACAACATTCTTTTGCAAGCAGATTTATGTGTTGTCATTCAGGGACAACTTTTAAGTGATAAGGAAGGACTTTTTTTTTTAATAAATGAGTTAATTAAAACTTTGCATTTTAGGCTTCCATTTACATTAAAAATACATTTATTTAATAATATTTGTTTTATTTATAGTTTTTTCAAATCCTTAGAGTACTTTTGGCAGACCCTGTACATTATATACAAATCTATGTTTAACATGTTCTAGATTTTATAAAATAATACCGTGTTTAATTGATACTATATTTCTTTTTATTAATGTAAAAAAAAAAAAAAATAATAATTTTCCTTTATTTGGTAAAATTATTTACATTTAGTGTATATATTTTTCTAAAGTCAATTTTATTGTTATTTGAAAATAATTGCATTGTAATACAGACATCCAAAGCAAAAAAAACAGTCATGAAATATTGTGGCATAATTACAAATTTAATTATAAAAAAAATGAAAAAAGAGAAAACAAACTCGTTCAAATATTTTCACGAAGAAAGTTAGATTGAAATGTTTTTAATCCAATATTATTAAGTTAAATACAGTTAAATTATTTTGTTAGTGATCAATGCCATATATTTCTAAAATTAATACATCTGTTGGAAAATTACATTTGCAGAAATTATCTGCTTTTTCCGTCCTTGAGAGATATGTAATGAATCCTCTAGCAAAAAATCTTTTTTGTTATTTTATTTATTTATTTATTTTTTTAGACTGCCAACAAAACTAAAAGAAAAAAACTGGGGAAAATCCCTCTACTTACAAATGTTATTAATTTCCGTTATACATGAACCTACCAGCATTATCCATTTTTTTTTTGTTTTTTTAATTTTTATGAATTTATAAAGGTAACTTGTGTTGTTTCCCCATGGGGACACTGAAACAGGGTTGTTTAAAATTATGTTAAATCGAAAGATGGAGGCAGTGAAAAAATGCTTCAGATTAGAACCCTGGACATAAGGCAGTAAGTTAAGATTTCTGGAAATTTATTTAGGGATAAAATATTGGGGTAGGGGTTGATATTAAAAAAAAAAAAAATCTAGTGTTCATCTAGAAACAGCCCAGATGAACAAAGGGGAGAGTATAAAATAAACAATATATATATATATATATATATATATATATATATGAAAAATTTGAGGGAAAAAAACGATGACAAAGTGGAAAAGTTTTCATGTGATGCATTTTGTCCTTAAGGATTTATTGAACTAAAGTGATATTTATGTTGATGCAACTATACATGCACACAAAGGAAAGAGGATACTGAGAATTTTTTTTTTTTTTTTTTTTTTACATATATGTATTTTGGTATATAGTCTAACCAATTTCATTTAGTTTCTTTGTCTTTTTTGTTTGTGTTTCTATCACTTTTGTTATTAATTATTCCACATTGTGATAATAGAAAATCTGCTGATAAAATGTTGTAAGAACCTGGATGTAAATTTACTGGAGACAATCTAATATCTAATAATTAAAGCATTTTGTAAACATTTTTGTCTTAGTAAAGAAATTTAAATAAAAGATTATATGAAAACAAAAGGGATGTTTTACAGACCAACGCATTAAATGCAGTTGTTGCTAACTGTAATGAATTTGACCATAATTTTGAATTAAAAACTTTTACTCTAATTAAAGGAGAAAGCAATTTACTAAGACAAAAATGCTTAGAAAGTGTTTTAATTGCTAGATTATCAACAGTAAATTTACATCCAGGTTCTTAAAACATTTCAGCTTTCTTGGCAGATCTTCATTATTACAATGTGGGGTACTTAATAATAAAAGTGATGGCAAAAAGAAAAGGAAACTAAACAAAATCAGCTAGACTGTATACCCAAAACATATATTTGAAAAGAAATTTTAAATTTGATGAAGTTCTAAGGACGAAATGTGTCCCACAAAAAAATTTTCCCACTTTGTCATAGTTTTTCCCTAAATTTGTTCTTTATATAAAAAAAATTTATATATCGTTTTTCCCAAATATAATCTCAAACAGTTTATGCTGGTCTACTGGGTCTTTCAAACAGTTTTAGTTTAAATGCATGGCATAAATATAAGTCATCTTTAATTGTGGGAGCTAAACTTTAAAAAAATCACAAAGTGTATGTGTATGTCTGTGTTAGTAATTGCATATTTGTTGGCTTGTATATGTGGACCAATCATAAAATTACACCACCAGTTAAACCATTGTTTATTTTTTATACTACAATATTCCCTGCATTAGGAGGTAACAAAAACATTTACATCTTTTTTCTCATGTCATTCAAATTTCTGTCAAGCACAAGTATTTACTGTACAACTGTAGAAAACCACAGTTGAAAGAACAATCACACATTACTGAGTTGACACAAACCTTCCATTACTGCTGGCAAATGGCTTAAAAAAAAAAAAAAAAAAATCTGACTGGTTGATGAGCAATAGTGTCAGTGGGGAATAAGAAGAGACATGGTTTTGTTTTTTTTTTTTTGTTTTTTGTTTTTTATATCTCTCTCACTTTGTATCTATCTGTCTCACACTCTCTCACACACACCAAAAAAGCATTGTAGAAGTATTTTAATTTTAACTGTACACTCATTTACCAAGTGAGGCCCAAAACCATCATTTTTCTATGTTTCATGCCCACAAATACAAAAGTATATATTTTGTGATTTTATTTATCAAGTGACCATCTTCTGATAAATACAAGCAAAAAAAATTTTCTTTTTTTTTCTTTACCAATACCATTCAACTGGATTTCACATCATTTAATTTTGATAACACTTCAGTTGGCAAATATTCCATTTTTCATCTGATGTATCCAAACATGCACACAATAAGAAAATGAATAAATAAAGAGATTTTTTGTGCTCACTAACATCAGATGAGTTTAATAACATATTTGTAAAATCCAGTTACTATTCCACATGCATCAACTGAGTGTCTTTAATTTTCAATTGCAATGCTTCAATTGGCAACATTTTATTTAAAATGTGCTAAGTCTTCAAATATCTACAAATGTAGGATTTTTTTTCTTATCACCTGATGATTTTTTTTATTTTGTTTTTGTTTCATGTAAACACAAAAATAAATATGTTAGCTATTCACTGCATATTTGTTTGGTAAACATTTAAAATTTCATCTAAGAAATATATGTATCTGTCCCACATTATATAAAAGGAAAAATATACTTTAATTTTTAGTTAAAAAAAAAGCAAAAATATCACTTGTTCATTTTCTTATTTTGATGAAGAAATAAATAATATAAATTTCTAAAACAGGTTAGTCTAATGGTGTTTAAATCCTTGAAATGCTTACCATTAAATAGCTTTCTTTTCTCATTTTTTCCCCTCTCATTAAGAAAGAGATTATTTTGTCAGTGCATTTGCTTATGTCAAATATTTTTACATATTATTTTGATTGTTTCTTGATAAATAATTACATTTATTCTTTCTTTTGAATCATAATATTGGTTGCAAAAAAAAAAAATGGATTTAAATAAAATCCATATTTATAACTGATTTTTCTTTGGCCTGTAAAATTGTATTAAATAGATGACTCACTTACGACAAAGTTTGATGACAAAATCTTATACATGTTTACTTTGTAAATAGTTCTACAAATTTCAAGCAATTCACATTTTGATTGACTCACTGTGAGAAACTAATATTTAAGTTGAAGAAATTACTCTATTTTTATTCTTATTATTTTTAATGTAGAGTCATTTTTTTTTAAGCAATAACAGTAAGCATATTTTGTATATATTTGATATAAACCTTCTGTTATTTATTACAGATGCTATAGGGAACCATGTCTGTTTAGCTTCAAAATTTTATATGTGTGTGTAATATATTAGGTTTAGTTGTATGTAACTTCTGTTTAAGAGAACCAATTATAATGATGAATTTGTCAGCTTAACTATTAACTGTATGTGGCAGTTAAGAATAAATTTGGAATACACTAATATATTTTGGTTTTTGCACAGCAGTCACAACGTAAATTGGATTAAAGGAAAACATGTTCATCTCCGCCATGACAATATAGCAAGGATAATACAGGAAAAAAATTGGTTGGTCTGTTCTAACTTGCCGGACATATTTGCCAGACCTTACATAAACTATTACCTTTTTCAATCATCGCAAAACATTCTGATGGGGGAAAATTTTCTTGCATGAAAACCAGATTCAAGAGTTCATTGAAAACTTTGTTACATCAAAACCTGTGAGGTATCAAAGAGTTGCTTGATAAGTAGCAACAAGTCATTACAAATAACGGGGTAAAAGTTGATAAACAAAAATGAAAATTATTTATGTCTAAAACTAATATAATTTGTTTTTACACCAACTTGATGATAGTTATTCATTTCTTGCTTTTTAGTTGGTCAACTTTCAGAAGAATGATGAAACGGGACCTGAAGCACACATTTCTAATAAGCAATTATACTTATATTAATTAACTCACATAGAAAAAAAAAAAAAATAAAATGACACCAATATTTTAGTAATTTTGTAATTAGATTAGTTATAATTTCTGCATAAGTAATCTCAGATGTTTATATCCAGACCATTAACTTTCTTGTCTCATGTAAATAAGAATTATACTTTTTAAATGATTAAAATAGCCTCCAAAAGCTAACATGCAACAAAAAAGATTTACAAGAAAAATAAAAACAATATCTTGATCTCTCCTATTTATTAATGAGATGTTTGATGTCGAGTAATGGCACCTAATAACCTAACGGAATATTTTTATCAAAAAGGGGAGATCACTTTATGGGACAGATAAATATATATGGTAGTTTATATTATAGAATAAATTGGCCGTTGAATGAGATGGTGCAAACACATTTTCTTTTCTTTTTTTTTTTTTCTTTTGTATGAGATGTAATTCAGAATTGGGTGGGTAAGTGGTGTGGGAAATGATTCAAAACTAATTCATCAAAATCTATTTTTGATGAGTGTACAGTCAGCAGTAAATACCTCATTACAATGCTTCTTTTATTTTTATTTATTTATTTATTTTTTACCTCTTCATCGTTTTAGAATTTTCTCCTTTGTCTCTGATACATGTTGGCTGTTTTTCTGAGGGTTGTTTTTTTCCCTTCTCTCATTTTATGGCTCATGATACAAGACCAGTCAGTTTGGGTAAGAATGTTGGCAATGAAGGCTCTCATCTTTTTTTTCTTTAAGTGTAAAGTTTTATGAAAAGAATTTCTGCCCTCTTTGTAAGCCAATTCCCACAGAATGGCCTCTTTTTAATTTTTTATTCTTTTGTTTGTTTACAAAGTTCCTGAAATATACTCAACTCTTATTTTTTTTTTTTCTTTTTCTTTTCCTCTTCTGTTTATTTCAGTTATATACAGCGGGTGGGTACCTTCTGGCTAAAATTTACTTATGGATCACTGAAACAAAGAAAAAAGAAACAAAATAATGGTTTAAATTGAAATGTTTTTTTTTTTTAAATATATCTGATGATATATAAAATGGTTCAAATTATGTGGAAATAATTTTCTTCATTATTAAAAAAATGAAATGTTTATTAATGAAATGGCAAAATACAATAACCTCTTTTCAGAAAAAAAATTCAATGTTTGCATTAACAGAAGGTCACAAATCCTCAACTAGGGAGAACATATAAGCTCTTTAACAATGGCTGGCAATCTACAGTTGGTTTCTCAATAAAAACACCTATTCCCAGCCTAGAAAACTCAATGGTTGATATTCTTAAATAAGATATTAAAGTTGATAAATGATGTATGTACAATTTGGGTTATTCAAATAGGGAGAGATCCTTTATATATGTACACATTGGGCAAAACTGAAATCTTTACATCTGGTAAAAACATTACATGAATTTTATGAAGAATTAGCAACTTTATATCCTAACAGAAAAATGTAAGACAGTTGGTCATTAAAATTGAGAGAAGACTTTCAGACTGTTGAAATCATTGCTACCTTCAGTATAAAAAAAATAAAAGAAATCTTCATTAATGAAATGACAAAATACTATAACCTCTTTTCAGGAAAAAATGCATCAAAGATGTTTAACATAAAATAAAAAAAAATTATTTTATATGTTGATATATCAATTATGCTGATCAAAATTCATATCTTTCTGTAACATTAAGAAGTTTACTATACATGTGATACATTTTAATATTGTAAGTAGAAAAATGTTTAACCCATTTTCAATTAGTGTCAGTTTAAACTGATGCCTTCTTTTTTCCATATATTTAAATTATATTTAGACTATAACTTTTGAGAGTGGAAATTTCACTGAAATATGTTGGAAAATTTCCAAGTTTTCATTTGAAAGTCAAGAAAATCCAAACATTAAACTAAAAGGCCACATTATATGGGGTAATAGGTGTCAATTTAAACAGATATCAACAGGATATGAGTTAACATTCAGTCTAATCAAACTCCCTAATTTTAAAATCTAATCAATGAAAGATTTGATGGACACTCATATCATTTTTGTTTTAAATTATTAGATTTATTTAAAGCAAAAAGTCAATCTTGTTGAAATGGCAGTTAAATATTTGATTAGATTTAAAAATTGTGAAATCAATCACTTAAAACAATTTTTTATTTTTATAATAAAAAATTTGTAAATTGCTCCTTTTTTTCAGGAGAGTTCAAAAGATATAGGACATGCATGAATAGACACTGATCACTTTTGCCTGTTATTGACTAGTTGACCAGAATAGATGAAAGAAAGAATAAAAGCATGCAATAAAAGTTGAAGAACATGCAAAACACAAAAACGAAAAGCAAGGAGGCTAAATGAAATATGGCTCTGAATTTTTGTTTTTCTTTTAAATTTCTTATCTGGCTCTGTGAAAATAAAAAAATGCAGACAATGAAAGTAAAGCAAATAGAAAAAGGACAAAGGCTTGTTTCCCAGATAAAAATGTTTTTAAAATGTAAAATGCATTTTCTTAAATCTAAAAGAGATTTAACAGCACACACGTTAGTAAACAGAACAAAAAAAAAACTGAACACTCTTTTCTTTCTGAAAATAAAATCATCTTAAAGAGTTATGGTGGCAAAATCTTTTGTTAGTTTAACTGTTAAGTCCTATTTACTGGTTAAACTTTTAAAATAATGATTGCTCATAAACACAGCTGAGTTAAACAATTTCATTAGAAATTAGTTTTTCCTCATACAAATTATTTAAGAAATAAAACAAATACAAAATTTCTTAAGAGATACTTTAATCTATTCATAGTAGTATCTGTATCTTGCTTGTTATAATCTCAATGTCTAAGAAATTTTACCGTATGAACTTGTTCAGCTATCTGGAAGCTCTCTGAGGATTTCAAAGCAAAAAATTTTATTTATTGAGATAAGATATCTTTGAGCATGGAAAGTGGAATGAGAACAATGTTATCCTATGGATTGAATAAAAGAACCCTTAAGAAGGCTTCACTTAAATGAGCAATCCCATAGTATAGACAGTAAAATGAGAACAATTTACTTCTATAGATCAAATAAAAGGTTTGGTTTGAAAATTTCAGTTTACTAAATACATACAACAAACATCAAAAAAAAAAAAAAAGAAAGGCTGGAATATTGAATGTTTAAAGTTTGATAAATTGTGAACATGTCTAGATTAATATAAAATAAATTCAGGTTTGTATATTTTTAAAATATTTTCCTCAATTTTGAAATAGAATTTTTGTATATCTCTTTTATCATCATTATTAATATTTCTATAAGAACAATAGAATCAGTATCATGACAATATTTTGTTAAAAAATATTTGGTTTATTATCCAAAATTATACAATTTTGACATCTTTTAAAAACAGAGGTTTCTTTTATCTTATTTTTTATAGAAATATTATTATGGTAAGAATTAATGTGTTTTCATGGCTTAAATTTTGTTTTACTTGTTATATCATAAAGCTAAAATCAAGGTAAGACAACATTGAAAAAGAAAAATGTGGAATACAACTTAAACCAAAAATAGATGCTTGTACAGATTAGCTAAAACTGATTTTTGAAAAAAAGTCTTAAATTCTAATGTTTTGTATTTTAGCGTCATGGGAATTCTGAAGAAATTATATTTGTTTTTGCTTTTGATGACAAAGAAGAATTCAAATGTTTGTAATATTTATTTTAAAAAGTAAATGAAACTTAATGTATTCTCAAGGTTTCTACTGATGCCACTACTATGGATTTTATAAGTACATAAGTAATCATATATGTACTGAAAAGTTCTGTAATGTGGTGTCAAATTAGTTTCTTCTTTGAGGCAAGTGTTAATCAAACTATATTTTTGTTTGCCATGTTATTAGAGGGTCATAACCTCTCTTTCCAAAAAATGCCAAAATCTTTGATGAATTCTTTTTTTTTTCAATCAGCAAATTATTAAAAGTTTGAACTTAAAACATGAAAGAAGATATGGTTAAGTCTGGACAGGTGAGCATCAAAAACTTATTGAATCAAAGAACTAAATTCCTTTTGAAAAAAAATAATTAAAAACTAATACTTTTCTTTTTCCGTGTTTTAAAGTAAAAATTTCAATTAAAACTATTTTAATTATTGTTTCAATTTTTTTTTTAAAAGGAATAGAGATTTTGAGTTTATAAATATATTTTTAATGATAGAAAATTTAGAGATGTATTAATTTAAATTTAAAAAAAAAAATTCTTTTAAAGAAATATTGAAAAAATGAAAAATAAAAATCCATTGATTCATTTTGGAACTGCATCATTTATTCTAGTTACCTCTAAAAAATTTTCTAAAAAAAGAGCATACCATGATGAAAAAATGCCTGAAACATGATAAAAACAAATCAAATTTATGTTATTATTAAGAGGAAATACAAAAGCATGTTTTGATTATTTTATGAAATTTTTTAATCATTTCTAGGACATTCAAAATTTCGGTTAAAAAAATTTTTATGTCAGCAGGTGGGCCAACGATTACTATAGGGATTTTTAGAGTCTTTTTGATGTTAAAAACACATTGTTTTGGAAATTCTTAAAGAAAATCAAATAATTGTCAGATTTTAATTAAATCTTCAGGACTTCTTCACAATTCTTCTTATTTAATTTTATGAAATTTCAAAAATTGAAATTTGTCTCTTCATATTTATATTAGTTAAAAGCAGAACACCTTGGAGAATTTAAATCATCAATTTTTCTTTGTCAAACAAGAATCACCATTTACTGAAAAAAAATGCAATAAAACTATGACATTATTTAATTAGAAAAGCTTTTAATTGCTTTTATAAATAATATATATTAAGAGCACTATTGTCTTAAGAAAAAAAATTTCAGTGAATAATGAATGTTTACAAGAACTGTTTTCATTTTTTTAAAAGTTTAATTGGAAAAATTTATTAGGTATTAAATCTTAAAATTTTGTATTAATTTCAGCCTTTTAGATGATACTATTAAGTGAAAACTATATTTACTAATCATTAATAGAAAAACTTAATACAAGTCACCCAACACCAATATTTTGGATTATTTTTTGGGTATAAATGCCAATTTTTGTAAGTACAGGTGACCATACACAACATTATCAGAAAATAAGAGTGATGACTATAGCAAATTTAAAGCTGACATTTCTAAAATTCAATGAAACATAAGATTAAAGAAAATATTTTTCTAAATTTTCAAGATTACTGAGTACTTATAAATTATATAAAAAAGGTACTTGCATCATTTTCTTCAATTGTGTATTTTACAGATAAAGTCTCCATAGAACAACATTAGACCTGTCATCAGGCTGTTAACATGTCAAGATAGCTACTGTAAAAATACAGCTACTGCAATATTTTAAACTTAAGTAAATAATAATTGTTTCGAATCAGATTAATTATATTTTAAATCATATAATATTCCTCAAATAAAGTTTCAGAAAAGTATATTTTATTTTTGGAAGATTTTTTTAATAAACAGAATTACATTGTGATGAAAGATGACTAAAAAAGTGTACTAATCAGCTATTTTAGTAAAAAAAAAAAAAAAACTCCTTCCAGTCAATTTAAATTAGTTTTCAAAATACAGCAAAGTATTTTGATTATTGGAAGTATTAAATTTAATTTATTAGTTTGAAATTAAAACTAATGTAAAAGCATCAGGAAAGATTTTTCATTTTTAAAAATTCATTTTAAACCTTTAGGTATCGTGTTATTTGTGAAGGTCTCTAATTTATTTCCTTCAAGCTCTCCAGATTTAACCCAGAAAATTCATGCAAGAAACCAATGTTAAAAAAAAAAAAGTCCAGAAAGCTAAAGACAAATGTCAAAATACACGTCACAAAAGACATAAACATGCACAGAAATTTCAATATCAATTCAACAGTTTTCACTCGATTCATTTTGGTGGTACTTTTAAAACACACTCATATTTTTCTACCCTGTTTTTTAATTGTCAACTTCTTAAAAAAAAAATAAAGCTTAAAATTAGGCCTTAATACTCAACTATATGTTAACTCACAGGAGGCACGGTGGAGTAATGTTTCCATTAGCCAGAGACTCATTTCCTACGTAGGAAGGTTTTTAGAAGAAGACAATATTTTTCTATCCTTAGCATGTGGCAAGCACATCACAGTTGAACTTTTGGATAAAACTTCAACAATTATAGCCTTTGCTGAGTCAGTAACTTTAGTATTAATGATGAAGTGACATTAGTGTACTATAAGTATTGATATGAACATGACTACAATCCCTTGACTTGACAGTGAAATTATAAAACACTAGTTTTAATAATATATAGTGTTCTCAAAAAACTGACATCATTTTCTGGTCTAATACCATAACCAATTCTTACTCAAATGATCTCAAATTTTAACAAAATATGTAAAAACTAAATTGACTATACGGACTTATCTCAATGAAAATCTACGAGGAAGATGGATCAGGTGTGCCAATAATAATGACAATGAGTTGTTGAAATGGACACCACATTCACCTGACATGACACCTTGTAATCTTTTCTATGGGGCTATGTAAAAGGACAGGTCTATATACCTGCTCTTCTTACAAGAGGAACTTAAACAGAGACTCACTGAGACACTGGAGGATGTAGTTAGTCAGATATTCACATTTCAAATGATGCCAATTTTTGGGGGACACCCTGTGTGTATGTATATGTATTATATATATATATATATACACACACACACACATACACATTATTGAATACTAGTTTTAATAGTTTAATAGATTGTAGTTTAAATCAAAATTATATATATAGTATTGCATGCAGTATTACTATCTCTGTCCCATAAAAGTTGTTATATTTAGTACATGAAATGTGTTTGCAAATGTAACATTTATTATGGAACAGACGTATTAATACTGTTTAACATAGTTTATCTATTGATTATATTTTTGGCTGTAATGATTTTTAAACATTTATTACTTTTTTATGGAGAGAAAAAATTGAGATGATTCTGTTATGCTACTTAGTAAAGATCTCTTTCTAATTCACAAATACATTTACCAGACATGTTGATTGGGTACACTAAAAAGGCAAGATACAATGTCCTCTTCTGTTCAGAGGCTTTGAGCATCACATCCGGTTCATAAAAGAAATCCTCTCAAAAAAAATGCAATAGCTGATCACAGACATTCCTGACAAAAAAAAAAAAAAAAAAAAATGCCCCCAGGAACTTGCACTTGTTGAACTAAAGATATAAAAATGGCACTACTCGTCAACAACAAGCATTTCGACTTCAACACTTCGGCCTTGTCACACAGCCATCAGATCACCAAACATAGACCTCTCTCCTGATACCAACTGTGACCTTGGCCAACTAAGAAATCAGTCAACTCCTGGCCCTACTGATAACACCATTACACCTAATCGCCTTTCTTATCAATGGCAACTAAGGAATCACATATGAACAATTTTTGCTACCTTTCACAACTACGTACATATTCTTAATTTTGAGAAATATGTGTTGTTGAAATCTTGATTTTTGTTTGTTCCTTTCGTTTGCAACCAAAAATTCATTATAAGAATATTTATGTTGTGGTGGCTTTTCATTATGAAAATCATTGTATCTGAATAAAAATTCGATGCAGCCTTGTGTTTTAAATATCATAATTCCAAATGGAAAAGTGCTATCTTAAATAAATTGAGTACATTATTTATGAAAACTGATCTGTTCATCATAAAAACTGTTGATTTCTTAGTGAAATTCCCTGTAATGCTTCCTTTGATGCACATATTATGTCACATGCAGTAGAGATTGTCTTGTTACCATCTCAATAGGACAAGAACCCTGAGAGTATCATTTATTAGATAGACTTTAAACAGTTAATATCTTAGGTAACTCAGATAGAGCCCTTCACTAAAATGTGTTATCACAATGGTATTTGTGCTACTGAGCCTAATTTTGTACAAGGCTAAATTTCTAAACCACTCAGTGGTCAGTTAAAGTATTCATGCTTGTATCATTTAGACTTTAGCCTGCTTTCTGAGTGACTTTTTTTATACTAATGTTCACCCAAAATAAGGCCTAAGAGCCACTCAAGGTAGAGGGTTAGTGTGTTGTATGAGCATAAGAAAGGGAAAGAAGTGAAGTTAATAGGGCTATGGAGGAAAGATAATGGTTAAGCCTAGACTTGAAGAAGTCAAGATTGTAGAAATTGGGAAAACATCCTACCGGAAGACTGTTCCACAAAGTTATATTTCTCGGGAAGAAGCTGTCTGAATAGAACTTACTTCTTAGTAATGGAATACGAAGGGAATGAGGATGATTCACACTTGTGTATGCGGCATGGCAGGTCCTAGTTGTGAAGGTCAGAGTTGATGGGACCAAGTCATACAGCTCATTCTGCAATGTAGAATCTTAGCTGTCCCAGTCAGCTTTGTCATACCAAAAGATTGTCCTGTGAAATAGTACATCAGGGGATGCTTTCAGCTTGGCCTCAATTTTAATCAGTGAATGGACAGAAGAGACCAATGGAGCTGGTAGTTGTATATTTCCCAAGGGAGTGCACAGATAAAGGCTAGGTTAACTTCTCATTTTTAAGACAAGCAAAACCTTCCCATTTGAAATATAAGTGCTATACAATCTTTTTTTTTTTTGTGAATGAAGGTGAGTAAATATTTATATCATTTAGGCTTGAATCAATATATTTTCGGTTCATAATAAGTGGAGACAACTCTATTTTCATTATTTCAAATAATTATCAGGATTATGCAGATTTATTTAGACTGATGTCCTAATCTTATTAGTTATATATTAGTTATACTCTTTAGTCTTCTTCAGATGCAGTCATATTTAGTAACCTGAGAATTTCAAGCTTAATCCTTTATTCAATCCATAGGGATAGATTGTTCCATTCTAGGATATCTCATCATTTAATTTGTTCTTCCCTTCCACTGAAGAAATTAATTTCACTTCCTGAATTGAATTCTCAACCACAGCATAATATAGCAAATGTTATCATGATTTTTGGCTTTGCAAACAATAATTTTTCAATATAATTTCCTCTCTTGACAATGCAATTCAGTGGCAAATATAATCATATTTTCAAATCAAAATATGAAATAAAGGCTAATAACTATTTGTCAGACTACAGAATTATTGATCTTATTTTATATAATAGTAACACAACCCAATTTAAGGTATTTTGTATTATTTTAAAAACATGGTTGCAATATGAAATTAGACAAAATACTTGATATCTGTGGTGAAGGCAACAATAGTTGTCTCCCCATCAAAATATTCCACTATAAAATTGATGATATATTGCTTTTAATAGGTTCGTTTTTTTTATATCATTAGCTGTTTTAAAAATTTGTAGAAGAAAATGAAAGTATCTACACAAATTGCAATATGTTTATTAATATATATTATTATTATTATTTAAATGTTATTTTTAGTGGATACACATATTTGAGTAGATGCTCTGTTTATTTATTAAACTAAACAGTACATTTATTTAGTTATTTACAGCTAAGTTCGAATTCCACTCGAATCCATTACATTGCTAATACCCTTGGGAAAGGTATGAATCTTCTCCCCCCCTCCACCAGCTATGGGTAAATAGCAGGACAGACCAGGTTCTATAGCCTTGGATGGCAACTGGTCTACTGCAGAAAGAAATGGCAACGTACTGTGGGGGGGGAAAAATCTGTCTTGTCAGTTATGTATCGAAAGATACATGATCACCTAAGCATATATCACACATGGTAAATAACTGACTGATTTATTTACATGTATCGAGCTGAATATTGGAGAAATCTCACAAGAAAAATTTGCACTTTCTGGCTGCGTTCCTTTAGGGGAAACCATTATTAGATCTGATGTTCTTTGACTGGATATAGAGAAGCTGATGGCCAAGCCTGAACCATGCTTTTAAACACAGATTTTTTTTTCCCTGATTCTCAAAATATACACCTCTGCTCAGTTTTATATTCTATAATAAAGTATGCAATTTTTGAGAATTTATGTTTCATTTCTTAACCTGGAATTTTATTACTTAAACATTATTTTTAGTATTTTTAGTAGATGTTTAGTTGATTTGAGACAGGCTTAACCAGCTTCCTAAATTAGAATGTGAAATTACAGTAGTGTCTAAGTTATTGGTATCTTTTTATATTTTCTTATATATTATATTAGGTTGGTGCAAAAATAATTTCGTTTTCTAACATATGTTACTATGTGAGAAAACGAAATTATTTTTGCACCAACCTAATACATATATATTACTCCAAGCATTATAATAGTGGATGCTTTATATTTGAAATAGATGCCCCGTTTTTATTTATTAAACAGTTTGTATTACGTCTATTGGCTTGAACATTTAAAAAAAAAAAAATCTTAGTAAAGAAAAATGCTTTCTCTAACCTATGGAATTTTAAGTGTTTGATATTCTTTAATTAATAATATATATATTGTTGTGGAGTTATTTCGCAGTGGAGGATTGTATTTGTACTGAGTCAGTCCTAAAATAGGTTCGACATACAAAACGTTAGGAACTTGGTATTATGCAGAGTAATCTGGTTGTGGTCACTGATACATTCGTATTCGACTAACTGTCATCTGACATCGACTGACTGACTCGTTACTCTTACTACTCCTAATTATTATAGGTGGGAGAGTCTGTTAACTATAGAATAGGTGTGTTCCACCATAACATACATATATATATATATATATATATATATATATATATAAAAATTATGTTCATCCTCCACATGCAGAGATGACCTTGATTTTGAATCACTGAGGGGCGGGATGGGTTCTGAGATGACTGATGAGTTTGATCTTTGCCCTGAAAAGTTTGTTGCAATTGTGATATGGGTTGCTGGGGGCTGAACCAAGCTGGGTGGGTGGAGCCCTCTTAATATTTTCTTTTTTTGGTGTCTTTGTTTTTTGTCTCTGATTCTTTTCACTTCAAAATCAGGCACTCTGAAGAGAAATATATATATCTGACATGCCTTAGACCAACTTAGCCATGTTGGAACTCCTAATCAAACAAAGCCTGAGTAGTGCCTTTCAATACATATTTTCCTTCTGATTCTTGAAATATACATATCAGCTCTGTTTGGATGCTAATATAAACAAAGACAATTCTTTAGGAGATTTTTAAAAAAAAATTATTTTATTTTATTTTTTTAAAAATTTATTTGTTTAAACGTTATTTTTAAATGGCTACTCATATCTGAGTAGTTGCTATTTTTATTTATTTATTAAACAGTAAATTTATTTATTTATCTACCGGCCTAAATATCTGAGAAATCTTGTTAGAGGACGCATATTTTTCTAACAAGATTTCTCAAATATTCAGGCCGGTAGATGTAAATAAATTAATATACTGTTTAATAAATAAATAAAAACAGAGCCTCTTTTCAAATATGAGTATCCATTTAAAAATAACCTTTAAACAAAGATTTAAAATAAAAATCTGTTGGATTTAATCCATTTCCTAAACTATGTGTGTGTATAACACTTTCTACAGAATGCATATAGATTCTCGTCTGAGGCAGAATTGTTGATCCATATGCAAATAATCCCATCATTCTGGTTAATAATTAAGTTAGCATTTTTCTGTTATAAAATAGATTTTTTTTTTTTTTTTTTTTTTTTTTTTTACACAGTGAAAAGGGAAGTAATATTACTTAATGACAGTGTTACAGTAACAAGCAGAATTAAATTCCTTTGTGTTTAATCTTCTAATTATTTAGATTTTGTTAAAGTCAAATTTGAATAAAACAGTTAAAATCATAACCAAATCAATTTTTAGTAATTTTATTTAGAGTAGTCTAATTTATTTGGGAGATGCGTTCCAAGACCTTCAGTGAATACCTACAACCATGGATGTTACCAAACCTTGGCACAGTTGGTAAAAAGTGTTATGAACCTTTGCAGAAGATATATTCAATATATTTCTGATGCTTACATTTACTTTAAATTTACACAATAAAATTAACAGTTACTAAAAGAAAAACAAACATGTTTTCAAACATACCATGCAAAATAGAAAACAAAAGTAATATTTAAAAATAATTGTTAAATTTATATCAAAATTAAAAACTTTTCAAGTACCCAAATACTTCATTCTCTCTACCACATTTTTTTCTATACAAACATGCTTGATAAAATTTAATTTATAAATAAGGCACAGTATAAGATTAATAATAAATATGAGATTGAGTCATAAATGATTTCTGTTTTTGTTTAGCAATCTTATTCTTCAAAATATTACATTGTTCCCCCCACCAACAAAAAAACAGAAATTACTTATGACTAAGCCTATCTCTAATAAAATTGATTATAACAATACTGTATTTGAAAGATAGATCTGTTCTTACCATAGATCTTAGCAACCTCACCATCTGATTTTTTTAAAAAAAATCTATCTTTATTAAAACTTCATTCAACTTTTTACTTAAATAAAACACTTTACAGCTTAGAAATAGAAAGAAAGTTAATTCTCTCAAGTGAAATCTGGGATGATAGGGGCCTGAGAAATAGACGTTCAAAATGTGGCAAATTCTGAACAACACAGCAACTAGTATTGAAAAGAAAACAAAAGAAAAAAAAAACACGGGATGCAAAAGAAAAAGCATTGAAAAATAATAAAACGACATACAAGATAGAAGAAAAACAAGAGTTTAAGATCACGCCTGAAAAGATTTGAAAGCTTTTTTTTTTTCTTTAGCAGCAACGAGCAAGTCAGACATAAGAGCAAGGGAGATAACAAACTGAGCCAGATAAATTGATACACACACACAGCAGGACTGTTACTAACTTTATCCTCGTTTACGGAGCTAGAAGTGGTGATTTTAACAGGATCAACTGTCATTGTTGAGTGTAAACTGGCAATGACCTGTAGGGAATGAAGAATAAGTGAGAAAGAAAATAGTTGCATTGGTTACGAATTCATTCACATAAGAAGGCCAGATAAAAATTAAACAAGAAATTTAATGTGAAACAATAAAGTTAGTTCGCATAAAAAAAACTTGATGTGCAGATTTATAAAAAATAATAAAAATAACTGCAGCTTCTTTCAATAAAATCATTTCACAAGTCCCGAGCCACGTCTTTTAAAAATAAAATTTTACTTTTTTTTTTTTCATTATAAGCACAAAACCACGTGGCCTAAAGGCGTCTGGTAACAAAATATAAAAAACAAAGATTGAAAATAAAGCACCAAGGGAGATAATTCATTATTTTAACTGCACGAATAATATTTCTTAAGTTTAATTTTTCGATATTATTTCTATATACTATATTGAAATACATTACAATCTCAAGTTTATTTTTTTAAATAAAAAATAAAATACAATAATAGAGATTAAAATTAAACTTTGCATTATGCTAAGAGAATTTAAAGAAACCATTGTGACGAACATATTAATATTCTGAATTAAAGTATTAAATATTTAATTTGATGCAATACATAATTTTGTTCTGTAATACATTTTTTACATTGCATTTGGTGCTGAAAATATCGTGGATTATATTTGATTGCAATGGTAGTTAGTACACTTCTCAAATGTATCTATATAAAGTTAAGTAAAAGAGAGATATAGTGTAAAAATATGGTATAGATACATAGAGAAATATGTTTGGATACTTAGATATGGCGTAATAGGTTAATTTCACTAGATCAATTACAACTGAGTTTTGAGTTTGATTCGATTCCTTGTACTACATCTAAGCTATGCTTAATAGATTACTATAGAAAAAATATGTATGAACATATATATACTTATTATCATTAGCTTTATTCTATCTTATTGTTGCTTTTTATTACAGTTCAGAATACACTCTTCATTAGTACTATAAGTTAGATTTATTCCATTGGATGTGTACGTGGTTAGAAGCTTGGAATGAGAATTCAGCATACCAAGTTCAAATTTCTTTCAAGATTATTACACTTACATACAAATACTCTTGGGAAAGGTATGAACCCATCTCCTTTCCCACCAAGCTATAAGTTAAATAGCAGGGCAGACTGGACTCTGTAGCCTTGGTTGGAAATCAGTATGAGAGAAAGTCAACTCTGAATTTAAAATCATATGTCGTCCTAGTGGATCCTTGTAAGTTCTGCTCAGATAAGTTGCAGTATAAACCATAGGCGACACAGAAGTGATTCAATTAGTCCATAGCTTGACATATAGATATTTGCTTCATTTTGATCTGACATTTTCACTGTATAAGAGTCAATCTATGTGATTAATATTCACAAATGAATTAAGTGCTTTGACTAGGAAGTATATGATGTTGAAAAATATGTATAATAAATCTTTGTTTTTTTTATCATCATTAGGCTATGGACTTATTGATGTACCTGTGTGTATGTATACACTTAGTGTCCTCCACATGCTTTGACTGACCTTTCAACCACCTGATGAACATTCATGAACATTCTCAAATTTATAAACCTTGATAAATCTATGACATTCTCACCTTTGTATATAAATACGTGCAGCAAAATAATTCCTACATTACCTTGATAAAGTCTCTCAGTGGACAAAATGCATTGACTAAGAATAGTTTTTCCTTGTCTCTTTTTATATAGTTTGAATTCCTGTCAGGTTCATTACAATCAGTTACATGCAAATACCTGTGGAAAAAGTACAAATCCATCTCTACTTCCACCAACTATGGGTTGAATAGCAGAACGGACTTGATTGGTAATCTTTCTGTAAGTAGCAACCTACTGCAAGAAAATCTGCCTAGTCAGTCATGAATCAAAAGAGACATGATCACCCAAACGTGTATCACATATGGCACTTAACTTACTGAAAGAAACTTGAAAAACAATGCACCAAGTGTTTTAAACTTTGGGGTGAATACATGAAGTAACATGTATGTTTCCTGGATTTTGTCCATTCATGTTTTTTCTTCATTCACATTCTTCTTCATCAGGCCAAGAAGTTTTCTGTACCACTTCAGACATGTATTTTATATTTCCTGCTACTTTGAAATTAATGAACTTATCTATTGATTTTTATCAATGCATATTTAAATTTATCTAAACAAGACTATATTCTTATACATATCTTCAAGTATTTATAAATATAGATACATGGAAAGATAAGATTATAGCAATTAAAGCACTTTTGAAAGACTATAGAAAGTGCTTTAATTGCTAGATCCTTCACAGTAAATTTGCATCCAGGTTCTTAGAACATTTTGCCTTTCTTGGCAAATCTATTATCACAACATAGTATATTTAATAAAAAAATGCTAAAAACAAACAAAAAGAAACTAAATGAAAGCAGTTAAACTATATATCCAAACACATATTTAAAAAAAGAAAAAATTTAAAACTTTCAGTATCATTTCTTTTTTATGCATATTTGTAGTTACATCCATATTTAAATCAGTTTAGTCCAACAAAGTGCTAAAGGTCAAAACGCACCACGTGAGAATTTTTTCTACTTTGTCATTAATTTGTCTTAACATTTTGCATTATATATATATATATATATATATATATGTACCTTAGCCCTGAATAGGGTAAAGTACTTTTTTTTTGTTTTTTGGTGATAATATATTCAGGAAATATAAGCAATGTTGATTTTTAAAGCATTTCTTTACTCATCTAAATTTTTTTTTTTTTTTTTTTTTGCATTGGAACATTGTATCTTTTCTTTCGCAAAAGTCTTCAAATAAACAAAATTTAAGATTGAACCAACCAAAATACTGTGGTAAAAACTCTCGTCTTCGAGTTCAGAACTTAAGACAAATTGTATTTTATCACAGGATTGAATCAGGTTTAAATGATTATGCTTCATAAATGATTTCCACACAACTAAAAATACATCTCACTCTATACTATAAGTTAAACTACCTGAATGAAGTTAGCAATTTTATTCTTGTACTTAAACAATTTTCATAGTGATCTTAAATCTAAACAAAATTATTCTGCATATTCTGGACTGATTTGTTAAATTTTCACCTGGTAAACTTTGATATGTCATATTTCCCCCTCAGCCAGTGCTAATTTTCTTATTCCTTGTTACTTTTTTTTTTCTGTCTGCCTTTCTTTGCAGAAAATACAGACCATGTGATTTATGAAATGCTAAAGACTTCAATATATTAATGATGTAACATTAAGCTGTAAAAGCAAAAATTGAGTTTCATTAGTTCGAAATCATAATAAATAAAATAACAATTTTGAAAAACAAAAAAAAAACAAGAATCTGACAAAATGTTTTTTATAAATTTTTGCAATAAAAAGACAAATCAGGAATTTTTAATGTGTAATTAGCAAAATAATAATAAAACATTATTGCTGTTACTAACAATGTTGTTTAAAAAAGTTTTGTAGTTTATATATATGAACATAATGTTCACATGAACCTCATATAGATATAGTACTGTGTAGTGAATAAGTTCAATCCTTACTAGGTAACCAATAAATGTTTATGACTGTATCAAAACTAAGCTAATCTAAATGTAATAAATGACTATATAAGGTTTGTGTATCTGTTTAGTTCAATCAGTAAGTTCATAGCCTGATTGTTATTAGCTAAATTTGAATCTGAAACTTTCACTGCATAATATTTATTTTGTCATTAGTGAAGATGTATTTTTTTTTTTTTTTACTGTTTATCAACCTTTCCCATTTTTGTGGGTTATTTATAGCTGAAACATATTTCAGATCATAGGAGGTTGTTTACAATACTCAGTCTTCCCAAGTGATCCCCCATCTAAGTAATGACTCAGCTTAACACTGCTTAACTTTGGTGATTGAATGATAACTAGTGTTTTTTAGCATGATTTGACCGCAAGCCATTAGTGAAGAAATTCTCAGTGACATGTTTTGATAGGAAAGGAGATAATATTATTGATAAATCTACATGTCTGTGTAAGATGACTATGGTAAATTTGTATGCGTCTATCGACTGTAGTTGGGATCATTGAGTCAATACAAGCAATCCTTTCCTTAGCTGCAAAGTATTTGCTTTAACATGGCTGCAAACAGCATTGAATTCAGAGTTTTTCTTCTCCAAGACTGATTGCCACCCAAGACTATAGAACCCAGTCTTTGCTACTATTTACCCATAGCTTGGGGGGAGAGTTGGATTCATGCCTTTCTCAAGAGTATTAGCATGTAAGTGAATGTCATGAACTTCGCTCTCAATCCAAGCTGCAATCCATTACTCTACTGTGCCTATACAGTTTGTTTTTCATGACTAACTTTGCAAGTATTTTCAACAAGTAGGTTTCCCTACTTGTTGAATCAATGACTAATCCTCTAAAATAGATTAATTCAAAAATGATCAATAGTTGGAAGGATTGTTTGTTTTTTATGGCTTATCAACCTTTTGTGGGTATTTAAAGCCAAAACATTTTTGGTTGTAATTTTTTTTTTTTTTTTGTGAGCAGATATTGCATTAAAAATTTCTAGAGGGCAACAGTAATTTTTCCAGATACAAGTCCTACTATTTAACCCATAGCTGGAGAGAGGAAATGGATTCATACCTTTCCCAAAGGTATTTGTATATAAGTGGAATGCAACAAACCCAACTGGAATTTGGAACAGTCGCACAGATTGTTCAAACTGTCTGCCTCGGCAGAGAGGAACTCGGATGAGGCTTTGCCGCAGGGTAAAGTTTCGTCCGGGGAGGAAGACAGTTCCTGAACCTGTTTAGGTAGGTTCAAAGGGAATATTTTTGGCTGAGCCTACAGCCTTGGAGTACCCACAATAAACCGGCCTTGTACCACATACACCCTCGTTGGTTGACTGTTAAATATTAACCCAACTGGAAATTGAAAGGCTTTCTGATATCTCATTCTGGTCAGTATCTATGACACCCCACCCATACATAGATACACCCCACCCATACATAGATAGGAAACTGATTATTAAAGACTCAAGCTGTACACTAAACATTTGCAGAAATATCTACAACACGGATTCAGAAAAATGGAATATTTCATTTTCACTGAATAATGGAATTTCTTCAAATCAGAATTTCAGACAACAGACATTTTTGTTTCTTTATCATAACAATTTGTGTGTATTGTTTGCTAATGTAGTTGTGGGATTTAATATTTCTTGAATATAATTTAATCTTTCTACAAGAATATGTTTTCCAAGATATTGGCTTTTTGTAGCAAAAATTTTATTGATTTTGTGTAGTTTTGTTTTTTCACAAATTTTTAAAAGCACAACTGTAAAGAAAAACCATTGCAGTGAACGACAATCAGCAATAAGAAAAAAAGGCAAAGAAATTTAACAACTTCAGAATTATTTTATTTTACACTCAAAACATGATTTGGTCATTTTTGCTTTATAATTGTATCAAGAAATATCTAAAGAAAATCTTATAAACTATTTTTTTGGATGTTTTAATAGAAATGAAAATTTAAATTTATAAAAGTTTTAATGGCTGGTAAAATAAGGTTTGTAATACAAAAGAATTATAGCATTTTTATATTTAATAGATAGGAAATCATGACTTAAAACAATATGGTATGTATAAAAAGTACTATTGTTAATTTTTTATTAGTATTTTCTTTATTTTATTGTTTTTATTGTAGCATTCAATATTAACTTGTATAAAGTTGGAATAAATAATTAGCTTCTAATTAAACTTGAATTTGCATCCCATATCCTGGAAGCTTGTTCGATATCAGCCATGGATGATTATCTTTTATGGGCAATATCTTAGTCAATTCCTTATGGAATAATAAATAAAATTTCACATGCTAATCCTTTGTATTCATGCTAAGTTCTATCAATGTTACTTACTACTTGTCATTAGTTGCAATGTTTCATATTATGACAACCATTTTTACTCTTTGAAAGTCATTCAAGAAATGACATTATCATAATTATCAAGAAAAAAGGATCCAGGATGCATGTCCAAGTAATAAACAGAATGATGTGGTAAAATAATAAATATTGTTTCTGTTTAATCAAATAGGTATTCATTTTTGAACTTTCCTGTAGAGATATAGCAAATTATCCCTCAGCAATTCACCATCAATGTCAACAAGTTTATCTGAGAGAATTGTCAGATTTAAAACAGCATAGTATACAGCTACTTTCAGCATGCAACATTCTAGATAGATAACTTCACGACAAATAAGTCTCCATTTTTAGTGTAATTTGAAATAGCTAGAAATTTAGGACATACTACAATATTAATGAGGTAATTTTTATTTTTTATAAATTATTTTGTTCTATAATTATCTTTGGTTATAATATATCTTGAATGTACTTTCAACCATTTATATAACAGTATTTAAAAAAGAAAATATTGGTTATAAATTAACAGCTAAAAAATATGTTTTAAGGCTACAAAATCAATGTATGATTATAATAAGCAGTAGGAATAAATGAATAGTTATGTGTATTTACATGAATATATCCCTTATTTTGATTACTTTTGTAAATATATTGGTTTGCATTTCTGAAAATGTTCAAGGTGTTTGGTTCTGATATATATTATTTGCAATTTAGAGACCAAGTCATTATTTTGCTGCAACAAAAGAAACAAAATGGCTGTGAAAGCACGTAAATAATTGCTTTTCAAAAACAATTTCACCAATATGAAAAACCAGAAGATATCTAAAGAAACGTGAAAAAAAATAAAAAAATAAAAAAATATTGTGAGCGTGAAATTGTGAAGAAAAATAAGATAACATTGATGCATAATTTGCTCTCAAATAAAGGGCAACAAATCAAGCATATCAAAGAAAGGAGTGGTTTCCCCTGAATATATTTTTGTTATTAATGTTATATTTCTGAAGTTCACGAAACAAGAACAGTTCATTCTTTCCGTAATATTATTCAAATTTCTGAGATAAAAAAAAAATTAATTTATTAATTTTTGACTTATTTTGTCTTATTTGTTTTGATTTTATTAAACTCGTAGTATTAAATTCAAAACCCCAGTGCCCAAACTTTAGATGCAATTATTATCATTCATTTTTTTGTTAATATTTCTTTAATCTTCTTATTTCTCGTTTTTTTTATTATACTAGTAAATAAAATGAATCATTAATTGATATTAATTTATGAAAACACTTTCTTCCATCTTGATTTCACTTGCTTTTTATTGCAAGATCTTTATTATATTAAAGAACAAATTTTCACATTTTGAGATTTGAACCTCTTCTCAATAGTCTACTTTTCTAATTCTTACATCTTTATTTTATTACTTTTAAATAATATAAATTTTAAAACAATTAAAATAAAACCAGAAAATTTAAGAGCAAAAGAACTTGCATTATTTGTGCTTTTTATTTTTCCTTCATATTTTTGTTTAAATCATTCACAGTAATTTTTTCTCTCCCGACTGGATTATTATCAGTAGTCAGAAATTCAAACATAACTGACAAAATAGATGTATTTTAAGTATAAAGTGAAATTGTAAATTCATTGCTGATAGTTAGCAATCAGCAATGAAGACAAGTATACTATACTTTTTATGACTTTATGAATTCCTTATCAATTCAAGAGTTGATTAAACTTTTGAACTCATTCTTTCTGTTGTTCTTGGTGTTACAATGTTGTGGCTGTTTCATCCTACAGCCTTTTACAGGTGTACAATCCATGAGAGATTAGTGAATGGGAAGAAATGGGGGGGGGGCTAATATAGCTATGGACCAGTTTGCATATTCTCAGCAACCAGTCTACCCATGTGATTCCATATATGCACACAAAGCTGCTGAACAAAGAAAACCACTGCATGCTGAAATGTAAATTGACCTGATTTACAATATATGCTACATCCATTAATTTCCTCACTCTCCAGCTGTGTTTCTCTTGTTATTTGGACTTCATCCAGAGAAGCTCCATTATTGATAATTTTTTTTTATTCTCTGTCTACTAGTCTTTCTATTAAAAAATGTATCCTCTGATTGTTTTTTTATGGATTGTACAGAGGAATGCAGCTGGGGACAAAATGTGGCAACAATGAAAATAATACAATGAGATTGATGGTTTGGAGGATTATTTTATCTTTAATATAAATGCATTTGTAATGATCTTATTATAGAAGTACATTGAAAACCAGAAAAAGATTGTCAATGATCAGTAATTAATATAAGCATCACTGACAAAAAAGCTGTACTATTTAGTATTAAATTTATTGAAATCTTTATCTTATTAAGACTTTTAGACAGAATGTTTAACTACTGTGTGTTTCATGGACTTAGAAATATAGTCACTTTTTCTTTTTTTTTTCTTTTTTAAAATCAGTATTATCCAAACAAGCAAACATTAACAGCAAACATCAAGATGGCAAAAGAGTATAGAGGAAAATATTCATGCAAAATGCGCTGAAAAATGAAAAGAAATTGATTTTAATTATTGAAATAATTCAGTTTTAATTTTTTTACCTGGTCTCATATGGTAAGTACAATTTAATTTTCCATTGCTTCACAACATTAAACCATTGTGTCAAAAAGTAACATTTTTAAAAATTAAAATGATGTGGCAGTATTATGAAACTGTGGATTTTAAAAGATAGCAAAGATTCAGTAAAGTACTGAAATAAGTTTTTTTTTTTTTTTTTTTATTAAAGAAGAGAAAGTTGAAAATTATTATTTGGGAATTGGATTAAAAAAATTTTGACCAGTGTGTAATGCCCCAATGAATTACAACACAAAGCCTAATTTGATTAAGTTTTAAATAATTCAATGAAAAAAGGGGAAATATTTAGAAGGAATAATGGTTAAGATAACTTAAATTTTATTTATCATTTTGACCAACATGAAGATAATGGAATTATTCAATTTATCTTGTAATTTAATTTTGTCTTTGTTAATAATGGATTAATTATAGCGGAGGTTATAAGAAATGAAAACTCAAAAAAGAAATGACTAAACAGGTTTTCTTAATTCTATGGAAATGTTCTTTCCAAATAATTCTTTGAATTAAGTGCTTCAGGAAAATCTCTAAATCATTTATGCAATGCCAACAAACTAAGAATTGGATTTATTGCTGATCAGTTCATTTAAAAAGTTTTTTTTTTAACAATGATGTTCACCCAGTACAAGGCCAAAGAGTCACTTGAGGTAGAGTGTTATGGAATAAGAGACATAGTTTATGGGGCTATGTGGGTAAGATAACAGTTGACTCTAGACTTGAAAAGGCTAAGATTATATTGATCAGAGAAACATCTTAGAAGTTAGTTCCACCAAGCAGCAATGCTGTTAGGGTTTTTCAAACTCTTTATACACATATCTTATTCAACCCTTCTATCAATGACCATATTATCTTTCATTTTATTGACAAGATCACTTTTAATACTCATTTCTATAGAAAGACATAATTTTAATGTTGCATATTTATATGATTATGTGCATTTTAGAAAATAATATTTAGAAGAGAGAAAAACAAAATTAGGGTCATTGGTATGAAAGAAAAATCAATGATCATAAATTTGTATCATTGTTGGTGAATGCTCAGCTGGGAAGTGGCTACAAGAAACAGATCCTAAGAATTATAAGTTCTTTCAAATATGTTTATGATTCTGAAGCAAGTATTAATGATATAAAAAAAAATGTAAAAGAATATATTACAGAAAATCTAATAAAAATTTGTTGTTAATTAATATGCAATCTAATTCATTGCAAGAAAAAAAATTATATTTCAGTGTTCTTCAATGTTTGCAAAATTTCTATTCTATAAATTTTGTAAAAAGTGAATGATAGATTGATGTGCATTGTGGGTCAATGGAGATTGTCTGGGAATGAGAACTCTGAGAGTAGAGTTTGAATTCTAGTTGGGGTTCACTTAAGTACAAAATACCATTGGAAAAGGTATGAATCTATCTCTTCTTCTCCTCCAGTTATGGGTTGAATAGCAGGACAGACTGGATCCTATAGCCTTGGTTGGCAACCAGTCTACCGCAGAAAGAAACTGCAACCTACTGTGAGAGAATCTTCTGCCTAGTCAGTCACAAATCGAAAGAGACATGATTGCCCAAGCATGTATCATGTATGGAAGTTAACTGACTGGCTGAAATGGAAGATTGCACAACTCAATATCACATAAAAAATTCAGTCATTGTACATTTTAATAGGCTGACATATCCCTGTGAATGACAAAGGTTGCTGGGGAATGGGTGCCAAAAATTCTTGTTTTTTAAACATTTGGTAGCAAGGAGCAGAAAATGACATATAATAACTACTGCTTTTCTTGAAATTAATTGCTAGTTTGAATTTTTAGACACCTAATATTCCAACTGACAGCTTGTCGTCTATAAATTTTGAAGTATAATTAGTGAATATATTAAATAGGTAAAAGAGAAAGTATTGAAAATATGTCCTGGATAAATATGGAATTCATGCCCATATCAACTTACCTTTAATTAAATCTAACACAAATGCAGCTAATCAAAGATATTACTATCAGACCACATTCCGAGCCATGCATATTTTATTATTTTTATTGTGACTACTTCTACAAATATAGAATGTTCTTGCTCTAAGAAAATTTTTCTTTATATCAGCGATCAGGGTGACTATTTTTATTTTTTCAGAACTAGGATCTCAAAATATCTGCATGCAACTAAATATTGGTAGGACAGAGGAATGGAATAAAATATTCTAGAAGAAAGAAATTCTACTTATTTATCTTTCTGTATTTAGAGATTCTTCCAGAACATTCTAATTCATCCCCTTTCACCAACAAAAGAATCAAAGTTGGTAACATGCAAAATACTACTAAAATCAAAAGGACAAGATATCTGATCACAGAATAAATCTATCTCTCTTTCTCTATATATATTATACACTGTTACATTAGAACATGTAAGTAAATACTATAAAATTGTACATTTTGTTTTGATGTTTAAATAAAACGTCTCTGCAGGTAGTTAACAATGATGGTAATAAACAATCTTATTTAAAATTGCAATTTATTAAACATCATTTCATTTTCCATTTTTGGAAAATTTTCCATACAAGGTAAAAAGAAAAATGAAAGAAAATAGGAAATCAACAAAAGGAAGAGGAGAGGAAAGAAAGGCAAAAGAAAGTATAAGAAATTAACCCTACTACCGATAGAATAGACAAAAAAGAAAGGGAAAAGAAAGAGAGGAGTACTTTCAAAATTACACAGATACAAAGGAAGAAGAAAGTTAAGAAAATAACACATGATAATATATTGATATGAATTAAGCCAATGAAATCATATTGAATAAGAGAATTCAAATTTGAATGGAAATGAAATAAAAAAATCCATCACTTTATATATATATATATATATATATATATATATATATATATATATATATATATATATATTAGGTTGGTGCAAAAATAATGACGTAATAATGTCGTTTTTTGACGTATTATTTAACGTCAAAAAACGACATTATTACGTCATTATTTTTGCACCAATCTAATATATATATATATATATATATATATATATTTATATAGGTAAGAAGTAATGGATTATTTTATTTGTCAATGCAACATTTTTATCACTTTAAACATTATTTTTATTGGATACCCATATTTGAGAAGAATATTCAAGCTAATAAATGAAAATAAAATGGTTTTCAAAAAGTAAACAGAGCATCTATTTAAATATGGGTATCCACTAAAAATAATGTTTAAAGTGGTAAATGCAGAATAGTGAACAGTGACTGTTGTTGGTAATAAAACAGTACTCAATGTAAAATAGCACAACTAAAATTTATACTAAGAATAAATTTGAGCTATTCTTAGCTGATGGCTTTCCTCTTGTCTTTTTAATCATTTTTTTCCTTTACAGGTATACAGGTAAGTCAATAATTATGTCAACAGAATTAGCAAACTGAGTTCAAATTCTGGCTAAGTCTACTAATAATGTACAAGATATCTTGATAAAAAGCAGTAACTAATAGAGAAGAGAGTTAGTGAAAAGTTAGGCAACCTATTCTTATAAATAAATATATGAACTATCCAGGTAGTATTAACTGTCAACCTCTATGAAAATCAGTGTTTCATATATTTTTCTTTTAAATTTAAAAAAAAAAAACTGTCCTTATTTTTTTCTAATGATTCTACTTAGATAAGAAAATTTTTATATTATTTTTACCTGGTTTCATATTGTGAATAAAACTTATAACAGCAACAACTGCTGAAATACCAAGAAAATTATGAAAAGAAAAAAAAAGATTTTTTTTCAGCATTTATAAAATGATTTTTTTCAGTATTTATAAAATGATTATTTCCAAAAATTATTTTTTATATTTGTTTTTGAAAAGAAATAATATTCTGAATTTTATCAGAAATCCTAAAATACATAATATAAAGCAAAGTTAAAAAAAAAAAAAAAAAAAAAACTTAGCAAAAAAATAGTCATTGTCTAAAAATGAAACCATATTTAAAGGTGGAATTAACTGATACATATATTAGGTTGGTGCAAAAATAATGACGTAATAATGTCGTTTTTTGACGTTAAAAAATACGTCAAAAACGACATTATTACGTCATTATTTTTGCACCAACATAATAATAACACTATTCTGTCAGTAAACCTTGTTTTACTTTCAGACTACTTATAATTCTTTTTTCTTGATTTTGAAAGCTTTTCTATAATCAAATAATTTACACTGCATTTATATACATATAATAATAGCTATATTCTGTCAGTAAGAGATCTCATTAATTTCTGACCACAGACAATCCTTTTGTCCTTTTCAATAAACAATATTTACTTTGAAAAATATTTTGATATTTACTTTAGAAAATGCTTAAAGCTAAATAGGAGAGTAGCAGTCAAGTTGAAAAGCAAAAACAAAAAAAAGGTGAAACATTGTCTATAAATACCAGGTCCAAATGCAGCAGACAGTATTTTATTTAAAATACAATTGTCATTACTCTTTACAAAATTTTCTACTAAAATTTGTAGAATTTCAACAAACAGAGCAATCTGTAAAAATACACAATATTTTCTTGCATCTCATCAGGTGTTTTATACACCTGTTGAAATTTAACAAGAAATAAATAATCTAAATTTTTATTCATTTATCTTTTTTTTTTTTTTGGGAAAGCCATTTTGTATTCTAAGCTTACTGAACATTTTGTAGTACTTTGTATGTAATCATTAGAATAAATAATCTTTGATATATTTATTTACTAAATCTTACCTGTTTATTACAATGCTAGAATTTGAAAAAAGTTTTAAATGGTTTACTTGCATTATGAGATCAGGTAAAAAAAATTAAAAAGTGACCAGACCCTTTCCTCTTCTTCACCTCCCTTGTCTTTGCAAAATACTTGAAGAAAAAAGGGGGAGAGGCTAAATAAATGGAGAAAATAAAATGCCCATGCACGTGCAACCGAATCTCATGCATAAATATTACCTGGTGATGTGAGCCACAACCTGGTAAGGGTAAGCCATCGGGGCCGACAGGACAGGGAGCATCTAAGCCCGGAATTCCCTGCAGTATCGATTATTTGTAGGTAGTAGTAGGAGTAGCAGTAGCAGATAAGAATCAGTTTCCACTAAGGTAGTCCTTATATTGTATGTAGCCAGGCCGAAAAACACTAACAAACCACACCAAAGATTAAAAAAATATGTACCTTTTTCAAATTTGAAATTAGTTTCTTTTTTCTTTTTTTTTTTTTTTTTTGCTGTTGTTAATTTTAAAAAAAAAAAAAAGAATTTCTCCTAATAATATTGAAAAGAAAATCATTGTAACTAAAGAGAGGAATTTTAGTTTGAAATCTTCAAAAAGATATGAGAAAAGGGAGCGTAAAATGATCCGAAATGTGGCCCTGGTTGAAATGTTGTAATAAAAAGTAAATAGCAAATATATGAACTCTTAAAATAAAGCATGTTTTTTTTTAATAAAAAAATATATTTTTATTTCATTGATTAAACGTTATTTTTAGTGGATGCCCATATTTCAGTAGATGCTCTGTTTTTATTTATTAAACAGTATATTTATTCATTTCTATCTATTGGTCAGAATATTTTAGAAAAATAAGCGTTCTCTGGCAGATCTGCATCTTGCATATTTTCTAATATTCAGGCTGCTAGAATAAAATAATTAAATATACTGTTTAATAAATAAAAACAGAGCATCTACTCAAATATGGGTATCCACTAAAAACAACATTTAAACAATAAAATAAAAATATGTCAAATTAATAAATAAAAAATGCATTCCTAAAATATATATATATATACATACATATACATATATACATATATATATATATATATAAATAAAATGTTTTATTGAATGTGACAAACAAGGAAAATTTTATAAGCTTTTTCTTTAGTTTTTCTAGAGTTCATCCAATTTTCTTTTAGTTTTTCTTTTCTTAGTTGCCCAAAAAAGAAAATCTGTAAGAACATTAGAAAAAACTGAATAGAAAAAATTTCCTTGTTCATAACATTCAGTAAATGATAACTTCCCATATATATATATATATATATATATATATATATTTTCATTTTAGAGGCAAAAACATATTAAGTCCTTGCAGCCTTCCCTTTGCAAGCTGGAGGAGTATTTTTAGACCTGAATGTTGTTTACCTTTGTTATATTATATATATATATATATATATATATATATATATATATATATATATATATATATATATATATCTTGTTTTTTTAGTTTTATATTCCAATTTTATTTTTTGTAAATGCTCTTTTAGTCCTCGATAGAACTGAAAAGTGAAAAGCAATAACCAGTCTGCTTTTATTCCTCTCTTTTTGATGGTTTCTGTGTGTGTGCGTGTATATATATATATATATATATACACACACGCGCATGGTGCACTTCTGAAGTTTTCAGAATTTTTCTGGAGAGACATTTATTTCAAAACAAGACAAAACTTTAATCCTCTTCAAAGTAGGAGCCCATGACTTCAATATCATTGTTGTAGTACTTCAGCTACTTCATGTGGGCCCCAAAAGGGAAAGTGTCATCATAGCCTCTTTTATCATCTCCATGTTCTCAAAATACGTTAATCTATATGCAGTCTTGATCATTTCATAGGTTTATACTGAGATTAACATAAAACTTTATTAAAAAAAAACCAAAATTTCTCAAAATATCTCAAGTGTACCTTTGTTTTTATATATAAATAATTTTTTTTTTCTTTATTCTTTCTTTTGTTTTAAAATGTCTGATTTTGTACAGCCAGAAAAAAAAATGCAAATATTTAAAATATGTTATCTGGGGATATATCCAATATATCCATCACCTTATGTTGAAAAACATGTATTTTACACAACAAATACCTATTTTTCAACATATTTCATTTGTGAATATTAATCATATTGACCAAACATTATACAATGAAAATTTCATATGAAAATTCAGCTAATAAATACATATAAATATTAGCTAAATTCTGATCTGAAGTGTTCACTGTATAATGTTAGACCTATGTTATTAACATATATAAATATATATATATATATATATATATATATATATATATATATATATATATATATATATAGATAGATAGATATAGATATGTATGTAATATTCAACAATGCAAAAAATTTTTTTGCAATATGGTGATATTTAAATATTGACAAAATACCTTTTTTAAGGAGTGAAGGGGACTAATTTCAAATTTGAAATAATTGCTTGAAGTGTATTAAGTTGATCTGCATACATGCATAATTTGCTGCAGTGGTTAACAATGAATTCATTGTTTATTTTTTCTAGAATGAAAATTGTCAGCAAACTTATGGCAATCTCCATTTTCAATTATAAAACCAATCAGTTTGGCAAGAATGAAAAAAATCCAGTTGTTAGATCAGACGCAAGTTAAAAAAAAAGTAAAAAGCACACACACGCACACATGTGAATTAGAGTGACAGACCTTGTGAACTTTAGTGTTAAAGTTTTGACAACAAAACACAAGAAAAAGAAAAATCATCTTTTTATTGAGAGCAAATTGCTTGATGAATATGAAACAGGTATTATTAATTTAATAAAAATATTTCATTGCTTCAAATTTTTATTTTTAGATCTGATTATTCAATTAAAAAAAGTTAAAAAAAAAAAAAAAGGAATGATTTACTCACCTGGTCTCCTTTTTCACCTTTTCCCCCTCGTTTTCCTCTTCTACCTCTTGGTCCCTGAAATTTTCAAAATCATCAAACTTGTCTCAATTTCTTAGATAAATCATTATTATCATTACTATTGTTAGGTTGGTGCAAAATCATGTCGTTTTCTCACATAGTAACATATGTGAGAAAACGACATTACTTTTGCACCAACCTATTACTAATTTTTTTTCTTTCTTTTCACAGATAAAGAAGTAACTATAGTTCAACTAACAAATGCTGAAAATACCACAAAGAAGTCATAAATAAAATGGGAGCTACAAGGAAACTGATATTTATAATCAGAAAGAGACAGCTGAAATTACTGGTACACATAAGGAAAGAAGGCCAGGGGAATTTAACACTCGCATGACATATTGAAAGCAAAATAAACATGGAAACAGGGCAAATAACCTAATTGGAAGCAGAACAAAGTTGGCAAGTAATAAAAGGCAGGAAATTGTGGAGAGCCATACATGTTCACATGCTGAAAAGACAGAATATAAAAGAAGACTCCAACTAGTAGTAGCAGACATAATAGTCTTAAGTTACTCAAATTTCTTAGATGAAGCATTGTCATTATTATTAATTTTTAACTAATTTATCTTTCCTTTTACTGTTGTTGTGTTTTATTGCAACACTGAGTTCATTTTTATATTCTATATTCTTTTATTCTTTTTATATTCTTGCAATTAAGCAAACAATACAGACAAGAAAGAAAGAAAGAAGTTACCTGTGAAAAGTTTTGATATTGTATCATTTTTATGGAACTCTATGATAATCTATTATTCAAACCACAAACTACATCACAACTAAAATTGAAAGGAATTTATCTAAGCTTGACCTAAAATTTAACATCTAAGAGAGTGACATTACACCTTCTCAGGCTAAAATTTCTCACTGTATGAAGTGGAAAGATTATATTGAATCAATTGCTAGGTCTGCTGCTAGGAAAGTTGGTTCACTGTGTCTTGTTAGACAATTTTTCTCTCCAGAATCTGGCTTACACATTTATAAGTCTACCATTCATCTCTGATATTGAATATTGCTGTAATATCTGGGTTAATACTTCTGCTATGTATTTAGAGATTCTTGATTAACTCTAAAAAACAATCTACAATGTTATCAGTCCTGAACTGGCATCTCAGATTAGGTTACTGCCATAATATAGCTACCCTGTGCTTTTTCTATAAATGTTTTCATGGTAATTGTTCTGATTAGCTTTCCTTTTTGGTACCTTGACTTTAATTGGCATATAGGCCTTCTCATTTTACAGTTGAAATAGATATAATGTAAGTTTTATGTTGACAGTTTCTTCTCTTGCACTTCTTGATTGTGGAACTCTTGCATTCCAGTCAACTCTGATCTTCAAAAATTTAAATGAAATGTCAACTGATATCTTTTGTCTTCTTAATTCCTGTTTTTATGGTTCTTTCTCCGTGATAGCGTTTTTCTTTTTCTCTTATTCTTTCACTTTCAGAATAAAATAGAATAAAACTATTTATTTTTCATTTGAAAAAAAACATTTTTAAATTAAACTTAAAATTATTAATAATTCTAAATTACCGTATTTCATGGCAAAAAACAACCCCCTCAAGTTCCATCAGAGAAATTAAGAAAAAAAATGTTGGCATATTTACAGGTAATAATACAACCCCTAAAATCAATGATGAAAAGGAGTAAAGCCTGAGAGTCTTGACAAAGCTCATTCCTCTTTGGACATTGTGGATTAGCATTACAGAATCACAAAGAACTGTACCAAATAACAGAAACAACATAGCTTGAGGACTAACAACAGCAGCAACAACTAAAATGGATTGCATATATAACTCAAAGAGAAAATAAGGATATAATCAAGATGTTGACATTCCACACGACTTCAAATAAAAGGTTAGGAAGGAAGCTCCCATCAATATTGCAAAGAGTGATAATGGCTACTAGACTTGAGAAACCTGTTTTCTTAAAAAGTGTTTTAAGAGAAAGCTTTCATAAATTCCACCCTACAGCCATATTGGCTGCTCAGTCAATCAATGCTAAATGTTTCCTTGTATGGAAATGGATAATATTAACATTAACTTCATATATAAAGCTTAGGGCATATTTATTCTGGTATATTTTTGTGAAAAAGTTGGTCTTTTGTACCATATTTGACGGCATATGTGTTTAAATTGTTTTATCATATAGGGATTTTTTTTTCTGAAGATGACAAATATTTCTAAGTCAAAAAACTTAAAAATGTAATTTGAGTTAAAATAACAAGGATTTAAAATTTTAACTAATATTTCTTGAATTGTCTCAACATTTTCAGGATACACAATTTTATTAAATATTAATGTGTTTATTAAAACGTTTACATTTCAAGTTTATTGAAAGTAGAAAATAAAAGATATATCAAAGTTTTTTAATATAAAAGTGAAAACAATGCAAAACATAATATGATCTTTGTCCTTTCTTACCGTGGGTCCTGTAGCACCAGTGTCACCTTTTAAGCCTTTTGGTCCTGGGGGTCCCTAAAAATAAAAAAAATGGTTGGAATTGTTCAGTTTTCTGAATTAGATACAGATAAGTAATTGAATTGTCTCTTGAGTTAGGAGATTTTTGAGCTGCCACACTGGATTTGGTCTTCATGGCATCTTTAGAGCAAAGAGAATTACTTGACAGTACCAATCTTATGAGGATGTGCACACAGTGTAGCAGTTATCAGCACGGAAAATGAGATTGGCATGTCAAGTTCAAATCTCGGTCAAGACAGTTGTTTTACTTTTTGTGTAAATACGTTTGGAAAAGTATGAATGCATCTCTTCAACCTCCAGCTAAGAGTAAATAGCAGGGTAGATTGGGATCTATAGTTTTGGTTGGAACCAGTCTAGTTTTAGTATGTGGCTAGCAACTCCACTCTGTACAATTGAACTTGCTACAGAAATCACAGTAGCTCTCAATGTTGGAAGGCTGTAGCCCTATACTCCACAGGGAAATCTACAAAGCTACCACTCTAATTTCTTGAAACTGTTTCTGGTTCTTTCTAAAGTCTTTTATCAGTCTCTTTCACTCCCAGTCACCCCTTGTGACTTAGTGGTATTATCACCTTGCTTGGGTGAATTTTATATTATATATATATATATATATATATATATATATATATATTCCTTTTAAAGTTTACTTCGATACTATATTCCTAACATCTCCGACTGAACTCTGAAATGTTGTTTGCTAATTAAATCTTGATCTATCAAGTCAAGAATTAGCAGTTATCTTTTATGCATACCCCCCCCCCAAATTCACTTCTTGCCCCAACACAGTAACGCTCTAGCTTAAGTGACTCTTGGGCTTTGTATTGGGTGAACATTAGTATAAAAATATAACTCAGAAAGCAGGCTAAAGTCTAAATGATATATAAGCATGAATACTTTAGATGATCACTGAGTGCTCTAGAATTTTGGCCCTGTATAAAATTAAGCTTAGTAGCACAAATAACATTGTGATAACACATCTTAGCAAAAGGCTCTCTATCTGAGGTAACTAAGATATTAACTGTCCTATACTGTTTAAAGTCTATCTAATAAATGATGCTCTCAGGGTTCTTCTCAGAGGTATTAAGATTGACTAAACATACCTAGGCAGAGTGGGTAACTGTTGCTAACATGAATTTCCATATAAAAAGTGGTGCTGAAAAGTTCATAGTTTGATCAAAAAATCCCCAAATCTGACTAAATATCAAGCTTTTCAAAGAAGAGCATCTTGGTTGGGCTATTAATTTGTCAGCACTTTCTCATATTGTATATCTTAAAATGAACTGGTGCTGAAAAATTTCCAGTCTGGCCCTTTCCAAGCAGACCAAATATTAAATTTTTTAATCCTTTCTTAGTTGGACAAAGTACTTTTCATTACTCCTATATTATTTCCCTGTTAAAAAAGAAAAGCCAATAGACATTTTTGAGAGTATAAGGGAGGTCTGAAAAGTTAATAGCCTGAGCAGAAAGCCTTTAAAAAAATTCTGATGTTTAGTCATTTGGTCAGAATTTAAGAAGTGGCTTAAGTTGAGTACACTGCATTCACATCCATTGTGAATAAATTCACATAATTTCATTGTTGCATTTTGTTTCTGTAAATAAATATTGTTACCCTTCATCATGTCTTTTCTCATATCATTTGCATGGCAAAAAGGAGGAATACATTTTGATCAAAAACCTTCTGATATTTATACAAGACAAATTTCTAACTTTTATCTTTCCTACCATCCACAACAAGCTTCAGTTTAAAAGAGTAGTAAAGGAAGATTAAAACAAAAAAAATTGTCACAAATTAAAACAAGGATTAAATCAATAGATTAGCTTTATTTTGAAAAAGTATTATCAAGCCTTGTGCATATGTAAGTATAGTTTCTCAGTTCCATTTTTCATTTATTTTAGAATATGTTCGATTGTTTTTTATGGCTTATCAACCCGTTATGTGTTTTTTAAAACTCAAACATATTTTGGATTGTAAAAATAATTTTTTTTTTTTTTGGCAAGTGAATATTAACAATTTTTTGAGAATAACAATGATTTTACCAGATACAAGTTTTACTATTTAACCAATAGCTGGGGGAAGAAGATGATTCATATTTTTCCAAGTTTGTTTGCATGTAAGTGAATGTAACAAACTTGACTGAAATTTGAACTTGGCTCTCTGATTACTCATTCTGTTCCTCTATCCATTACACCATCCACACATCCTAAAAACATAAAGATTGGTACAAAAGGATTGATTTTGATGCCCTTCTTTTGTTCCATCAGTTTCAATATCAGTCATTAAAATCTGATAAATCATTAAAAGCTCTTGCATAGTTTCACTGGGATTTTATTTTTTAATCTTTTACTGCAGTTTGTATCTTTAGAATTGAATAAATAGAAAAATTTTGACAATGTTTAACCTTCATGCCTACAAAAATATGGTGCATCAAAAAGACAGTTATTCCCTTGACACTGCAGTAATTGAGAATCAGGTCAACCTGACAAAAGACCCAGAGTTGGTTGTGTATGGTGCAGTAAATACCAGGAGTTACGTCCTCTTCCACAATTGGCTGTTGAGAGAGGACATTCTACTTAGAGTAGGTGGTGCTGACAAAATTTGCATACAAATGATACTGGACAGGTATTAGCCAATAGTCAGCGTGGGTCTTTGACTGAGAGAGCTATATAACACCAGCTTTTCCTCAATTGGGAGGAAGCACTTTTGATGTGCAGACCATCAGAGTTTTGTGTCAGAGTTTACAAGATGAACACAACCGCTATTACTGCATACACTTTTGACTCCCTCAGCAATTTTTATTGTTTTAAAAAGTCATCATTGGAATTTTAATAAAACCCAAACATATGAAAGTTGATTTATTCATTTTCATTATTCTTGAGAACTGACAACAAAGATATTAAACACTATTCATTAGATTGAATAGAAAACTTGTTTTCATAGTTATTTATAAAATGGTAAATAATAAATATTGCATTGTATTTGATTCACATATTTATAGTTTTGTAAATAAACATTACTGGGGGCGTCAAAAACGTACACAGCAATACTAGTTGTTTTAAGGGAATAACCATCCTTCTTGACACACCGTTTTTTTGTGAGAATGAATGTTAAACATTGTCAAGTTTATATTGTTTTTATTTTTTTTTGAATTTTAACTTTATATTCTTGCATGCCAAATACAAGTGCCACTAAAATTAAATTATTTTCTCTCTGTCATGGTGCTTATTTCATATGGGATGCTTATTATTTTTCTAATAATTTTTTTCACAGCATAATTATTTTGTTCCAGGAATCAAAAATTAGATCATTTTTGAAAAGATAGTTTTTCTTTCCCCTTTCTTTTTTTTTTAAATAGTATTGAGAAATAAAATCATAGCTGGACTTAAAATTTGGACACTTAATTAAATTGGTTTGATTAGTCATCTGAATGAGTAATGGGAAGTAATTTAGCAAAATATGACAGCTATTAGATTAACTTTTAAATAATGTGTAAATGAGTCATTTTATTTTCTATTACTCATTCATTTTTACTATACTATATGAAACTTGGTTTTTATATACCTAATAGTTATGAGATAGGAGAACAGTAACGTACGTCAATGTCTGCAACACAAAACACATTTTCTCAAATTTATATTATAAAAATGTATTAGCAAGATGGTAAGGATATCTGGCATTATTTTTCTTGGCATAAACTGCAGAATCATATTTTTAAATAAAATAAAAATTATCTGAAAAACTTGTTTTTAGTAAATTAAACTGCTGAAATAAAGCAATATTTAATAAGCAAAAATTGTTTGAAAAAACATTTTTCAATAAATTTCACAAAACAAAAAGCCAGAAGAAGATGCAAAATACAATGCCATAAAAAAAGCTAGAAGCACCAAAAAAGTTTTTAATAGAGTAAAATTTGTAGACATTGACAAGCACAAAAAGCAGAGGTTACATCAATTTGATTTTATGTATGTTTTTATTTAAATAAAGTCTTTGTTAAATAGGAATTAATTATTTTCAAACAAATATTTAAAAAAGAAAATCCATGCAAGTGAAGAGTTAAAAATTCTATTTTTTTTTTTTTTAATACAGGTAAAAGTCCTTCTGTCTGACCTTTTAATATGACCAAAATCTTTATTCATATTTACAGCATCTTTGTGTTTTTATCAATTCATTGTACAGGTTTAAATAGTTGTTTTGTCTAACCTTTTAATACAACCAAAATTTAAACAAATCAAATCATATTTGCATTTTGTGTTTCTGTCAATTCATGAAGATGAGAAAACATTGTAGTTGCATTGGTGAGTGAGAAGAGTTTTTTTAAATATATTTTTAGAGCATAAATCTAATCTCTGATTTATGAGATTAGATATTTTCACCAAAGGTCATGCTCTTCTGGTTCTGAAAGCATACAGGTCAGACTACAAGACTTAGACTTGCATTGACAATTATGTTAGTGTGTTTATGAGACCCCCAACCACCATATTCCATTATATCAAAATTCATATTAGTTTTTAATATACATTTAAAAAACAAAAACAAAACCAAGCTTAAAACTATATACAAGGAACACCTTACTATGTAAGATTGAGACATGTTGCCCCCACAAAAAAAAAAAAAAGTTTTATTACTTTAAGTGGGTCCTAGCATACCTTTGTATATTTTCTAACCAATCACTTTTCATTGTGCCTTGCTCCTTCCAAGATCTATCATCAAAAGGATTCCTAAATCAACTACTCCACAAACTATTAAGACAGTCAGGTGTTTTCAATAGTCACCACCTAGACAGATGGATTTTTTTATGTTTACCAGATTTTTCCTCCACAATCTCTTTAATCAATATTATGGTTGTTATTGTTTTCTAAATTCATAATAATGATGATAATCCTTCCTTACGTACCATGTGTTATTCACGCTTGGGCAATCAGGCTTCGTTTTGATTTATTTCTGCAGTAGACTGGTCACCAGCCAAGCATATAGGACCCAGTCTGTCCTGCTATTTAACCCATAGCTGGAGGGAGAAGAGATGGATTCATACCTTTCCCAAGGGTATTTATATGTAAGGGAATTTAATAAACTTGACTGGGATTTGAACTCTTCTTCAATTTCTCATTCTGAGCCATTATCCATCACACCACCCACACTTCCAAACCTACAGCACCTGATATTCCCAAGTGGTCACCCATCTATGGTTCTTACTAAGCTCAATGTTACTTAGCTTTAGTGATTGAACAAGAACTGGTGTTTCAATGTGATATTGCTGTAAACCAATGATGATGGTATTATTATCATCAAGAAGAAGAGAGCTGAAGACCAGCTATAGTAGGAAGGAAAGAATACTTGTTACAGAATATGTAGGTTGGCCTTGAATGGCAAACTACTGGTCAGAACTATGATGATCTAAATTCAGAGGGGATAGTTTGAATCTATTGGATGTGGAATTCTGACTGTGATGTTTTGCCTTTGTTTAAGTTTTAATATAAGACCAAAAAGGCAAGTAGACAGCTGTAAGAGTTAGAAAGGACAAGATGTCTTGTTGCACCAAGATTGCTTAGTGAGGCAGGCCAGAATGTAGTGATGAGATTTTGATCAACTGGTTGACGTGTGTCCTCTCTATCTCCCTCCTAGAAATGTTGATATGACTACTGTTTCTTATAAAATAAAAATAAAATTATCATTTGTTGATACAGCTGATGATGTAGCATTGGTATATAAAGATTTGAATCCAGAGACAACATGAAATGCAACCCACTAGATTAATAGATTTCTGAGCTGGTAGAGAACAGATTAAATCTAAAGGAAAGTGAAAAGACAAGTATCTTGAACTTTCCAAGGAACTGAGGCAGTAATAGAACATGAAGATAGCAGTCATTATTAGAGTGCTAGGAGCAGTTCCTAAGAGCTTATGAAGAAAGCTATAGAAACTGGAAATCAAGGGAAATGTTGGAACTAACTAGATACCGATGTTGTAGGTGTTTTCTGCAATTCTAAGTAGAGTGCTATAGTACTAAGGAGACTTGCTGTCCCTTAATCTTCAATTCAATGGTAGTCACCAGTTATTACCGGTGTAAACACTATAAGTTAGAAGCATCCAGATGATGGCATTAACAAAATCAGTTAGAATACTAAGTGTGAAGGAATATTGGGGAGACTAGTTATCACTTCATCTCCAATGGTAATCACCAGTTATTACTGATGTGAGCAGAGAATGAGATAATATTAAAAATAACTTAAAAATTTATAAATTATTTTTAGTAAAATTACTGCTGCTTAATGTGTGGGCAGTGTAATGGCTCTTAGTGTGGGTACTGGGACTGGTGAAGTAAATTTAAATTCTAACCTAGTCTGTTGCATTGACTTTTGTAATAATGCAACTTTGAAAGGCATGAATTTGTCTTTTCTCCTCCCCACAATGGGTTAAATAATGGAAAAGACTTCTCTCTCTAGGCTTGAGTAGCAATCAGTGTAAGACAAGGAAAACTCTGAATTCCAAATTGTGGAGAAGGCAATGAAAAACTACTCCACTATCTTTCCCAAGAATGTTAGGTAATGGACAGATAATAAAGAAGAGAAATCAGTGAAAAGTTATAATCACCCATATCCTAAAAAGATATGACATTTAAAAAAATAATCTACTGTTGGAAAGAGTTTAAAAAAAAGTCTTTATATTTTCAAATTCAGAAGGAGATTTTTTCTCCAGTTAGTAGCATTAGTATTATTTTATTTTATATTTTATGAAACAATATCAACCATTTTTATTCATTTTCTACTACTATTTAAGTTCATTTTAATTTTTTTATCTGCTTTGCTTTTTTATTGTAACTTTTACTCTTTTTGTCAATCTACAGCAGTGAGTCAACAATGTAGATTGGAAATAAAATATAGGCTTTCTGTGTGATTTGAACTCAAATTCCCTTTTACCTCATGGAAGTCTGCACTGCTTTAATTGCTAAGCTATGAGAAATTGACAACTTTGCAGATAGTCAAATCAAACCTGCAACCCATTGCTCCATTCCATGACCATTATCAGTGCTATAATAGTTTTTTTTTTTTTTTTTTTTTTTTTACACTAGTAGTATTAATAAATGTGATTTTTACAGAAGGAAGCTGAAAATATTATGGACAGAATATGTGAGCAATGATGAAGTTTGAGAGAAAATGGAAACAAAAAGACACTTATACTTAACATCAGGAACAGACAGTTGAAATTTCTAGGGCAGATAATGAGGAAATAAGGTTTGGAAAATGTGATACTCACAAGACAGATTGAAAGCAAGAAGGATAGAGGAAAGCAGTGAATAACCTACTTAACAAACTTGGTTGGTTGGTTTTGTTTAGTGTCATATCAACCTCCATGTGTTATTTAATGTTGAAATCTAAATATATTGTATTTGTTTTATTTTATTTTTTCAGAGATAATAATGGTTTTAGTGATTCAAATATTACTAATTATCCCATAGCTGGGGGGGAGAAGAGATGGATTCATACTTTTTCCAAGAGTATTTGTGTGTAAGTGAATATAATGAAACCAGTTGGATTTGGAACTCAGCTGTCCAATTAACAATTCAGAGCCATTATCCATTAAACCACCTGCACAATCAAGCTTACAGCACCTGGTATTCCCAAACAGTCACCCATCTAGGTACTGATCAGTTTTAATGTTGCTTAACTCTGGTGATCATATAGGAACCAGTGTTTCAATGTGATGTGTCTGTAAGCCTAATGATCTTGAGTAAATGGATGACAGAGCAAAGTTTAAGAGAGATGACAAAAGGACAAAATTTAGTAGAAGCTACAAAGGGCAGGAAATTGTGAAGAGCCATGATTGTCTATGTTCTAAAGGGTCATGATACATAGAAAAAGAAGTATTAATATTAGAACAGTTTGGCTATCATTGATTCAGTGGCCAGGAATCCAATTCAATTAGTAAGTAATCTGGTACTAATTTTCATGGGAGCAATTTCAGTTTACCTGGATTACTGCACACAATTGCTACTGTTCGCTTGTAAAACTCTTTTGGCTTCTTGCTTCCCAGTCAACTTTTATTGTCAAAGATTTAAGTGCAATGACAATCATTATCTTCTGTTTTCTTAATTCCTGTTCTTTTATTATACTCTCTCCTTAATAATGTTTTCTTTTTCTCATATTCTTTCAGACTCAGTAACTCCTTGTATCTTAGTGGCTTTATTGCATTATTTGGGACGAAATGATTAAAAAAGATGTTATTCTTTATTAGGCAAACAACTGTCAGTCATCATTATTATTATCTTTCTAGTTGACCACTATCATAGATTGACAAATTAAGAAAATTCACAAAAAGTAAATAAAAATTAAGATGTAAGTAAAAAATACTCAAAATTAATCATCTAGTAGGAGTTACATGATTATTACTTATCATAAGATTTGTTTATATCTACTTATTGCAATAATCTGCAGAATGTATAATATATTCCTATGTAAAGAAGGTCTAAGCACATTGAACCCTGACTACTGCATTACCAGTGATAGAGAAAAATAGTGTAATGCTCAGCTACTGGTTGAACAGTAGTAAAGAAAAATGACTTAATGTCCAGCTAATGGTTGAATGGTGGGTAAACACTTGTAACTATTTTTATATCTACCATGAAATATTACATACCAATTATTTGCGAATTTAACTCGGGAGCTCAGGCAGAAGGGTTAAAATTGTTCAGGGAAACAGGGCTTAAATGGTAAAAAAAATCTAACTGTAAAAATAAAACTAGATTTGCAAGTTCAATCCCCACGCCCACAGTGTCAAATGACAGCCATATCAGTATTCATTTAAATGTTGGCAGTAGATTTTATTTATGTTTAATATTCAATTTGAATTTTCCCTTACAAATAGTATCATTTTATTTGAATGAATTGGCAAATATTTAAAAAAATATTCGGAATTGTATAAGTCATGTTTGGTTAAATTTGAACATGTAACCCTGTTCCTGGCAAGCATGCATATACCACTGAAACATGGTAGCTTCTTTAAATATAAAATCATACCATGAATATTACTATATCTTTACTCCTTAGACATTAGAAGTTACAATGAAAGCATTATTTACATTTTATATAAGTCAAAGTAAAAAACAGGGGGAATAATATTTCAGATACTTGTAATCTAAAACTGGAAATTAAATGGCAGACTAGCAATCCAATTCATAGTGTTGAGCTGTTGCGTGTGATATACAACAGAGATATATTTGAGTGCGGCTTGTTATTCTTTTATGAAACTTTACATTAGCAAAATGATGAAAGAGGTTTTAGGTTTAGTAAAAGAGTAACATAAGATTTACACCAAAAGCAGGATATAATAAGGCCCAAAGCACACCACTTTTAAGATTATAGACTTACTTGAGGACCCAAACGACCAGTAATACCCTATAAAGAGAAAAACAGATTAATTAGAATTTGAAATAAAAGAACTTACATGTGGTCCGGGTGGACCAGGCAAACCAGGAAGGCTCTGATGAAAAAAAAAAAAAAAATTATCAAGATAAATATAATTATTAAAATTACAATTATCTGATTATTATTAGATTAATGCAAAAATTTATAGTATTTTTTAAGAAATCTTTTCATATCATCATTATTCAGTCATCAAATTATTTTCCTGGGCTTTCTATGACCTTGTATCCTGATAAAAATAAAATATATAAATAAAAATAATTAAAATTAAAATAAAGCATTTACACTTTCCTTTAAAATCTTTATCTTTTTTTTTTCTCTCTTTCTCTAAATTTCACTTTCTATACTTCTCTCAACCTATGAGAAGGCAACCCTCAAATAAAAAGTAGAAGAAAAAGAAAAGACTGAACCTGGTAAAAATCACCAGAAATTTTCAGCAGAGCTTACTTATTTGTAACTGAAAAATACCAAAAATCAGGGAGGCTCCACACATAACTTCCATTATAAACGAACAGTATGACATTGTCTTGACAAAAATCTTGTCATTGGTATTCTACAAAGATTACTAGTGAAAAGATTTTTATTAAGAGAGAGTTTCTTTCTTACTACTGATAGAGTGTATCCTCATATTTACTAGAGTGGAGTCAGGTGTAGCCAAATGACCTATTGTTCTCAAAGATGTCATTAAAGACCACGGTATGACATGTTACCAGTTGATCTTTGCATTATGGGATTGTAATGAATCCCCCAAAAAATGTTTGTTATGCCAAAATACCAAAGGACACACTCATCATGCTAAAGAAAATAAATAAACCTTGAGTCAGTTTTGTTTTATGCCCTATGTTTCTAAAAAAATAATTATTCAAACACTGATCCATACTGGTGATGTTCTGATGTGAACACACTTGTCACACTGGTGACCCAGACGTGATCAGAACACACAACCTTTGGATGTGACACACTTGTCCCAGCCTAATGCCACCTTTCAGCTGAATTATGTATTCTATTATAAAACAATGATTTCTCTTTTGTTTTAATTAATTCTACAATATTTTGAACTTGTTGGCACCAGTGACTAGCCAAGTACTTTTGTATCGAATAGAAAAAGTGATTTTCTGAAAGTGGCAAATACATTTTATGCAGAAAAACTTCCCTTTCCAGTGCTATTGTAAGGACATTTATCCGTAATTCAACAAAATAAAAAAAAAATTAATTACATTAATCATACCAATTTTTGCCAACATCACAACTCACAAGCAGCAGCAGTCCTTAGGAGTAAGTAAACATCCATGCAGACTTTACTGTGTATATATAGATTGCAATTGTCCACACACAAAAATTTCTAGCCTACCTAGACAGCTGGTCAAATATAAAACAGATCATAAATTGCCTGGATAGCAGTTTTAACAACAATCCTGATAGCAGTTTCAAACCAGCCAATCAGAAGTCACACATTATGATGCTCAATGAATTTAACACATGTTGCTCAATGAAATAACTTTCAATTTATCCAATTTATCATTCAAATGAATCAATTGCTCATTGAGGCATTGCACCATAAGATTTTGGTTCAGATTCCAGTAATTAATAATAAAGGATCCTCTTTGAATCCCAACAAACATTTTCCACTAGCAGATTTGTTTAAGATATTGAAAAGGCTGTCCTGGATCTATGATTTAGAATTAATTTAATAAATATATTTTTCTCTGCCAGTGGCTGTTTTTGTTCAAAAAAGACTTTTCCTGTGTCAAGCAATAAGAGAATAGTTAAACACTAATCAATATTCATTATCATAAATTGTGAATTTTTCCTTATTGCATGATCCAGAAAAAATCATTTTTGAATAAGAGTGTCACAGTCAGAGGAAAAAAATAAATCTATTACAAAAATTCTAAATCCCTCTATGAATAATTTTGAATACTATAAAATATTTTTTATTTATTTACTTTATATAAACATGTTGATTACAAGAAAATATATTGTCATTTATTCTTACAAAGCTTTGAATTTTTTTTCTCAATGCTTGCAGTATTACTGAAGGAGGTTAAATAGATAATACTCAACTTTACTCAAAATCCCAAATTTAGTAAGACCAACTGATGTTAAAACTTGATTGGGGGCCCCAGGCAGTGCTTTGTGACCCCTACTATCTTACCAACATTTATATATGTTACAAATTAAACTAAGGACCATTATTAAAGGATGACAAATTTTTATGGATTTTGATGTGATTTTGCAGTTTTTTTTTGTCCAAATCCATGAATTTGTTTTGTTCATGTTAAGTCCAAAAAGAAAACATAATATAAAATTCACTATTTTTTATCAATAATGTTGAATGTGTTTAAATTATTCAACTTTTTAACAAGAAATATCTCAAGTTGATGTTAAAAATAGCCACAAAATATTGTTGATTTAAGATGGAACAATCTATTATGACAGGTCTCTAATTTGTGTTTAGATACATTACATTTATTTTCAATTTTTCTAGTTGAATTCTTTATCTATATTGCATATGAACCAGTATTGTACATAATTAGGTTACAATAAAATTTGTATTTTATATATTGAGATGTTTTTTTTTTTTTATTAAATTGAGATGTAGTAGAGTGGAGAACCTGTATCATAAATTTGGTGGGGACCCACAAGTCCCATGTACTGGTCTGCTAGTAGGATATTGCTTACCAGAGATACTGAGTCAGATTTTGATCAATACAAAAGCTGTTGATAAAGTAGGTCACAAAGAACTTGATTTATTTAGAAAGGATAGTAAAACAATCCAGAACCTATACTGGTAGCAAACTGCCTGCATATGGATAGAAAATGAATTCAGGAGCTACAGAAAAATAGAAAGGGACATAAGACAAGGATGCATCTTCTTAGCAGAATAAACTACCTAATAAGCTTGTGTAAATGGTTAGCAGAACAGGGATTAGGAGAGGTAGCAAAAAGACAGACATTGCTAGGAGCTACAAGGGACAGGAAATTGTGGAGAACCATGATTGTCCACGTCCTGAAGGGACACGGCACACAGAAGATGATGATTAAAGATTGGCAATATATTCTGTCACGGAGGTAATTAATCTAAAAACTGCAAAAATAATTTTGATAATTTTAACCTGATGTTGACAATGAGTTATATAGTTTTTACTGATTTAATCAGGTATCCTGCAACTCTCATGCAATGGCATATTTTGAATCTTTATATATGTAACCTGAATCTCCCAAATCCCACCCACTGTCTTTTGAAAAGGAGGAGAGGTTCATCCTTTGTTTCCTGTTTAAGATTGGGCTTCTGCTTTCTTCTAAAATCTGATTCAGCTCTATACTCCTAACGCTTGTCCTTTCCTACACTAATCCACACTGTAACCCCTCTACCTTCAGTGGCTCTTGGGCCTTGCTGCATAAGGAGAGGGGAGAAGGAAATATTATATTATATATTATATAGTTAAGCTTGATCAATGAAAAATACAGAAACGCTACTTTGTCAATGTACTATTGACAGAGGAAAGAAGAGGGTAAGCCAGACCCCATAATTGAGTGAGAATTATAGATGATGACAGAATGCTAAATCAAAAGCAAGAGCTCTTGTCAGTTTGAAGGCATAGTAATAAATTTGTAATAAAGAATGTTGGTGTAAGATAAATTTAAAGCCAACACCAATGTGACCTTTGACACATACATTTGGATCTCCAAAGATAGCATGCCTTAAGTGGTTGGTAACAATCTGTTTTCAACCCATCTCTGCTCACTCTCCTAGTTATGAAATATATACCACAAGTTAAATGTAGCTATCTCTTCTACTCCAATAGCTTCATGTCTTGCACTTCCTGTCTGTGGAACTCCCTTTCTTTTACTTGCTTCCCTGATAGCTATAATCTTCAAATATTCAAATGCAATGTCAATCAACATCTCCAGATGCTTTGCTCTATTCCTTGTCCTTATCTTCATCTTTTCCTCTATCATGTCTGTTTACTCTTGCTTCCACTCTCTCTAACCCCTTGCATGCTAGTGGCACTTTCGCCTTGCTTGGGATGAAATGCTTAAAAGAAAAAAAAAGTCACATAAATATACAATTGAGTATCTTGTCTCTTGAACCATCTGAAGATTCTGAGACAACAGTATAATAAACTTAGCATCCACATGAAACATTAACAGGAAAGCAGTAATATTTGAGTATCATATATATATATATATATATATATATATATATATATATATATATATATATATGTGTGTGTATAATTTCTATATATATTATTTATATATTATATATGTGTGGTATTTTTGGAAAGTGCTGAATGTCAATGATAGAGCTAACATACTTAGTTGCATTGATGTAAGTTTGTGACGCTGGGTTTCACGGTCTTGTGATCATGAAACAGTTTATCTGATGATTGTAAAGGCATGAAACCCAGGGTCACAAACTCACATCAATATATATATATATATATATATATATATATATATATATATATATATATATATATATATATGTGTTGCATAAACTTTAATAACTGAATCAATAAGCTGGCAGATCCTCATACGTCAAAACCGACGGGAGAGTCCATTATATATATATATATATATATATATATATTAAATTTCACCAAATACAAAGCTTGAGAGAGACACAAGATATAGGCTTATGGTCATAATGGTAATCATGAACAAGGTGTGTTAAATAAATGTAAGAGGGGGTGGTAAGAAGTGAAGATTATGAAGATAAGAAGGATAGATAACAATTGACCTTTAATTTGAAAAAGTCAAGATTTAAATGCTAAGGGAAGTGTGTGAATCTGCTGCTAAAGTTATTTGGTTGAGTTTCCAACTGCAATTTCAACCATAATTTAACAGTTTATAAACTGACTCATTAAATCAAACATGTAAAAGCCTAGCCACAGTTTGAAGCCAACTTGAACAACTTTAGTTTGGGCAAAGCTAATGTTTATATTAGCATAAATCTGGATATTTTATTTTTTTCTATATCGTATAAATTATTTTAGAATACAACCAATTATACATTTTAAGTTCCTTTAAAACACAATTTTTATTTATTATAATATAGTTTATATTATATAAATTACATTAGAAATATAGAATTCTATTTTCCACATTATTAGAATAATCATTAAAATTGATAAAGTGCTAAAACATTCATATGTAATTGCATTTATAACAATTTGTTTTTCAACATTTTATAAGATTCAAATTCCAAGAATTAAAGCCAGGATTGATGACCAGTTTTCAAGGATTAAAGTCAGGATTATGGTTAGGTTTCATGGATTAAAGCAATACAAAATCTTAAAAAAAAATGTCCGAATTCAGCTAAGTGAAAAATAAAAATTGTTATTTTAATCAAATTATTTTAAAATTTTGCAACAAATATATGCATATAATCGTAATAAAATAGAAAATATCTTTTAGATATTACTGAATATGCTATAAATAAATGTTATTTGTTACATATTTCTGATAAGGTAAAAATGTGTTACCGGTTCACCCCGGTCTCCTTTCTCTCCTTTCTGACAAGAGCACATTGAACCATCTTTGCCAAAGCCAGGTAATCCTGCTGGACCAGGTGGGCCCTGGGAATAATAAAAAAATATATCTGTAATAATATGGAATTGGTTCTTGAATTCAGTCTCTTTTATCATTGATAGTCAATGTTTCTACCAATAAGATTAAAAACAAAGAATTATTTTATTATCTTTCAAAATCATTACGAATACTAATTTATTATAGTTTCATAAGGGTTACGTTACAATTATTAACATTCTAGAATCAAAATTTGAAAAATAAAGTAATTACTTACAATTATGAAAAAGTAACTATAAAATGAATTTAGCTTATAATTACCATATTTTTTGGTGTATAAAACATACATTTTTTATCTTAAGATTTAATGTCAAAATCTGCTTGTGTCCTATTAACCAAAGTTATTAATAATTTTATATAATATATCAAAATAATAGGAAAGTTCTTAGAATTTATTTTTATTTTAAAAAAATAGTGCGCAATACAACAGTGGAGTATAATATTATAATTGTTTTTTTATTAATATATAATCATCACAACACCAAAATTCCCATGTTTCAAAACTAAAACCTAAATTTAAATTCAGAATACAAAGTTCTGTTCCATTTTCAAGTGATGCTATGTATAAGATGCTAAGATTATCCTTAGCATTGCTTGAAAATGGAATGGAACTTTGTATTTTAAATTTAATTTATATGATTGAATTTAAATTTAGGTTTCAGTTTTGAAACATGGGAATTTCGGTGTTGTGATGATTATATATTCATAAAAAAAACATTATAATATATATATATATATATATATATATATATATGATTGGTTTAGTTCACTTGAATATTTTACTTATAACAATAGTACAGATTTCAAATGTGAAATGCACATCACCAATCAGTGCTTAATGCAGCTAATGTCATTAATCGTCTAATTGACATTTTAATTTTCATTGGATTCTCAGCAAAACCCTTCTTTAAAATAAGAATGCATCTTATACACCAGTGTGTCTTATATTCCAAAAAATATGATATTTATGATCATGACATTTAACTGGAAGTAATTGAAATAAGAAATAATTATTATCTGAATATCAGCTGTACAAAAATACTTAGAATCTATATAAGTAAAGGAAATAAATAGTAACATATTCAAATAATTAAACAATAATTATATATATATATATATATATATATAAACACTCATAGAATAAATATATTTAATTTCACTTGCATAAGCCTTTTCATAATATACATTGTTATAAATTATAAAGCCAAAATATAAAATCAATTTAAATATATATTTACAAACTCTGAATAAAATTCAGATGATATATTAAAAAAAATATCTTTGAATAAATTTAAAACAGCAATAACATTTATAAGTACATGCATACATTAATATACAAGTAAAAGACAAAAAAGTTGAATCATTATTAATTAATGTTAATGTATTAATTTAGTAAATGCACTGGGTTATTTCTAACTGTAAAAAGGTTCTGCTGACATTTAAATATTCATTATATATAAAATGAAAAACATTTTCCCTCAATGAATGCCATTACACGTAAAAGATGCCCACATGGCCATTATTAGATAATATGAAATATTAGACAATATTAGATTCAGCATTGAAAACATGATGTCAATATGAAAATGTTCACTTTGTTAAAAATTGATGATTTTAATATATTGAATAATATTGTTAAATTATTACACTATTTTATTTATCCAAAATGCTGATTGTCAAAATAAAAGATAATAATATAAGTGGTTTGCAAATACAACAATATGTTTTATTAGTTTTGTATAAAGAATGTTCCCTGTTTGAGTTTAGTTTTAGTAGAAATCATTTTCTCCTTTTTGTTCAATAAAACTGATCATGTTGTGGAAGACAAAACACATCACTGGCGAAATGAATAATGTTGAATCATGTGTGGAGGCATTTAAAAATGATAAAATTCAACACACAGCAACAATATTTTGTAATACAAGCATCAATATAAATTCATTCAGAAAAAAAGGCCAAAAATAATAGAAAATGTTTAAGAAATGAGAAGAAAAGCAACAAAATTTTGAACAAAAAAGCAACTGTAAAGATAAACAGAAAGAAAAAAAAAGAAGGAATTATTAGGACAAAAAATTATTACAGATCAAAATTATTTTTTCTATTGGTTTTGCAATATGTTTCCATATTAAATATCTCTATTTCTACAGCTATCTATAAATTGCTTTCAAAATAAAATCCTTACATTTGATTTGATAAGGTCCTTCAGAAAAAAATGCATCAGTAGAAAAAGTTCAACATTTATCTTTTATTCTTATATATATATATATATATATATATATATAGTTGAAGTGATGTGAGTGTGTGACCCTGGGTTTCATGCTATTGATGATCACAAATAGCATGAAACACAGGGTCTCAAACTCACATCAATCCAACTAAATATATTAGCTCTATCACTGATATTGAGCACTTTCCAATAAGTACTGCGCATATATAATATATAAATAATATATATAAAAAATTGCACGTATATATGTGTGTGTATGTGTGTGAATATAAATATATATATATATATATATATATATATATATATATAATTATTTATATGTTATATGCGCGATACTTATTAAAAAGCGCTCAATATCAGAGATTCATGTGAGTTTGTGACCCTGGGTTTCACACTTTTGCGATCGTCAGACAAACTAATCAGTCTGACAATCGCAAAAGCATGGGTCACAAACTCACATCAATCCAACCAAATATATATATATATATATATATATGTGTGTGTGAAAAGTTTTCCTTTTTATCTTTATTCATATACGAGTTAAATCTCAAATGCAGATCAAATATGGATCAGCATCCAACAGGATGATGAAATAAACAACAAATAGGAAATGTATATCAATCTAACATGTTTCGCTTTTATTAAGACTTTGTTAAAGATTGAGAGAAAACAGAGTTCCTGTCTTTTTATCTGTTTTCTCTCAATCTCTGATGAAGCTGTAATAAAAGTGAAACATGTTAGATTGATATACGTTTCCTATTTGTTCTTTATTTCATCATATATATATATATATATATATATATATATATACATACACATACACACATGCATATATGAATAAAGATAAAAGGAAAACTTTTCTTTACTGATGTATTTTGTTCTCTGATGGACTTTATCAAGGCAAATGTAAGTATTTTATTTTGAAAGCAAGTTTTATATATATATATAAATGTGTGTGTGTGTGTGTAGTGTTAAAAGATTTCTTATAGTTTTGTATATATTTGAAAAGCAGTCTGACCAAATTATTCAAATATCACTTGAATGAGCACACAAATTGGGACTAACTTTCTCAGTGGTCATCTGTGGCTCATGCCATTTTAGTTGCAAAATAGTGATTGGTTCAGTGTGACATGAATGTGAACATTTACATGCAATCATTAGAATGTTGAACACAGAAAATGAAAAAAAATTATTATCAGTGATGAGTGTCTATATCATGCAATATACATTGTTTAAAATACAAACATTATACATTTGTGAAGAGAGGAAGCAAAGAAAAATAAAACTTTAGCTTATAAGTCATGAATTCTTTTAATATATTTTTTTAGATTATCCAACACATTAGCCTTATTTGTATATGTAAATTTGTATTATTGATAGGTTTTTATTTTATTATTATCTACATTTTTGGTGATATATTTTTTTTTTTTTTTAACTCTAACCTGGAACACTTTATTTCTAGTTATTAACCAGTTCATATAGTCACCAGGGGTGTACTGTTTACTCCACAATATGAAAATGAAAAGAAATTAGTATATGGACAATCAAGTCTCTTCTGAATAATTATACTGAGTTAGCCAAAAGGTTGTTTCTGTTTTCTTTAAAAATGTCATTAAGAGTATTCAGGTTTAACAACAAAGATGAAGACATTAATCCAAAAGTTACTTATTTGCAGTACTTACATTCTAAAATAATTCTTTTCACAGTATTGTGTCAGCTGTCATCTCAGTATGCATTTTATTTTTTTAAATTTTGTCAAAATAGGCATGTTTTTACTTATTGATTCTCACGGAAGAAAACAAGGAAGATTTTCAACATCACAAGCCTTTTTTAAGAAACATAAAAATATGACTCAAACTGCTTATATCCATTTTTATACTTATGGAGAAGGCACTGCAAATGATTAAACATATTAAAAATGTTTTGGAAAATTGTGAGTGGGAGATTTCTAACTGAAGATGTAGTGAATATCTTTTCGTCTTGACTAACTTTAGTTGTGAAAGCTGGAATGGCAGGGCAGTTAACAGCATGGAAAGTACAATAAAAAGACTTGTACTTTCAGCCAATGCTGCTTATATACACTAATGGCCTCGGGGATAGCATGAATGTACTTCTCTCCACTCATCTATAGGGAATAAGCTGAGTAGTTGGAGCCCTTTATTTCTGTTCAGTTAAGAGAAGTTTAATCTGAAAGAAAAAGAACTACAGTTTTACTATCTCATAGCTAATGTTGTGTCTGCTTGATAAATTTAAGATGGCTGAGTATCAAGCCAACACTGTGCAAGAGTAGAGGTTTATCCCTTCTGTTTAGGATTGGGTTTCTGGTTCATTTTAAAATTTTTTCATTCTCTTTCACTCCTAGTAGCCTCTTGTATCTTGGAGGCATTATTGCCATGCTTAGTGTGAATTGATAAAAAGAAGTTTACAATTGCTGCAGAAACAATGAATAAATCTTTAATGAACAACTCCTATATCTTTCAAAATGGAGGCAATTATTTCCCAATAGGCTTTGTTGGATAGAGAAAAAAAAACATTACTGCTATTACTACTACAACTTTTACTTTGCTTTATTTTTATTTATTTCAATGAATCTAAAATCTCAATGGACTATGTTGATTAATTCTTTCAATTGTTACAAGACTATAAAATCTTAAAACAGAAGGAAAAAGAATCAACAAATATCAATAACTTAAGTATTGGAGCATTCCTTTGTTAAGAGAGGCTTTGATATTTTGTTTGTGTTCTGTTTTATGAACAAATGATGAAACTATCAGTTCTTGCCTGATCACCCAAACTAAGCAGTATTGGAACTGGTCAGTACCTAAATGCTTAATAACTTAGGAATATCAAGTGACTTATAGCCTTATACCAAATTTAGCTAAGTTTAGTAAATAAATTGATATCTAGTGGTTTGTTACTAACTGTAGTATTTGATCCTTTAGTCATGAGGATGAATATGGATGGTTTTGAGTAGTGATCCATGTCTGTGGATTCAGGGAGCTAGCAAGACTGATAATGTCTTATTTATGTTTTCGTTACTCAGATGTAGAGAGTCCCTTTTCCTCTGTTTGTTCTCAATATAATCCAGGTCTATTTGTTGCTCTTTAAGTGGTTTTAGTTAGACACTACACTAACTTGGTAACAATTGTTTGATTTAACAGATTAAGCAGATGCCATTTTTTTCTTTTTCTTATATTGTGGCCATTTAGCTCAAAATTCACATTTTCTTGATTTCAGATAAAAATTTAGAAATTTTCCAATATATTTCAATGAAATTTTCTATTATATATAGTTTATAATTATAGATTAGATATATGGGGGAAAAAAAAGAAAGTGTCAGTTTAAACTGACGCCAGTAGGATATGGTTTATTTTCAATATTTAAGATTGGATTTCTATTTATGTAGCTAAAAAAATGTATACTTAGGTATCATGAAAAAAAAATCCTTTGATAACTAAGTGAAGAAAAGAATAACAGAAAAACAAAGGGAGATTTTAAAACACAGAAAACACAAAAAAGCGACAAAAAAGAAAAAGAAACAAGGAATGAATAAACAAATTAGTATTGAAGAAAAAGAAAATGGTTCTACTCAGAAAGAAACAATTGTTTAGAGATGTCAAATGAAGAACAAGGCATTTGAGACAAAAGTTTTGTGTTGAAGTAAAAAAAAAAAATGAAGAGCAAATAAATTTGGTCTCCGAGTGATGAACCTGCTGGGATGCAACGGTCAGACAAGAGCATGCGTCTTTACTAAACTTACGGGAAGTCCCATTGGTCCATAGTCGCCTTTTTCTCCTTTCTCCCCCTGATAATATCAACAGGAGAATTGACATGCAAACAAAATAAAATCAGTGATACAGTTTCAAGCAACTATGAACAGAGGAATTTTCTTTCTTTTTTTTTTTTTTTTTTTTTTACTGATGAGCTGAATGATAGAAATATATTGAAAATAAAAAAATATTTGCCTACATTTCCAAGACCAGTCATTGTTATTATAAGTCTAATTCAAATCTAACATCTTCACCTAAACTCTACTTAACTGTACTTAAATTCATAAAGTCTTTGTACTATAGCAAAAAGTTCAGAATAATTACCATGAAGGTATTTATAGAAAAGATACAGGGAAACTAGGTTCAGAAACTGAAGCCAAGATGCCAGGTCAAGACCAATAACATTGCAGATTCTTCTTTGGATTTTGTCAAGAATCTCTAAGTATATGGCAGGAGCAGCAGACCAAATGTGGCAGCAATATTCAAAGCAAGGACGAATGTTAGACTTATAAACATGTAAGATAGATTCTGGCACTAAAAATTATCTAGCACAACATAATGAACCAAACTTCTTAGCTGCAGATTTAGAAACTGATTCAATATATGCTTTCCACTTCATGTCAGTTGAAAATGTTAGTCCTTCTAAAGTCTTCTCATTCTTTTTCACTCCTAGTAGCCCTTTGCATCTTAGTGGCATTATTGCCTTGCTTGGAGTGAATTAAAAAATAAAAAAAATTAGGTGATTCATAAGTAATTTTCGTTTTTGAAAATCAGTTATAATGTCAAATGTATTATCCTAACTAGTAATTACATTTAGCAGTTAAGAATAAATCTGGAGTACCCTAACATACCACCTTAGTTTTGATGCTAGACTGGCAGTATAAACATGGGATTAAAGTTAACAATTTAGATTTCAAAGCTGCATACAGTAAGAATAATGCAGGAAAAAATATTTTTGGAACTTGGTTGGTCTGTTCTACTCCATCTGTCATATTCACCTGGCCTTGCACAAACTGATTACCTTTTTCAAATGCTTTGATGGGGAAAACTTTCTTTAACCAAAATCAGATTCAAGAGTTTGTTGAAAACTTTTTCCATGTTAAAGTTTTACTCAAATGGTACTTAAGAGCCTGAGAAATAGCAACAAGTCATTGTAAATAACTGAGCTTTCTATAAAGAAAACTAGATTCAAGAGTTTGTTGAAAACTTTTCCACATCAAAACCAGTAGAATTTTACTCAAAAGGTATCTAAATCGCTCTTTCAAATGATACCAAGTTTAGTTTGTTTGGTATTACAGGTTATGAGATACAGTTTTGGAAATCTACAACAGGTATGCCTGGATTGTATGTATGTGAAACTTGCAACTGCACTTGGGTACTATTTGGAAAATGAGAATGAATATTTTTGGACTGAGATGTGGATGTGCATGCAGTGTAGTGGATATCAGTATGGAAAATGGGATTGGTGTGCCAAGTACAAATTCCAGCTGAAATTCTGCAAAAATATCCTTGGGAATGGCATAAATCTACCTCTTCAACCCCAGGTATAGATCAAATAGCAGGGTTAATTTGGCTTTGTAGCCTTAGGAGAAGGACAACTCAGTATTCAAAATCTGCAGTGATGCTGGAACCAGCCTAACACCCTTCTTACCCAACTAGCGGAATGGTGATATTTAATGGCTAAAACCTGCAAAAATGCTGTGACCAGTAGACCTGAATTGTCATGCAACAATCTGGTCAGTTATGGTGATATTCAGAAGATTTACTATCCTTTGCAAAAGATACCAAGGAAGGAAACAAAAGCTTGAAATGTTCAACTTTTGTAGCCTTGTGTCAGACTTGTTCATTATTCTTGATAATATTCTTACATGTAGTGTGGCAGGTAGAAAGCTAGTTTTGTAATTTGATGTTCAATTACTGTGGCCTAAGCTTAGTAAATATCAATGAGTTAGACATTGAAAAATTGCCCTCATCCTGCATATTCATCAAATCTAACCCCCAACTCATTTTCTGGCTCCAAGATGAGTATATTTAACACCTGATGTACACCAAATCAGACCAGGTTGAAAATGTCTACCAGAAGATTGATGACTTTGTGACCTGAACTTTTGTTAAAATGAAATGAACTTCATTACTAGATCAATTGGCAACATTGGATCAACTCCAACTATGCTTAATTTAGTTAATAAAATCCCGTTATATTTGATGTACAGTTATATCATATCATTTATGTACATGCTGTATAAGAACAAATTTTGTTTGGTAAGTTGCAGCTTTTATGCAATATTTCAACAGAAATATATAATTCTGCAATTTTTGTATAAAACAGACATACTGAGAATTGTGATACAGAAAGCTAATAACATTCTGTTGCAGTAAAATTATTAGGTTGGTGCAAAAATAATATATATTCATGTAACCATTTAATACAAACCATTTAAGAAGCATTTATTACTTATTCAGAACAAAGAAATAGGGTTTTAGTTCTTGTAGAAAATAACACTCTTTAAGTTATGGATACTACTTTGATATTAGACAAATATAATTCATGATTAACTTTTGGTGTTTCAAATAAAATAAATTCCTATAAAAAGAAAAGTAATAACATTGTAAGTTTGAAATGTGAAATAATAAAAAAACAGACTTTAATGAAAACTGTAAAAATAAGATGAGAGTTAAAAAAAATTTAAATAAAAACGATTCCAGGCTGAAATAATACTTTTTAAAAATATGAACTGAAATTTTGTATAAACACAAGTTAAAATAAGAAGCACTGTTTCTAAGATAGAATGAACTCTATAATTTTAAAAAGTATAATGAAAATAAGATATTGTGAACATATAAAAGCATCAGAGTAAATATAAAAAATAAAATTTAAAGTTTTCATTGAAATGAATTTTGAAACAATTTTTTATTCTGATATAAATATATACCAGAATAAAATCCAGTAATTTTAAAATCCTTGTTTTGTTTATATATTTAATTAAAATACCAAAACCAGACATTATATTTTATAGATAAACTTATTAGATTTGAAAAGAATGTTCAAAGTCTGAAAAAATAATCTTGTTCATAGGAAAAAAAAAATGGAATATATGTAACTTGATTTGGAAATCTTGGATTTCTTACATATTTGTTATATCAAGAAGTTTGGATGTAATGATTAAAAAGGATTTATTTTGCACAATGAATCTTTATTTTTCAAAGAATTTCCTTCCTTGTCAATGCACTTAACCCAATGATTCTCATTTAGTTAATCATATAAATCAGACATTATAAAGTGAAAATTCCAAATTAAAATTCAGCTTTTAGGCAACTGATTTAGTATTCTATCCTCATACATATGTACGTGTGTGTGTGTATATATATATATATATATATCTATGTAATATATGTATGTATATATATGTATATGTATGTGTATATATATATATATATATATATATGTATATGTATATATATGTATGTATGTATATATGTATATATATGTATGTATGCATATATGTATATATGTATATGTATGTATGTATGTATGTATGTATATATATGTATGTATGTATATATGTATATATGTATGTATGCATATATGTATATATGTATATGTATGTATGTATATATGTATGTATGTATGTATGTATGTATATATATGTATGTATGTATATATGTATATATGTATGTATGTATGTATGTATGTATGTATGTATATAAGTAAATGCTCTGTTTATAATATACAGCATTAACTACATTTACCAGTCTGAATGTCTGAGAAATTTCATTAAAAAAAAGTGTCAGGAATCAAATTCCATGTAGGATACAGGTTTGGTTCCTGTTGGATGACACATATTTTCTATGAAATTTCTTGGACATTCAGGCTAGTAAATATACACACACACACATATATATATATATATATATATATATATATATATATATATATATATAATGTGATGTGTGTGTAAAAATTCTGATATAACTAAAAAATATATATATAATTTGTATTAAAACAAAAAACATGTTAAAAATCGCTATGCAATTGCAATCATGTTTCAACACTACAAATGTGTCTCCTCAGGTGATGGTAAAATACTGATGAGTGAGTGATTAATTTAATTTCAGAAGCTGAATACTTCTTATTTTTTTTGAGAAAAACAAAAAACAGAATAAAAATAGACTTGTGGGCTTTACCATGATTAACCAATTGAATGTGACCTACACTAAATTCAAACTCACTGAAAAAAAAAATTTTTTTAATATAGGTCATGACACAAAGTTGTCTGCATATAAACCCTAGACAATCATTATGGACAGCTACAAACGGTTACATTATTTTGTAAAATGTATAGAAGTCTGACATTCAATTTTCCTATGAAGTAAAAGCAAAAGAGTTAGGGAGGTAATTTAGTAAAATGCTAACTAGTTATATGCTTGGTCAGCTACCTACATAAAATTTTGTAGATAAATAAAAAGCCTTTTTAAGTTGATCTCAAAAATGACCTACAATCTGTTGTTAAATGGGGCAAGGAGTGGCTTGTTAATTTTAATGCCTCAAAAATGAAACTACTCTCTTTTAATCATCTGAGAGAACACTTTTTACCTTCCATCAGCATGGCTGATGCTAACTTCTCAGACTAATGTTTTCAGCTGACATGAAGTGGAAATATCGAATCAATTGCTAAGACTGCAACTAAGAATGTCAGTTCACTATGTTGTGCTAGATAATTTTTCTTGCCAGAATTTATTTTACATATTTATAAGTCCACCATTCGTCTTTGCTTTGAATATTGCTGCCACATCTAGTCCAGTGGTCCTGTTAAATATCTAGAGATTCTTGATAAAATCCAAAGAATCATCTGCAATGTTATTAATCCTGACCTGGCATCTTAGTTTCAGCCCCTTTCTCACTGCCATAACTTAGCTTCCCTGTGTATTTTCATGGTAATTGTTCTGATGAGCATTGGTGGTAAGGTCTCATTTTACAGTTGAAATGGCTAGAAGTAACTGTAAGTTCTATACTAATAATGTCTTCTATTGCACTTATTGCTTGTGGAACTCTTTTCTGGATTCTTGCTTCCCAGTCAACTTTGACCTTGAAAAATTTAAAAGCAAGGTCAATCATTGTCTTCTGTCTTAATTCTTGTTCTTTTATTATCCTCTTTCCTTAATATTAGGTTGGTGCAAAAATAAAAACGACATTATTTTTGCACCAACATAATAGTAGGTTTGCTCATATTCTCTAACACTCAGTAACTCAATGCATCCTAGTGGATGCAAATAAAAACAACCAGGACATTGACCTATGACTATTTGTCTGAGTTTCATGCCAACTGAAACCTGATGAGTGGATTTACAGTTTTCTACAAAAATCCAGTGTTGAGGTGCTGAATATAACATCTATCAGCTGACAAATTTTATTTGTATTAATCATATTCATATATATATATATATATATATATATATATATATATATATATATATATATAGAGAGAGAGAGAGAGAGAGAGAGAGAGAGAGAGAGAGAATTTTTATTTGATTTAAATTTCCACATCTATGTGATTAGTATACATCACAAAATTAAGTGCATTGACAAGAAAGGAGATTACGTTGAGTAGAAAATATTCTCTTTACTATTACATTTATTAATGTATCTGTGTATTTATTGTATGGCTGTTAGAAATGGAAAAAAAGTGAATATCATTTAAACAGTATTTTAAAAACTATTTTTGACATTAAATATTAATGGCTGTTTGTGGTTTGTAGCTGTTTGTAACATACAATGCATTCTGATGATCACACCTTACAAAATTTGAGTATATTTTTAACCAATTACAAAAATTAGAATTGGTTCAATGAATATTATACAGAAGCAAATAGAAACAAAAAAAAGTTATTACCTTAGAACCAGTTGAACCTTTCATTCCCATTGGGCCCTGGTTGCAAAAAAAAAAATAATAAAACGATATCAGAATAGAACAAAAGAGATTTTTCAAATTTTCATAAAGAAAAATTGCAGTAAAATTATTTATTCATTATCATTTTTTTAAACAGTAAAATGTTTAAGTACTTATAATGCATTTATGAAAGATATCTTTTAAAATATTAATAAAACTAAGATGGAAATGTTTTTATGGTAACTAAAGTACCAACAACTAGAAAATTTTTATTCTGTAAAAATAGAAATACGAGATAAGAACAGTTTGAAAACTAGAGAAACTTTTCTTTTTACGGGTGATTTTTTTTTCCCCTCAGCAACATAAGATATTCAAGAATATGCGTGACATGAAAATAAAACATTTTATTAAGCAAACATATATAGTAAACCCTTGATCTAATAGACTCCATTATATTGGATTTCAGATTTAAAGGCCATTATCACAATGCGCATATAATATTTTGATTTTCATGAAATTTATATTTTGGTGTATTAGATAAATTAATTTTAATAATTTAATAGATAATTAATTAATAATTTATTAGATTAATAAAATACATTAAATTAACCTATTTTTTTAATTATGCCTAAAATACATCTTACTTATAAGAACAAATATATATAAAAGATAGATTCTAGATAAGAATTGGGATCATCACCAAAATTTTTAAGAAACATTGAATTACACTATTAAAATTATAATTTCATATTGCACAAAACTGTAAATTGTTTTATTGCTTTTTATACTGAAAGAAAATAATTGTATTTGAATTTAATAGAATTTAAGAGACACCCCTTCGTCTTGTGTCTGTCAAATCAAGAGTTTACTTATATTTTCAGTATATAACATACAAGAATACCAGATGAGGAATCATTGAATTGTGTGTTA
>OZ010590.1:53214295-53339295 GCA_963932145.1 Acanthosepion lycidas
TCTATAAAGATACATTTTGTAGCCATTTATAATTAGACAACATTTCATCATTTACATATATGCCACATACATATATATTAATTTTCTTAATTATTGGTATTATAAGTGTTATATATATATATATATATAAGGCATAGCAGATGTGCATTGGCACCACTTGAAGGGAGCATCACTGAGCATTTTCTGTTGCAGCCAGACATGTGACTTTAGGATAGTTTTTTTTCAGATATAATAATTTGATTGTTATAGGTAAGAAGCATGCAAATAGATTTTTGAACCACAGTTAAATTATTGTATAAAATAGCATGGGTGAAGGCAAGGTCTGTGATCTTGCTCTTCTGAGTGTAGAAAGAGACTGAAAAAAATTGACTTTAAGTACATAGAGATCAATTTGCATCACTGAAAACAAGAAAGATTTTGGTGTAATGATCATGTATTATCATAATATATTAACAGATTAAAGAAGCTGACATATTTCTAAGTGATTCTATGAAAAAGCTAAAATATGACTCTCAGTGTCTCTGCTGTCTGGAGAAGGGGTGCAATTTCAGTGCTTGACATAGACACTATTTGAAATTTATAAAATCTTTTTATTAAAACAGTTTTTCAGGAAATTAAACTTCTCAGGTTCACTAACTGTTATAGCTCTTTCAAATACTGATGGAAGTTTCCCTCCAAACCTTCTGTCCATGGTAGTGTGGAATGTTAACATTTTGTTTATATCATTATTTTCTCTTCTAATTACATTTGCTAGCCATTTTTATTGTTGTTGCTGTTGGAAGTGTTCGAGTGATATAGTTTTTATTTACTAATACTCTTCATTTATGATTTTGCAGCATTGGTCTGATGAAGGATCATCTTCTTTAAGACCTAATAGATTCCTTTGCTGTAAAAATGGATGTATATAGATGATAGTTTAGATATTTCCAATTTCAAGTTTGAAGCCAAGCCTGACATTCATACTAAAGTCTTGATCTGATAAGGCTATTTAAGAATAGAACTCAAGTTTTCAGGCTATTATTTTAGCTTTATAGCACCTTATAATATCAGACAAAAATACCCCTCACCTGAGTGCAACCTATCCAATGTTCAGTTTCCTTATGTATATTACTAAATACTGGGCTAATTCCTGTCTTATGAACATTTCTCTTAATAATAATTTAATTTTATTTATGGTAACTCATATATAATAGAATAAAAAAAAAATGGAGAAAAATACAATATATATATAAATCTAATTCACTAAGAAAGAAATCTGCCTTGGGTTGGGTGTAAAGGTATCCATGAAGATCAGAATTCAGATTAATATATATATATAAGTGAATTATTTTATTCTCTTAACTATTATATATATATATATATATATATATATATATATATATATAGAGAGAGAGAGAGAGAGAGATTGAGAGAGAAGTGCATTTCTTGTTCTTATTACCTTATATATGAATATGACTTAAGAATTTGGACAATCTATTGATTCATTCAAATTTTGTTACTATCATAGCCAATAATTAGTTCCATCAATGAGCTTGAATGAAAATTGTGTATGCAACCATGTTTCATCTATTCGAATGTCTCAATGAATTTCAGTGACACTTTATGGAATGGTTTGATTACATTGTGATGCCAACAAATTTTGGAACTTGGAGATATTTTATATATTAAGACAATAGTCTGAAGACATTAATCTTCATAGAAACTAAAAGTTATCTCCCCTGCAATTTATGAACTGATTTTTTTTTAGTGTAGGCTGGAAAACATTTTCCTTAATTTTTGTCATTAAATTATTATCTCTGCCAACATAGGTTATGCATTCACCAATGCTTGTCTGTCTGTTTTATATATCTGTAATGATTAATTATTACAAGTTTCTGTTATAGCATAGTCTGGGATCTGTATCTTGATTGTTTAGTTTTTAGTGACAATGACATTGGTGGAATTATGTACTTTCTGAATACATTCTAGTTTACAAGTATATTTTTATGTTGTGACACAATTGGTTCCCTTTAGAAGTTACAGCCAACAGTAAAGAGGACTTTAAAGGATCCACTCACAGACAACAAGGAGAGAGAAGTGAAGTAAATAATTAAATAAAACTTTTTGGTATCAAGTGCCATTTTGCCAGAAGGTTGGGAATTCCTTTCAGTTGTAGGCATATACAGGCAAGGTCTCAGTCAATTTATAAGTCAATTATAAACTGGACATTAGGTGGGGGACAAGCTTCCCATTGGCATGTAGAGAGAGGTAGAATCAGAAAGCAGCATATCATGATATGCAGAGGGGTGGGAGGAGAGAGTCGGCAATGGGAGAGAAAATGGTTAGACCAAAAGAGATCTCTGGCCAAAAGGAAGATCTGGTCCATTAGTCTGTCATGAGAAAAGACAGAAGTAGCAATTAAGATGTCCTAAGACTGATTTGTTTTTTTTTTTAAGGTTTATCAACCATTTTCAGGTTATTTAAAGCCAGAAAATATTTTTAGGTTATAAGAATATTTTGGAGATGATAATCATTTACTGATATAAGTTCTACCAATTAATCTATATCTGAGGGTATGGTGGATTCATACCTTTCCCAAGGATATTTGCACATAAGGAAGATAGTTAATGATTGACCCTAGATTTGAAGAGGTGAAGATTGTAATGTTCAGGAAGAATTTATGTAGGAGTCTGTTCCACAAAGTAGCAGTTCTTGGGAAAAGCTGTTTGAGTGAAACTGTCTTCTTACATTTGGGATACAGGGGAAATGAGGGTGATTTGAATCTTTGGAAGTGGCATGGTATGTCCTAGAAGTAAAGGTCAGAACTGAGAGAACTAAAGAATTATGTTTATCTCAACATTTGATATGGAAATAGCAATAGAGTAGCATTGATTGATTTGTTTTTTATGGCTTTTGCAGGTTATTTAAAGCCAGAAAATATTTTTAGATTTTAAGATTTCTTTTTTGGAGATAATAATGGTTTAGTGATACAAGTCCTATTAACCCCTAGCTGCTGAGGGAAAAGAGGTGGTTTCATACCTTTCCTAATGGTATTTGCATGTAAGTTAGTATAACAAACTTGACACTCCAATTTCAAGCTGTTATCCATTACACTACCCTCACATCCAAACTTACATCACCTGATATTCCCCAACGGCCACCCAAAATATGTTCTAAGTGTCACCAGACCATGCCAGGTGAACTTGTGAATGAATATCTAAATTTATTCGAACCAGGATTACTTGTCTTTTCTTGTCTGTTCCTTTGTGAACATACACCAGGCTTTTTTAGTTTTTGTTCACTATCATGAACAGGAATCAACAGAATGTGAGGGTGATTTGTCTAGTTGGTGAAGAACTCTTTGGTAGCCCTGATGAGTTCATTACACATGAATTCATCATTCTCTCCCACCAGATATGGGTTAAATAGTAAGACAGATTAGGCTCTTCAGCTTTGGTTGGCAACCAGTCTAGGATAAGGACAACTCTGAATTTAAAAACACATACTATATGCAGCTAACAAAAGGATCATGGATTTCACAATGACTTTATGAACTACATTCATTTCTTCCTTTTTATAGGGACTATCATAAGAACATTCCTAAAATTCACACAATCTTTCAGGAATTATCTTTGAACACTCTCTATTCTAATTGTTCTCAAAACAATAAAAATGTCTATTCCATTTTGTTCATTCTTGTATCTATTTCTTTCAAACAATTCAACATTTTACCAACCTCAGAGGCTATCAAAAACAACGGAGTCTTTTTTACAAATTAAAATAAAAAGACATTGTGCTAACAACAAAAGCAATGCAGAAAATGGGTTCAATAGTTTTAAAAAGATCGTGTAATTCACAGTTTATTACATTGACTAGATTTCAAAATTGCAAGTAATAAACTAAAGTTTTATCTTCTTTGCTATGTCCATAAATATTTATTTAAAATTTGCTATATTCATAGCAGAAGATTGCTAAATATCTTTATAAATATAAATAGTGTGGACATCGGAATCAACATTGTATGGTGACTAACAATTTCATATCTCAATGTGATATTTAGTGCAACTACACTTTTAGCATTCTGTATATATATATATATATATATATATATATAGGTCACTGATGAATTAAGGGGATTAATTTAAGGTAGGAGAAAACCAGATTGTGTTTTATATTATAGAATAGATATGTGTATGCTCACATATTCAGTTATTATTTCCTGGTTGATAGATGTGGGAGAGTGGTTTGTCCAAGTGCTCACTCAGCCACTTATTGGTCAACCATGATGGTATGCCAGAAACATAGCAGGATCCATACCTTTCCTAAGGATATTAGTATTAAGGTTTGATTGATGGATTCATTTTTTATGGCTTATCAACCTTTTGTAGGTTACTGAAACATATTTTTGAATTGTATGAATAATAATTTTTTTTGTGAGTGAATATTGTCTTAACAATTTTACTTGGGAGATAATGATTTTCTGATACAAGTGCTACTATTTAACCCATATCTGGAGGAGAAGAGGTGGGTATGTATATAGTTTTCCCAAGAGTAGTTTTTCCTAAATGAATGCACTGAACCTGACTGGAATTTGAAATTGTCTTTCCAGTTTCACATTACATTATCTACTATACTATCCACACACCCAGGCTTAGAGCACCTGGTATTTCTAAGTGGTCACTTATCTAGATACTGATCAGCCTTGATGTTGCTTAACTTTGATGATCAGACAAGAATGAGTGTTTCAACATGATATGACTGTAAGCCTATTAGTGCTAAATTCCAACTCAATTTGTTGATTCCATTTTTTATACTAATAGTTGGTATGCAACATATATATATTTATATTGAATAAATTAAAAACATTATGTCTGCTTATTTTTATCATAATCCTTTCATATTCACAAACATTTTTCCATACATTACAATTGAATAAGGCAAGAAATGCACTGTAACAGTGAGAATCACTTTTATTTCCCAAGTACTTTCTATCTATTTCTGAGATCATCATCAGGGGTGTGACTGGTAAGGCAAAAACTATGTGTAGCTATACATTACTTGGAAAATAAAAGTAATTCTCACTGTTACAGTGCATTTCTTGCCTTATTCAATTGTAATATATAGGAAAATATTTGTGAATATGAAAGGATTATGATAAAAATAAGCAGACATAATGTTTGTAATTTATTCAGTCAGACATGTATAAAAGAATTTTCTGCCTAAATACACACACACACACACACATATATATATATATATATATATATATATATATATATGTGTGTGTGTGTGTTAACAAAATAGAGGTTAGATTTCTCTCAGGAAACTCATTTCCTTTAGTAAGATACTTGATCTCTTGGGTGGTAGAAATTAATTTCACTGTTTAAAAAAAAAAATAGTGATGTCTACTCATACATGGGTACCCACTAAATATAACATTTAAAGCAATAAGAATTATCTAGCCAAGATAATGACCTGTATTTGCTTTCATCTATGATTATCAATGATTTGTCATTATTTACTGATCTATAAAATGCTAAACTAGATCCAAGAAGTTTGAGTACTGGAACAAAATATTTTTTACAAACCTTGAGAAGTTTGAATAAAGTTGTGAGGAGAAGCAGCTGTAGGATTTTAGTTAGAACACTCCACCTAATGAGCAGATAAGTGAGGTGAATTGGCACAATAGGAACAACCAAGATAGATTAAGGCCCTTGCCACAGTTAGATACCAGTCTGGTCCAGAGAAGAGGTGAGAACATGTGGCATAACCAACATCCAGACTCACAACATGGGGAACAGATATTCATAGATGGTAGTTGACAACCCCACTTTAGTTCAAAGATAGTAATCTTGTAGAGTGCAAATCTCATTTATTGTAAGTATCATGTTTATGTCATGTTATATTGTTGTTTTAAATGGTAAATGTATTTTGGCACCCTTCTTTTCATTTCAAGTACCTTGTATTTATTCTTGTTTGGAAGCTCCTTAACAACCTAACACAGCCTTTGTAAAACATGTTTTAGAGGCCAGAAAAAAATGGTAATTATAGTTCATACATATATTAAAACTTAGCAGAAATAATATTTATTCTTTGATAATTTTGGATATAAAAAGATTCAGAAAACCATTATAGATAATTAAGAACAATTGTTGTAAATTATTTTTTCTTCATAGTTTTTTACTAGTTCATTCTTCTGCAGATGTAACATTTGTTGAGTGAAAATTCTCTTGCTTGTCAGTTAGTTCTCAGGCATTGTGGGATATTACAAAAATACTATAGAGTGCAGATAAAAAAAAAACAAAAAAAAAAAAACAGCAGCATCAGACAATAATTATATCTAGAGAAGAGTACAAAAGGAACCAAAAGTTTTCTTGGGAAATAAGGAATCACAGTCTCCTCTCCACATCAAATCATGGAATATAAAGAATTGTTTTGAGATGTCTATTCATATATGAGTTTCATTTTAAATTTTATCAAAATATTCAAGTTCTTAAATTAAATTTCCAATTAAAAATTAAATTTTATTTCATAATATTGTATTTGTAACTTTTAATCGTAGAATCAGTATATAACAAATATTTCTAAGCTTTTGAAAATATAGACTGAAAATATTACCAATGTTTTGTTTAGTATTAAAAACATTGATAAATAAATGGTGTCTTAGAAATATACTGCTTATTTTCATTGAATCTCGTTCTGGAGATAATGCAGAGTAAAATATGTTACTCAATTTTACACTAATAAAACTGATGACAGAAATATTCTTTAACTATGACTTGTTTTTATTTTATCAGGTGATGATATATCAACAGTATATTTAAAAGGAAAACCAAATTTATATCAATGATCTACTTTTTTTTTTATAAAAGTTTATAGCACATAACTAAATGCATCAATATACATTCTATCTATGCAAACTAATGACTAATCAAAATAGATATTACTACTCTAAACAAAATAGTATTTGCTACTCTATTCTTAATAATAACATATTGTCAAAAGCATATCTTACCGTAGGCCCAGGTGGACCCGGAGGACCAGGAATCTGTGAAGAAGAATTGAATGTCTATTGAATAAAATAATGTAAAACGAATACTACAATTCTTGATGCATTCTTGTGGGGAGTCATATAATTGGAGAAGAATTCAAGAACAGCAACCAAAATGATACTTTGAATAATGGTATCAATATGTAATATTAATAACAGAATCAGAAAGAGACTGTTGAAATTCCTAGGAAACATAATGAGGAAAGAAGGATTTAACTGGAAATTAAGGAGCTAGAAGAGCATTCCACAAGAATTCCATATAGCAGTTATCCAGACAGTCAATGGTTATTAAGAAACAGTGTGAATAAGGAATAAAGACTACTTTGCCATCAAGAAGCTTGTTTTGCTGTATAAGGCTTCTATTGCACCAGGAAGCCTGTTTTTTTTTCTCAATTAGGCTACAATTGTATTAAAAGACTGTTTTTCCATATGATGCTGCTTTTGTCTCAGGAAGCCAATTTTTCTCTAAAGGCCAACTTTTTACCAAGGAAGCCAGTTTTTCTCTACAAGGATGCATTTTCCCCAAGGAAGTCTGTTTTACTCTATAAGGCTGCTTTTGTCCCAGGAAACGAGTTTTTCTTTATAAGGCTGCTTTTGTTCCAGGAAGACAGTTTTTTTCTATGATTTTTCCCAAACAAACCTGTTTTTTCTATAAGGGTTTGTTTTAGGAAGCATGTTTTTCTGTAGAGTGCTGTTTTGACCATAACCAAATTCAGCTCTTTAGAGAAAAATAGAATTCCTGGGTTGATGTAATGAATATGCATACACCTGGGTTCTCCCTCACAGTAATATGATTGGCTGGTGTCAGCCATAAATACAGACTGATGTGGAGGTACAAGAGGATGCCTATTGCCTACCACTATGACGAGGGCCAGTCCATTACGGTTACCTGCTAAATTGTCCTACCCAGTTACAGTAGTCAACAACCACCTTGCTACTTCGAACAAATATATTCCTTTCCGGGACATATTAGTTGGATCTCATCCTCATCGCTAACTGATATGTCCCAGAAAGGGATATATTTGTTTGAAGTAGCAAAGTGGTTGTTGACTACTGTAACTGGGTAGGACAATTTAGCAGGTAACCGTAATGGACTGGTCCTCGTCGTAGTGGTAGGCAATAGGCGTAGGCATTAGGCGAAGACAATAGGCATCCTCCTGTACCTCCACATCAGTCTGTATTTATGGCTGACACAGCCAATCATATTACTGTGAGGGGAAACCCAGGTGTGTGCATATTCATTGCATCAACCCAGGAATTCTATTTTTCTCTAAAGAACTGAATTTGGTTAAGGAAGTCAGTTTATATTAGTATCAGCTGCTCTACTCCTTCAACTGTAACAACTTTTTGGTTAAAGTGGCTCAAATCAAACTGTGAACATGATATTTGCTTTGGGAAAACAGGTTTCTAGAGGCAAAAGTAACTCAAGCTTGAATTTTGCTAAGAGTTTGGTTCTTGTTGATTACTAATGAGTAATTGTAGCAAAAAGCAAGTAAAATGACGATGACAGAAATACTACTCAAAACTTAATGATGGCTGGCAATGCTTTATTTAGTGTATATAATCAGCTCACATATGGTACTGAGAAGTTAAGTAAAGATGAAGAGTAAGTTCAGTACCAGGTTATATTTGATGGCATTTCCTGGTAGAATCTGGTATTAGCTCTTGTATATATAAAGAAAGAGCTGCAAGATTGTGGAAGTGGTTATGTGAGTTGATCAGATTGTGTTATTGGATACAGGCAAAGAACTGCAATAATACAAAGACCTTGCTTGGAACTAGATGTAGGTCATGCCTATAATAATTGGTGAACTTGGAACATTGCCAAAAACACATGAGGCAAGATTAACTGAATTAGGAATCACAGAGAAAGAACTAAGACAGCATTGTTGTCTGGAAGGATACTGAGAAAGGTGCTGGTGATTAAAGTGATTGAGTGTCATTCAATATTCAGTGATAACTCCCAGGTATCTGGTGTGAACATGCAAATGCATGAAATATAATAATACTAATTATAAAATTATTATAATTAGTAGTAATAATAAAAATGATGAAATGAAACCCTTGCCCAGAAATTAAAGAAGCTATGAAGCATAAGAATCAGGGTTAAGCATATAAGATGGAGTGTTGAAAAGTTCTCAACCTGACCAAGAAGGGATTTTAGAAAAAAAAAAAAAGAAATCAGATTTAGTCATTTGGTTAAATAATTTGAAGTAGGTTGAGCTGAGAACTTTTCAGCAGCTCCTTATAATAAATTATGTGCTTGGAACCAGTTTGAAAATTACTAAAAGTGAGAGGAAACATTGGAAATGTGCAAATAATTTGAGACTATCCAAACCATGACAGTACTGGAACTGGCAAGAATACTCGGCCAGGTGGGTGCTGTCAGTGACGTGTGGAACCACCAGACATCCGAGATGAATATGTAGAAGCAAATTATTCATTTTAATATAATCCTCCTTGTCATATAATTCCAAAGTTGATCTGAGATCAAAGACAAATATATTAAAAACAAGCCCAAAAGAGTAAATCATATTACCTTTAAAATACCCCTCAGAAAAATAAAATTAAATTGAAGAATGTCTTTCTAATTTCATTTAATGTCATATATATATATTGTCTTAGTAGGAATTTTTTTTAACCAGAATCACCCCAAGCAAGGCAGTAATGCCACTAAAACACAAGAGGTTACTGGGTGTGGTAGAATTAGGGACAGAATCATTAATGATGAGCAGAAAGAGAAGACAGTAATCAGGTGGACAGTAGATAGCAATTAATATTGCATTTAAATTTTTGCAGATTAAAATTGGTTGGAAAGCATGGGGCTGGAAAGAAGGTCCATAAGCAAAAAGTGAGAGCAAAGAAATTGTTAGCATAGAACTTACAGCTAAATCTAGCCAGTTCATCTTTAAATTGATGAGATCTTGATGCCAGTCTAGTACTGTACTTAAATTCAAAAACTCTAGGTACCATAGCGAAAATCTCATTCAAAACAAATAACATGAAAGTATTTATAGAAAAGACATAGAGGCAACCTTAAAGTAGCAGGAAAGTGAGTGGAGCTGAGCTGCCAGATCAGGACCAATAATATTGCTGATTCTTCTTTGGAACTTATCAAAGAGTCCAAGGTAAATAGCAGGGGCACCGGACCATATGTGGCAGTAATATTCTAAGCATCATAGATTAACCCCATTTATCAACAGAGGAAGCATATATTTCAAGATCTTGGTAAATGCTTGAAAGCACAGATAGAACTAAGCTCTATATACAGTGTGGGTGGAAAGAAACTTCCTGTTGAAAATTACTAACTTTTATTAATTGTTTGTCTTGTCTGGTTTTCTGCACATCAAGATCATTGCTCACAACTGAGAAAAAGCTGGTTATATAGCTCTCTCATTTTCAGATCCAAAATGACTATTGGCTAATATTAGGTTGGTGCAAAAATAATGTCGTTTTTTCACATATGTTACTATGTGAGAAAACGACATTATTTTTGCACCAACCTAATACTTGCTCATTGTTGTTCATATACAGATTTTGTTAGCGCCAACTAATGTAAGTAGAATGTCCTCTCACAAAAGCCAATTGTGGAAGGGGACGTAACTCTTGGTGCTGATTGCCCACTGTCAACCAACCCTGGGTCTTTTGTCATGTTGACCCAATTCTTTGTTACATTAATATCACCAAATTTGTATTAACAAAATATATTGTGGTTCCTAAAGTGATAGAATTTCATTGCTAGTTTCTGTTTTTATTTCAGAGTGATAAGTGTAACTCAGAGTGGCACAAGACCTGACAGTGCAAGAGTGTTGTGAAGTGTGGCAATCAGTCGTACAAGTGCAGAAATGGCATTGCAGTGTTTGTGAACCTTATGTTTCAGTAGGTGTCAAAATGATCAGAAATTGTCATTCCAAGCTGATGAGTACAAGATCTGTTGTAGATACCCACATAAGTGGTTGTCCTTCAACATCCAGCCAGATTGGAAGAAAATGTACAAAAAGTGGAATTTTAACACTATACTGTACCATTATACTGTTCAAAATAAAACATTTACACTATTTACATTGTTCCGACTATTGTCCTCATCTTTATTATCATATTCATGATGTTTCGACCATTGTAAACTCTGGCCTTCTTCAGGTGATTTATGTTGGAATTTTGAACCAAACCCTTTAGGGTAGATTGTTCTAATTCCACATGACATGCCTTTTCTGGATATCTCAGTTTCAGTTATTTCCCTTTAGTAACTGAACTGTCCAAGTTTTTGTTCATCTCTGCTGTGGCCAGATATTGAACTCACAACTCTTTTATCCACTAGGTGATGTTGTTTGGTTTGAAATTCCAATGTATATCACCTGAAGAAGGCTGGTGCATACAACGGCTGAAATGTCATGAATATGGCTACAAAGATGAGAACAATAGTCTGAACAATATAAGTAGTGTAAAAAGTTACAATATCTCATCTCAGAAATATAGACAGAAAATAAAATGTTTTATGAAAATCAACCAATAATTAATAAAGTTAGTAAAAATTTTAGATAGGGAGTTTATTTCCACCAACCTGTGTGTGTGTGTATATATATATATATATATAGGGTGTATAAAAAGTACTTTTACAAACTTTGGTGGCAGGTTCCTCACACCAAACCAAGGACAAAAGTCCATCAAAACATATATCTGCAAGTCCTTTGTTTTTGAGTTATTAAGTTTAAAGTTTACGATAGATGCTATTAAATGTATAATCGGTATTCCTTGATCTGTACTTTGTGGTGCCACAGATCCTGTCTCAACAATATGATGATAAACAGCAGCAAATTTTGGTTGACTCAGCTGCCTTCAGTCTCGGAATACAATCTGATACAGCTGTGCAACTTCGCATCCACTACCATTCACATGGCTGTATGTAAAAATCATACCTGCCCACGATACTGTACAAAATATCCATCAAATGTTAAATTGAACACTTCTCAGTTAACTCACTACTACACATGTTATTAGGTTGGAGCAAAAATAATGTCGTTTTCTCATATAGTAACATGTGAGAAAACGACATTATTTTTGCACCAACCTAATAAATGTTGAAGACAGACTATACACAAATGACAAATGTAACCTCTTCTATATGGCAACACTGCGCCATCTAACATAAATTTGCTTTAAACTTAATAACTCAAAAATGAAGTATTTGCAGACATATGTTTGTATAGACTTTTGTCTTTGTTTTGGCACGAGGAACCCACTCCCAAAGTTTGTAAAAGTATTTTTGATATATCCTGAAAATACAGGATGCGTTGGATAAATTGTCGTCAAAATTATGCAAAAATGAAAATAACACTGAAATCTCATTTTAACAGATATATTTACCAAAATTATATAAAAATATCTTGAAATACTAAAGAGTAAATTTATTCAATAAAATCACCACTGACTTCAACCCCTGCCTCCAGATGACTTTGGAATCTCCTGCAACTCTTTTAGAGAGTGTCCTTGTTTAAGTTGGTGAATACTACCATAATCCTTGCCTTCAGTTCATCTTTGGTGTTACAAGGAGTTTTCTTGGTCTCTTGCTCAACTGCACCCAACACAATAATCAAGGGGGTTGCAGTCTGGGGAGTTAGGTGTAAGAGGTGATGTAGTTGCAGAAATTGTCTGAGAGTCATGACTAGGTTCTCCTGCTTATGTGGCATGGTGCAGAGTCCTGTTGCTAGACATAGGGTTTTCCAGTAGCCACCCTCTTGACCCAGAGTAGCACTACCTCCTCAATTCACTTGATGTAGGCCTTAGTGTTGAGCCTGTGGGATGATGAATGGAGGCATAATGTTACCATCATTAGTGATCACTCCAAACACCTTTGTAATCACCATGACACTCATCCAACTCTTTCCAAATCATCTGCACTTTCCTCAGATCAATATCCAAACACTCTGAAATGTTTGTCTTGGAGCTTCTGGTGCAAATGCCAAGCAGTACAACACGCCATTTCCAAATTTCTGGTGTAGTGAATTGCTTCATGGTGCTCTTTTTGTCACAGATGGTACCCAACTGACCCTACTATACTGTACAGTCAACAAAAACCAGAAACAAAATGTGCATGTGCGCAAAATTAAAAACATAAAATTGGCGACAATTTAACCACTGTAACATATATATATATATATATATATATATATATATATATATGTGTGTCTGTGTGTGCATTTTCCTATGAATAAATATCCATGATAAAGTTTAATTTATACATTAGGCACAGTAAGATATTAACAACTGGTGATAAAATTAGGCAATTATAACAATATGCTGGTGATAAAAGTTACATCATTGTATGAAATTTTTTCTTATCCTAGATCTTATAAACTTCATTATACAATTTTTTCTTTCATCATTAAGTTGAAAATTAATCTTTTCATCTAAAGGAAATACTTTATAGCTTTTCTTTGGCATATCTAAATTGATTAGTATTAAATTAAAACGTTTGAATTGCTTATTCGTTTGGTTCACCCTGAGTAATTAAAACTGCACAAAGTGAAACTGTGGATAAAGTGGGACCACTAAATGTTTTATGACTAAGGAGGTTTAGATTTTTAAAATTTCTTTTAGATAGTCAAGTACTTTTATACTCACTCCATCTCCACTGCCACCTCCTTCAATAACTCCAGATTCACCCTGAAAACAGAAAGAATAAACTATTGTAAAAAATGGCAAAGTATAAAATGTATGTAAAATATCAAAAAGTTTTAATCAGTTTTGTTACATTTACTTGTAGCTGACAATATTATGCTTTCTGGAACTGTGAATGTAAATTTGTTACTAAAAGAGTATCACTGCTAAAAAAATATTCAAATTTTTGTTATTTGTCTCTTCAAATAAAAAACATGGCTGTCTAATCAACAGACAACAAATGAAAGTCCTTTTTTGATGGGTTGCATAGGAGTAACTCTAAAAGTTAATTCTTGCCACATTGTCAGTTGATTTATCTTAATTTGAGAAGATATTGCATTAAAGTGGGTAGATTTTGGAACCGTGGTATTGCACTCAAGTTGAGGTTTGACCAGATAAATAATAACACAAAATATTTTTCCAAATCATTACCATTTTTTGAGGAAACTGGTTTAAAGATTAAAATTAGGTTCAAAATTGTAGCGTTGGAATTTCATTCTGGTGATCAGTGAAAGCCTCATAGCACAGCTTTATAAAATTTACTGAAGCTTTACAAATTTTATATGAACAAGATGCATGACACAAGCACATCATTATTTAATCATTATGCCATCAAATAAGAGCCTCATTTACTTCAAAGGGAAGTTATACTGAACAATTTAGCTATATTATGACACAATACATTATGCAGTGCAATAGTTTTAGTGTGATTTTCAATAAACAATGCAAATTTAAAACATTTTTACAATTTGTGCCCAGCAGTAATATGGTGTTATATACACTTTTTATCTATTTTTTGTTTTTATCAATTATGATCTAACAAATCTTATTCACCGAGTAGCCTTTTTTGTAAACTCAATTTTTTATACAGTTTTTACTTATCAAATAAAGTAAAAAAAAAAAAAAAAAAAATGAATATTTTGCTTGCATAATAAAAATTCTGGTTTGAATATATTTTCCCTTCAATGTATCTAATACAAAAGATATCAACTTTATTTGGATTTATGCTTGAAATAGTAAAAGTTTGGAGTATTTCTGTACTTTTTTTTCAGGCAATCTTTAAAATTAAATGCTAAAAAATTGATAAAAGCTATGAATCTGGTTTTTGGTGTTAGTACTTATCACATCAAACCCCAGCTTTCACATAGACTGCAATGTTGATTTTTTTTTTAAAAAGTGAAAAATCAGCCTGTTCTAATATTGCATGTGTTTTAACAAACTTGACTCACTATTGCATTATTTCCTATTTTCAATGAGTTTAAACTACTAAAATGAACATACAACAAATCATCAGTTAGTCTTTTCAAGCATATTTGGTAGTAGCTGATGACATTATTAGCTTTTTGATTTCTTGTCTCAGATGGCTACTTAACAGCTATCTTGACAAATGTCTATTTTATTCAAGGTTAGTTTTTCTACTGCTGCTATGATTTTGAACATTCACATATGAAATACATACACAGATGTATTGCAGATATTTGTAATGTTTCACCTTACATAATTACGTGCAGAAAATAAGAAGGATGCTTAATCTTTGAATTCTGCTAGCATTTTATATCTGTTAATAAGCCATTTATTAAATTGCAAGTCTATCTGTGAAAGACTCTCCTAAAGGATATCAAAAACAGTTGTTGTCATTAGTATATTTTATAAGGAATCTGGAAGGCCATTTAAGAACCTTAGACAGAACCTTAGACAGAACCTCGGCAGCCAGATTTTTTGCCAAATATAGCAGGATTGTTTATGTTTGGATCAGCTTAAGTATATTCTGAAAATGTTACCAACATCTATTGGTTAATACTAAGTTTATTACAAAAACATTAACAAATTTATATTTTCATTTTACTTAATAAAATTGGACATTGCATATGAAACATTATATGAGAGATTTTTTCTAGCTATTTTTTGACAAAAATAACTTTGTTATTTAAATGTTAAAAATTGTTTTCCTTTTTGGTACCGAGACTTAATGAATTTAAGAGTACTACTAGATTGGCAGCTAGGTCTCATCATTTTACAGTTGAAATTCCTAACTGCAAATTCTATGTTAATAGTTTCTTCTGTTACACTTCTTGCTTGTGGAACTCTCTTCCAGCTTCTTGCTTTCCAGTCAACTTTGATCTTCAAAAATTTAGATACAATGTCGATCATTACTTTTTGTCTTCTTAATTCCTGTTCCTTTATTGTTCTCTTTCCTTAATAATGTTTTTCTTTTTCTCATTTTCTTTCCCACTCAGTAATCCCTTGCATCTTAGTGGCTTTATTGTTTGGCTTGGGGTGAAATGATTAAAGAAAATACAAAAAAGAAATGCTTTCTTTATATGCCATCAAATATGGCACTTCTCAAATTTTCTTGATGCTTTTAACATGGATGGTACTCAAATATTCACTTCTTTTTATAACATTTGATAACAAGTAGATTCTTTGCACCACACTTTCTGCAATATACAGGTTGGAAAAACTGTCTATTTTTTTAAAAGATGAATTTGCCAGGTGACCAATACATTCATCTGATCTCATTTCTGAATCAAGAATCTTAGAATGTTCAAAATGTCCACTTGGACTTGTCCCCAAACCTTATTTGATATGAAATAAAAGTCTAGGAAGAATTAAAAGATGAACATCAAATATTGATAACTCTTTCACTCGATTAAAACTAAATTGAATTTTGTGAAGGCATCTGGTAGAAAATCAATAAATATTAATGGTATGGCTCTTGCATATGGTGGCTTGACTTTGCAAACAAATATTTAGAAAGATTTTATTTGACTGGTACAGGCCCTCCCATGTCCGTAGGAAGTAAGCGGAGTATGTATCAGGCCTGGCCTGTGACATCTTAAGGTGAAAAATGGTGTGCACATTACCAATTTCACCCTTTAAATCAGGTTTTATGTGCCAAAGCCGGACAGATGATGAGATCTACTTCGTAAAAATTATGTAAAATTTAATTTAAAAATCCATACAATTTGCCTTACAAGAGAAGAGAGTGTAGCAAAATGTTTCCTTTTGAACATCTGCAAATTTGTAAAAGAATATAATGGATAAATGTTTCCTTTTCTTAAAATGAAACAAGAGGAACATAAGAAAACTATGTTCAACAAGGAAGTAGAAAAATCTTGTATGGTGCAATATTTCTGGAAAGTGAAAGGCATTTGGGATGAGGTTCAGATAACTGATGGGGAATAACAGTGGAAAGTAAGAAAATTCAATTGGTTTGTTGAGGAGTTGCATAAGTCAGGCCAGTATGAATTTCAGCACAGTGTAAATACCTTTGCTCAATAAAGAAGGACATTAGAGAGAACTCTTGTGTATGAATAAGAATCACGTAGGTTACATGGGTAGCTGTGAGGCCAAAAATAGAGTACTGCTACCATTGCTGGAGCTACTCAATCCTTATATTTCATCCTTGTTAAAGTTCAAAATAATTTATGTAGTCTTGTGGAGGGAGACTTATTCTCCATTTTGCAGCCCACTTTCCTACAGATGCAACATTACTACTATATCAACACTGATTCTTATATGATCACTGGTCAAACAAATGCTGAGCTTGGTTAGTACCTAGATGGGTGACCATTTCGGAATACCAGGTGCTGTAAGCTTGAATGTGTGGGTTGTGTAATGGATAAGGACTTGGAATTGGTAATTGGAGAGCTGAGTTTCATTATATTATTATTATTATATTCACTTACATACAAATACCATTGGGAAAGATATGAATCCACATCTTCTCCCTCCTACTATGGGTTAATTAGTAGGACTTGTATCACTAAACCATTATTATCTAAAAAAAAATTACAATCTAAAATATATTTCTGGCTTTAAATAATGTGCAATGGGTTGATAAACTGTAGAAAATGAATGAGTGAATGATTCAATCAATTCAGGGCTACTCTCTAGCTATTTTCATGTCATATTTTCAGATAAACTCCGTTCTTTAGTTCTATCAGTTCTGACCTTTACTTCTAGGAAATACCATGCTACTTCCAAAGATTCAAATCACCCTCATTTCCCCTGTATCCCAAATGTAAGAAGGAAGTTCCACTCAAACAGCTTTTTCCCCAAGAACTGCTACTTTGTGGAACAGATTCCTGAACATTACAATCTTCACCTTTTCAAATCCAGAATCAATCATTATCTATATTTCTCATCATAATTTGCACTTCTTACTTATTTTCTCTTATATTCAAATCACACACTTCATTCAGTCAACCTCTAAGTTCAGTGAACCTTTTATTGGGTGACTATTAGTTAAATAAAGAGGGAGAGAATGAAAAAAAAACCATAAATTCTATGAGATTTTGATATTCAAACAGTTCACTAAATCCAGGTTTGGGCACCATATCTAGTCTTTGGTAAACAACATAGTTAGTACCATATAGAAAGTTGGGAAAATATATGGATTTTTTTTAAGAGAACTAAAAACAGTATGGTATATGAAAGTGACACTGTGTCCATCATTGCTTTCACATTTAGAGCAGTCATGAAGTGTCTTGCAAAGATACTGGAAGAACAGGACATTTGAACAAGAGTTGAAACTGCTATCCAGTTGATAACATTACTAAAATTATTATTATTATTATTTTTTAATTGGTACCACCCCAATTAAGGCAGTACAGCCACTAGCATGCAAGGGGTTACAGGGCGTGGAGGAATTAGGAACAGAAACATTAGTAATGAGGAGAAAGAGAAAAGTGTGATCAGGAGGACAGTAGATAACATTGGACATTGCCTTTAAATTTTTGTAGATTAAAGTTGGCTGGAAAGCATGAGGCCAAGAGGGAGTTCTACAAGTGAGAAGTGTGAGATAAGAAACTGTTAGCATAGAAGTTATGGCTACATCTAGCTAGCTCAACTGTAAATTGATGAGATCTTGACACCAGTCTAGTACTGTGATTAAATTAAAAAAGTCTTGATACCATAGTAAAGAGCTCATCTGAACAATTGCCATGAAAGTATTTATAAAAAAAAGGCACAGAGAAGCAACCTTACAGGGAAGATAAAGTGACTGAAGCTGAACCACCAGATCAAGACCAATAATATTGCTAATTCTTCTTTGGACATTATCAAGGAGCTCTAGTTAAATAGCAAGGGCACTAGACCATATACGGCAACAAATGGTAGACTTATAGATGTGCAAGATAGATTCTAGAGAGAAAAATTGTCTTGTCTGACACTGTGAACCAACTTTCCTGGCAGCTGATCTAGCAATGGATTCAATATAGTTTTTCCACTTCATGTTAGCTGAGAACATTAGCCTGAGTAGGTGCAACAAGTCACTTTCCTAGAGGGTAGCATCAGCCATGCTGATGGAAGGCAGAGAGGGCTCTCTGAGATGATTAATGGAGAGAAGTTTAGTTTTGGAGGTGTTAAAATTGACAAACCATCTTTTGCCCCAGTTAATGACAATCTTGAGGTTGTTTTGGCCATCAGCTGCCATTTTGACTTTGTCTGACTGATCAGACTTACTAATGAGGCAGGAATAAATGGTATTATTGTCAGCATAGATGCCATATTGAGAAATGGCATTATCGGAAAGGTCATTAATGAAAATTAAAAAAACAGTGTAGGACCAAGGTTGGAGGCCTGGGGAACAACCATATTAATATGAAAGAATGTAGATGAGTAGCCATTCAAGACAACTTTTATTTCACTATCTGATAGGAATGACTGGATTAGCTCAAAAATGTACCCAGAGATACAGTAACTTTTCAGCTTGTGGAGAAGACCTGAATGCTAGACCCTGTTAAAGGCTTTTGAGATGCCCAATACTACAGCTCAGGCTTCATTGTTTTTATCTATAGTATGATAGACTTTTTTTGTAATTATCATTAACACATCAGCAGTTGACCTGGAAAAATGAAAGCCATATTGCATGTCTTGGAAAAGGCCCCATGATGATAGATGAGGAACTAATTTAGTATTGATTAGAGTCTGTAGAAGTTTCCCAAAAAGAGGAAGAAAGCTAATAGGCTGACAGATGGGTCAGATAGTTCACCAGAGTTCTTAAAAACTGGAACAAAGGTGATGGCTTCCAACAGGCAGGAAAGCAGGAGTTGGCAAGGCATTTATTATAGTTTGGAAAGAACAGGAGCTAGTTCAGGAGAACACTTCTTACTAGGTTAGAGATGATAGCAGAAACCATGGAAGTGGTTATATGCATATCACTCAGCAGAGACTCAGTTCAAGGGAGGAAGTTAGGCATTGATTCTCCAGATGAGTCAAGAGTAGAGTTTGAGGAGAATTTACGGGTAAAGCATTCAGCTTTATCAGCAGAGGATGATAAAACATCAAATCAATTGAAGAGGGAAGAAATAGAGATCTTGCACTTATTTAGTACTCTATTACAGAGCTGCCAGCAATCACGAGATTCAAAGATTTTAGAGGTTATGTAGTGCCTCATTCCCTCAGCAAACAGGGATTTAGCTCCTTTGAGTCCTCAAAGGGGCTAAATTCCTGTTTGCTGATTTGTTAAGGGCAGTCGAAATACAAGAGAGAAATTGCTGTCACTTGATAACCACTGAAAGCTATTTAATATATTGTATCAGAACTCAATGAATACAGATTTAAAAATGAATATATATATATATATATATATATATATACTGGACTCTCCTGTTGAATTCGATGTATGAGGGTCAAGCAGATCAGTTTCTAGGGACCAACAGCCCAACACCAGTACATGAGATTTATTTGATTGTAATGGTGAAGGGTTTGTGCAGAACCATGCACCCTTTTTGAAGGGGCGAATACAGAGAGCTGATGTATTATGTCCCACAAGGTCCCTAAACAACCCTCTGCAGGTTTTGAAATCAGAGTCTTCCTTCTCCTAGACCATTTGCCATCCAAGGCTATAGAACCCAGTCTGTCCTGCTATTTACCAATAGTTAGAGAGAGAAGAGGAGGATTCATACCTTTCCCAAGGGTATTAGCACATAAGTGAATGTAATGGATTCGACTGGAATTTGAACTCAGCTCTCTGATTCCTCAATTCAAGCTGCTATCCATTACTCCACTATATATATATATATATATATATATATATATATATATATATATATATATATATATATATATATATATATATATATATATATATATATATATTTAAAAAAAAAAAAAAGATTTGAAGTTAAAGCCATTCAAGAATTCTGATTACTAGGGGAAAATAATCAACTGACCTGGTACCTCAGCTTCAGTCACTTTCACAACATAGATTCCCTGTGCCGTTTCTATAAATAGTTTCATGGTAATTGTTCTGCTGGACTCTCCTTTGTGTTACTTACACTCTATGAATTTAAGTGCAATACTAGATTGGCAGCAAGGTCTCATCATTTTACAGTTAAAATGGTTAGATATAACTGTAATGTCTATGCTAACAGTTTCCTCTATCAAGCTTGTAACTTTCCAGTCAACTTTGATTTTCAAAAATTTAAATGCAATGTCAATTGTTATCATTTGTCTTATTAATTCCTGTTCTTTTATTGTCCTCTTTCCTTAATAGTATTTTTTCTCATATTCTCTAACACTCATTAACCATTTGCCTTTTGCTTTCTTGCATTGCTTTGATTAAAATAAAGAAAACTAATCAGTTAATATAATTAAAAATGGAAATCAGGTAGTAAAATATATTTTATAACATAGAAAATAAAATGAATTAATGAATAATTTTAGTCTATAAATTAATTATTAAATGTTCAAAGGACTTATCTCATTGACCAACTCCAGAGTTTCATGTAACAATGCTCCTTGGGCTAAGAGGGTTTGATAAATCTGATATCATTGTTTATATTCCAAATTAAATACTGATTGTAGAGACCAAATTTTAAATTTCAAAATGATCAACATTTATTTTGGAATCTAGACATGATATTAAACAAATTTATTAAACCGACTTACCCTGAAGAGCATTGTTACATGAAACTATTGAGTTGGCCAATGGGATACTGTATATTTCTGCATATAATACATTTAAATCCCAAAAATCACCCTTAAAAATTGGGTGTTGTCTTATAATACTACAATTCTAAATAAAAAAACCTTAACTTCTGCATGATGGTTTTTTGTAGGCTATCCTTGCCCTCGGTGTGATAACCAATAACATACATGAAAAGATTCACATTATCAAATAAACTGATAATAAAAGAAATAAAACCATTTCTACCTTATATATTACTGGCAAAACTTCATAATTAATTGACTATTTAAAGAATAATTGCATATCAATGAAATCAACTTGTATCCATGTAAGTTCAGCTGAGAAAATGTAAACATCGAGTTATGATTGTGTTCACAGCAACCTTTATCTTTTGCTAAACTTTCAATAATCATCATGGTAGTGTTAATTATGTATTACATTTAGGATAACATAATATTCATTTCGCATTAAAAATTCATTATTGTTGGTGAAGTATAAGAAAATGTCCATTAGTACACCAGGGTGTCTATAATTCTTTATATATAAGGAGAGAAGAGGAAGAAGAATCAGTATTCACAAGATATAATGTGATAAAATGTAAACAGAACAATGGTTTCCCTTTTAGGGGACATGTGTAGGAAAAACATAATATAGAATCAGTTTTGTTATTTCGTTTATTTTGAATTTCTAAGGATACAGTAAGAAACAATGTTTCCAATAACATCATCTTTATATAATCAATAAGCAGTCATCTTATGCTACAGATATAGGATAAATTTATGAAAATTTGCTATATTTTTTTTATCTGGTCTTATCTAAAGGTTGCCTTATATGCGGAAATATATGGTAAGTCTTTAAAACATTTACTTATTACTTTATAGATTATTGTTGTGCTAGTCATGTATTGAACATGTTTTTGGTAAAATTCTGATGGCCTTAAAAATACATTTTATGCATTTTTATTAGGTGTTATTGTGTTTTATTATTATTATTATTGATTTTAGAAATATAACAACACTGAAACAAGAGAAAAGGAACTTATTTTTTATTAGTATTTATTTCACCTTTGTTTACTCTGCTTTCTGGCCATATCACATTGAAACATTGGTTCTCATACAATCACCAAAGTTAAGCAATGTCGAACCTAGTCGGTACCTAGATGGGTGATTGCTTGGAAATACTAGGTGCTGTAAGCTTGCATATGTGGGTGGTGTGATGGATAACAGTTTGAAATTAGAACTTGGAGAGCTATGTTCTAATTCCAATTGAAGTTTTTATATTCCCTTACATGCAAATACCCTTGGAAACTCTTCCAACTTTTCTTCCTCCAGCTATGGCTTATATCTGTAAATCATTATTATCTCCCCGCAAATTCTTACACTCTTAAAATATTTTTTGGTTTTAAATAAAAAGGTTGATAAGCCATAAAAAACAAATCAGTCAAACTACTTTCAATCACAACTACCTTGACCATTATCCTATGAACACTAGTAAGCATCTCAGATCAGAAATAAAAAATAAGCTCTTGGCAAGACTTGAACTCATATTGTTTTCTTTAAAGGTGTTTTTTTTTTTTTACCATGATGACAATTCCACTTCATGACCTACCAGAGCCAAGAAAAGCAAAAGATCAATTAAAGATATTTCTTATTTTTCTTGAACAAGAAAGTTGTTCCTGTCAGGAGATAGTTGCCTCAGTTATTACTTTATTCCATCCATCATAATAGATTGTTCTCTTTCTGCTCTCCATGCTAGGGGTTATCAAGTTTGTTAATTCTCTATCATATTTTTATACATGGAACCACTGCCTGACTCAGGGACTGAACTCACAATTATACACTTACCAATGCTTATATCCCCTAGGCTATTGTATCATCATCTTTATATGCTGTGTCTTCTCAGAATGTAGATGATCATGGCTTTCCACAACTTCCTGTTCCTTGTAGCTTAATAAACTTTTTCTTTCTGTTATTTCTCCTAAACCCTGTTCCATCATTCAAGCTCACTAAGTATTTTATGTGTTGTTTTCCTCTGTCTCTCTTGCCTTATCTGCCCTGTGAGTATCAGATTTTCCAATTTCTCTTATGTGCCCTAGATTCCTCAACTGTCTCTTCCTGATGTTAAGTATAAATTTCCTTTTCATTTCCATTTTCTTTAAAACTTTGTTGTTGCTCACATGTTTGAACCATGGTATCCTTAGCATCCTTCTGTAGAACCATGTTTCTGTTGTTTTAAGTCACTTTGAGGAGATTGTCTATACAGGCAGATAGATATCATGTTACAGTTTAGTACTCTTTTCTTTGTTTCTAACAATGATTTTCTGTCTCTTAATACTCTGCTTAGCTTTTGGAATGCTTCTTGGCTATCCCAATGCACCTTCGGCTTTCAGTGTCACATTTTCCGTCCTCTGTTAAAACACTTCCCAGATATTTCAATTTCCACAATTGTTTGATTTTGGTATCTCCGTTGAAACAATTTTATCAGCATTTTTATAAAACACTGAGTATGTTTTTCTAAATTCTCAAAACACTTGTTTGAAATGAAATATTAGAATGGGTTCAGTTCGAATATTTGAAAAAATGTTCAGATGATTTCAATTTTTTTTCATTTTATGTACTGATAATCAAAGTCTGGAAAATCTAATAAGTATTGTATTTGATTAATAAATCGTACTTAAGATATGGTTTAGCTCAATAATTTTTTTCTTATAATTAGTATAGAAATATTACCGAGTACTTGCAGTTTTGCTTTGATGTATAGAGGAAAGTAAATTCAGTTTATAATCAGATGTTTTCCTGTAAGCATTGCAAGCTGTTTACTTGGTATTGCTCTTTTACTGGTACAATTTGTAATTTACACTAAGTTTACTTCTTCAAACATGTTGAGTTGTGATGTTAATATCCTGACTTGCAACAGGTTATAATGGATGAGGTTGAGGACTTCTGAAGAAATTGAATTCAACATTTTCAAAAGGGATAAAATTTTCAACATTTGGGGGAACTTTACATATATATTTCTACATAAAGAGAGACAATATATGAAACTATACATCAGTTTTTGTCTGTTTACACATATCTGAGAGTTTCATAAGCCATAATCTTTGGCATGACCAAGTTATGATAATTCAAATGTATGTTCTTTGTAAGAAAATTTTTGTGCCATGTCCCCTCAAGACATAAGTGATCATAGCTCTCCACAACTTCCTGTCCCTTGTAAATCTTAATAAATTTTGTCTTTCTGTTATTTCTCCTAAACCCTGTTCGACCATCCATTTACTCAAACTCACTAAGTATTTTATGTGTTGTTTTCCTTGGTCTCTTTTGCCTTCAATCTGCCCTGTGAGTATCAGATTTTCCAAATCCCCCTTCCTCATTATATGCCCCCAGTATATTAGTTTCCTTTTTGTTTCCATTTTCTCCAAAATTTCATCATTCATATATTTGTTCCTTGTATCCTCAGCATCTTTCTGTAGAACCACATTGTACCATAGAACAATTAGTGGAATTTGGGAATTTAATACTTTATGAATTTTCTGTTTTCATTATTTCATATATTTTTGTAGCATGATCTTTGTTGCTTTCAACATTTCTTTGATTTTTTTGTATTGTCAAGTTTAAAGAGGAAGAAAGGTAGTGAAACAAAATGGTACATATATAGTTGAATAAATTTATGTACAAATATTATCTTTGAAATTCACTTAAAAAATGCCAGTCTTTTGTTTCAACCCAATATATTTTTCTTTCAGTTAATAATAAAACTATTGTGATAATTTAGTGTTATTCTACCCTATTTTAAGAATGAAAAACATTTAAGAGTGGAAACTTAAGTCTTTCTATTGCTTTCATTTAAAAGTGTATTTAACTTATGGTCTGTTATTGCGAGTCATGAGCTAGTGTATAAAAGAATCAATTAAACATTAGTCAAAACAAACTTTTGTTAATTCTTTGTTTTCACAAGTATTTTTCTTACCATGCAGTTCATATATTCAACCATATGTTCTTACCATAAAGTTGATGTGCTCCAACATTCTTTAAGATTTTGAACAAATTTGAATAACAGTAAACAAAAAATTAGAGGTATAAGTCTTACATCAGAAAAATAGAGATAATGATTAACAGGATTTATTGTCATTATAACATCAAAGCATTTTCAAGAGTAACACAACACTGTAAGAGATTCACAAAGTTGAATCTTCCATTTAAAATAAATACGATAAGAACTGTGTACACAACATTCCATGCAGTTGTGGTAAGGAATATAAAGGACAAAACCAGCTGTCCAATAAAGATAAAACTTGAAAAGCATATCATAAGGTAAAAGTATGAAATCAAGCATGATAGACCATATATACAAGGAAAAAGGAATGCATCATACCTTCTGGAATGAGGTGAAAATAACAGATAGGGAACCACACAAGAAAATGAGTAAGGTCAAGAAGGCAGTACATTTTAGTTTGTCAAAAAAAATATGGTAACTATACCACTTGTTGAGTAGAACTGAGTAATTGAATGAAAATAATAGCTGTTATGTGTTTCCATATCTGAAGTTGGTAATAAAATAGTAGTTCTTTAAACAAGCTTTTCAGCAAATAGAGTCTACTTTTTTTCTTTTTCAATTTGTGTGTCAGCCTGAAGATTTTTTAATTGTTTTAATCTAGGAGTTGATAAAACATATTTTTTACTATATATATATATATATATATGGTAGGATAAGGAAGAAATATGAAACATTTATAAATATAACAGGTTTCACTTTTATTAAAGCTTCATCAGAGAATGAAATAAAAACAAACAGCACAAAATTAAAAATACCAGAATTTTCTTTTTCTCCACCATCTGATGAAGCTTTAATAAAAGCTAAACATGTTAGATTTATAAATGTTTCCTATTTGTTCCTTATCCTATCATTCTGTCAGATTCCAATCCATATTTGATCGGTATCTGTATATAGACTTCATTGCAGATGACTGTGAAGGCACTGTGATTAAGATTTTTATTATATTTTTCTTGCACGCATAAAAGAGATTTCTTTTTTGGACAGAGTTTGTAAAAACTGTTCAAATGATCTTTGGGTCTGAGTACTTTTGGCTACTCTATTAGTCATTATTGAGGATAGGTTTTGCTTGTAGATTGTGATGGTAATTTTGGTTTTTTAGTGCTAGAAAAGTTTTAATTCCCAAACACAGTCAGGACATTTTGGCCATGTTCATAATTAATATTGTTAAGATCTAACTACAGAAAATGCTTAAAAATAATGGAAGCCTTAATAATAAAAATGAGAAACAACTCTTAATAAGATTAATTAAGAACAGGGCTACAATGTGTTGACTGTGTTCAGGAATTAAAACATTTCTATAGCTAAAAGATAACCATCACAGTGTATATTTCCTGATCCCTTAATATTTTATTCAGTTCTTGAAAAGCATCTTCACTAATCCTATGTTCTTATGGATTTCTTTGTTATATTTTTCATTGTTTTTGCTACTATAATATCAAGAGTAAGTTTCAGCAACTGCTTGGTTTTGATGTCCCAGGCACATAACACAAATCTTGGGTTTTCTCATTTAGTGATAACCATACATTCTGGCTTTTTACAGTTAATAGTTAATCCTTTTTTCTTGCCTTCTTACTCATCTAATAGTTCTTTTAGTTTTTCTTCTGAATTTGCCATCAATACATTGCATAGATTGTTAAGGCTGCATTCACTGAATACTCTTGGTAGGCATTCTAATCCTTATAGAGCCATCTTTCAATGCAAATTAAATAAATACAGTGAGAAAACATTCTTATCATACTCCTCTTTCAGTTTTTGTATATTTACAAAACTTGTTTTCTATCTGCATGAAACAGTTTGTTGCTGACATTTCAAGCAGTTTGTAATATCATACTTTACTGAATACCATAATTTAGTCTATTAAACATAGGCAATAATCCTTCTGCACTTCTATTGCTTCTACATTTTTTTTATGAAAATGTTCACCCTGTACAAGGCCCAAGAGTCAGTCAAGGTAGAGGGTTACAGAGTAAAAGATAAGAGGTAAGGAGTAGTTTATGAGGATATGTGGGGAAGATAACAATTAATCCTGGACTTGAGTAGGTTAAGATTGAAGTGATAGGGGAAGCATTCTCTGGGGAGTCAGTTCCAAAAAGTAGTGGTTTGTGTGTTTGAGTGGAACTTACATCTCACCAATGGAATATGAAAAGAATGAGGATGGTTCACTACAATGTGCATAGCAGAGCAGGTTTTAGTCATGATAGTCAGAACTGGTGGAACTCAGGAATGTAGTTTGTCTGAACACTTTCCATGGAAATAACAATAGAGCAGCAAGAAGCTTTCATCAGTGGCAAAGGGATTATCGAGAGCATTCTTATCATGAAATGTCTTGAACAAAGCTGAAGATAATATATTAATATTTATTTATATTTTAATTACTACAGCATAGAAGGAAATGAGGCTAGAGCAAATTGTGTTTTGCCAAAGTAGAGCTGACTTGCCTGCCTGAAAAATCAGCATCCCAAACTTCAGCTTTTTATTTGAACTTTAACATTGACAAGAGGTACTGATGGGATTTATACTACTGTCTCAACCACCAATCAGGTATAGTTATAAGCCCAGTTTAGGTCAAAATGGCCAGGCACCTAGTGAAGATCAAACTCACTATACTAGCAAATTGACTCATCAGCTGAGTTTGGTAATCATTGTGTAATGGTAAGCTCCCATCTGTCTGGCTATGGGGCACTTAGTGAGGAGCAACATCCCTATATTAGTGAATTAGTATGTGAAATGAGCATGGTAACCATCAAGCTATTTTCTTAATAGAATTGGCCAATGGTCAAATCCTGCTGAAAATTTGTTCTCAAAGTTAAGCATGGTAACTATTGAGCTATTTCTTAATAGAATTGGCTGATGGCCAAATCATGCTGAAAACTTGTTCTCAAAGTTAAACAGAATTGAGTCTGGTCAGTACTTAGATGGTTGACCACTTGAGAACACCAGGTACTGTAAGCTAGCTCCTACAATCTGAAATGTTTTCAGCTTTAAGTAACCTACAAAGAGTTGATATTCTATAAAACCAAATCAATCCATCTTAATGAAAATGAATTAAATTTAGGGATGAAAAAACTAATTTTATCTTGAGAGATTTTCCTACTGCATTTGTATGAAGAATTGTTCTGACACAAAAATATTAAAAAAAAAAACAAAATCATTTTCTTTATTAAACACAAATAATTTAAAAAAAAATTATAACAAGGTGAGACAACAAAAAAGGGATTTAGAATTGACCTTCATGCAACAGCAAGACAATAAAATAATAAATTTTTCCAACCAAAATTTTTATAGAAAGATGAAAATGAATATAGAGAGACAACAAAAATAATGGGAACAGGAAAAAAAAACAATGTCTTAAAGAGGAAAACAATATAAAAAGATAAATATTAAGATTGGATGTACAACAACAATATGGCATGAAGCAAAAGAAAGATGAGGAGAGAAACAAAGAACTAACCTCAAGAGCAGAAATGGTAAAATTTGTGCAGTTCTTTGGGAGATAAAAATAAAGAAGAAACAGGTAATTAAATCTAGTGTGACACAGAAAATCTAAAATAAGATTTGTAAACAATTATCTGAGAATTTTTTAAAGATAGTCATTAATTTCTTTTGAAGATAGAAAGTGAAAATTTTTTAAAGATAGAAAACCATTTTTACAGACAGAAAACCATTAAAAACAATAAAAATGTTTTCAGAAAGATGAAAATATATACTTAAAAATTATGAGATATGTGAACAAATAATGACAAACAACAGCTTTAAGTTTAATATTTTATGAATATCTTTTAAAAAGATTTTAAAGTTTTTACTGGTTTTATTTTTATATTTTTTACTTTCTCAGAACTTTTTGAAGTTCTCCAGTTTCCTTAAATAAAGCATTGTCATTATTATTAATTTTCCTTATATTTTTCTTGCTTTTTATCAAAAAGCTCAAGTCATTTTTAGATTCTAACACTGTTAAGCAAGCAGTGTAGATTAAAAATAAGAAAATTAACCTCCAACAAGTTCCAAACTCAAATCTATGTCTTTGGGAGTATATATATATATATGACATAATCAGTTATAAGTATCCATGTAAAATGTAAAAATCAACCCAAGTATTGTATTAAAAAGTGACAAATATAAAAAGAAAAAGAAGAAAAATCTGTTAAAAATTTATAATGACAATGCTTTATCTAAGAAATCCTGACATTTGGCAAGATACTTTAATAAAATAAGTGAAACAGTATTTAAAAAAAATAAGATCAACACTTTAATTTTTGGTTTCTGAATCATTTACAGATTTAAAAAAAGAAACACAATCACCATTTATGCACAGTTAAACTTTTGAATTATTATTTAAAAATTTTAGAAATATTTGTATTCTTCTAAAACCACTTTTCACAAACATTTCCAAATGTTCAGTAATTTTTGTTTTTTTTCAAAAACAAAAATAGTAACTTGCATGCATCATTCAAGGTCACAAAACTTTACAAGTGTCATGGATGCAAAATCCATGTTATGACTGCTTCTGGGAAAGTTGTAAAGCACACAGGTCAGATTCTAGGGATTCTGTCAGTTATGCTTGCAATAATTCCTGATCACTGATAATCCCTTGCTTTTCAATGCTTTTCTATAATAAGGGCATTAGCAATACATTTACACTATACATATCATAGCTGTATTGTCATTATTGCTTGTATTAATTCCTGAACACTGAAATTCATTTCTTCCTGATTTATAATGCATTAATATAATAAAATCGTACTAACTCTATTCTATGCAGACTGCTAAAATTTACTAAAACAAATTTTAGGCAAAAAAATTGTAAAATTTGGTATTTTTTTGTCAGTGAACAGTGATAAGAAAATCCTTATTTACTTAAGTCCAAATGCAGTCAGAACTAAAGTAGAACAATGATTACAGTTTCTACTTGAATTCAAAACCAAAATTTTATATGCTATTATAGATGCAATTGTTCAGGTAAATGGAAATTTTGATTATTTGTTTCATGTCCATAATATGTTGAGTAACGTTTATTTAGTATTAAAGTAATATTAGTTTACTATTTAATTAGTATTAAAGTAATATTAGTTTACTATTTTTCTGTTTTAGTAGAATTTTATTCTATTGGACAATTTGTCAAATAGGTGAAGTTGGAATTCTATCTCTCTACCAAGAAGAGGAATCTCGCAGAAAACCATTAAAAAAATGACTATAACAGGAGACAGGATGGTCTTGGAGGAAGATGCAGTTCTATGTTAATTTCTGTCCTTATATTACCATTTGAGCTGGCAAATTTCTTTTTCAATAACCTAACATGTCTGCATTGTATCAATAATATGGACTGTGTTGGGCCATATTGATTAATTTTGTAAAATGTCAATCGTTATTGAATTATTTGATGTTGAAATAAGTTTTTTTAGTTTTGTTATATTTGATTCTATTAGGTTGGTGCAAAAATAATATTGTTTTTTGACGTTAAAAAATATGTCAAAAAAACGATATTATTTTTGCACCAACCTAATATAAGCATTTGTTTGGTTCAGAGATAGGTAAATTATTAGCCCTATACTCATTTTTAAGTAAATTAAAACTATGTTTCATAATATGATAAAAATATAGTTTTAAGGGATGCTATATTTATGAGTAAAAGTGCTCAGCATCACAGATAGAGCATGTGTAAATATAAAAGTGGACACTGAGGTTGACACCAAGAGACAACAGTCTGTTTTATGTGTGGATGCAATCTTGAGGCCATATTATATATATATATATATATATATATATATATATATATATATATATATACAAGTAAAATGAGAACAAATGGAGAATAATTCCACTGTCCATAACATTTAATTTAAAAGAGGGTTTCATACAAAGTAGAGCAGCTAAATATTATTTATTTTAGGATATTAAAACAAGTTAAAAATCACTACACATACTTGTGTAGAATTTTTTAAGAATTTTAGGAATTTCAGCAGAGCCTACTTTAATTTCTGTATGAATTTCTTGGATTAGGAATTGTCATTATTTACATTCAGGACTATTGTTCTCATCTTTGTTGTTGGTATGACAATCTTTCGGCCATTGTGCTCTCTGGCCTTTATCAGATGTATATTAATCTGCTCAACTTAGAGGGAATTCTGAACTGAACCCATTATTGAATCTCCAGGGGTAGACTGTTCTTGTTCCACTGCTCATGTCTAAGGATATCCTGTCTAGTTCTTATTTTTAGTACAGCTCAGTTATTGTTCACCCTGTTCTTACTGTGTTTACCTTATTCTATAATGCCATTTTGATTATTATTGTTCCAACAAATCTTTCTAAAAAAGTGTTGGAAGAAAAAATTTTCTTTAAACGAATGCGCTCTGTCATTTTCAAAGCCATATATAAATTCTGTGGTACAAAAAATTTTTGTTACATATATATGTGGGTGTGTGTGCTTACATTTCTTCAAGCAACCAATAAAAATAGCAAAAGGTAGATACTTACAGGGGGTCCAGGAAGTCCTGGTGGTCCAATTGGCCCATGTAGTCCTTGCAATCCTCGTTCTCCTGCTTCTCCTTTCAATCCAGGAGGACCCTATTTGAAATAAGAACATAGAATTAAAAAGCCAAAGACGAAGCAAGAGATTATTACTAAACATTAAACAAACTGTTACAGGATGCAAAGAATTAATTTTATTTGTCACTGTAAATCAAAACTCAAAAGTATATTTTGAAATATGGCTGTGATATTGAGTAATTTAATTTCACTCAGCTCTCTGATTGATATTTTAGGGTTCATAAAACCTTTATGTGTTAGTTAAAGCTAAAATATATTTTGGATTGTAAGAATAATTCCTTTTTTTTTTGTAAGCAAATGTTGCATTAAGAATTTTTTAGGAGAATAAAAGTTTTTTTTTCATATACAAGTCTTACTATTTAACCCATAGTTTGGGAGAGGAGAAGGATTTATACCTTTCCCAAGGGTATTTGCACATAAGTGAATGTAATGAACCTAACTGAAATTTGAAGTTCTTTCATTTCTCATTTCCTCTGAATGTCAGCCCAAAGACAGAAAAATACATTTTCTAACCAATCAGAATGTATCATTACTAGACCCAGTTTCTGACCTCATCATTTTTGTTTTTTAATATGCCATGACCTTTCAGGCTGTAGGTGATTATGGCTCTCCACCTTCCTCTATCCTTTGCAGTTCTCAGCAAGTTCCTTCCCTCTGCTTCCTCCCCCAGACCACGTTCTGTCATCCACCTGCTCAAGCTCATTCAGGTATGTCATGCACTGCTTTCCCCTGTCTCTCTTTTCCTCTATTCAACCTGTGAGTATCAGATTCTCCAGGCCCTCCTTCCTCATTGTGTCCCAGACACTTCAGCTTTTAGGTCATTCGGAATCCTTAACTACAGGCACACCACTGGATAAAGTCAATGACTAAACTGAAAGCCTGGCAGCTTGCTGGGTTGCTGAGCCACTGTTGGAGAAAGTATATACAAGGAAGTTTAAAAAAAAAATATTAAACCCAAGCTTCAGGGGGCTTTCCCCCCAGGCAGTATCTCTCCTTTGGGAGGGGACTGGGTTTATTGCCTGGCATCTGAGGTGTTCCCAAAAGGGGAAGTGCTGAGGGTGCTTGGGCAATTTTTCCAAGGTACTGCTGTTAAACAGCCTTTAAACATTGTTAAAGACATTTTAAACATTGACCTTGTATCACATTTGCTAGCAACGTGGGTGATCTGAATGATACCATGACTAATCTGAAAGAGTAGAATCAAAGATATTCACTGATTGCTGAATAGTTGCAGATTTTAATCTGTGTACGATAGTATATATATTTGTGGATATCTGAATGAACAGAGTGTAGCAGAAATACCTCCCACATAACAGTAAGACAAGCTAGATCAAGAAATTATTGTCACTAATATCTTCTCATTATGTGGGAAGTATTTCTGTAGCACCCTGTATTATGTTAAAATATATTTTTCATTATTTAAAAAAACAATGTAAACAGTATTGTATGATTTAAAAGAAAAAATTTAAAGTTAATGATTTAAATCTTACACAATTCTATTCTATTCACTGTAACTTCTGTTCAGTTAAAATAAATTTAAGTGCTAATAATTATTATTTTTTAAAAATGTCTGATTCAAAGAAATACAGTCAAGATAAAATTCTCATTATTCTTTGTGAAAGTAGAGGTTGTAGAATAATCTAAGGTTTTGTAAACAACTGATTGAAGACATTTGTTTCTTGTTTTAGCTGAATCCCATACATTAGAAAAAGGCAGAGATGTATTGATGAAAGGGAACACATAAACACAAGTGAAAATATAGGAAAAAATAGTTTTGAGTGAAAGAAGAAAAACTGAAATTCACAATTTATAGGTTGCTAACATTAAAGTAATTTTTGTACACATATTTTCATGGAATATGAATTGTGTTTAAATCTATTTTTTGCATGATAATAACCAAATCTCTATAAATTTGTAAAAGGATCCATTCAGATAATACTCACAAAAATATAGCCTATGTAGGGCAGTGGTATCTTAATTGCCTTTAAAGTACTTTCATAGGGACCTCACACATTTATCCCAGAATTTAGTTTTAATTTGTCTACAATGTTTGTTTGTTTTATGGCATATCAACTCCTTATGGGTCGTTTAATGCCAAAATTTAATTTTCTTGGGGCATTAGTAATTTCTTTTCAAAAATATATTGCTGGTAATTATTTTTTTTCAAAAATGTATTGCTGGTATTTTTACAATAAAAATACATTTTTTTTATACTTTCAGTGTTTTGATCCCAGTTTGAGGGTTAACTATTTGCCCATAGCTGGGACCCAAACAGGTACTACCACCTAAAGTCAGAATGGACCTGGGAACAACAGCAATTAAAAGATGATTCCATGCTCCTCAAAACCTCCTGATCAGAGACCTTGCTGCTAGATGTAGTTTATCATCATGCCCAGGAAGGGTCCGCAAAGTTGTCATATTCTCCTTAATATTAAGCTAGGTACCTCCACAAGATCACTAAAAAAAGAGTATAGCATGATGAAAAAGACGCCAAACTTGATGAAAACAAAATTTTATTGTCTAAATGTTTGTTATTATTAAGAGGAAAGATCAAAGTATTTTTGGGGTATTTTTTTCCATTTTTTAATCGTTCCTAGCACGTCCGAAATTTTCGTTAAAAATCTAGTTTTTTGAGTCAGCAAAATTGACCATTTTTTTTCCATTTAAAAAAAAAAAACTGGAAATCTCACTTTGAAATTCTTTTAAATATCAATTATCATTTTTCAAAACTTATTTTAAGAAAATCAGAAATTATGTTTATTTAAAATATTTTGAACCAAACCAAACTTAACTTAGCTTTTGTGCCAAAAAGATGTAATTTGAAAATAAAACAAAGCAGGTCATAAACTTTCGCGTCTCTTGACAGGTGATGAATGACATATTTACGAATTCCATGAGGCTAATTTGTTCTACGGAAGGAGAAAAATGAAATAATTTACATTTAAGTGAACAAATTATTTACCTCGTTATTTTTAACGAAAACTTTCAGCAGTCTAATTTTTTTATTTTTTTGTACTTAGCTTTCACCTTTACGTTTATGATGCTTTAGGAAAATATATTATAAAGAAATTAAAATAAGACTGTTAAGAGTGACATTAAATTTCATATTTCCTAAGAAATGTATCTAATTAATTTATAAGTACCTTTCTTATGAAATTTTATCAGAACTGTACATAAAATAATACTATAATTTTATGTACATTTATTACATTTTACTGTTATTTGTATTTGCATTCATTTTATTATTAATTTTGATATTTCATTTATGGAAAAATGTGATGACTGAGATTAATATAAAAATAAGATCATATAAATTTCATAAGATGATACTGATACTTGTAGGTACCCTTTTCAGTTGAAATTGAAAAATCAAATTAACTTCTCCACACGTGTTTCGCAAAAGTAAAGGCCTTAACAGCAGAGAACAATGCTTAATTCAAATAACGCAACTTAATTATATTCTGGTTGGTCTTCCGTACTTTATAATTACAGCCCGGTTATAAGCACAAAATTACATTTCTTAATTACTGTGGATCTTCTGATTAGTCAAAATGATACAATTTACAACGCGCTAAAAAAAGATCTATCTCATAAGGACACTTAGGAAAGCCAATGGGGCTTTTAACTAATTTTATAATATTTTAACAACTTAAATGTAAAATCTATTATAATTAAAGAAATAACAAATAATTGTATTAAAAATTCACTTTTCATCGAAAAAGATTTTTGGCTTTCAGAAAATATTGTCCATATTCATAAAAACAACTAAAAGCAAATAAAAGCATTTGAAATTAAATAATATCTTTGTTTTATTGAGTTTTGTATGTTACAATTCAGAGCTGATTTTCAGGTACGTTGGCTCCAATTAAAAACAAAAAAAACATGATTTGCATTCCTCAAAGCCCTGTGCTTTTTTAATTATTGTAATCACTAAACCCGATGCGATCGAATTCCTACCATTTTCATAAAATTAGTTTATTAATAAATATTTTTAAAAATATTTCTACCATGACTTTAATAAAAAAACACATATTTATAATAATTTCGATCATCTGTGAATAGTTTCTGAAAGTTTCATTAACATCCGACAATTATTTCTATTTTTGCACGATTTTTCAAATTAATGTGTGTCATACCAAAAAAACGTGCTAAAAATCGTCTATGTTATTTACTAGTTCCACTGACACAAATAGAAACAAGGTTTTTTTTAATCAAAATTTAGAATGTTCTAAAAAGAAGGAAAATTTTTTTAAAATAATTAAAAAAAACTTTGGTCTTTCCTCTTAATAATAACATAAGCATTTAGACAATAAAATTTTGTTTTCGGCAAGGTTGGCATCTTTTTCATCAAGCTATGCTCTTTTTTTAGCGATTTCGTGGAGGTACCTATATTAAGCTATATATAAGACAATTTGGAAGATTCTTATTTTGATGTTTTGCCAATCAGTTCGAGTCATCAGAAAAATGGGTTTTATTTCAACAAAATCTATTATCATGATAAAACATGATTTATATTAATCATATGGATATTTAATTGCTTTTTAGTTTAACAGAATTATTTTTTAGATTTTACTAATTTCAACACTGTTTTTTTTTTTTATTGTGAAACATGTCAAAATAAGAGTTTTGTAAATTGTCTTATATATTTACCATTCCATCAAATTGTCATCCAAACTTTCTTCTTAATCTTATTTATGTCCACGGACTTTTAGTTTGGGAAATAGCCAGAACTTTAAGGAATCTAAATCTGGACCATATAGAATAGAGGAAATATATCCGGATGATGCAACACTTTGCCAAAAAAGCCTTATACAAGAATTTGACCGCGACAGCATGAACAGGCTTACTCAATGGTTTCTCATTGTAGACTATATAAAGCAAGTGAAGATGGCTAGCTGATATCAGCTGAAGAGCATTTCTCACAAGTAAAATTTATAATGTATATTTGAGATGATTAGTTATTTATTATTAGATGCTAATACTAGAGATATTGACTAAGTTCATCTTTGTACAATAATTATAATGCATATTAGAGATTATTAGTTATTTTTATAAGATACTGAATTTAGCTAAGTAGAGCTGGTGTAAGGATTTTATACGCCACTCCTTGGATCTATATGATGCACCCTACTATACCAAATCTCAATTTTCATAAAGGTAGTATTCATATAATAACATAATTATGTATAATAATGGATCATATCCATTAGAGGTGAACAATTCAACTAGAAAAATTGAAAATAAATGCGATGTTATCTAAATACAAATTAGAGGCCTGTCATAATAGATCATTCCATCTTAAATAAATCACCAATGTTTTGCAACAATTTTTAACATCAACATGAGATTTTTCTTGTTAAAAAGTTGAATAATTTTAATACTTTCAACATTATGGATAAAGAATAGTAAGTTTCATATAGTATTTTTCTCAAGACTTAGCATGAGCAAAACAAATTCATGGATTTGGACAAAAAAAAAAAAAAAAAAAAAAAATGACCCCAGAATGACATTAAAAACCACAAAAAAATTTTCATCTTTCAATAGTTATGCTTAGTTTAATTTGTAGCATATATAAATGTAGGTAGAAAAAAAGCAAATGTTGATAGGATAGTGAAGGTTACAAAGCACTGCCCGGGGCTCCCAATCAGGCTCCCCACATCCTTTGGGGGGATTCAGAGATAGTATGCACCAATCCTGGACAAAAGTATAGCACAAAATATAATAAGACTGATATAATAATAACATTCTAAGTATTATTTGAGCAAGTGAGTTTTTTGTACCCTGGTTTCTTTCTAGAATGGCCTCTAATTTGGAGAACTTCAAAGAACTTATGATGAATTTTCTCTTGTCCACAACTGTAAACTGATACCAAGATCTGACCATAAACTCTACAATTTTATGAAAATACTCAAGTTTTGTCAATATGAAAATTTCTGGTGCTTTTAAGATGGAACAAAATCTAATGAAAAAAAATCAATAAAAATGCTTTATTTTAGAAATTTGGACAACTTAGTTGTTGAATCAGAAAATTAACTCCAGAATAAATGGAAAGAGGGAAAGATTTTCTGTTAATTTATTTAAGAGTTTATTGGAAAGACAATGTAAATAAAAGTCAAAAGGAAAACTTCTTTATTTAGTGTCCTTCATAGTTTACCTTTCCTTACAAAGAAAGCTTTAAGAATATATTCGAGATATCCTCAAATACAAATTTTTAAAACTCAATATTTTTCCTCCATGTTACTTCTGTGTATGAAGTTCTGAAAAATTCTCCACATTTACCTCAAGGGATGAAAAGTATAGGTAAAGAAGTTTTTCCTTTTCCATATATATATATATATATATATATATATATATATATATATATATATATATATCGTGAAATGGACTAAGTCAGACAACTGTTTTAATATACTTATCGTTTATACATTATTTTTATAGATACAAATATTTAAGTAAATGCTGTGTTTCTAACAGTATTAACAACATTTACTGGTCTGAATGTCCAAGAAAATTCATAGAAAGTATGTGTCCTCTGATAGGAAACGAACCTGTATTCTAGACAGAACTGTCATATAACAGTAATTTGACTTGTTTATCAGATGCTTCCTCTGTAGCTAAATGGTATAGCATGTCAGGCTATATGATGGTTCCATGTAGGATACAGGTTTGATTCCTGTTGGAGGACACATATATTCTATGCAATTTCTCACACATTCAGAACATTTACTTAAATATTTGTATCAATAAAAATAATGTATAAACAATATATATATATATATATATATATATATATATATATATATATATATAATTATTAATAATAAAAGTCAAATATCTTATAAAAAAAATGAGGGTAAAGCCTGGCTGTTTCATTAGAATCTTTAAGCAGACTTTGAAAAAAAAACGTGCTCAAAGCATGTATTCCTGCAGAGCAATATCAAATTGTATTTAAAATATAAATATTAAATTTATATATAACAGGATTAACATCAATTGATATAATAAGCACATCTCCCTTCAATGTTGTCCTTTTCTACCTTTTCCTTTAGTAAGTCACTATATTTGTATAGGTAAAAAAAATCTACTTCTTTATTTTGTAAATATAGAATAATTTAATTCTGGAATTTATTTGTTACTACATGCAATCTACATCATGCCGCCATATGCTAAAATAAATTAATCCTATTGATACTACAAGAGTTTGATTGAGAAGCCAGAGAATTATTCTGGAAACTAATTACCATTGGGCAACCAGTTCTTAAAGAAAGTAATTAAAAAGGATCAAAATATTGTTCACTTAAAACTCGTACAAACATTATGTACTTACAAAATGGGATCTCCAATGGTTTTATATGGTTTTACACTAGCCTCTTAGATTTTATCACAAATATCATCTAGTTAATATGTGGCAGAACATCTTCAGAAATAAAAATATCTATGACATCCCTTTCTTTTTGAGACCCTAAGTATATTTTGTTAATGGTTAATCTAACCCTGCATATATACAAATATATATATATATATATTTGTCTATGGCTTGAATAAAAGAAAGTTGTTAAATATTTATATATTTTTAAAAAAATTGTCTATCGAGTGAATCAACACAGAATTGCAAATCATACTATTGTTTACCTCCACATTAAAATAGCATATCCCAAAGAAAAGCACTCACAGGGGGTCCAGCAGATCCAGGCTTTCCGTCTAGCCCATCAATACCATGTATGCCTGGTGGCCCAGGCTGGCCCTAGGGACAAAATCAGGAAAAAAAGAAAAGAAATTGATATAACATTTTTTAACAAAAACATAGAAAGAAAATTTAACAATGGCATTTAAAGAAAAAAATAGAAAATCTTGATGAAAGTTTTAGAAATTGTGACACGTTAATGATCTATACAATATCAGTGGCAAAATTACTAAAACTCTTTTGGTCTGAAACATAAAAAAAGGTTAACAGGCTTGTAGATTTAAAATAGCATATTATTTGTCCAAGTGGAATTGCCTTAACCAACAACTGTTCCAATGATATAAGGTATATATAGGCAGCAAGTATTCATCGAAACAAGTTTAATTAAAAAGAGCTGACATGGTCTGTCTATTTAATTTTTTGTTGTATTTTTTCAGTTTTTGAATAAGCTGTTGAGTATTGTGAGCGAGATTGTGGATAAACAGTCTGAAGTTAATATTTTGTTCAAGTACTTTCAATAAGCTCAGTCATTTTCAAGCATCATGTGGTGTCTGTGTGGCATGCAGCATTTGTTTGTTTACGTCCTGTAGTTTTTGGAAAGATGAAAGATTAAAATAGTCTATGGTAATGTCATATGTAATGGTTATTGGGAACCAGGCTGCACCAAAAAGAATACAACATATATGTGTGTGTGTGTGTGTGTGTGTGTGTGTGTGCATGCATGTCAATTATATTATATGGATGTTCTATCACAATGCACAAAATCTTATTCGAAAATTGAAAAATACAAAAAATAAACAGACAGACCTTGTTGGTTCTTTTTAATCAAACTTTTTGAGATATGCACACACACAATATATATATATATATATATATATATATATATATATATATATATATATATATATATACTGTAAATGTTATATTTAATGTGTATATACATTTGAGTAGATGTCCCCTTTTGTTTTTTTTTAAAGTGAAATCAATGTCTACCAACTTAGATGTTGAAAATCCTACTAAAAATGTACGTTTGTTGTGTAGAAAGATGACTGACCTTCTCTACACTAATTGTTTAAAATGGACTCATCTATCCGCTCTGAGTAGGAAGTCTGTTCATAAGGTATTCACTATTACTGTGTTATTAATCCATATCTGTCATATGATAAAACTTGTTTTTCACTGAACCTTTTGTTACAGTATTATTAATCAGAACTATGTGTGTTATATGAGCTTTATAATAACCTTCCAATATTTTTTGCAGGAAATGTTTCCTTTCCGCAAATAAAAGAGCATCAAATGATGAAAATCCATCTCATTTTCTTCCATTTTCATTTTTAATGGAATGCAATGAAAATTCACAGTCTACACACAAATTCCATAGAAAGAAACCAATTTCTTACAGCAGTTTTCACTTCTTCATCACTGCTATAATGTTTGCTCCTCAGTGCCTCTTTCAGTGGATCAAAGAGATGGAAGCCTGAGGGTGCTGAGTTAGAGATTGATGAAGAAGGGACAATTGCTGTAAAGAATTGGTCAAATCAGCAGGCTGGGTTACATACTCTCATTTGAAGGTGGAACACTGCCATAAAAATAGATAGAGCCTATATTGAGAAGTAGGGATGTGAACCTGTGATGTATAGCTATATTTTGATGTATGATAGATTTGATTGTGTTCCTTATTTTTTATATAATAAAACGATTTACATTACTTTTTGACTAACTCTTGTAATATTATATATAATGATTATTACTTGATCAAGCAGCAAATTTGATTTTTAAGAGTAAGATAGGAATGGAAGCTAATATATGGATAAGCATTTCCTAAGAGGTTTACAGAAAAGGGAAGGCAATATTGTGTAACCTTCTTCCAACCATAAAACAAGAGATTAACATGGTCAAGATTAAAAGAAAAGGCAAAGATAGTTTCCAGCCTTAACACAAGTGACAAACTGAAGAAGAATAAAGATATAATTATTTCATATTCTGAACACTCATCTCTCTCCTCTATGTTTTGTTATAGTAACCTTCCTTGACTTTCTATTGATAAACTCCCTTTATTGTCACTTTCCTGATGTAAAATGTAGCCATCTTGTTAGTTCATTAAAGCCTTCTAAAAGGTCTCGCATATTCCTGGCATCAATTTATGTCAAAGTTTTATTTTTGTTATTTTTGGTTGATTTATGGCGGTTTTCCCTATAAGGAGTCCACAGGTTAAAATCCTGTCAGAAGGCACATTTTCTTTATTAAGACTCTTGAATACACAGGCCAGTAGATGTGAATTTACACTGTTTATATAACAGGGACGTCTAATCAAACACATCTATCCAATAAATATAATGTCTATAATAATAAAAAAAACAAAGTTTATGATATTTCTAACTTTCTGGCAATAGACATACTTTAGATAATTCTTTTTTTTTTTTTTTTTAAATGCCATCTCTCTTGAAGACACACACAATCATGCCTCTCCATACATAACTTTTTTTTTTTTTATTATCTGTGAATTTCCATGACATTTTTGGAAGTGGTTTCCTGTTGTCTCCTCCATGGTTTTGAATTCAAAATCAAACTGGTTGCTACATAAATTTAGGGAGTCTATCTTGTTATTTAACCCTTAGCTAGGAGTAGAGAATAGATGGATTTATACTTTTCCTACCCAAGGGTAGTAGTGCAAAAGTAAATGCAACCAACACAGTTGGGTTTTGAACTCTGAGCTCTGTTTCTACACCAATAACTATTATGCACCCTTGCACATAATATGGTAAATCAAAGGACATGGAAGGTTATTGTTCACGATACTTTGGTGATTGATTTGTACATTACGCAAAGTGAATCAAAATCAAATTCTTTGTTTTTAAGAATGATCAAATTTTGGCAGTTGTAGGTCTTAAATTTCATGATTTCCAGTAATGTTTAACTGAAAGGTTTTGAGATTATGCTTAAAATATTTAGCTACTAAAACCTCTGACCTCACTTTCAAATTTGATGGTAAATACAGTTTGGTTATAACAATAATAATGAAACTTAATTCATGACCAGTTTTATATTTTAAAATCTGTAAAACAAATTATCTTTATTTTGTCAGAATGATTTATTATGAAAATATATATTTGATAACTTATTCTTATAAAGTAAATCATTTTTAGAATTTGTTAGTTACCATATTTAATGGTATGCAAGGCCACCCTATCATATATATACATATATATATTATGGTGGTTCTTTCTATGAAAGGGGATGCAGATCTGAATCCTGTGAGAGGACATATTTTCTTAAGTTTTCTTGAATGTACAGGCTGCTAGATGAAATAAACACTTTAAAAAAGATGGAGTGTTCTACTTGAATATGGGTATCCACTAAAAATAAAGTTTGAAGTCATAAAAATATGTTGTATTAAAATAAAACTCCATTATATATATATATATATATATATATATATATATATATATATATATATAATGTGTGCGTGTGTGCATGTTATGAAGTTAGGTGAGATACAAGTACTGTTAGAATATGGTATCTGGGTAAGCATTAACCTACCAGATACTTCAACTTTATATCCACAATCTGGAAGAGTCTTTTGAGCCTCTTTCCTTGTTTTCAGACATAGAAATTTTATATATCATTAAATACAGTTGCTTTAATACACACATGAAATTTTATATATCATCAAATACAGCTGTTTTAATACACACTTACATAGTGAGTATGTCTGTGTGTTTTATATCACATATAAAGTGCTGGTATTAATAAAACAGTGTTCGATGTAAATACAACAAAGCTATTAAGTATATATTAATAAATATACATATTATCCCTCACTGCAAGCATGACTCAGAGTTTCGTGCACAGTACAATCTTCAGGTACTGGATAGAGACTGATCATCATGTAATTTGAAATTTAAAAAAAATATATATCTGGTTATTGCAATGTATATTATACCGGGATTAAATTTTTTATAATTTTAAAAATATTTGGCAATTAAAATAAACAGGATTTGTATATGTATGTAAGAAAAAAATCATTTTTGAGTTGTGAATATTCATTTTTTAATTAAAAGGGAGATTACTTGATCTTATTTAAAAAAACAAAAAATAAATATTAATTTATATTAAAAATAAATAGTAATCATCTGGATGAATGTATTTAAGCAGATATTTTTATGCCTACATGGTTACATTATCATTTCTCTTATTTAATAAACTTTGGTTATTTATGTGTTTTAGGATAACCAGTTTTTCAACAAGACATAATTTGCATTTACTTTCTTTTGCCATAGAATCTCAGTTAATAGAAGAAAAACTGCCAGTATTCTTTAATATCCACAAAAATTTAGAGAGAGCACTGCTGTTTCTGTATTTTATATTACCTAAAATCATTCGATGATGGTAGAAATGAAATTTTCAAGGATTACCAGTGGAACAAAATAAAAATAAAATAAAATTTAACATCATTACTGAAATATGTGCTCGCTTGGTATACAATATCATTCATTGACCATTTAAGCGACTGATCATATTTTTTTGATAGTTACATTTATTTTTAGAAAAATTTACATTGTCTTTGTTGGAAATATATTAGTTTAATATAATGTTATGATGGGAAATGGATTTGTCTGTTATTAAAGCTGCTATAGCTGATCTTAACATTTTTGTTAAAAATCTTTTTTAGTGTTGGTGAATGGTTAAAGTGCTTATGAACTAAATTTAGGAAAATTCTTCCATTATTAATTTGGACATTATGGTTAAAAGTTGGATTAAACCATAAGATGCTATGCTTACGGTGTTTCTGTTTATTTTATCATCTTTGTTTTCTTCTAAATACTCTAAATTTACTTTAAGATTACTTAGTTCTAAAGCCTTTATATATTTGATTTTAATTTTATTAAATATTTCCTTATTGCTGGAGTAGGTGAATGTTCTAACTTGGACTGATTTATGCAAATTATCTAGAATTTTATGGTGTTGGTTTGATTCTTTACTCATATATCTATGGTTATATAGATCTTTTGTATATGGTTTATAGTAACCATTATTCAGTTCTAAGGTTATATCGAGAAAGTTAATCACTTTAGCATTGGTGGTGGTGGTAATTTTTAGTTCATGATCTTTAAAAAATTTTATCAGTTCCTTTATCAATTGGTCTATATTTTGTGGGCTAGTTTTATGGAGGAGAATTACACCATCATCTCTATAGAGTCTGGTGTCCTTGATGTCTAAAATAAATCTGTCACCACCATAATAGAATTCCAACATTTTTGCATGCCTCTGCTGAGTCATATGCTCTCATAGGAATATTAAATTCTGGGTTACTTCTTTTGGTCCATGATAACTGTTATGGAACAGTATAGGTCTTTATGCCTGCTTTACATAATGGTCAGTCCATACTCAGCATCTGAAGATTGCGTTATGCATGAAACTGAGTTGTTTTAGTGGCAAGGGATAACATATATACACACACACACACATATATATATATATATATAGACACACACACACACACCCTTTCAAATATATGATGATAAAATATTTGAGTAGATCAATAAGTCTATAGCCTGACACAATTATGAACTGAATTTTGACATGAAATGTTTACTGCATAATATTTAATTCACATGATTAGTATTTACCACTGAATTGTGTTGAGGAGGTATGCTGTATAAAATAAATAACTTTTTCATCACGAAGCAGTAGGCTTACTGATGTACATGATTTTTTATATTTCTATATATATATATGAAAAATATGGCATAAATAGATATTTGAATAATACGAAGAAAAAAGATGGCAAAAGGAAAACTTATGATTCATTTCATTCCAAAAAGAATGTTTTCAAACAAAATAATAGTTTTAATAATGAAATCAATCAATCTCTCTCTCTCTCTCTCTATATATATATATATATATATATATATATATATATATATATATAGAAAGAAAAAAAATGCTATAAATTCTAGTTAAAGTTTACATCATAATGTTAAAGATATAAAAATACTCAACATTGAAAGTTAAATATCTGATGTATCTTTTTTTTTTAACTTAGCATACATCATTTAGCTAGATTTTAAATCACTTTTATTGTGATTCCTAGTTTTTTTTTTACTACCCTATCATACTAGCACCTCTTAAGTGTTGTTGTTCCCAGGTCCACACTGACCTAGGGTGGTAGCACTTATTAGGCTCCCAACTACTAGCAAATAATGAACACCCAAACAAAAGCAAAACACTATGAAAGTATAAAAATACATGTTTATATAAAAAAATTACTGACAATACATATTTATAGTAACATTACATATATTTAGTATATATTTAGTTGAAACCATAAAACTGTGTTCAAAATATTTAGATTTTGTCATTAAATAACCCATAGAGGTTTTGATATGTCATTAAACAAAATCAAGCAATCACACAACCAACATGAAAGAACTCTTTCCTGACATTAATACATATAATATCTGACAATTTCTTAAAGAAATCAAACTGTTTTAAAAAATATAATTTCAACAAAACTACAACATAAAACACGCATATCACTGCCTCTAGTAATCATGTCCGCACAAACATGTATATGCACAGGTTGGTTGGTTGGGTTTTATGGCATATCAACCACTGTAGGTCATTTAATGCCAAATTAAGTTTATATATATATATATAGTACAATTAAACGTATAGCTGGCAACACTATTTTTTTTCCAAAAAATGTACAACTGGCAACATTATTTTTTTTTTCCCCAAAAAAACGCACAGCTGGCAAGACTATTGCTTCAAAAAAATGTACAGCTGGCAACATTATTGTTTCAGAAACGCATACCTGGCAACATCACTGCTTCAAAAACGCATATCCGGCAACATCACCTATCCGAAAACACTATCTGAAGCCCTGCTGCTGGACGCAGTTCACCGTCATACCCAGGACATGGATGTAGTTTATCGTCATACCCAGGACGCTGTATATGCACAAATGTTGAGTATCATTTAACATGTATTCAGTTGTAAAAACAGAATAACATATATGTTTATTATTTCAAAGCCCCAAAGAAAATTAAATTTCACTATTAAATGACCCATAAGGAGCTGATATGCCATTAAAAAAACAAATCAAAAAATCCTACATTGATGTAATAATAATTTTATAAGGTATACATATATATATATATATATATATATATATATATATTCCTGGATATAAATTTATTGTGGAGGATTCCCAAATTAGTGGACTTTCAATGGATAATAAATTATATTCTCCTTTAATAAGAACTGGATTTTTTATGTTGAAATTATCTTCAAAACCTACTACAATGCATGATTAATGCATTGAATGTATTTTTTTTCTAAAAGATTCATGTTATATTTATATAATTTTTTTATCTGAATTAGTTGATTAAAAATTATTTGAATGAAGGGGCAATCTTTTCTAAAGTAATACCCTCAGTGCATTAGTAATTGATCAAAATTTAAATTTAAATGTTGAGCATTTCTGTATCTTTAACTTTTTGAAAAACTGGAACAGGCATCAGGTTTTTCTCATTTTTTATATAAGATTTGATCTCATCAATAAAATTAATTTGTCTGAAAACGTTTTTTCAGAAGGAAGCATGTCACAACACAGTTTTCCATTGTTATTTACTTACTATGTCTCTTCATTTATATCTATCTATCTGTATATATATATATATATATATATATATATACAGAATATTGCACGTTGAGTGCTGGCGCTAATAAAATAGTCCTTAATGTATAATAACAGAGCTATAATTTATATTAATAATAAATATACATATTTTTTTTACTTCATGGGTAGCACATATGTATTGACGGATATTATGTATATTCTTTAATATATATATTTCAGATATAACTAAAAATATATCTGTAAAATCTCTCTCTCTCTCTCTCTCTATATATATATATATAATATATCACACATTAGGTGCTGGTGCTAATAAAATAATGCTTGATGTATAATAACAGAGCTATAATTTATATTAATAATAGATATACACCTCACAGTGCAATGGTTGCTTGAAAACTGAGCGTTGCATTGCACATGGAACTATCAGTTGTACTACCAGTGAGGAAAAAAATGCATGCACACACACACACACACACACACATATATATATATATATATATATTATATATATATATATATATATATATATTTATACATGTTTCATTAAATAATATAGACAACTGTTGTCTATTTATTTTATGTAAATTCTTTTCATAACGTCTGATAAGTTTAATAATATTACCATTAAATGAAGAAAGAAAATCACAATATTGATACATATTTTTTAATCCAATCTAAGTGTTCGGTTTACATAAGCCATTATCAAAGATGACAATTACAGTACCTATGCGTAATTTCCACCAGTTGGTTCGGGATAGTTATATCCTTTAGTTTATCCTAGATGTCCTGTTTGTTGCTGTTAAGGGTGTTCAATTTTTCCTTGGCTATTTCAATTTGCCTTTTCACAAGGCTACATTTGTAATTCCAAGTATTGATAGTATTGTGGGCTGCTGGATCATGTAATTTAAATTGTGTGTATTTAGGCAGCAATTTTTCATTCATACATGTTTCATTAAATAATATAGATATATATATAATAAATATGGTAATATCAAACAATACCTTTCCGACTTGGGTTTCTATGATCTCATCAGGTGGCTTACTCAACGGTAACCATCCAATAAGCCATCTGATATATATATATATATATATATATATATATGTACATGTATACACACTTAAGAGAAATAAGAGAAACAATGACAGAAAAAAAATATGTTTGACTTACTTGAGGTCCGGGCAGTCCTAATGACCCTTTTGCACCGGGTTTTCCCATAGGACCAGTGGGCCCCATTTCACCTCGTTCACCAGTATCCCCTTTCGCTCCCCGACGGCCCTGTACATTTAGTTGATTACAGGAACAAACTCAAGAATTAATTCAGTAAAATCAGAAGCTCTTCACTTACGATTATTTGGCATGAAATGTTAAAGACAACAAAGAAAAGAATCAAGAAGAATTACATGAAAATAAGAAATGAGAAAATGTACAGATTTTAGACTAAGCAAAGAAAGAATGGATATCAAAAATGTTTGAAAAACATATCAAAGGTAAACAAAGCAGCTGCAAATTTCCTAACTGATATGTTCTTTGTTAGTATAACTGATATACTATTTGGTACTCAAGTGTTTTATTATTAGGGGACAAATTATTATAATCCTGAGACTTGTTTTGATGACTGATCTCAGTCATTGTCTGAGCAATTTTTAGCATTCAATCTGTATGTTGTGAATAGGAATTTCAGGAAAAAACAGGTTGTTAGTTGTCAGGAATGAATGCAAGAATTATTATTGACAGAATACAACTATTATATGTATAATAGAAATACACTCTAAATGCTTTTATTATAGAAATGCATTGGAAATCAGAAAAAAAGGGATTGTCATATGTCAGGAATGGATGCAAGCCTTACTGACATAATAGGACTATTATGTGCATTATAGAAATGCACTGTAAATGTTTTTATTATAGAATTTAATTGAAAATCAGGAAAAAAGAGCATTGTCAGTAGCAGGGAATTAAATTAAGTATTACTGATAAAAGAGGGATATTATATGTGGAATGTAAATGCCTTGTTAATGATTTATAGAAATTCATTGAAAATCAGAAAGAAAGGGGTTGTCAGTGACCAGAAATTAAAGCAAGGATTACTGGCAGATTATATTACATGCTGAATACCATTTAAAGAAGTCATTATCATTTCTAGAGTTGTTCAAGATAAGAACATATGCAGGAACAATTTAAAAATTACCATGATCAAATCATTTGTAGGCAAGTGAATTTTCAACTCAAATTTTCTTAAGCCCTTGTGAAAATATAGTTATAATGACCTTATTCTGTCAGTAATGCTTTCATTATTTGATGATCATTGACAATACCTTTCTTCCTGATATTCAATGTATATCATACAGGTTGAGTACTAAAACATGCCCAAACAAATTTTACATAAAAATTACATTTTCGTTGGTTATATAAACAAATTACACTTTTTAAACTATACTGTGACTGTTGTGTAACTCTTCACTTTTTTTCCACCAAAGGTGGGCCATTATAAATTCTTTTGTGAGGGATGGTGGGCAAAATGTACCCTTTCTTCCTTTTGGCATGCCTCTAGAGCTAATATACTACATAAGTTTTCTAGCAGATTAGGCTAACAGTAAATAACTTATATTAGGTTCGTGCAAAAATAATATCGTTTTTTGACGTTAAAAAACGATATTATTTTTGAACCAACCTAATATATACGTATATCTAGTCATAGTATATACAATGGAAATTTTGGCATCTATTTACTTCCTATAAGTGTTGATAATAATGTATATAAATTGCCATTAGAGTGAATGAATGCTTTAATGTATTTCTTTAATAAATCTTACTAAAATTATCATGGTTACATAACTAGATAGTATTCAAATAATTTGTAATGCATTTCTAGAGTAAAATAAGTCCCAATTAATTACTGTAAATGCTTTTAGCATTTTTTACATGACTTTTCATACATTTGTTTTCTGAATACCATTCTTGATATCAACTGTTATATAAACAACTGGTATCACAATAATTTGCAATGCCTTTTTACAAGTTTTTGGTATTTGCAATAAAGTTTTGATGTATCTGTTTAATGACACCTACCTGTCACACCTGGCATAAATAATGTAACTTATATTATTTTAAATTATTAATTATGATTTAATTAAGATATGATTAAGTTTTATTATCTCACTAGTTAGTAATTCTTGTGTTATATTTAAAACAAAAAAAATTGGCAAAGTTTAACCTTCATGCCCACAATAAAATGGTGTGTCAAAAGGATGTTTTTTACCTTGACACTGCTATTATTTTGTACTGCCTTCACTCCCTCAGATATGTATAAAATTTTAATAAAACCCAAACATATGAACATGAATTTATACATTTTCTTTGTTCTTGGGAATTTACAACAAAAAGATTAAACACTATTAGATTATTTATTTACAAGAATGTTTTATATTTACAACAGTGATTTAGGATGAAAGATCAAATATCAATTAGGAAGTGTTTGCCAATCTAAAATGTTTCATTTTTATTAAAGCTTCATCAGAGAATGAAATATGAAGAAAAAGAAGAAAAATTCTCGTATTTTTATTCTTGTGTTGTTTGATTTTCATTGGTTAATCAGGTTTCACTTGAATTTGACTTGTTAAACAAATGTTAGTATAATTTATGGCGTTCTGAACTTACATTATTCTAAAAAAAATGAACCAACTAATACAATTGTTGTAGCATACCTATGGATGATAATGGGTATGTCCCCATTCACATAAATACAGTAGTAAATACTGTATGCTGGTCTGCAGTTGGAGATTCATTGTGGAATCCACATGACTCACTTCTAGCAGTTGACTATCTTCTACATGCTGATGCTAAATCTAATATGTTGTTCTTGTCCTAAGTATTATCATTCATTATCAACCTTTATGTGATTATTCTATTCAGTAACCTTGTCTAGATTACAATAACAATGTAATGTTTATCATTTACCAATTTATAAAGAAATAAATATGAAAACAATTTTTTTAGTCATGAATTTATAAATATTTACTAAATCATAAAAATACATGAACCAACTATAATGAAATCTTTATTATTTACCATCTTATAAAGTTTGAATCAATTGGCAATTTGCTGATGTTTTTCCAACCATTCCAAAGAACACAATTTGTTGAAAATTTTGTAGGTTTTTTTTTTTTATAAATCTTTGAGTAAATGATTTTTCAAATTTATTTCTTTATAAATTGATGAATAATAAATATTTATAAAATGGTAAATAATAAATATTGCATTATACATGATTCACATATTTTTATAATCTTGTAAATAAACATTGCAAAAAAGAGTCTTAGTAGTTTAAAGTAATAGTGTTGTCAGTAGAAAAACCGTCCATTTGACACACCATTTTTTTTTTTTTTGCAGGCATGAACGTTAAACATTGACAAAAGATCAAGTCATTGAAAAACACTTTTTCTGCCTTCATTAAAAAAATAAAAAGGGGAAAAGAAATGACTTGTGCAGAATAGGCCAAAGTTTAAGTCTCAAAATAAAATGATAATTATGCAAAAAATAATAATAAAAAGAAAAAAATAGTTGTAGTCTTCCAGAAAGGAGGAAAAAATAGATGTGCAGGGTTTATAAGGCATGAATAGAAGAGAAGGGCAATAAGGGATTAAAAAAAAAAGCATGGTGGGGAGAATTGTAAGTATTAATACATGCAGGCATAGAAATTGCGTTTATTTTTAGTAATTTTAAATCAGCATATTTGTCTTTAGAAAATTGATTTGTTTACTGTAGAAAGTGACTTTTGTAAATCTTTTTTGTTCAGCTGAAGAGATCTATATAGGCTTCAGAAAATACTTCCATATATAAGGGGATGACTCCCTACATTGAAAAATAAGTATTTTTGCATAAAATAAATGTTTTGTAGTGTACCATTATATGTGTATTTAGGTAGAAATCCTTTGTAAATGCATAATTTGATAAGAACCATAGCCAAGGAAGATGTTTACTTGTACATGAGCAAGAAACATTAATTAAAAAGTATTCCTTGTCTTAAGATATAAGAATAAGAAAGGATTATGTCACAAGACCCCTCCACCTGTGGAAACTATATTTTCTCTTTCTGTTCACACTCCCTTCCTATATATTGAGTAGGAATAGCAGTTTTATTCCTTGTTTACTTTTTAGGATTTTAGTGGCATTATCACCTTGCCTGGGGGGAATTGATTAGAATATATATATATATATATATATATATATATATAGCTGACCATATATATATATATTACGTTGGTGCAAAAATAATGATGTAATAATGTCGTTTTTTGACCTTAAAAATTACGCTAAAAAACAACATTATTACGTCATTATTTTTGCATCAACCTAATATATATATATATATATATATATATATATATATATAGCTGACCACTCGTATTTGAGGATACCTGTCTATTAGGGTGGCTAGCCAATTCCTGTTGCAGGTGCTCGCTCAGGTACATCTGTGTTTATTCAACACCCACACAGCCCACCTGTGGTTTATACTGCAACTATGCTGAGCAGACCTTAGTTACAGTTTCTGGGAGATAGTTTGTTATCTAGTGTGATCAACAATCTGAACAAGGCCAGCACTCTCAAACCCTTGGTCACGATGACTTGTGACTTCGTTCTAGCACAGCTATTGACAGCTTCCAAGGGTTCTGTATACCCAATTTCACTCATAAGGCTTGGGTCAAACCGTGGTATGATTTTCAGGCATTTTCCAAAGGTGCCATACACTGGGATCGGCCCTTCTAGACCAATAACATCAGGAAGTTTACTTCCTGACAAATCAACGATGGTGAGATTTGAACCCAAGTCTCATTGGCCACATGCCTATATATATATATATATATATATATATATATATATATATATATATATATATACACATACACACTTATGATTAATTTATAAGTTAGGCAATAACTAATAATAAAATAGACCAGTTATAACAATATAATGTCAGAAAATATTTGTTTTTTTTTTGTAGGTTTTAGCAACCAAAGCATATGATTTCTTTTTTTCCTTAAATAGTCAAGAACTTTCACCTTTTCATTTAAAGGAAGCACATCATTGCTTCTCTTTGGCATATATGAAGTGCCAGCAACACTACTTTTGGAAGCATTATTAAAAATTTCTAGGATTGACTGTAGGTAACTGAAAGCATGGAAAGTAAAACTGTAGATAAGGATGAAACAACTGCTTCCTAATATCATTAGTGAAAAAAAGTCTTTGAGTGAGTAAAGCCCAAGTGTCATGGCAAATTAATGCTTCTTTAAACATTATGGACTGGCATTACAGAATCACAAACAAAGAACTGTACCAAATAACAGAAACCCCATCAATTGAGGAATGCTAACAGCAGCAACAATTTTAAATGGATAGCATGTGTAACTTGAATAGAAAATAATGACATAGTGAAAATGCTAACATTCCACACCACTTCAAATAAAAGGTTAGGAAGGAAACCCCCATCAATATTGGAAAGAGTGAGAAAAGCTACTGAACTTTAGAAATCTGTTTTTCTAAAATATTATTTTAAGAGAAAGATTTTATAAATTTCAATCAATGGCAGTACTGGCTGCTCGGTCAATGAATGTAAAATGTTTTTTGTAGAGAAAGAGCTAATATTACAATTACTGACAAATTGTTGTTTGGCAAATGAATGGTAATATTAGCCATTTCCTCATAAGAAGACATTTGGTATTCACTGACCAAGCAGCCAGTGCTACTGTAGGTTGAAATTTATAAAATCTTTCTCTTGAAACAATTTTTTTAGGAAAATAGATTTCTCAAATCCACTGTTATTACTCTTTCTTGTATTGACGGGACCTTCCTTCCCAATCATGTTGCAATATGGCATATCAACATCTTATGTCATTATTTTCTCTTTGAATTACATGTGATATACATTTTTGTTGTTGCTGTTGTTGAAACTCTTCAAGTAATGTGGTTTCTGTTATTTGATACAGTTCTTTGTAATTCTGTAATGCCAGGTTTGGACAAGGATGGTCCTCACTAAGGCCTACAGACTTTATTTGCTCAAAGGCTTTTTTAATCATTAATCTGAGAAAGTGGTTGTATACAGCCGACAGTTTAGATATTTCTGGATGAGTTTGGTGCCCTGTGTGATATCCATATGAAAGTCTTAATCTAATGAAGCTATTTAAGAATGTCCACTTGAGTTTTTAGGCTAATGTCTTGGTTGTGTAGCAATTTATGGTGTTGGGCAAAACTATCCCTAGTGCAGCCTATTCTATGTTTATTTTCTTATTTCCTATGTTAAAATTGTTGTAACTGATCAGTATACTGACGTATTTGAAGTGTTTAGTTTTGCTAACTCTACATGCTGAATTTTTCATGATGAATTCATGGTAAGTGCAATCACTACTTTCATTTCAATTCCAGATCAGAGTTTCTGTTTCAGAAAGGTTTATCTATTTCTTAGAACAATTGATAGAGGATATCAACCTTTTTTTTGGTAAGATGGAAAATTGAGAAGTGATGCATTTCAGAACTTCAGAAGAAAAAATCATTTTTATTTGTTTGAAGAAGTTTCATCATAGATCGAAATATTACTATTCAGTTTTCTATCAGCTAGGGGTCTTTAGGGATATCAGTAATGAGGGCCATGTCATATCGCTCAGCTTCTTTACATGGCACTTTAGGGCCAATGTCACTGCATACATTGAAATTGTAGACACAATTGTCAAGGACCTCAATTTGAGAGTACGACTGTATATGCTCCTATGGTATTTTCCTCCTTCCTATATAGTGTATATGACCCAGAAATGTGTGTCCAAGAAATTTTATGATCATGTTAATACTGTATCCTTACACACCAAAAGAATTGCAATAAAATTTATTACACTTTTTCTAAAAATTGATGTTTTTCAATGGTATACAAGTTAGTTTATGCAAATTTAATTAAACACTAGCAAAAGTTTTTTTGTTTTTTTTTTCTAATTTAACCTTTCAGCCCTTCTACTGTTTCTTATTTCTGGTTGGAATATGAAATTTCCCATATCTGAGTAAATAGTAATTTTTGGTAAATGGTTGTTTGATGTATTTGTAGCAATATAGAAGCAGTAATTTTTGGTAAATGGCATTTTGAGATATTTAGAAGTAATGCAAATAGTAATTTTGGTAAATAGTTGTTTGGTGTATTTTGTTGCAATATATAAGTAGTAATTTTTGGTAAATATTTTTTGAGGCATTTAGAAGACATTACAAATAGTTATTTTTGGTAAGTGATTGTTTGGAGTGTTTTGTAGCAATAAAGTAGTAATTTTTGGTAAATGACTATTTGAGGTATTAAGAATAAATATGTAATACAAATGGTAATGATGTGAGAGTTTTAAGAATTTGCACGGTTATTGTGGCATTTATAACAATACTGTATTTTCAAAGCAGCTACTGATGACTGATTGAATGTTAATATATATGTAATAGAATGCTAATAACTTGCAGAAAGGAACAATAAAAATATAATTGTCTATGTTTATTTGTTAAGATAATTGTGTTACATGTGTCATTTTGGAGGCCATGCTCTGCTTATTATCTTAAGAAAAGTAAGTGAAGAAAGGTGTTAATAAATAAAAGGTAAAATATATTTGGGATAGTTTGCAAATAAGAAACTTGTGATAAGAGAAATATGCATGCTTTTATTTTTTTTCAGAAACATGCAATGGAAGATTCTGATTGGCTGAAAAATGCAACGCTGATAGAAAGGTTACATGTAAAATTCTAGTATTTTTAACATGCATTCAACTCAGCAGAAAAGAAGAAAAATGCAAATTAGTTCTACAGCCAATAAAAAATAGGAAGGCAGGAAAGTATTAAAGTGGAAATGTTTTCTAATGTATATAGCACATTCAGAAAAATAATTTAAATTTATTAGGAAATAAGAAGCAAATATAATTACAAAAATAGAAGACAATCTTTCATAAGTATATACATTTTTCTAAATATATTTCTCCATTTTAAAATTTGTCTTAGAACTGAATATATTCAGTAAAACAATGTTGTGCTTGATTTTCTTTTAAATATCTATTATTTACTTTCTTCCAATTAAAGTTGAATTTTACTAAATTTCTTTAAGAAATGTTCAATAAAACATTTAAGAAAAAATGTAAGTTAAACAAAATATCATGCACCTTTCCAAAGAAAGGCAAGAGGTTAAAAATGACAGTGACTAAAAAGAAAATGTATAAGACAATATTTTTCTTATCAAGGGGAATTCCTACACTTTAAAATAAAGAACTATTTCAATCATAATGATATTTTAAGTTATAGGTAAAATAATTAAAAAAAAAAAAAATTATCTAAAATAAAAATTCTTGTTGGAATGGCTATGTGATCTTTATAATTGCTCATAAATTCAAGCCATGTGCCTGTATTAATTTCTGAATGAAACTTGGCAAATCTGCTACAAAGAGCACTGAGATGTTTCATCAGGCTTTTCATAGATTTCAAGGCCAGTTTAATATTGGCTCAATATTTTTGTTATTCAGAGTAACCATTTACCAGCAAATTGCCAAAAAATGGGGAAAAAGAAATTGTGAACTCATACATATGAACCATCACCAAAATTACACATATACACCCACTAGAATAATGATGCATATTTTTAAGCGTCATCTGGTAACTTTCCAATACTACACAATGGGCTTTTCTCTTAGGTTTGTTAAAATTGCTGAGAGAGAGAGAGAAAAGGTTTCTGAAATTACAGATTATTATGTGATTATAATATGTAAAAATGATTGACTTCTTATTTTAAAACTCAGGACAATATAAGGATTTAAAATAACATCCATTATTATTAATATTATTATTATTATTATTGCATTTGTGGGTGATTTTAGTTTAACATGCAAATATTTAATGTTAGTTTGCTTAAAAATATTACATGGAAAAGCAAATGGGCATTTAGTAAAAATTAGTTAAAAGACTTAATGATGAATAAATTTCAAGAGTTATATTTATCTACATATGAGAAAAATAAAGATTTAAATGATATCAAATTGTTGCTGTGAAGTAATCCAATTAAAAAAAGATTTAGTAATATTATTAAAGGATAGAACATTTGAATGTAAATAGCTTGATATGAAAGATGTAAGTTATTTGATATAAACAGTGTAATGTTCTTGATAGAAAGAAAAGACCAAAATAAAACAGGAATCATTCATTCTGGAAACAAGCAGAAAAAGTGCATGCATCATAGACAGACCTAAAGATGCAAAGTGCTAAAAATATTGAGTGGGGAGGGGAATGCATGTTAAATGAAAATTCTTTGCGTGATTGAAAAAAATCATTAGATTGTATTAAAGTCTATCATCAAAAATATTTTTTGAATCATAAAATCAGTAGCTAATTAAAATAAAAAAATATTTTTCATACTAGTAAAAACTTGAAAAAATTCACAAGAATCAAAAAATACTTTTAAAATATATACATTTAAGTAAATTAAATGACTTGCTATATTATAGTTTATTAGATATAAGTTATGTCACTCTTGCATATGATAGATTATCTATGTGTAGCAGTTTTAATGAAGATAATTGAAATAGCAATAAAAAACCTGGATTGCCCAACAACTTTTCATCATGTTTATAAAGAATTGTGATTTTTAATGGTTTTAATAAATAAATAGTTAATATAATGGAAGAAATTAACAAGGAAAAAAAAGCTTGAAAGACATATTCCTAGGATTAGACTGAAACAGAATAGGAATTACAGAAAAGCTACATTCCTCATTCCATTTGTTTTTATTAAATATGTGTGTATGTAACAGCTATTTGGAGTTTCACTATTTACACCAATCCATCCTTTAACAAAATGGTTTTTCTTACTACATTATGATTATAATTATAAATGAGTTGAGTAAAAGAGATTTAATTTCTTCATTTCAGCTTTTAAAATATTGAGAAGGGACTAATTGTAAATTAAAAAAAAAAGGAATAAATTGCTTTATGATGGAGTCCTTATAATCTGGAACAAGACTTGAATTGTTGAGAAAAGACTGACTGAATTTTATTTTAAATTTTCTTTTTAAGATCATGTTTTTTTGAAAACTATAAGGTTGGTGCAAAAATAATGACGTTTTCTCACATAGTAACATATGTTAGAAAACGTCATTATTTTTGCACCAACCTAATATCACCGTCAAATAAAATCAAGAACAAGGTAAAAATATATTATTTAATACATATAATATATTAATATATATAATGATATATATATATATATATATATATATATATATATATATATATATTTCAACATGTAATGAGTATAGGGTGGCATTGTTAGGTTTATTAGAATGTAATATGTCAAGGAAATAATGAATCTAATACTATATTTATTAAATAAGTATGGTTGGATCAGTTTATAGAATATGTATAAAATATTAGTTTATAGAAATAGTAACACAAAACTTGTATAACCACCCTAAGCTTACAGCTTCTAATCTTAGACCATATATAAATTGAAATTTTAAAATTGTTGCTGCATATTTTCTTATGTTCAAACAGTGAAGAACAAAGGGAAATTTTTGTGTATTTATTTTTTCATAAACATGCCAGTCATCTAGAGGACTCAATCTGTTGGGATAGTCTTGCATTATTAGCAGTAATAATCACTGTTTACAAACATGTGCTTTCTCTCCTCAGTGCTCGGCCGAATTTATTTATTTTCGGGAGCTAATATATATATATGTGTGTATAAAATATTGCACATTGGGTGGTGGGACTAATAAAATAGTGCTCAATGTATAATAACAGAGCTATAATTTATATTAATAATAAATATACATTTTTTTCCTTGCTGGTAGCACAAGTCCGATTTTCATGCACAACACAATTTCCCTGAACCATAAATAAAATGTACTGCCCCACTATCATTACAGTATGGTGCATATATATATATATATATATATATATATATTATGCAATGGTCAGTTTTCAGTCAGAACCTGATAATTGTGTTGTACATGAAATTGAGAGTTATCTTACTGGTGAGAAAAATATATATATATATATATATATATATAATTAAAATATAAGTAAAATTTTATCTGTAAAAATATATGAATAATGACAAAAGGAAAACTTAGTTAAAGTATTTTGTTTATTGTTAGACTTTATTAATAACAATGACAGCATTTACTCATTTTCATCTATTAAACATTAAATTATATTCACTTACCATCTGTGCTAAATGCACCAGTAAATATTTCCTTAAACATCGATGCCTTGATAAAACTTAAAAACTGGCATTTAGTAACTTATAAAAGCCTAGATATGTTGTAATTACCAGTTTCTTTCTAGTATATATCCGTAATAAACAAATTACCCTTTTTTTCCCCACAATGGGGATAACTACTATTCAGCCACAAATTGTTGATCCATAAAATGCACCTAAAATCATAATGTCCACAATTTATTAATTTAATGCTCAGTCTTTAGATTTAAATTTGGGAAGAATTTAAAAAGTTTTTAACTGCATTAATTTTGAACCATAATATTCAAAAGTTATCTCAATGACTCAGATATCTAACAAGAACAGACAATAGATTGGAAGATATACCAATTGGATATAATAGGTTTTGTAGGGATGAAAATATGCAAACATGATTTATATTCAGCAAATCAGATCACCATTTGTTTTGTTTCATATGTTCAAAGATTTTTCTTATTTTTTTTTTCAGATACTTACAGGTTAATCTTACATTAAAATATTTTTTACAATATAAAGAATTTATTACGAAGAAAAAACAGTCTTTGTTAAAAGAGGGATTGGTGTATTCAATAATTTTTTACAGTACGATACAAACCATAATAGTCATGGCATCTTACATTGATTTTAACAATCACCACAATGAAAACAACACTGAAAATCTTTATGAAGCAATCATGAGAAGACATGCTTAATTCAAACAGGTATAGATAATACAATGCACAAAATACAATGGGCATGCATCAGTAATGGAAATTACTTTGCGTCCACGTTTGCCTCTGTTTCCTTTTTCTCCTTTGAGCCCCGGGAGGCCAGGTAAACCCATTTCACCCTGGTAATGATACAAAACAGAAACTATAAAAAGTTAAAATTAAGAAATAGTAATGAGACTCTTACCAGTTAAAGTTGATTGTTGCTGATACTTCTTATGGTAGTAAAAGAAAATGGCTGAGGTTTGATCTGTGGAACTGAACAAGTGATTAAAACAAGCAAATTTGCTATTAATCAATAAAAAATAAAAAAGATATGTTTGGTATTTCAATTGTAAATTTTTCCAGTGAACTTCCCCTCCCACAAAAAACAAGTTTTTTTTTTAAAGCTGAAAACACATATTTAGAATTAAAGGTAAATGTATAGCATAATCTTAGATACGATTTAGAGCAGAGAAAAATAAAATATTGTTTTCAGGTTGTTTGGAGTTCTATTTGAAAAAGAGATCAAATCTAATAAACCCTTCAAAGATAGCTTTATTGAATAATTTAACCAGATACCATTATCTTGTCTAATGCAGTTTTCTGCAATAAAAAAAAATTATCCAAATATCAAAAATTGATTCATAGGAGTATAAAGACAAAGTATCAGGCAAAAATAATGTAGATGTTAAGTAAATGAGAATTAATTACTATGAATTTTCAATTAAATTGTAATGTGCCTTTAAACCAATATACAGTAGGAATTAGATCAAGACATTTTTCATTTAAATTTTAATAAAAGTATTTGGCTTTAGAAATAAACAAAACATAATATCAAACACCCATTTGCATAATTAAAAGAATCTGTTAAACAAATATGCATTTAAATTATTACATATATGGAAGCAAATTCTTGAAAAAAATAAGGTAAAAATAACCTGCTGAATAGAAAAATTATTAAAAATTTGGTGAACATGCAATTTATGGAATTTGGTATTTTGAACTTTTATGTTGTTTCTAGTTGTGACTGATATGATACTGGTGAAATATTTCAACAGCCACTCCAGGACAACCATTGCTTTTACCATTGGTGAACTGTCTTGTAAAAGGAAGAAGACCCAAACCAAAGACATTTTTTATTAGATATCTTATCAGCCATTTGAAGAAGAAAAAAAAATATCCTGAAATGTCTTGTCAGCTGCTGCCAAATTGTTCATTTTGGCTGAAAACAAATTATACAAAAAAAAAAAAAAAAAAAAATGACAAAAAGATATCACTAAATGGTGTTTTTTTAAATTTTTTTTTTTTTTTTTAGAATCAGTACAATTAAACAATGTCAGCAGAAACTAGTTCAAGAAATAACCTAGTTTAGTGAGAAAGCAATAATAAGAATTAATGAAAAAAAAAAGAAAAACAAAAGCAATGGGAAGTTGCTAGTATTGTAGTAGTGGAATTATTTCAAGGTGTCAATGATATTTTTTATTAATTGGATTAAAAATTGATTTATGTAAAATAAATGGGAAATTAATCAGGAAAATTTTATTAACTGATCTTTTTATCCTAATGTCCTTTTCTATCTGATTTGACCCATCTCTTTATCCTAATGTCATTTTCTCTCAGCATCGACTCATCTGTTTATCTTAACATCCTTTTCTATCCAATTCAAACCGTTCCTCTATTCTAATGTCCTTTTCTGTCTGATTTGACCTGTCTCTTTATCCTAACATTCCTTTCTGTCTGATTTGACCTGTCTCTTTATCCTAACATTCCTTTCTGTCTGATTTGACCTGTCTCTTTATCCTAACATTCCTTTCTGTCTGATTTGACCTGTCTCTTTATCCTAACATTCCTTTCTGTCTGATTTGACCTGTCTCTTTATCCTAACATTCCTTTCTGTCTGATTTGACCTGTCTCTTTACCCTAACATTCCTTTCTGTCTGATTTGACCTGTCTCTTTACCCTAACATTCCTTTCTGTCTGATTTGACCTGTCTCTTTACCCTAACATTCCTTTCTGTCTGATTTGACCTGTCTCTTTATCCTAACATTCCTTTCTGTCTGATTTGACCTGTCTCTTTATCCTAACATCCTTTTCTGATTTGACCTGTCCCTCTATCCTAACATCCTTTTCTGATTTGATCTGTCCCTTTATCCTAACATTTCTTTTTAATTTGACCTGTCCCTTTATCCAAACGTCCTTTTCTATCTGATTTGACCTGTCCCTCTATCCTAACATCCTTTTCTATCTGATTTGATCCATTCTCCCTATCATAATATTCTTATTTTATCTGAATCAACTGATCCCTCCATCCTAATGTCCTCTTCTGTCTGCAAAATATGAAATAAAAATTTATACATTTCTAAGTGAAAACATTAAATCATTAATCTCAATTCTGCAGGTTACAAAGCACATCTCATTTTTTAGTTTCTTATCTAACTTCTCCATTTACATACAACAAAACCTTGAAACTTACATTGCTCAACTTTGATAAACAAATAATAGCTAACAATACAATATACTTTGAAAAGAACAGATGAAAATTTTCAAATTAGAATGCTTGCCATAACCCAAAATTCAAGGTTCTTGTCACAGAGTAAGGATTAGCAAGCTAGTCTCATAATTCTTTTAAGTTTGATCCATGAACAACCCCTATGTATATTGTGCTGACCTACACATAAACACTCACCATGCAACTATGTCATCTTGGCCTATATTTCAGCTCTTGAGTAGTGATCATGACATTTCAGTCAAGGACAAACTGTTCATTGTATGGTGACAAGAAACTTATTCTGAATTCTGTGCCTAGTTTGGAGGCATATTGCCAAATTATACCAACTATGAAGTTTTCTAACAAACCTTTTTCTAAATCAAATCATTTGGAATTTTAACCAACAATCCTATGCCACTATGCAGTATTCCACTTTCAGCTATGGAATAATTAGCCTATTTAATGCTGGAAGCATCCAAATGTCACAGGAAGTTCCACATGTTTATAATTTGTCAGATAACCAAGCAGTGGCGCTGGGAATTTACAACTTTCACAAAGTTGTAGATTTCCAAAACCATATTTCATAACCAGTAGTAGCAAAGGAGTTATAAGAATTGAACAATTTAGCATTTAATATTCCAACTACTATCCTGGAAAATGCAATGTGTAACTAAAATACATGAATATAATTCTATTTTTATAGGAAAGAGGTTTAAAATCCAAATAGGGCTGAATATTTTATTAGATCAAATTTTTTCAAATCCAGTAGGAACTTTGTTTATTCCAATTGTGAAGTGTGTACACAATGTTAGACATTTATTAAAGTTTGGTAAATGTTTTGGTTTTCTAAATTAAATTTTTAATTGTGAAAAAACACAATTTTCTTTAATTGCTAAATTTTGATTATTTGATACTGCAAAAAGTATACTTTGAAAAATGGTGGTGTCAGCTCAAGAAATTTATAAGCATTATAAGAATTCTCAATTTTCATGATCCTGAAAACTATTAATCATAAATTTGTTGAAGCATTTTATATATATATTATATATATATATATATATATATATATATATATATATATATATATATATATATGTGTGTATCTGAAAAGGAATATATGAATTCAAAGTTGTACCAAATGGTGAGAAACAAATGTATATTATTAGTATAAATTTTACATCAAGCATAATTTTTATTATCATCAGAACTCACTATAAGCAATTATATATATATATATATATATATATATATATATATAGTACAGGTAATCGATCCATTGGTATATAATCCTGGTGGATCCTAGTAATATTAATTATTAAAACTGATCGACAGAGAGCTCAATGTTTTTATTTTAACAGAGCATATGTATTTTTTCACAGCAGAAAACCAAAAATTACCTCAACATAGAGATAGTCTATTTCAAGCTGTTCTGTACACGGCTATCATCAGCCCCTGTGTCTGTCTCAGAGCATTGTTTTAAATTTAATTTCAATGTCAGTCCTCCTCTTCTAGACACCTTGTTAATGCCATGTTGTATAGCCACTGTTATTTCAGCAAAGGATAGGTTACTGTATCTAATTTTTTGGCACTTCAATATAATACTTCATTGGTGAATAGCCATCACATAGACTGAACATAATTCAGTAAAAATTTGAAATCAAAATGCAGCTAATAATTGTGTTAGGCTACAGACTTATTGATTTCGATGTCTCCACATACCTTGATCTGTCCCCTATCCTTCTCTTCATCCTTTCCTCTATCACTCCTATTTGGTTTCACTTCAATTCTTTGTAACCCCTTGCATGCTAGTGGCTTCCCGCCTTGCTTGGGGTGAAACACTTATATATATTTCTTCTTGCAATTCTCATTTGTGAAACTTTCATCCAGCTTCTTGCTTTCCAGTCAACTTTGATCTTCAAAAATTTAATCATTATCTTTTGTGTTCTTAATTTCAGTTCTTTTATTCTCCTTAATAATTTTTCTCATATTTTCCCAACCTCAGTAACCTCTTGCAGCTTAGTGGCTTTATTGCATTGCTTGGGGTGAAAAACAATATTCAATGAATGAATAAATATAAATACTTATTTCATTTGAAAAACTCCAGAGTTTTATGTAATACTGCTCATCAGGGTGAGATGATTTGATAAATCTATTGAACCAATGCTGGTGAACAGTATGGAACTTTGGCATCAGTCAAATGAGATAAATCTATTAAATATTTATTGACATTGTTGCTTTAATTATCTATTGAGCACATTTTGGGTAAAATTCTGCTAGCCTTAAAAATACATTGAACTCTCATAATTTTTACTTTTTATAAGTCTTACAGTAAGTTATAGTAAAGATTATTTCTTAGTAAAAATACCAAGTTATATTCAAATACAAGATTTGACAAAATATCAGAAAAGTTTCAAGTTAGTGTATTTCTTGGCCTCAAGTGTATAAGAAACCTTGACTTTCAAAATTTTAAGGAAAAAAAAAGAACAAAAAAAAAAAGAACAAACAAAAAAAAAAAAATAAAATAAATTTCATCTTGTAGAATGCACGGTAAATTTTGAGATTGATTTACATGATAAAATAGACTCTGGCCTTGCAAATATTTTTCCAATGATTTGACAACTAAATTGTTAACCTTTATACAATAGAGAATGAAGTTTGAAGACTAAGCTATACCTTTCCCTATTAGTATCTCCAATTGAATAAGAAAAATCAAAGTCTGTCTATATTTCTGAGATGAGGTATTATGTACAGTATTTACATTATTCGGACTATTGTCCTCATCTTTGTTGCCATATTTATCACAACGTTTCGGCCGTTGTATGCTCCGGCCTTCTTCAGGTGGTTGGAGTTTCGAACTGAACCCTTTATTTCGATCACTGGGGTAGTCTGTTCTAGTTCCAGGTGCCATGTTTGATGAATGTCAGTTATCAGTTATCTCCTGCTACTTTTCCCTCTGAAAGTTCTCCACTGCCTTAACTGGGTATTGAACTCACACTCTTTGGGTCTGTCACTGGATCTAACCAACGCCTTTATCCACTGTGCCATGTGTCCTTGAGGACATCTGTGTATGAATTTCTGACATCCATCAAACATGGCATGTGGAACTAGAACAGTCTACCCCAGTGATCAAAATAAAGGGTTCAGTTCGAAACTCCAACCACCTGAAGACGGCCGGAGCGTACAACGGCCGAAACGTTGTGATAAATATGGTGACAAAGATGAGGACAATAGTCCGAATAATGAAAAATCAAGTTCAATATTCTTATCAGTTGGGCTTGAACCATTGATTATAAATGTGTCAATTTAATAAGTTGCCCAATGAAATTTGAAAACCTATTATACTTCTGCTTATATTTATCTCTTGAGTTCTACACCTTGAAAAGATATTAAAAAATGTTAAATACTGCAAAGATGTTAATTAAAAATTAGATGTACACACTGAATAGATAAACAGAGTTCCTACACAGAAAGATTAGTCTGCAGGTAAACTAAAAATAGGCAAAAAGGGTGTGAATATTCTATGGTTTTTCAGAGTCAGTCATCAGCCACCACCATGACTGCAGCTCTTGTGTTAGTTTGCTTAGAACTAAGGAAGCCTGAACTAGGAAAAAAACTGTCTACCTTACAGCCAGGCCCAGGTGTCTTACTTCTTGGCCTACGGTTCTTTTTACGGGCAGCTTTTATGTCTGTGACCTCAAACTCACATGCTTTGGTACGTTTCTATGAAGGGGACAAAAAAATTGTTTTTTTCTTATTTTTGAAATATAATATATTTGAGGTTTTTTTTTTCTTCCAGGCTAGATTTTTAAATAATTGCAAATTATAACCTTAGACTTTTTTTTTTTTTGCTGCAGTCACAGTGCTTGTGGATGAAGTGGGTTAGGGTAATCTCTGCTCTTGGGTACAAAGCCAAGGTGCAGAACTGAATTAAAATATTAAGATTACAAAAAAAAAATAGATAAAACGTTATAAAAATAAAGCAAAGCTTTCAAACAAGACAGCCTGTACCACATTATAACTTTAAAAGATTTTAAAGAGATGAAGAATTGTCAAGTTAAACTTAATTGCCAATTATAGTAATTAGCAAAATCATCCCAAATACATCTTCAATTTTTTCTTCTATAAATTCTATTCTAATTTGGAAATACTTTATACAGTTGCATTGTAGAACTATCAGAAATTAATAAACATCACTTTTGTTTACATATCCTTTAAAGGAAATATGAGTTATTAAATAAAACATAATACAAACAAACAAAACAGTAGTTGTACTTAAAAGAGCAAAATATAGATTTTTATTGTAAATTTAAGCCCTGACAATTTTCTATTAAAACTCAATCATTTCTTCTTTTGTTTATATCAATAGCCATTGTACCAAGGGTTTTATATAGAGACCCTTACTAATTGCCTTTTTAAGTAAAATATTAAGAAAATGTATACATCCACTTTGATATGTTTAGGTTTTATTAAAATTCTAATCATCAGTTTTTAGAACAATAAACATTGCTAATAATTGAATGTAGTTAAAATAATAGCAATGTCAAGGGAAAAAATGTCTTTTTGGCACACAGTTTTTTTGGGGGTGTATGAAAGTTAAACATTGCCAATTTTTTTTTTTTTTTTTTTTTTTCAATAGATCTTAAGTTTTTGTTTATACTGATCATTATTTGATAAATGTTTATAAATTGAGGACTTTTTTTTTTATCCACAACCAGATGTTCTATTGCAATCAGAATTTACATGCATTCACCGATGTTGATATTTAGATAATAAACTGAAAATTTGAGAAAATCTTGTCAAATGCAATATAAATTTTACAAACTTTACAAATTTTCATCCGCAGGTGCTGAACTGGAAGTTGCTCATAGTTGTAATGTAAAGACCTGAGGAGATGCAGTAGGTTAAATGAGCCATATAGTAACAGAATAGTTGTAGCTGACTGGGTTGCTGTGAAGAAGGGGTATGATGCTATCAGACCTGAAACCCCTAATGATCCATAACTAAAAAAACATCACTGATGTGTGTCAAACAATCAAACAGATGTATTTCACAAAATTTTTATTAGGACAAGTTTTAAAATTTACATGATCACTGCTTATTCCAGTGGTGAAATATTCTCTAATATTCAACTTGTCATTAGTAGATAATCTTTAATAGATTTATTCACTAATATTACTAATAGAGTTATCTGTAAATAATATCATTAATAATCATTCATTTATAACTTCTAACTTTTAATAATCATAATATCATAAATAGATAATCTCCGTATCTGTCTATATTTCTGAGATGAGGTATTATTACACTGGTTACATTGTTTGGACTGTCGTCCTCATCTTTGTTGCCATATTTATCACAACATTTCAGTCATTGTACACTCCGGCCTTCTTCAGGTGGTTGGGATGTTGAACTGAACCATTTATTTCGCTCACTGGTGTAGGCTGTTCTAGTTCCATATCTAATGGATATCACTTATCAGTTATCTCCTGTTAATTCCCCTCTCCAAGTTCTCCACTACCTCAACCAAGTATTGAACTCACACTCTTTGGTTCCTGCCACTGGATCTAACTATCTACTGTGCCATGTGTCCTTGAGGACAATAATAGATAATCTCCACTAGATTTTATTTTAAAAATGTATATAGACATTTATTTACTTTTTGGTTATTTGTAGGCCAATCATATTTTCATTATCACTGTTTGGTCAACTTTCTTTCCTCAATTAGTATGCACTGTCCTTGGCTGGTCATGTGACCCTTAATGGCCAGTCAGTAAAGCTCACTCTGTACAGAATAGAATTTTTAGGTAGATGCAGTGAAGAGAAGATGCTTCCTTGACATGTTGGATGAACACAAACTCTTACAACATGCTTGATTTGTGATTAAGGATAGACTTCTGAATATTCACTAGTTTTTCTTTTCAGGATCAGGGAGAAGGTATGTAACACATTTTCTACATTTTATTAGCATGTTCTATTTTCATAAAATAAAACCTTCATTTACATTCTTCCAACTTCCTAGCAGTCCTATTTTTTTAATTTTTAATGTTCAGGTAAATATCTGTGCTTATGACAGGTACTATCCAACACCTATTTTAAAGTAATATATGATTAATTAGTACACAGTGGAAATAATAAATATGAAAAATTAAGTTTAAAGGAAGTTTACTTAATAAAGGGATTCAAAGTAAACAATCTCCTCCATTTAAGCTAACCCTAATCATTTACAGACAACAGATAATTAACCTTAATGATAATGAATACGAGTGGCCTTCAGATAATGATGTACCCAAATTTGTATTGACAAAGTATTGCCTATTCTATTTTTGCAATTTAAATTATTTAGGTTAGCAGCCTCAGCTTTGTTTTAATCATATTTTGACTGGTAAGTTCTCCAGCCTTCCTCACATATATGTCATATCTGGTACTCTTAAATTATTTTTTTCGGTCTCTACCTCCTTACTGATCAAAAGGAAAGATCGTTTTTTTTTAAACTTATTTACTAAAATGTTACTGCATCAGAAATATCTTTGTCATTTGATCAGTGGTTAGGAGTGAGAGTAAAGACTGAAAAAAGTTAAAAAGAATAGTTAAGATTTATGAACAAAACTTACATGCAGTAAAGGCCAGAGAGTGAAGCAGTTGAAATGTACTGATTGAAATAACAAAGATGCCAATGCTGATCTGTTGAATGATGACATCTTTACACTTTTATTATTATTTCAAGATATATCAATACAAAAAAGTAACAAGCAGGTGCAAAAAATTTTAAAACTTAAATACTTGGGAGATGATTCAAAAATGGTTCAATTTGTAATTAATGATTTGATCAAAAGATTTTGTAGGGATGAAACCCTGTTAGGGATTGTTTTCATAAGTCAGAAATTTCTTCGTTTTCAAATCAAAATAAAATACTGTTTGATTCTATAGCATGCATTGTATATAAATTTGAATATGCTAACTGCAAAATTAGTTATATTGATGAGACATCTCATTTCCACAAATCTGCAATGGTACATCAGGTTGTGGATAAAAGTCCTCAATTTACAAACAATTGTCAAATAACAATCAGTGTAAACAAAAATAAATTTTAATTATTTCTCTATCATTGACAGGAAAGACACCATATAAATTGGGTATTAAGGAAGGATTTTGAACTGTTAAAAAGGGGTCTTATTTAAATAAACAAGTTAAATCATGATGATGTAAAAATAATTTTGTTGGATTATAAAGACTATATTTTGTGCACACCAACATTTTTCTTCTTCTCATTTAAGAATTTTGAATAACTGAATTATCTTCTTTATCCAGAAATTTTAATAGATACTTTTGTTTGTATTAGAAACCAGAATTTGTATACTTGTTTAAAAAAGAAATATGGGAATTTATCAATTAAATCAAATTAACGATCATTAATAATTTTGCAAATAATTTATTTATTAAAATTATTTTCCTCATAATTTGGGACATTTCAAATGTTTTATGGTTACTGTTTAGTGAGGTCAAATGAATCCAAAAAACATAAATGCTTTTGTTTAACAAGGTACTAAACATCAGCTTATTAAATTTGGGCCAATATATTGCAAACATCAAGCACAAAGGATGAGTATACATGTCAAATAAACTTATTGCTTTTAAATGATAAGTGCATTTAATAATGCTGAATAAAATAAATCAATATTTCAGTCGAATTTTGTTATGCAAAAACAGTAGTTTCCAATGTTTATAAAAATAGAAGGAAAGTGTAATAAAATAAGTTGACTTAAACTTATTGAAAATATTAAAATAAAATTGAATAATCATGATATATATGAAATTTCATTATTAAACTTTAACATGAAAAAAATCCTACTTTTAATTTTGATGAATGGTTTCATTTAATATCTGTCTATATTACTAAGATGAGGTATTGCAACTATTTACATCGTTTAGACTGTTGTCCTCATCTTTATTGCCATATTCATGATGTTTCTGCTGTTGTATGCTCCAACCTTCTTCAGGTGATATACACTGGAATTTCAGACTGAAACCTTTATTTAATCCATGGGGTCAGATTCTTCTAATTCCACGTGCCATGCCTTTTTTGGATATCTCAGTTTCAGTTAATTCCCTTTAGTAATTCAATTCTCCAAGTTTTGCTGTGTTCCTTCTGCTATGGCCATTTATTGAACTCACAACTTTTTGGTTCAAGTCACTATTTAGATTACTCAACCAAGGACACATGGCCCAGTGGATAAAAGTGTTGGTTGAGCAATCCAAAAAGTGATTTGAACCAAAGAGTTGTGAGTTCAATATCTGGCCACAGCAGAGGAAACAAAAAATGCTTGGGGAATAGAGTCACTAAAGGGAATGAAACTGAGATATCCAAGTAAAGGCATGGCACATGGAATTAGAACAATCTATTTTTGTGGGCTAAATAAAGGATTGAGTTTGAAATTCATATATATATATCATGTAAATAAGGTCAGCGCATACAATGATCAAAATGTTGTAAATATAACAATAAAGATAAGGACAACAGTTTGAAAGATGTAAATAGTGGAAATGGTTTCATTTAAGTTATTAAAAAATGATTTTGATCCTGGTAAATTCTTGAAGCAAATATAGAATAGAGTTCTGACCAGGAACTATTATACCTGTTCTTCAACTGGTATTTTAGTGTTGAGAATCAGAACATTAAACCTGTCTGTGAAATTCACAATCTGCTTCATGATTGTCTTTGAGATTCCAGTATGATCATCGCAAAATTAGTGAGACTTGTGGCTCAAATTGCTTATTTTGTCTAAAGAAATCTATCGATATTACTTCTGCTATACAATCATTTAGCTAACATCACAAATCAAATAATTTTAAAGCTATCAGACAACTTTTGCATACACTTTGAAATCAGACCTTTTATTTCTCATATAGTTATTTTAGTTATCAACAATAGAAAATAAATACTTATTGTGGACCATTCAGAAATTAAATAGAAATTATTATTTAAGGTTATAAAGAGAGAATTGTAGTTTAAGAGCTAAATTTAGTTCTAGTGATTATAAAATTTAAGATTATACTTTTAAAAACAGTCAACTTGGTAAACAAGATATCAAGTTTATAAGTAAATGAATCATTTTCAGTTCAGCTTTACTCTAAATTAAAATATATTTTTTAAAAAGTAATTATTGAAATATTTTGTTAATTTTACTTCAAATTTAAAATCTATAATTATAAGGTTAAAAAGTTAAGAATATGTGTTTAAGAAAACAGTCATTAAACAAGTATATTTTCTTTTAATATTAATGCTAGTGCTATTCTTATTATGAATAATGATGTTTAGCAATAACAAAAATAATATAATTTGTACTAAAAATAACAATGTGCTCAAAACACTTAACCTTTAAAAATGTTTTTATAAAATTGAAAGCAGACATATTTAACAATAAATGGTTTAATTCTTTTGTTGGGATTTTGAACTGCAAAACTTTAACTAATGATGACTAAATAAGAATGTGAAATTAAAGAAACTTTAAATCCCTTAGTTATGTTTTTTTTTGAAAATGTACTTGAAAATATTTTGAATGATTTTTAAGCAAATTTTGAAAATATGCAAAGGAAAAATTGAAATATCTGTGACTGCAGCAAATTAAAATAAAATATAAAAAATTTAATGAATTACCTTCATGTTAAAAACAAGAGAAACCTTATTATATTAAACAATTCCATTTGATTTGGAGGGAAAGCTGTAAGTTTTCTCATATCTAATGCTTCATTAGAAAAATAACCGATGTATTACAATATATGTATTACAATGAATACATTCCTATATAAAGCTGTGAAATGTTTATTTGCATGCATCCTTTGTCCTTGTCCTTCACAATGTTTTGGCAGAGGTTCTAGAATCATCTCACAGCTTGGAGTCTTTAATGCAATTAATGCTAGATATCTAGAAGACTTTCAGATATTCTATAAAAACCAAATACTTCTTTCAAGTAAGCATATTTTTGGAAAACATCTTTTCTCCTTTTCATAGAACATTTATATTTAGACTAGGTTTCCAAATCTAAGAGTATTTTACAATGAAATCACTACAATCAATTTTTTATAAACAACCAAACTTCCTTTATGAACAGACAGTATTTTGTTTTACTCATTAATCAAGAAAAAGAGGCTGAATAATTAAAATATTTTGTTAATTGTATTTTTTTTTGGTAATAACCACTGTTCATAGGAAGATTAAACCTTGCTGGCTCCTTGCTACATTATCTGATGGTTGAAGAATATATTTATCAAAACATTGTGAACATCAAATGAAAATAATGACAATGTAAAACTTAGATTAAGAAAACCTAGGAAATATTATATCCAAAATTATGGGAAATCATAGATTATTAACTAGAATGATTTGGGGAAAAAATTCAACATTTTTTGTATCAAGAACATAAAAGTTCAAAGATGGTTGTATGAGTGAGCTTATATTATGCAAAAACATAATAACAATATTATAACTACAACAATATTAACAAATCTGAATGATTTATATGATAAATATGAACCAGTTCATTGTATAGTCATCCACAGACAAATTGTTTTGCTGTATCACAGCTCCTCAATGTGGCTAGACATCTGACTGCTTCAAGCTGGGATCAAAACATGACTGATTTGACATCAGTCAGATATCTTACCCCTAGGACATTGTTGCACAGCAGAAAGGAAGGGAATTTTAATGTTTTTCTCTATACAAAATACGTCAGTGGCTGGGAGATCTCAATTCAGATTTGAAGAGTAATGCTTATATATATATATATATATATATATATATATATATATATATATATATATATATATGGTGTGATGAGTAAAATGTCTTCATTTTATATTTTAAATTTTGTGCATGCGCATTTTTTGTTTTTGATTTTGTTGACTGCAGAGTATAGTCTGTTGGTTACTGTCTGTGAGAAAAAGAGCACTATGATGCACTTCACTCTGCCAGAAATTTGGAAATGGCATGTTGTACTGACTGCTTGGCATTCATGCTGAAAGCTCCAATACAAACATTTCAGAGTGTTTGGGTGTCAATTTGAGGACAGTGCAGAGGATTCGGAAAGAGTTGTATGAGTCTAAAAGTCACTCTGATCATTTGATGAGAAATCACAAATTTGTTGGTGAGGGCTTCAGTCTCAACAGGTGGCCTACATCAAGTGCCTTGAGGAGGTAGTGCTGCCCTGGGTCAAGAGGGTGGCTGTTGGAAGACCCTATGTCTGGTAACAGAACTCTGCACTATGCTACGCAAGCAGAAAAACTCACTCATGGCTGTCAACCAATTTCTGTGCCCACATCACTCCTTACATGTGGCCAACTAACTCTCCAGACTGCAACCCCCTTGATTATTAGGTGTAGGGTGCAGTTGAATGAAAGACCAATAAAACTCCTTGTAACACTAAAGATGAACTAAAGGCAAGGATTATGGCAGCATTCACCAACTTAAACAAGGAGACCATCCAGAAGAGTTGCAGGAGATTCTGAAGTTGTTTGGAGGCTGGGGTTGAAGTCAGTGGTGATTTTATTGAATAAATTTACTCTTTAGTATTTTAAGATATTTTTGTGTAATTTTGGCAAATATATCTGTTAAAATGAGATGTCTGTTATTTTTGTTTTTGCATAATTTTGATGACAATTTATCCATAGCACCCTATATATATATATATATATATATATATATATATATATATATGTGTGTGTGTGTGTGAAAAGTGTGTGATATATATATATGTGAAAAGCGTGAAACCCAGGGTCACAAGCTCACATCTATCCAACCATATATATATATATATATATATATATATATATATATATATATATATATATATATATTATTGTAAAGTACACTACATTGTTTTTTTATTGTCAGAAATCAACCCTGGTTGACAAATTTAAGAAATAGTTTGAATAAATGCAGGATGTAACAATTTGAGAAAATCACCATGTTAAGTATTACACTGATTTTCAAGGTCATCAAGAATAATGCAGTCATTATTTTTCTCATGTTAATATAAAGAATCATAAGATGTTTCTGAGAGGTTTGTTATACAGATTATAAATTTGTTGTAAAGTTTTTAATCAGTGAATCTCTTCCCTTTAATGTTGATTAACTCTTCATGAAGCTTTCCTTTCTATGTATTAAGCTGAATTGAATCAATTTGAAATATATTATTTGCCAGCTTTTGGTTGTATTGAGAAAAGAAAAGGACTTTTTCTTGTGTAATAAACATTTATAGATAATTACTTATTGTTTATTTGCTATCATTTCATTTTGGATAAATAAAAGCAGTTAAACACAGAACAAGATTTAATTTATTGATTTACATTAAAGACATCATGTTTTTTATCCTTTGATCAGTTTTAATAGGATTGATATTTGAAAGGTAAGGAAGAGAGACCTGAGCATAAATGAAGTTGTAAATGCTTACTGTTTACTTTATATGCACTCTGTAAGCAAATTCACCTGAGTATCTGATGACATGTTCTTAATTGGTTAGATAATCTTCTCTTATTCATGTCATGATATTGAATATGTCATTTCCTTTGATCACACCAACCATGGCTTTCAATGATTGATTACTGAATATGTTACAGGTGTTTACTTCTCTAAATTAAATAGCAGGAGAGTAGTTTTTTTCTTGCACTCATCTCAGTATAACCCACGAAACTGTATGCTGTGTCTACCTTTTAAGTAGGACTTGCATTCATTGGTTAAACAGACATTTATAATTTATATATAATAAATGTTGAGTAGAATTATAACTTTCTGAGAATTCCTATTTTTAGAGGTAAATGAAGGTAAATTTGCATTAGGTATTTTACATATAAATGCTTAAAGCTTAAAACACTTGCACATTATATATATATATTTAATATAATCTCATTTTTTGTTTCATTTTGTTGTTGGAAGTGCTATCTGATGATCCGGCATCCTTTTAAAAGGACTCTGGTGAAATAAATTATTATAATAGTACCTTAAAGTGGTCTGTTTTTCTTTTAAATTTATATATATATAAACACATGCATACAGTGGGAAAAATAAATTTTTTTTCATGGTTACAGAATGAAGATAATCATGGCTTTCCACATCTTCCTTTTCTTTATTATCTATGCCATCTTCTTGAAATTTTGCATGAATCTGTTAAAGTTTTTGCTTAGATTTACTCTGGTAAAGATGAAAACTATGTTGTGTAATTTTGAGGTAAATATATATATATATATATATATATATATATGTTTATAATATTTTATTTGTAACCTGCAGTCGATATTATTTTTGTCAAATTTTCTCAATTACACAGCGTCCCTTGCAATTTTAATTTCACCCGCCCCATCTTTCTTCCCCACCACTTCCTTCCTTACCTCTCCCTCCTTCTTTAAGATTTGATCGGCCATGGTGTGTGTATTGTCACCTCGATGTGTATCCTTATACTGTTTTAGACATCCGTCAACAGTCTTTTTCCCCCTTCCACTCACACCTAATTTTAAATAAAACTCTCTCTGTTAAACCCCTCTCTTATAAACTAACATTCGTCCCACACTCTCATAATTACTCTCTCTCTAAATTCTATTTTTATTTCCGGAGTAGGTTTTTTTCTGTTTTCTTTTTGAATTTGTAGGTCTGATGAATTGGATCGTATTTACGATTCCAATGGAATAAATTATGACCATGGAATATTAGTGTTTAAGCCTTTTTATTATATCCTTACTCTGTCCTGGACATTGAGTTCTACCTGGATTTTATCCTCTCGGAAATTTTTTATTCTAAATATACATGTGTATATATGCACCTGTGGATTTTGCATATATATGTATATTTACCACTAATATTATCTATATATATATATATATATATATGTGTGTGTGTATTTAGGCAGCAATCCTTCTTTCATGCACATTTCATTGAATATGACTGACAAGGTGCCATCATTTAGTTTTTTATATAATTTTTCATGTGATCTAGTAATTTTTTCTTTTCAGATGATAAATTATATAAAAACTGTTCGAATTTTTTTTTCTGAGTGCTTTCGGTTATACATATATAGCCATTTTCAAGGATTAAATATTTAACAGTTAAAATATTTTTTTATCTTATATATTATATAAAAAAAAATTAAATTTAAAAGTTAAGTTTTAAATTTCTGCATGGTCACTCTTTCATGTGCATGTGTAGTTACATCAACATAAATATTACTTTAGTCTGATGAAGTCCTGAAGGCTGAAAAATGTGGCAGGAAAAATTTATATATATATATATATATATATATATATGTGTGTGTGTGTGTGTGTGGTGTGCACACTAAATAAATCATGTACAGATATGTAAAATAAGCTTATTACTGATTCACTGATCCTTTGAAAGTAACAATCTTGTAAAACAAACCTTCAACATCTTAAATTTTACATTATATTTCAAGAAAATTTGTTATACATAATTTTAAAAAAACAAAAAAAAACAACAACATATTTGTATCACCATTTTAACTCACTGCATTTTAGTCAGGACTAAATTTATCATATTTCATATAAAAATTCTATTTCTGATACTCCAAGATGCAGCACAAAAATATTTCCGTGAATCTAATATGAAATTAATATGTATATCTTTTATATACAAATAAGAATTTATGTGGTACAAGGGATCTAGTTTGATTAGTTAAAATTAAAAAGAAACAATGTCTTCACCATCCATGCCTGATTTTGAGATAAAATTGAAACCCTTCAAAATCCTGTCATCTATATGGACTACCATTTTCATCTGATTTTTTTTACTTGTTAATTTAAAAATTAATAAACATGTCTAGGTATTATCTATCTTTTGATTTACTAAATAGTTATTGGTATGTATATTGATGATAAATAATGTGAATTTTGAAGTAGTTTTTCATTTAAAACCAAGGTCATTTTGATATTTTTTGGTGATTTTTTTCATTTTCAAAGTAATTGGTATATGACCACAAGAGAAAAAAAATTTAAAAAGTTACGAAAACAAACCATATCAGTGTCTTTAATAAAACCTGCTTAGAATTATTTTAAAATAAAAGGTGCTCAAATATCTGATTCAAAACAAAGTTAATTATTTGTTTTACTTTTGGAAAAATCAAAACTGTAATCTCTATTATTCACTCATGTATTGTAATTAGAAAAAATGTTTAAATAATTACAATGAAAATGAAGAGTATTTTAAGACACGAAATGACAGAATTAGTTGTTAATGCTTCAAGAAATGATTGCAATAATTAAAAATTCGAAATGTCCTATTTCCACTGAGCAGATTATCTCCAATGTGAATGAAATCAAGGGAGATAACTCCATAATTAAGCATAGAACTAGTTTGAGAGAAAACAATATAATTATCTTTGGTTTTTGATGAAGCTATTTTTTCCATATTATCTCTTTTATTGATTGCATCTTGAAATCAATAGACCAGTGTCCAACTGCCAAGCTTTTTAATGTTGATCGATTTGTTTTTTACTGCTTATAAACCCTTTATGGGTTATTTAAAGCTGGAACATATTTTTGATTATGAGAATAATTATTTTTTTGCTAGAGAATATTGCGTTAACAATTATCTAACCAGACAAACATGCTACTGTTTAACCCATATCTAGAGAGGTTATACTTTCCCATGTATAACATCATAGTTAATTTCTGACAATAAATAGAGAAACAACTTGCAGACATTGTACTATTTCAAGAATAAAGCAATTAATCATTTTTTATACCCACCCTTCATAGAAAAGTTAATAGCAATGAACATGTTAATGAAGTCTATTTTAGACACTTGAACCCTTACATAATGTCAGCTACATTATTGCTAGAGTTATCATTAGAAATTATTGTACAAGATTACTTACATTTTAATTTGATAAATTAAGTTTATCATCTTTTTTATTGCTTAATAAAGTACATCCTTGGCATTGACTTTTTTTGTTTTTTCTTCATCTTGCTGTTATATGCTGCATATGGTTGCAAGAAAACAAACAAAAATAACAATGTACTGCCAGTGAGGTGGAAAGAAAAAGAGACAAAATATGTTAAAATTTTCTGTATTTTTAAGGTGGAATGTCACTTTGTGGGTGAGGGAAGTGACCTGGAGGATAGGGATTTAGTTGTGTATGGGCATAGTATTCAGGTTTGTGTCAGGTCAGTTGGCCTGGTGGCCATTTATGACTGACTGCCTACTATCATGAGAATCACAAGTGGGTCCTTTTAAGTAATTGAATCTCAGCATTTTTTTTGTCATACTTTTGCTTTTAGTGGCAACATTCATGATTGGTTGTGATGTTTAAATTGTATTTTATATTGATGGGGGGGTTGTTTTGTGAGTCGGGTTATGATACTCTGTGCAGAGTCTCTGAGTGACTTTTATTATTAATTTTACTTTCACAGTATTCACATCCAGCTGAAAGTTTTTGAAGTAGGTAAATCAGAAAGAGATCTAATTTGAAGCAGAATATAACAGTACTAAAGTGATATGGCGATAGTGCCGCTGGTTATTATTATTATTATCAAAACACCTCTTCAAATCAAAGCAAAAATAAATTAGATGTTCTTTTTTTTGCTATTTAAAGAAATAAAAACAGTGAAATAGATGAACATTTGTGTCAGGTAACAAGCAACAGGCCATAAGATGTACACACATATTGTCTAGCAGTAAATGTGTTACTGCTCAGTATCATGAAAAAAACAGAAAAGTGACTTAATATAATGCTTCAACTGATAAGTTTTCTCACAAATATCTTGAATCTGTTAAGATAACAGAGAACTGAAATAACATAATAAAAATGCTTAATAACTACCTTAACCTAAATGTTTTGAGGATGTTATAGAAATTAAAGGCTATTCTATTATTGGGGAAAAAGAATCTTTATACTGTAAATTAAATGATAGCTAAATATTGACAAAATATCTAGAATATGTCTTGTTTTGTATAAATCAAAACTGCTTTAATGAATATAGAAAATGATCTTAACTTGATATCAAAACAGAAGTGTATATTACCTCAAAAATAATGTGTTAAATTTTACGAAGATGAAAATATTGGTCCAAATAAATTACAGAATTAAGACAGTATTTTGCATTCATAGAATAACTTCTTTTTATTTAACTAATCTCTTAACTATTTTGTCTGTAGCAACAAAAACTAATAGCACAAGGCCAGATATAGATCAGGCATGGAGTGAAGACATTTTTTTTCTTCTTCTTCTTTTCACGCAAGCGTACTCTGCCCCTTGTTAGTTCTTTGACTGCAGCAGAGTGAGAATTGTTCTGTGAGCCACCTGCTGTAGTCCTACCTGTCCTCTTGCTGGCCCCAGGGGGCCTGGTGCATCAATCGAGTAACCGTAATTAGAATGTCGATATATACTCCTTATTATGCGGTAACCAGAAGTGGCACTTGGACTGGGTTCCTCTCTTAAATCTCTTTTGCCCTGAAATATCAGATACTCTTGATTTTTTTTCCATTTTATAATAGTCAACTTTTCTTTTTTACTTACCTTATGTAACTGGAGCTATTGAAAGTTAGAGTGTTGAATACCTTTAATTGTAATATCAGCAGAAACCAAGATGGCATAATAAACAAATTGTATTAACAGGTATGTTCAAGTTATATTAATAAAACCAAACATGACATATATAACCTTCTGAACTTTCTATCCTGGGATTCTGAAGCAATTGGACCAGTTTGAATCTAATATAGAAATTGATTCATCATTTATTGTTTTATGTTTTGTTTTTTTTTTATTTTACTTATAACCTTTGAATTTTATCAGGTGAAATAAAACTGGAAGTCTAAGATTAAAAAAAAACATACAGAAGTATCCCAAACATATTAAGAATTACTATAAACAACAAATCAAAATAAATACACTGTTTTGAATAACTTATCCAATTATGATAATATATTTAGTTTAAAAAGCTGTTTGTAAAACTTTCAGATTTGTATTAAATAAATGTGAATGATTTTCATACATAAGTGTATTTTTGGAGCCTTTAAATTCACTGTTACACAGTTTTGATATTTGGTTATCATGGTGGATTTGTACTGCTTTTGATAATTTTTGTTTTTCATTTTTGAGATGAGGAATTTATTAGAAATACTGTTCTTGTTTTAATTATTACAGATGTACTATATCCATATCAGTGAAATATAATGGCAGTCTTCTATGTCATGTCCCTTCAGGATGTTTGTGATCATGACTCTCCACAATCTCCTGCACTTTGTAACTCAATAAATTTTGTTGCTTTGTTATCTCACTTAAACTATGTTCCATCATCCATTTACTCAAGTTCAGTAGGTAATGTGTTGTTTTCTTTTGTTCCTCTTGCCTTTAATCTGTCCTGTGAGTGTTAAATTTTACAAGCTCTCTTTCCTTATTATGTGCCCTAAAAATTTCAACTGTCTTTTTCTAATGCTAAATGTATGTTTTGTTTCCATTTTCTCTAAAACTTCATTGTTGTTTGCATGTTTGATCCATGGTACTCTCAGCATCCTTCTGTAGAACCATATTTCTGTTGCTTCAAGTTTCACCTTCATCTGTGAGGAGATTATCCAGTATTCACTGCCCTATATGAGGACTAATATTATGTAACAGTTCAGTATGCTCTTCTTTGTTTCTAGTGAAATTTTTCTGTTTCTTGATATTTTGATTAGCTTCTGGAAGGCAGATTTTGCTATCCCAATGAGCCTTCAGATATCAGTGTCACACTTTTCATGATTTTCATGTTTTCACTTTTAAAACATTTCAGAGATATTTAAATTATAGTACTTGGTTGATTTTGGTATCTCTAACTTTTCATTATACTAGTAGTATTAGATAGATTCAAATAACCTGTGCCCAAACTAAAGAACATCATGTAATATTATTTGAAGTTCTTAGCATTGCATTGCCAGTTATTAATATTTTGAATAGCATTTCTTTTATTTTATTTCTTTTTCATTCAAAATGTCTATGTTCAAACTTATTTATTGCAACTGTTAGGCTATTATTCTACAACCATTAAGTAAGAATTGTAGATATATTGAGTGTGAGATAATGACTCCCTATACCTACTCCCTTCAAATTTGAAGGAATGAGGAAGAAGCAGGAAAGGAATTCATGAGCCTATGTGAAGTTTTGTTTGGACAAATGAAAACCTTGGCTTCATAGAAATTGACCAATGAGCTGAGGAGTAGCAGCAAAGGAATTCACAAGCCTACGTGAAGTTCTTTTTGATATAAATTGAGGAGAAAAATTAAATTAATCAGACAGTGTGTCTGAAATCATGGGAAAGGTTATGTTTCAGTTCATTGTGACCAGAGTTGAAGTTCTCACCAGTGTAAAATTACCTGTCAATTATTTTATCAGTCTCTTATCAGCTTGTGGCACTTTAAAGAATTTTCTCTCAACAATTTTCTCTCATCCAAGAAAGTTAAGCATTTCAAACTATCTCTCTTCATCTACTTTTGAATGTATGCAAACAATATATCCATTCAATGAGCAACGAAATCTTTGACTTGAACTTTTTTGAATATTATTTTGTGTTGGACCATTTAATCTGTTGTATGAACATTTCCTCTTCATGATAATACGTTAAAACTATAGACTTTATGAAATTCGGACTTTTTTTCCTGAAACAAGCTATTGACACTACTTAAAGTGTGCAAATTTGTGAATAAATTCCTTATCTTTTTTTGTTAAAAATACCAATGTGTTTCCTTCTCATTATCATCCTTCATTAATCTTCTTAATGTGGGTAAATCAACTGTTCATTCTAACTCCTAAGCCCCTATATAGATAAAAAAAAGGAATAAAAAAAAACAAATTTCAAACTTATATTGCTTTAATTTTTATATTCATCAGATATTTTTGGTATCTTTTGTAAGACTTTAAATTATGCAGCATTTAAGAAGTGTCTAAATGCATAAATAGGTAGCATTTTTAAATTTATGGAGTTACAGGAAGAGAATTGTATTACAGGTGATCTAATTCTGAAGTTAATTTGAGGATAACAGGTAGTATCAGATGTTTAATTTTTTTTATTAAACTCCTTAAGGTTGACTCTGGTGGAAAATGGTTTAAGAGAAACTCAAGATAAAATAAACTGTAGACATTTGAACTAAAGAATATAGACATTAAAGACATTTCTACATATGGAATTAAATGTGTTTTTTCTGAGTTTCTTGACTAATTAATATATGAAGATCATAACAAAATGTGATAAATTCAAGTTGAGTATAAAATAAATTGAAGAGGAAACAAAGTTTCTTAGAATTTGAGTTTTGGGAATATTTGTTCAATTTATATCTAACTATTAATTATCAATTTTTGTTATCTCATTTTCGTTGCTTGTTGAGCATATATAGTATATATTTTATGAATAATAACAAAGCAGTTATTAATTTTGGCTCTAATGACAATAAAAAGCAGAAGAAACTGAGCTGAAATGAAAATAAAAATTACATTAAAAATATTCAAGCATAGCACTCCCTTCCCACAAACAACAACAACAAAAAAAAACAAAAAAAAACAAATATTAAGATCTAAAGGATGCAAATCTTTTTTTAAAAAATAACTGTATTGCATAGAAACAATTGCAAAAGTTCAGAACTCTCTTTTGAAGGAGAGAAATTAAATTTTCCTTTTAATACAATGTAATACAAAAACATTCAAAATAGATCAACAGTACTAATTCTTGGTAAATTAATAAAACTTAGAAATAATACTTACTGGTCTGCCTGGCTGCCCATCTTTTCCTGGTGGCCCCTGAAAAAAAAGAACTGAATTATAAGAATGTGTGTGTAGGGAAAGAGAGAAAGTTTAAAAACTTATATTTTGCCATGTTTGGCCAACAAACTAGTGATAATGCCTGCTTGTTGGCATAACATCAAAGTGTTTTCCAAATTGGAATATATATATATATATATATATATATATATATATATTATTAAATGGATTAAGTTCAGCAATTATTTTAATATATTAATTGTTTATACATTATTTTTATAAATACAAATATTTACGTAAATGCTCTGTTTATAATAAACAGTATTAACAACATATACTGGCTTGAATGTCCGAGAAATTTCATAGAAACCAGATGCTTCCTCTGTAGCTAAATGGTATAGCATGTCAGGCTATATGATAGTTCCATGTAGGATACAGGTTTGATTCCTGTCAGAGGACACATATTTTCTATGAAATTTCTTGGACATTCAGACTGTTAAATGTTGTTAATACTGTTTATTATAAAGAAAGCATTTACTTAAATATTTGTATCTATAAAAAATAACATAGAAACTATATATATATATATATATATATATATATATATATATATATATATAATAAATAACACAAAAATTATACAAAAATTGTTATTGATATAATCTTGATAAGATAAAAATACATCCACAGAAACATTTGAATTATTTCATATATTTGTATACAGTACATGCCAGAAAATTAGGAAACCCAAGACACAAAATGGCTTTGTTAAAGAATATACAAATGTAACACAGAACTTTGGATGGTGCATTCCCTGGCCTTCTTTAACCTTTTAAGGTCAGAAGTGTCCAAATGGCCCGACAAGTTCCACCACCTTCTGAGCGCACCTGAATATAACCTCAAGCTATCAGGTAGCACTGTATTCTAATACACACAGCATTAACACTCACCACATGATTAACTAAATCTACTGGAAATCTGCAACTTTTACAAAGTTGTAAATTTCCAAAACCATTCCTGAGTTCTAGTTATGGGAGAGTGATTTGCCCAATCACTCACAAAAAAAGTGATACTGAAAAGTACACACAACATACTAAGATCATCATATCACATATTCCCAGAAATCAAATTCTTTTTCTGAAAATGCTGGTTCATTGGCAAAACATGACAAAGTTTTCCAAATTGTCTCCTATATTTACCATTCCATTAGATTTTCATTCAACTTTACACCTATATATCTATAGTAAAGTTTTACTTATAAATTAATGAAACCAGAGAGGGTTTCATTGTACTTCATTTCAGAACATTCAACATCATCATCTGAAATTAATTTGCATTATAAAGATATGACACTTAATACAAGAGAACAACTCTCTCAGTTGACAATGATCCAGTTTGATATATTTAAATGTACTCACTTTAGAAATTAAAGTACTGACCTAGTGTAGTAAGTATATAGAACTTTCATTCACTTAAGGCCACATCACGTTGAAACTGGTTCTAGTATGATCACTGAAGTTAAGCCACATTGAGGCTGGTCAGCATATAGATGGGTGACCACTTGGAAATGCAAGCTGCTGTAAACTTGGAATTGTTAATTTTAGAGCCGAGTTCCAATTCCTGTTGTGTTTGTTATATTCACTTATGCACAAATACTCTTGGGAAAGGTATAAATCCACCTCTTCCCTCCAGCTATAGATTAATTAGTAAGACTTGTATTGGTAAATCATTATTATTTCCCAAAAGTTCTTGCTGTCTAAAAGAAAATTCTGGCTTTAAATAACCTGCAAAGGGTTGATAAACCATAAAAAAACAAATCAATCTTTATTTTCTCTTGAGTGAGGATATTAAATAAGGTCAGAGTAAGTTAATACCTAAAAGTATTGCTTTGGTCACAAGCTTGAAGACCTGATATTTATGGCAACATCTTAGATTAGATGTCAAGGTCATATACATAATTTTACCAAAACAATTTATGCTAACATGATTAACAAACTTGCTGGAATATTTCTTAAACTTGGTTTCAAATTGTATGAGACCAAATAACAGAAATTGTGCAGTACAGGTTGATTATCTCTAATCTGGCATCAGTGGGACATAGGTATCATATGGTTTTTGCTGGATTATTGAAGATTATGTTAGAATACACTTAATCCAGAAGATAATCACTTCATCCTACCATTAAAATACTCTGTAAATTAGTACATGTTGCTTAATGAAGGAAAATGAAAAGAAAGCCATGTGAATGTAATGTGTTTGCATTTTATGCCACAAGAAGCACTTCCTGTATTCTCTGGAGCCATGAGTAGGGCTGAACATCAGCAGGTTATAATAAAAATGCATAGAAGACAAGTAAAAAATGCCTTACCATTTCTTTGAAAGTGCGAAAAAGTGCTGATACAGCAGCTAGCAAAACCAAACTGTAATGGCTTGTCAGTGCAAATCTGTAATTGCTCTTATGGAAATTAGTGACAGATTATGGTTTTAAGTGTATTACTAATTGCCAGATTGGTGATGGCCAGTCTGTACTATTCTTCCAAGTGGAGAGAGAGAGTACCTGTCTAGAAATCCTGATTTTTACCCTAATATTCTGGCATTATTAGAAAATATCTATTTCTGCTGCAAATGTAGTTTATCTCATGGATTTGTTTGCTTGTGTAATGGGGAAGATCCTCACTGGGTGTTCCATTAAATGACCTTAAATCAACTCTACTAATGTGGATTCTTTCTCAGATCAATCAAAATGCTTTGAGGAACTTGTGAAAATTCGCAAGTAAATTGGAAAAATATAAGTTGGTACTGTCATGGCATTAATGCTTTATCAGGATTCTATATAAAAAATTACTTGTTTATTATTAAGGAAACTTAAAATGAAATGGTAATACTTACAGGTGGTCCTCGTGGTCCAGGAAGTCCCTAAAGGTGAAAAAAAAGTACAAATTAGTAGGATGAAAACTAAAATGAATCTTTAAAATGAGTAAAAAGTTTCAATTTTATTTTCCTTTTATTTTAGATTATAATTTCGATAGATGTCTACAAATCAATCATGGTCTTTTATCTCTCTATTTCTTAAATAAAATTTAATATCATTTGGCTTTTTAATAAAGTAATTATTTTTAATAAGAAAAATAAATGTAGGAAATATTAAAAATATAAAGTAAAATGTAATCAGTTTCTATAATATAAGAAAACAAAGGCGATCAGAAAAAAGGCAAAGCATTTCTTAAGATCTCAAAAGAAAGAATAAAATAGGAGTGAAAAGAACATACTTGTTCTCCTGGCGGACCTGTCAACCCATCAAAACCTGGTAATCCAGGTGAACCCTTAGGTCCAGGGGGTCCACGGCGACCTGCTTCTCCAGGTTCACCCTGTAGATAAACAATGTTTTGTCATTTTATATACATCATAGAATTAAAAAATGAGGCTTGGAATTAATGAACGGATATTAATTAAGTAACGGATAATAAATTATGCTAAATATTATTTAACTTTTTTATTTAAATTAATCAATCCTCATCTTTATTGTTTTAGGCATTTTGATTGGTTCTTTGTCTTACCTTATTCAGGAGGCATTTTGTCTATTTGCATTTTATGTACAATAGGAAAAAAATTCAACTAGCTATTTGGGTGAAAGGTTGTGAAAAAATCAAATCAAGATGAAGATAGTTAAAAATTTCAGTGAATTATCAACAAAATGAAGTTTCAAACAGTGACTAAATACATTTTTTTTTTATTTCATTTAAGTAACTAATATGATAAATAGGAATGGTGATACAATATTTCTTTTGGTATGATGGCCACAGAATAAATCTTAAGGCACATCAGTAAAGATGTGGTAAAATGGTGGATATATTTATTTCTCAGAATGCAACAGGCAGCAATCTTATATACTGGTTACATTAATTAAACTGACACAGTTCACATTTACTTTGCACTTAGGAAAGTATCTATTTCTCCCTCCTGTTATGTGTAATAGCAGGATAGTTGGTGCCATTTATTGATGTAAGGCAGTTTATTATCGATGTTAGGCAACAACCTCATTACAATTCTCAGTTGCTATAAAAAAAGAGCTTTCTTTTTTTTGTGGCCACATTAGTTATCAATTTGGTCAAGATGAAAAATGTGTTAAGTTTTATACTTTTCTACTTTATCTAATGAAAGAATTTAGTTAAGAAATGAATAGTAACCAAACAAAATTTCTTTCAAGGTAACAACATATAAAAAATTCTTAATAAATTATATAGGCAAAATCTTCAAAATATAGTCACAAATGACACTGGTTATAAAAAAAAAAAATGAAAAAAAAAGGTTATTATTCAGCAAACAGAATAGCAAGCATGCAGCATTAACAATGAACTTCTCCTTATATATAGATAGGTATAAAGTTTGCTACCAAACCAAAACATTAACCTAAAAACTCAAGCCATGTTCTTAAACAGCTCCATCAGATTGAGACTTTCATATAGATGTCATGCATGGTACCAAACCCGTTCAGAAATATCTAAAATGTCAGCTGTATACAACCACTTTCTCTGATCAATGGTTAAAAATGGATTTGGGAATGAAATGGGGATGCACATTGCGGTGTAATGGATATCGGCTCGGGATGAGAACTTGGAGAGCTGAGTTCAAATCCCAGTCAAGTTCATTATATTCACTTACGTACAAATACCATTCGAAAAGGGTATGAATCCATCTCTTCTTCTCCCAGCTATGGGTTGAATAGCAGGGAAGACTGTATTTTTTAGCCTTGGTTGGTAACCAGTCTACTGTAGAAAGAAATGGTAACCTACTACAGGAAAAAATTTTCTGCCTGGTCAGTCACATATTGAAAGATACATGATCACCAAATCATGTATCACATATGGAACTTAACTGATTGACTTGAATGAAGCTTGCAGGTCTGAGAGAGCACCAAACATGCTATAGACTCACAGAATTGTACTAAGTAACAGAAACCATAGCACTTGATATCTAATAGCTTCAGTTAAGGTTACAAGATAAAGTGTTGAATGGAATGAGAATTCTGGGGCCTGATCTTCTCATCATAGCCACTGATGAATTAGAAGTCAAAATTAAAACTGATATCTACACAGATTACACTAGAGATATAGAGAGATAGATAGTTACAGGTCCATAAGAATATAAGACTGAGCTTGGAATTCTACACAACTTCTTAATGTTCGTCCCAATATTGTTTTAAAAATAAGGTTTCTCTGTGGGTCTATATCAGGCCTGCACATATAAAAAAGTAAAAAAGCCCATACAGAAGGAAATTGTACACTGCAGCTGTACATATGTACATTTTGACCAGGACTGCCAATTTGAATCTGAAATCTATTAGCATTCATATGAGTCTAGTAACTGACAGCAATGACCAAGAAGCAACATCATGTATGTGTATATTGATGATGATAGTGCTCCCTGACCATCCAGCATGCCAAATTATTCACTATTCTTGTTAGCAAGGTGACCAACCTGTATAAAAACTTTTGCATTTTTGATAATCTCAAACAAATCTAAAGTGAAATGATTACCAAACATTTGGCACATGAACTAAGTAGGAATCAAATAGGTTTAATTCATTTTTGAATGTTGCTTTTTGGATTTTTGTGAAAACAAGTATATGTCAGCTGACTTGCTGGTTCGTCATCTCATGCACAAAGCTCACCATTGACACCACATTAGTCGCTGAGAATGTCTGACTGGTCCATATGTTAGGAAAATGCATATAGCAACTGTATGTATTTATATTGAAATAAGATGAACTGTGTGACTGCTGCTTTGACCTCAAAGTCCTCTATACTCCCTAGAGGCGCTGCTTCATGCATGAAGGTTGTTGCTGACACCATGTGAAGGGCCACATTGCTTGCAGAAAATTAGCTGTGGTGCACAGGAGTAAATCTTTTAAGTAAATTACTAAATATGAATGAAATAGAAGCAAATGTATCGAGGAATGATGAGAATATGTTTCCTTTTTCTATGAAAAGTTAAAAGGTTTAATTAGATACAAAGACAGTGAAATAGTGATTGAATAAAGTCAGGCTTCAAACTGAATTTTTTGTTTATGATCAGTCATTGAATTTATTCTGATGAACACAAAAAATTGACTATTTTGAAAAGCCCTCATGGACCACACTGAATTGTTCAGTATTTTGTGCAGGATTAGTCTCTACAAAGGATAAATGGGAAATATTTTTCTATGGGTTGTATCTGCCTTGGTGTTCCAGCAGGGTATATGTTGTAACCTAGGGAATTTTGCTAGGGGAGGTTGGTAATGAATGATAATACTTAGGACATGAACAATACATAAAAGATTTGCCAGCGGTGCATAAAAGAAGTAGTCAACTACTAAAATTGAGTCAAGTGAATTCCACAATGAATCTCCAACTGCAGACCAACATACAGTATTTACTACTGTATTCATGTGAGTTATTGTCCATAGATATGCTACAACAGTATATAAAATTGGTTATAGCCAAAGTTTACAATGTGTACATTTATCCACAGGCCTTTTTCTCAGCTATACATGTATCCCTAGAAGTTGCCCCTTAAAGATATGATGTTTGATTTATCTAATAATATGATGAATAAAACTTTATTCACTTTACAATATTTAGTTCATCTGGAGGTGTAGTAGACTAACAGTAATAGTACAGAAAATGTAATTGGTGAGCTAAGTTCAAATTTAGTCTTTAACAGCTTGTATTCACTTTGTGTTGTTGACGTCCTCTCTTTCTTCAGCTATGGATAAAACAGTTTAGGAGAAGGATAAGTGTATTCAAAATCATGGAAAATGCAACAGAAGACATCATAACTACCTTGCGCAAGAATAATCATGTCTATTTATAAATATTAAAGAAAAAGGAAGCTGTGGAGAGCCATAATCATGTACGTTCTAAAGAGACGTGTTTAAAAGAAAGAGAACACTATGTAAAATTTAGAATCATGCAGAAACAAAAAACAAATGAAAAGTTACCTTCAGCTCAATAATTCTTAAATCATCATCACTCCCAAGAGCTCCTGGTAAGCCTTTAGGGCCTCGATCACCCTAACAAACACATGCAGAGAACAAAGGCTACAATGTGTGAAGGCATGCACAACATGCAAAACAATAAACTTACAGATGCAAGTCAGCAAAGAAAAAGAAAGAAATGACAACACAAACGATACAAATTGAAATTATAAAAGAATCCAAAGCAGAAACTATAAACCTTTCAAATGTCACATTCAGAAAAAGAAACAGAAAAAAAAAAAGATATTTACAAACTATATGCTTAATTCAGAATTAATGAGGGTCAGAGCTCTTTATTTTGAAATCAGGCTTTTATATGGTGATTTTGTTGAGATTAGCTTCAACAACCCTACATGTGTAGGAGTTCTGGATTGGTTGCAGGACTGTCCAATTGCAGCCCATTTCCCTGCTGTCTCAGTAAATGTAGGGCCCTTGGCCTCATTTTGCCTCCAAGAAGTGAACAGAAAGCACAGACCCATCTGTTCTTCCTTTCTGATACCACATGCCAGACTTATGAAAGAACTTACATTGTTCTATACTCAAGAAAACATTCACAAAAGGTAAAAGCTTTGTGTGTTGTTTCTCAATATAATAAATGTTATATTTGGACTATTCTCATTCTTTATACATAATATTTACTAACTAAACATTATACCAGTATAGTAACCTGTTAGTGCTTTTAGATATTTTGCTTTATTTTGAAATTATTTTTATACAGTTGCTTTATTGTTTAAATATGATTTATCTGTATTAGTAATGTTCTGGATCATTGTCATGCTGAAAAATAAAGTTGTTTCAATTCTAAAGTTATCCTTGAAATGCTAATGACTCTTGTATAGTCTAAAGTTGGTATTTAATAAAATAGAAAACAGCAAAAACTCTCTTAAGCAAATGATCTTGAAGTTTTTCTTATGTAATCTCAACCTATGTTATACTGGGCTCCTTCAAAACTTGCTTGACGTCCTCTTTTAACTTTAGATGTCTTCTGCTTTTTCGTCAATCCTAATTACCCCATTCTCTTTTTATGATATTTATCTTTAGAACCAGTGGAGGCCAATCAATGGCTGCCAGAATTTTGGCAGCTACTTTTTTGTTTAAATATGCTTTAAATACTTTATTTAATCAAACTGCTTTAAACTATAGAAGAATCTACTTTAGGTTCTGTAGTGATGTGTAAATGACTGTCTAATTAGCATAACTAAGGCATAGACTATATAAATGCCCAAATGGTAAGGATAGTGCATCTCTTGGTATGTAAGATGAAATATGAAGGAACTTATACTTCATAAAATGTTTATTTACTAATGAACTGGTATATGAAATAAAAAGTTCATTTTTCTCATGTGACCTATGGAAAGTTTGCAATGTCTGATTTGAATTTTTTTTTCATGCAAAATGGTTTCTTTTTTTTCTTTTTAAACAGTGGCATCAGGCATGCATCTGAAAGCAGAAGGTAATAAAGCAGCGTCAACAGCTTTCATATTGAAACCCAAACTGCAATCATTTTTCAGTGATTTCCTTTAAGAAGGAGGGTATTTTTGTGCATATGCAAACAAGTAAATAACTAAGGCATCATAATCCATAATCAGCATTTAATATTTACCTCTGTAGAAAATATTTTTTCGTTTTTTTTTTTTTTTTCCTTCTCTTGGGCACAAAAGCAAATACCATATTATTATCATTCAAGTGAAAATCATTTGGATATTTTTGCATTAAGTTAGCACATTTTAGAAGTATATTAATTTAGTACAACTGGTTACAATAAACAGTTTCAGTTTTTGAAATGACATACAGACATAAAATATCAGATTTTTAGCTTTATATATTGAATAAAAAATATAAAACATTGCCTGATGTGAAAACTCAAAATTTTGCATTTAATTATATTGTTTAAAATACAAAATAATACCTTTTTGATTTTTGGTAATATTTGACGAGATATGAGAATTGCAATAATAAATTTTCAGTTATAATTTAGTTTGAGTTGAAATAATATGAAAGCCATTGACATATAACGAAAGCTTTGTGATTTGAAAAAATAAAATTAAAAATAATCAGGCATAACAAAGGATGCATACAGAAAAAAAAAAAAAAACAAGCCATGTTACCAGCACCGACCTTAACTGTGATAACTTCATATGTGGCATCCTGAAATAAAATGCAGAATCAATGATATTAACACTGTAAAATGACTGAAAATGGATCAGTAAAGAATAATTAGTTCATTTAGTGTGTGTGTGTGTGTGTGTGTGTGTGTATACAGTGGGAAGAAGGAAGATTGTACTGCTCAATATTTGACCTGCTTTCAAATGCCTGGTTTTTCATGAGCATTTAAAATACCAGAAGTTGGTGTCAATCTGAGCATTTCAGCAATATGATAAGGCTGCTGTTGATATATATTAAAAAGAGATGTATTTTTAGAATTGATTACTCTTTTTTGTCAGTTTCCCTTTTTAATTAAGCTTTAAAAGCAGAGGTTGCTAAGGAAATATGGAATGTACCTTTATTTCACTGTAGCATTTTTCTAGAAATGGGAAAATTAATAGTGTGAATTTGGGTAAATGTTTCTGTTAATCTCAACAAGCCAGGAGTTGGAGAGATGAGTTTGAATTGCAGTCAAATAAATTACATTCACTTATGAATTAATACCCTTGGGAGAGGTATGAATTCTCTTCTTTTCCTCTCAGCTATGGGTAAATAGCAGGACAGACTGAGTTCTATAGACTTGAGTCGCAACCAGTCTAGGAGAAGAACAACTCTTAATTCAAAACTTGCAGAGGGTTGTTTGGGGACCTTGTGGCATATGGTGCACCAGGTCTCTGTATTCAATACTTCCAAAAAGTGTGGTTGCTTCTGCAAAAAGCCTTCATCACTATAATCAAACTATATGTGTAGGTGTCTGGCTGTCTGTTTCTAGGAACTGAGTTGCTTCACCGTCATATGTTGAAAAATGATGGGAGATTCCAGTGTGTATATATATATATATATATATATATATATATATATATCAATAATGATACTATTTGATAATTCGTATGGATAATTCCAAAGAGGATATAAATTGAAAGAGAGCTCAATGTAAGAACAGAGCAAATTATTTGATCTGATGAGACAAGATTGATTAATCAGTCCTGCGAAATAAAATATTACCATGGGTTTCCAAAGTCTCCAGTTTCATCATTATATATATATATATATATATATATTTATTTCTAAAGAATTAATGCTTTTTTTTTTTAATCTGACATTTTTATTATTTCAAATGTTACTTTTGGTTGATACCCATATTCAACTAGAATGTCCCATTTTTAAACATTGTTTATTTGTCTACTGGCCTGTGCATTCAAATTAGCTTAATAAAGTGCACGCTGGTTGACAAAATAAACATTGTTTAAAAAAATGGGATATTCTTCTCAAATACAAGTATCTATTAAAAATAACATTTGAAGTAATATATATATATATATATATTTATTTATTTGTAATAGCAGATTGTGTTATCCACACAGTATACAATGTGGCATTTATTCTTCAACGATGTCATGAAGACATGAGACATGCTGGAGGATTGTGGCTTGAATTGAGGATTTGGAGAGCCAAGTTTGAATTCCAATTGAATTCATTGCATATATGAATTCATTGCTAATATCCTTGGAAAAGTTCTGAGTCTATCTCTTCTCCCCAAGCTATGAGCAAATAGTAAAACAGACTGAGTTTTATAGCCTTGGGTGACTACCAGTCTAGGAGAAGAAAAACTCTGAATTCAAACCAGCTTTGAGCCTCATTGTTACACAATATTTGGACTTATATGCAAATCACTAGTAGGAATGAAGTGCCACATATGATACAAACATAAAAACTGAATGTGTGTGGGGTGTATGAGGCCAGGTGATTAGAATGTTAGCTGTCTGACCATGAGACATGGGTTTGAATCTCACCATAGTTGATTAGTCAGCGACGTGACTCCATGATAATATTGGACTGGAGAAATTATGCCAGCATGCAGCACCACTGGGAAGTGCCTGAAAACCATACCACAGATTAATCTAAGCCTTGTGAGTAAAATTAGGTGGATAGAACTGTTTGGAACCTGTCAATGGTTGTGCTAGCATGAAATCCCAAGTCATCATGTCTGAGGCTTTGAGCATATTGGCTTTATTGAGAACTGTTAATCTTGTTATAGTAATGTGCTTTCTTCCAGGAACTGTAACTAAAGACCACTCAGCATAATTGCAGTATAAGCCACAGGTTGGCTCTGTGCATGTTGAAGAAACACAAATGTGCCAGAGCAGACATCTGCAACAAAAATCAGCTAGGCATCCTAGCAGATGGGCATACTAGGAAAGAGGCAGACAGCCATTTGCATTTATTTATTATATAACTATCTTAGCCTCACTTCCAGATTGTCTTTTTGGCTATCCTTTTCCTGTGTGTTAGGCTAGTGAAAAGAAAAAAATAGATACTATTGATTGATTGATTCATTTTTTACAGCTTATCGACCAACTGCAAGTTATTTAAAGCCAAGAAAAATTTTTAGATTGTCAGAACTTTCTTTTTTGTGATAATAATGGTTTAGTGATACAAGTCTTACTAATTAACCCATAGCTAAAGAGAGAAGAGGTGGATTTATACCTTTTCTAAGGATATTTGTGCATAAGTGAATATAATGAACTAAAAAGGAATTGGAATTTGGCTCTCTGATTAACAATTCCAAGCTATTATCCTTTACATCACCCTCACATCCAAGCTTACAACATCTGGTATGCCCAAGTGGTCACTCATCTAGGTACTGACCAGGATCAATGTTGCTTAACTTCAGTGATCATATGAGAACCAGTGTTTCAATGTGATGTGGGTGTAAGTCTTTAATGTTTGTATCAAGACACTTGAAATGAGAAAGTTAAGAATAGCTGTAATTTACAATATGACTGTTAATAATCCACTTGAATCAATGACAGATGAGTACAGAATATTACTGATTGATATATTGCAATTCAATGACAGATGAGTACAGAATATTACTGATTGATATATTGCAATTCAATGACAGATGAGTACAGAATATTACTGATTGATATATTGCAATTCAATGACAGCTGAGTACAGAATATTACTGATTGATATATTGCAATTCAATGACAGATGAGTACAGAATATTACTGATTGATATATTGCAATTCTAACTAAAGATCATTTTTTTATGAGGTAATTTTGTAATTGCATTGACAAAGAAATGTTGTGTATTGTGGGGGAGAAATAGAGTGTTAGTAACAAGTACCTTCAGTTTGATTAATTCACTATAACCAAAAGATCCATCTTGGAGTTTCACTGATCGCTTCACACCTGTCTAGAAAAGAAATAAAGATATTATCCATGAGAAACTGGAACAAAAGTAACTATCACATTTTAAAATCAGACACATCATTTCTTTTACATTATTCTTTGATTTAGATGATTTAAATAATCTTTGTGTAATTTAATGTGAAAATATCATGTATATTTGCATGTATTTCTGCTTATTTAATTTCTTGTTTTTCTTCCAAATGTAGATTTGTAATTGAACTATTTTGTTGCGTTATAATCAGTATCATCACATCTACTAATTTTAGATAGATTGAAGTTCATAAAGTGTGAGAAATAACAATAGCTTTAATTGTAAAGACTCGATTTTCTTGGTGTATTTTACTTGCTGTTTCTCCTGCTTTTTCGTGCTTTCAGTATGTCCTGTGAGAGTTAAATTCTTTTGACCCTTTCCTGGTTATGTATCCCAGAAATTTCAACTGTCACTTTCTGATTGTAAGTTTTCTTGTTAAAACTTCCTCATATGTTCTGTCGATGATATTCTTAGCATTTATTCATAGAACCACATGTCTGTTGCTTCAAGTCTCTTCTTCATCTGTAAGGAGATTGTCTGACATTCATTGCCTTATAAAAGATTAGATGTTGCATAGCAGTTCAGTACACTTTTCTTTGTTTTTAACATCTTCCTGTCTTGTATTATTTTGCTTTGTTTCTGGAAGACCCTTGCTATTCCTATGAACCTTCAAATATGTGCCATGTGCCATATTTCTATCTAAATCAGTGGTGGGAAAATTATGTCCCACGGGCTGCATCTGACCTACAGCAGGTTTGAGTGTGGCTCATAAAAGTATTTCAAAGTAAAGTTTTCATATGGGAGAGTCCATCATAAATGACATAAAATTTGTATAAGTCTTTGTAAATGACTCTAAACATAGTCTGTATGGAATTTCTTATAGTCATAGTTGTAGTCTCCACTATGAGTAATGCATTTTATAACCATAACACACCATATTATTGTGTGTGTGTGTATATATATATATATATATATATATATATATATATATATAAAATTGCTGTAACCTAGGGAAGGTTACTGAATAAAATAATCACACAAATGTTGGTAATGAATGATAATACTTAGGACATGAACAACACATATAAGATTCACCAGTAGCGTGAGGAGTAGTAGTCAACTGCTAAAAGTGAGTCAAGTGAATTCCACAATGTATCTTCAACTGCAGGATATCTACTAACTGCCTGATGTGGTCAGACGTGGCACAAGGCTGAATTTAATGTTTGGTATCTAGCCCGTAGGCTTGGCCAAAAATTCCTGTTTCCTGAGACGAGACTCTGCCCTTCAACATAGCCTCGTCTGGGGATCCTCTCTGCCCAGAGGCAGAGAGTTTGACCAGAACAGCTGTAGACAAATCTCCAAATTCAGACCCACATACAGTATTTACTACTGTATTTATGTGATTGGGGAAATACCCATTATCATCCATCGGTATGCTATAGCAATAATATTTTTCGATATTTATTTTTGCAAGTTCTTTTGAATAAAATAGCTGAATAAATAATGCCAGAAAAAAATCACTAGAAAAAAATACTTTCAATTTTTGAGTAATGCTATTCAGTTAAAATAGTCTCTTTATAAATAAATAGATTTTTGAGTTTTTTAAATTATTGATTTAAAAAAAGAAAAAATAATAAGATAAATACTGAAATAAATTTTCACCAAATTTAAAAATAGAGTAAAAGATTTTTTATGTCTAAGTTATTTATTCAAAAGGGGTAGAATTATGAAATAAAAACAAAACCTATACTATCTTTTTCATTTAACATCAAACAAAACTAAATATGAAAAGACATAACTAAAATGTATAAAAATTCAAATATACAAAGATGTTTAAAAGGAAATACACAAAACTTACATCTTAGAAAATATTAAAAAGTTACTGTCATTCAGAATATTTAAAATATTTCTTATAAAACAGTTGTAAAAATTTAGCTTACATATTATAATATGAAAATACTTTAGATGAGGTATTTAGATTAAAAATGTTCAATTGCAGGGCATAAATCTGGAGAAACTTACCTTACGCACTCTCTCCTTTTTGTGGGGGGGTGTTGATGAAAAATAGATTGTGTAAAATGATTATTTGTACCATAACCACGTTTATGATCATTCAAAATTGATACATAACTCATTGAACATTTTTCACTTTCCTAATATGTTTTCTATTTGTGCATAAAATATACAATTAAAAGGTAAGATAGAAAACTAATTGACAAATATAAATTTAAATAAGTATCTGAAAACCTAAAATATTATTTAAGTTATATTGAAAAGTTGTTGCATATAAATTTAGCAAAATATTTAATGTTTTGTTTTTCATTTTTATTTAAAATTGAAAACTATTTTATGAAATAAATCTAAAGACAGATCAAGTTTAACGAATCTAAAGACAGATCAAGTTTAACGAATCTAAAGACAGATCAAGTTTAACGAATCTAAAGACAGATCAAGTTTAACAAATCTAAAGACAGATCAAGTTTAACGAATCTAAAGACATTAAATTTAACGCATCTAAAGGCAGACTAAGTTTAACGAATCTAAAGGCAGACTAAGTTTAACGAATCTAAAGGCAGACTAAGTTTAATGAATCTAAAGACAGATTATGTTTAATAAATCTAACAACTGATTAAAATAAGTTCAATTTGAGCATTCTCCATTTTAGTTTGTAATTGAGACATTTTTAAAAAGATTTTAGGAACATTTCAATTTTGATATTCTAGAACATTTCAGGTTTAATATTCTAGAAAGCAAATGTGAAATAAAATGGATATCTTGGAGAATATCTTTTAGAATTTTGCTACTTTGTAATATTTTCTATGTTTATAAAACAGTTATTGCTATGATAACTTTTGGTCTGTTTTGAACTGTTGTTTAAAAAGCAGACTGTCTATTAAAAGTTTTTATTAAATTTCTATATAGTCAAGCAAAATTAAAAAATCAGACATAATAGCTAAGATTTTTTTTAATGGTGAATAAGCAAATAAGCAATACATCTACAATATTTACACACACAAGAAAATGCATGCAACTCAGAAATAAATTAAAAAAAAGTCATTCATGCTGATATTTTAATCTGTTATTAGAAAGATGTGTGAACAATAATGTTCAGAAAAGATAAAAGGTTATAAGGAAAGAGAAGTAAATATTATAGAGAAATCAAGAAAAGTAATTAATTAAAATAATTTATTAAATGTTCTTTACAATTAAATAAAAGTATTCATATGATGAAAGTATTTGTGATTTTATAATAACTAGTAACTCTCCACAAATGCTGATGAAGGTTTGAATTAGCATGTTTATTCTGCAAAAATTCTGTCCTCAATAAAAATTTGAACAAAAATTGTCCAATGTAGTCTGATAAAAAAAAAAAAATAGAAACAAAAATAACATGACACCACAAACTGACACATTTCTGAAACACAAACTACTTGATAATGTATTTACATTATTTATATTCAAATTAATATCCTCATCTTTATTGTTATTATCACAACATTTTGGCCATTGTGCTCACTGACCTTCTTCAGGTGACCATTAATCTAGGTAACCTTCAGGAAATTTCAAAATGAAGCCTACACTTGTAGATTGTTCTTGTCCCACTGTCCAAGTCTATAAATATCTTGTCAAGTTCTCTTTTTTAGCACAGACTCATAATCAGTAAAAACAAGTCAAGTAATAACTGACCAGTACTAAAATGAGAACAAGATGAGGTATCCCTAGACATCGACAATGTAATGAAAACAATCTACCTCCATGAATTAAATAAATGGTTCAGTTAGAAATTGCCTGAAGTTACTTGGAACAACAGACACATATAGAATGCATGATAGCTGAAATATTGTGATAATAACAACAAAGATATGGACATTAGTCTGAATATAAAAGTAATGCTAACTTTTCATCCCAGAAATTCAGAAAGAAATGATTTAAAAATGGATCATGAAATCCAAAAGTGCTCAGAAGACATTGGACAAAATTGTTTAATTTTGCTAAAGAATTACAAAAATTCTCCAAACTATAGAAAAAAAATCTTAAAGAACTTCTCAATCAAATTTGCATATTATATATATATATCACCTAACATGGAATTAGAGGCAAAGTTCATTGCTAAGACTCTTGCCTTGCCTGACAAGATAAGAATAACCACAGGACCATTTATAATAGTTGGCACTGATGCTTTGCCTCTCTTGAGAATTTAATTTTTGATTTTCCAAAACTCACAGGAACCAAATCTTTTGTTCTCAACCTCGGACTGACTGTGTGTATAGCTACTCTTTTTATCTTCTAGAACTCTCTTGTAATGATTGTGAACAGTTCTGAATGCAGCAAAAGTCCTACAACATTGTTCTCTGTGGTAGAGATTGTAATAGTGGTTGCAGAGGACTATAGCCACAGCACTTTCTGGTGTGAACCAAGGCTGGCTATTTGGTTTCTTTATGATATGTTTTTCTGTGGGATAGAACTTCCCATGCCAGAAAAGATCCATTCAGAAATGAGGGAGGCATTTCTGGAAGCTCTGTTTTTAAAGAAAGCAGAAAAGGGAGCTTCCACAATGTAAGATCTGAAGCTTTCCCAGTCTCTTTTGGCATACTGAAAGATTATCCTATAAAATGTGACATAAGGAGATTACCTTCAGTTTAGCATGAATTTCATCATTAATCAGCAAATAGTAAGAAGTCTCCAAGGGAGGTAACACTTCAATGGAGCATTTTCCAGGTCTATGAGGCTTGAGTAATGAACTGTTGTATAAGGAACATGAGTGGGCTTACTTGATTCGAAAATGTAAGTGATTCCAGGTTAGAAGAGCTGGACACTGAGCAGATACCTTTTATTTTATTTCTACTATTGTTCATTCAAGTTTGCTCCTTGGCCTGTTCACTACAGGTCAAAGAGCCACTCAAGGTAGAGGGTTACTAAATGAGCTTGTAAGGGTATGCAAAGAGGGAACAAGAGGATATGTAGGATAGATAACAGTTAACTCTAGAATTTAAGAGATTAAAATTGGAGCCATTGGGAAGAGTCTACTTAAGAGTCTGCTTCACAATGCAACAGTTCTGGGGAAGAAGCTGTCTGAATGGAACTTCCTCTAATACTAATGGAATATGAAGGAAATGAAGATGACTTGAATTAGTGTATGTACTCAGATCATTTGATAGAAAAATGTAATGTTTGTACATACAATTGCATAGATAAGCAAATTGTCTATAAATTAAATTGCAATATAATTAACTATTCATTAAATTTGAAACCAGAGAAATCAAATTTCATAATGACCTCCATAACTTTATCTTTGGTAATTTATGAACAAAGGTTTTAATTAGTAAATATGGAAAAATAAAATTTTGACAGAAATCATTTTGAGATTTATCGACTATGAGTGTTACTTGTTTTCAGTTTCTCAAACAAGAAAATCATATTTAAAACAGAAAAGCTGAAAAACTATAAGTGAAATGTAAAAGTCATTCAAAAAAGAAATCTTGTGTAAGTTCAGACTGAGAAAGGCATGCTGAAATTAGGAAAAAAAACAGATTAACATGTAATAGATTTAGTTAAAATAAAATTTGAAAAGCATAGCATAGAAGAAAAAAAAAAAAAAAAAACAATAAACTAGTAATTTGAATCCATATTTTATGAAGAAATATTACAAATTTAAACATTATTGGAATTTTGATGATATCATTTTTTATAGGAATTAGAAAAGAAAACAATGTTAAATTTATTTAAAAGGAAACAAAGTTAAGTTTAAATTTATTTAAAAGAAAACAATGTTAAATTTAAATTTATTTAAACTCTTAAATTGAATTTCAGAATAGGGTTGTCAGAGTGGGCTATTTTTAAAATCCAACATTACTAAATTTTGAATTTTTTTACTTTTGGAACTACTTTTAAATAATTCTGTCAAACTTTGGATACTAAATCCAAAATTTAGTAGAACTATGGTTTCAAATCTAACTTGATTTACTGCTTGTAACCTAATCTCACAACAGACTTGTTTATTTGAAAGGTGATTTGATAACTTAAGCCAAAAAACAAATGGGAATAGGAAGATTGTATTGTGCCAATCTTTCAAGTAGGAGAGCATATTTGATTTGAAAATTAGCATTTAAAATCCTATTTTTTGTGTGACCTCAAATAGAGACCTTTGATAGAAATATGTAATTACTTCAATCACAAAGTATGCTGGTTTGAAAGTTAAATATATTAAATGATTTCAATAAGTGTAAAGAATCTAAAACGGAAATAAGAAATTCTTTCATATGTTAAGATAATTTTTTGTGCAAAAATGACAAATACACAAACCTTGGATTTATTGAATATTCATATGCAAAAACAAGTTGGAATTACAAATTTAAAAACTCTAGTAACAAAATTTCTTTATTTATTCTTTTTACACAAAGAAATGTTTAAAGAATTTTATTTGAAGGATACATGCACTAAGAGGTTGAAAAGAATGCAAAGAATATTGGACAGATACTTTAGTCTCACTAATATAAAGAGTGCTATATATGTACATATTTATATGTATATATGCACTCAAACACAGATATTGAAAGTTGATCAACTTCAAAAATCTGATCAAATATCAAAATTTTGGGGGTAATTTCTTCTTGGTTAAATCAAGAAATTTTCAGCACCTGTGTGTATGTGTGTGTGTGTGTGTATGTGTGTGTGTGTGATGTACAAGTGTGTCCCAAAATTCAAGCTTTAAAATATTTCTCTTCATGCTTCAGTTTAGCCAAAATAGTCAATATAATGAATATCATCAATCTTATTGACAATATTTTTATCCTTTTTTTGTCTTATTCCTCAAATTTCATTAACCAGCTTAAATAAATCCATATATATATATATATATATATATATATATATATATATATATATATATATGGATTGAAGTGCCAAAGATTACAGACCCCCACATATTGGTTGGTTTTGCCCTCCTCTCAGCTGGATGGTGTATGTCTCACATAAAGAGGTAGTGTAGGTGTACAAGTGTAGCTGTTTAACTGTAGAATGATTGTTAGGGCCAGAAAGGTAAGGCACTGTCTTTTATGTGGCAATTACTCTTGTTATTTCTTAGACAATAATCACCTCCCCGAGACATCCACTTGCTTAAGACCACCAGGTATGTCATGCATTGCTATCCCTTGTCTCTCTTTCCCTCTATTCGACCTGTGAGTATCAGATTCTCCAAGCCCTCCTTTCTCATTATGTGTCCCAGAAACTTTAGCTACCTCTTCCTGATGTTAAGTATAAACCTCCTCCTTGTTTGCATCCTCTCCAAGACCTCATTATTGCTCACATACTTGGTCCATGATATCCTCAGTATCCTTCTGTAGGACCACATTGAGTCTCTTCTTCATCTTTGAGGAGACCGTCCAACATTTGCTGCCATAAAGGAGGACAGATGTCGCGTAACAATTCAATAGTCTTTTCTTTCTTACCAAAGAGATCCTCCCGTCTCACAATACTCTGCCCAGTTTTCAGAATGCATTCTTGGTCATCCCAATATGTATACAGATCTCAGTGTCCCACTTGCTGTCCTCTGTCAAAACACTTTCCAGATATTTAAACTTCCGCACCTGCTTGATTTTAGTATCCCCGACCTGCAAATCGCATTTCGGGCTCATCCTTTTACCAATGACCATGTATTCTGTCTTCTTGTAGTTTATCCTTAGTGCCGCCTTCTTGCTCTCCTTCACTACCTTCTGAGGGAGGTTTTGTAATTTCTTTTCCGTGTCTGCTATTGGTACTGTGTCATCTGCGTATCTTATGTTATTAAGATTGTGGCCGCCAATGCTGAATCCTGGTAGGATTTCCAATTCTCTCAAAATTGACTTGCTGTATTGGTTGAATAGGTCGGGTGAGAAGACAACAGTACAAAAGTTATATCAGGAATATATGAAATTTGGACAGACATCAGCAGCAGTGAAAAATGAAGGTACTCCTAAATGCTGCAAGAATGGGACTGTTGTTGACTAGCAAAGATGGTAGCCACCCAATAAAAGGAAAAAAAATGCATTAAATGACATCTCGGTTTAATGTTGATGCTGCTCAATCTATATCAACGCTCTGTAGATTGTACACTGCGTTTCATGGCTTTCACCATCATCAATCAACAAGGGTACCATTGTTGATACCACCGCATCACTTATTACACCTTATCTGGGTCAGAGAATATTACCATTGGAATATGGAAGACTAGTGCCATATTGCCTGGTTAGATTAATTATTTTCAGTTTTTTCAAGCAGGAGGTCAGTTTTCTGTGCAGAGGAAACCATATGTGGCTATAAATCCAGCCAATCAGCAGAGTGTTGTGCACCCTAGGGGTGACTGTAATAGTATGGGATATGTTCTATTAATTTACAAGAACCACTAGTAAAACTGGAGTCTCTCTTGATATACAGAGATCTTGTTGCAAACTGGGTGCATCTCTTTCTGCTTACTGTTTCTATGTTTTAATAGTTTATTTCATAAAGTTAACCTCTTTTCATTCTGGTTCTAGGAACACCTGGCTGACTTTTAGCTTTTCCATTTGTTTTTGTGCTCCCCAGATTTAATTCCCATTGAGTATGTACTGAATATGCTCAAATAAACCTCACTAAATTCCAAGCAGGCACACCAAACAAACACTAGTCAGTTATGGATGACTTTTAGAATTTCTTTGGATAGATATATCATTGCAAATGACACCAGTAGCTTTTAAACTTCCTGCCTTTATTAGGTAAATTTTTTGGCACTTCAGTTTATTTTATTTTACTTTATGATAAAGTATCATGTCTTGAAAGACATGTCAATTTAAACAGTTTAAATAATTTGATTCTTCTAGTTGCATATTCTATACATAAATAAACTATTGTATATTTGGGAAGCAATCATTCTTTTATACATGTTTCATTGAATGTGATGGGCAAGGAAAAGATTTTTTTCTATTCACTGTCTTCTATTAAAGATTAATTTGCATGCACCCATGCTTATAATGTCTGTAATTTATTAAATAAAGCCATTTTTTATCATTTGATTGTGAGATCTTTTTAGAGAATTCTTAAATTCTTACAATGAAAAAATCCTAGTGAATTAATGTATAGGTTTGGAAATTTGGTGGCATAGTAATTGTGAGTTCAGTCCCTGGGCAGGGCAGTGTTTACTTGAACTGAGTAGAAACAAGGTGAGCAATAACTGAGCAGTACAAAAATAAAAACTAGGTGAGATATCCCTAGACATGGGAGGTAGAGTGGGAACAATCTACCCCACTCCCATAAATTAAATAAATGGCTCAGTTCAGAATTCCCTGTAGGTTATATGGATCGATATACACCTGATGACGGCCAGAGGGCACAATGGCTGACACATTGTGATAGCAACAACAAAGATAAGGACAATAGTCTTAGTGTAAATAATGATAATTCCACATCCCAGAAATTCAGGCAGAAATTAAAATTTTAAGTTTTTTTTATTCATTTTTCCCAAAAATAAAAATTGTAAAACTTTAAATTAGTCCCCATAAAAGGAAAACTTTTAGAACATTAGAAAAACTAAATAAAAAACTTATAAAATTTTTCTTGTTATTTACATTCAAGGAAACATGTATAACAGAAAGATTGTTGCTCATATATATATATATATATATATATATATATATATATATATATACACACACACACACAGAGGTTTCAATAAATATAATGCACAAGAAAAACTTTATACACTGTCTTAATCTGTGGGAAAATGAAATTAAACCAATAAATAAAGAATAAAAAAATAAATTAATCCATTTCCCCGTGATACAAGTTATAAAGAAAACAGAAAAAGTTTCTGGTCACATGTGTGATTTTATGACCCCACTTCCAGAAAGGACAGAATCTTTTCCTTTCCACTTTCCAATGAGTGTGACTATACATGTTTTCAGCTGCCCTACTCATGAAGAAGAGATTTGGCCATTCCAAATTAACATGAGGATGACTTGAGCCCGACCATCTTTACCTGTCTTATTCTTACTTCCCAGAAATAATTTCTGAACCAAAAAGGAAAACAGGCATACTCAAGAGATATTTAATGGTTTCATTACAGTCAATATAAAAGAAATAAATACCTGTAGCAGAAACTAATGTTTTTTTTTATTGTTTTTCTGTCTTTGTTTATCTATGAACACACATCTTAACCTAAGAAATACACACAAAACCTACGACCTTGTTAACATCCATAAATCCTCATAAAAGAAAAATGTTAAGAACATCAGAAAAACTGAATAAAACCTTCATAAGATTTTCCTTGTTAGTTACATTTAATGAAACATGTATAAAAACTATGTAGATATAAAAATATTAATAAACTTTACTTGAAGATGATTTCATTTTCCCTATAGATTATGACAGCGTATAAAGTTTTTCTTGTCAATCACATATAGATGTCAGTATAATAAATTGAGAAAATCTTTTTAAAACTCCTCATAACAAAATGGCAACATTCCTCTTAAATATTTGCGTATAATGTATCAAGCAAGTTTTTTCTATTAAAAGCAGATTTTTTCTATTAAAGATTAATTTGCATGCACCCATGCTTATAATGTCTGTAATTTATTAAATAAAGCCATTTTTTATTATTTGATTGTGAAATCTTTTTAGAGAATTCTTAAATTCTTACAATGAAAAACTATTTTAAATTTTTAAATTCTTTTTTTGTTATTTTTAATTTTATCTGATACTTAGTGATGAATCTAATCTATTTATAATCTATATTATTTGATTAGTTTTTTTTAACGTATCTGATTGCATATAAAACTCGTTACAATTACATTTCATATTACAGTATTATGAAGTTAGACTAGATACAAATACTGGTTGTTTGGATAAAAGTAAGTCTCTCAGTTGTCTTGACTTCACTGGGAGAATATTCTTTGAGTTATACTTTGAGAAAAAGCGAGTTCTTTTATGGCATCAAATACAATATATTTACATTTAAAATTAAAACTGGTGTTTTAACCCTTTCATGTCAAAAGCATTTTTAATAGCAAAATAAATTAAAACAAAGCTGATTTAAAATTATATCTACAATGCTTCTCACAAATGTTGCAATGGTTAATTTCTGACAAAGTTTAACAAATGTATCCACAAAAAATGGTGTATCAAAAGTATTTTTTCTCCTCACACTGCTATTACTGTATATTCCCTTGGTAATTTTTGTTTTAAAAAGCTATTTTTACAAATTTCTTAAAACCCAAAGATATGAAATTAGATTTATATATTTTATGTCTTGAGAATTGACAATAAAAATATTAAATCCTATTTATTTATTAGGTTGTTTATTTACAAGAAAGTAAAAATATGTGAACAAACGACAATGTAATATTCTTTACTATATTATAAAGAAATAACTATGAAAACAAATTTTTTATTCATAAATTTATAAAGAGAAAAACTATTTCTTGACACTGTTTGTTGCAGGTTTGATTGTTAAACTTTGCCTCATTTTTTTTGTTTATAAACATTTTTTATGAATGCATCTTAGCACTTTCAACAGAATTTTTTTCTTTTTCCCTATTCAAGTGGGATTATTTTTTTGTCTTTTTTCAAATTATAATTAAAAAATGTCACTATCCCTCCAGAATCCTATATATTATCAATGCCAATATGTTACATTTCAGTAAAATATTTTGTGAATCATCCCAGTATTTCCTTGTGAGATATCTTTTCAGTCATTATTAGAATATGATATATCTCACAAGATATCTTATTAACCAGTTCCAAATAGTTTATGAAAACTTACTATAAACAAATGTTGCGAGCATTGCAGAAATTCATGGTTTGAAAGGGTTAACACTTGAGTTTTTTTATCTTAAAAAATTCCTAATACTTATTTGATATCAACTAAATAATAAAACATAAATAACAAAACATTGTATAAAGCACAAAAATACAGCAAAATAGTAAAAAATTCATTCATAAATCAAATGAAACATGCTTTAAAATATACATGAAAATATAAAACAATACAAAAACAATGCTTCATTAAAAATCAACTAAAAATAATAGAGATTAAGAAAATACTGGGAAAAATAATGCATAATTTGTTGTAAATGTATTAAATTAACATATTTTAATTGGTGTTATGAATAATCAAGAGTAGTCTCCCCTTGTTACTCTCCTTTTTGAGAGAGCTATTTCTGTTTAATGGGTCTATGCAAACCTTATATTCTCAGCTGAATAAAGCTTTCTTAAAGCCTACATCTGCATACTTTTGTCATTACAGTTGGTTTTCAGACTTAATTTTGTAGAAAGGTAATCTATTATTCTTAATACATTCACTACCACCTTGTATATTTTGGCTTTTACAAAATGACATTTATACTTATGGTGTCTTTAGAGTTATTATAAAAATTGTTGTAGAATATTACCTAAGTTTTATTTTGGTAAATAAAATAAAATTTTTTAGCACATTCTCTGTTACCTTGTATATTTGAAATTTTACATAATAGTAGCTATAATTATTTTTCTATTTTAGATTTATTATTAGAAAATGGGTAAAAGATTATTTTGGTAATTAAAACTAGATTTGTTAAAATAGAATGCTGCTAAAGTGTATCCTTTGCACTGGGTTAATTTTTCTTCATAGTACCATGTGATATGCCATGGAAATGACACACATTTATTAGAAGCAATATGCTGCAAGATGCACACTTGAATTTTGATGCAGTAAATACGATAAAAATTATCTTCTTTAGTCTCATGCTACCTGAATTCTACAAGGTTTCCTTCTGGAGTTCAAAGTATTACTCAGCATTAGAAATAATATTATTCTTACTATACAGTACACATTTGAAGTAAAACAAAAAGAACAGACATAATTAAAAGGGACAAAAGAAGGAAACCAATTATGGTAGTTGGTAATACTAAAATAAGAAAAAAAAGCTAACTGGTTATCGCTCGTCACTTGTCCGAACTTGACTCATGAGTTAACCAGTTATTGCTCATCAATTGTCAGAACCCGATTCATGAGCTAACTGGTTATCGCTTGTCACTCATCAGAACTTGACTCACAAGTTAACCAGTTATTGCTCATCAGTCTTTCCCCACTTTTTAACCCTCTTAATTATATCCGTTCTTTTAGCAATAATTAAATTTTATATCTCTAATAAGACCTATATTTGAAGTAATTTTATAAAAGAGGGAATGATCAGTAGTCAATCAAGAAATTACTGTAGGTAGCTAATGGCTCCAAAGTAGCAGCCATGGAAACTATCAATGTCTTCATAAATTACTTTGATAAATTTGAAGGATATTTAGACTTGCATTACTTGAATATCTGTTTTAACAGTGTAAAGTCAGAAGTCATCACTTTGCCAGCCAATAGAAATGGGCTGGTTTGGTAAAAGAAAAATTGTTTCTCCTGTTGTGATTATCATTTGATCTCTAACTTAAAGTAATATTAGACATAGTTATTAAGCATTCTTTGAAATTAACTGGATTTATTTACATTATTTACATTCAGACTAATGTCCTCATCTTTGTTGTTATCACAAAATTTCAGCTGTTTATTCTTGTAAATACTTCAGGTGTCCATTGATCTGGATAACTTTTAGAGAATTTTAAACTGAGCCCTTTATTTAATCTATATAAGAAATCGTTCAGATCTCAGATAAAGATGGCTCAGATCCCAAAATCAAAAATCCAAGGTTGTAATTCCAAATGTTATAAATCAGTCTTGGAAGTACAAAGTAAAAAATGTTGGAGTCATAGATCAAAAGGGGTAAAAAATCTGTAGCCATAACTCACAAAAACTCCACCTATGAAGAACTAAGAATGCTGCTGTTACCAAAAGTAGGATTCTTTTACTGGGGTAAAGAAAGATTGTGAATGGCTTGTTTATTAGGGTAAGAAAGATTGTGATTGTTTTTTTTTGTTGGGATAAGAAAGATTGTGATTGGTTCTTAATTGGCATAAGAAAGGTTGTGATTAATTCTTTCTAATGAAAGAATCAAAAGATGGGTAAGAAAGGTCATGATTAGTTTTTTTGTTATGGTAAGAAGAATTGTAATTAACCAAGAGTGGTAGGCAAGTGCCAAAATTATCATATTTTGAGGCCTTACTAAAATAAACCTGATTTTGATTTTCTTTTCTAACAAACAGTGCAGAGAATGAAATTTTTTTTACTGAGTTATAACAATCTACCCCACTGTGGTGACAGTGGGGTAGATTGTCCTAATTTTATCTAACAGAGATGATATATAAATTAACCTCTTTAAAGAATTATGTACTTGAGCAAGACACCATAAATAGTTTTATCTACTTTTTTAGGTTCTATCTTAATGAAGACAATGGGAAATACTCCGAAATATTGTAAAAGGCTTGAATTCTATCTGTAAATGACTTTGCTATTATGTCAATGTCACTTCCCCAGAAAAAAAATTAAAGATATTTTTTTTTGTCCTTTAAATTCCAATACTCTGCAGCTTGTAATATGACATGATAAACATCATCAAGTATATATTTTTCTAAAAGGCAGATTCTTAAGAATTTCGTTTTTATTTTAGTCTGCATCTATTGGGCATTTTGAATAATCTTTTCTCAAATTTTCTCTACTGACAGCCACTAAAATTCAGTATGATTATTTTAAAATGATAGAAACTAAGAAAATACTGTTATTGATTTTTTTATGTTCCTCATCATTGTTAGCAGAATAGGCAAACATGGATAAACATGCCTGCAATAAGATGTTTTCCCCCCCATGATATCGCCTTTTTAACTACCTTCACTCTTCAGTAATGTTTGTTTTAAAAAGTGATGATTAGAATTGTAATAAAACCTAAACATATGTTGAAAGTGAATTTATATATTCTTTTTTGTTCTTGAGAATTTACAACAAAAATATTAAACACTATTTATTAAATAATCACTTAAGACATTAACTGCCAACCACAAGTTATCTTGTGGTAGGCAGTTTTTATTATGATGCTGTCTATAAGTTATCTTGTGCTTGGTACTTTCTGATACATTTTCATCTGTTGGCACCAACAATGAGTTTATTTGCAGTGATATCTTTAATGTGAAAATAATGTTAACATTTTAATATAAGCTATAAATCAAGTCATAAAATTATTTTATCGTCTAAGTTGGTTACCATAAAGTTGGCATTTGAAGTCAGATTTTGTAACTGACATCTGGCAGTCATTAATACAATTTTTCTATTCTTTTAGGGGTTTTTTCAGGTTCTCTAGATTTTATTTCTTATTACCAAATTATCGAGGTTGTCTCAAAATAATTATAATTGTTAATTTTGTATGAATACACTTATCTGTTAGACATATTAACATGTTTTTGGTTTTCATTTGGTGTGGGAAGAAATCAATATCCTTTGACCTTGATGTTATACCTGAATAATGAGTATCCAATGTCACTCAAAATTCATAAAATGGATTAAATTGCTTACTTTAGAGCCTTTTATGCCATCATACCCAGGTAATCCAGGATTTCCTTTGGGCCCAGCATCTCCTTTGAGACCCTGAATAGACAAGAAAGAAAAAAATATTTGATATAACAGAAATTAAATAAAACTCGAAAACTATCATTGTATTAAATTTAATCCTGAATTTATGAAGGGAACATAAAAATTAATCTGCAAGAATTATCTAGTCCAGTTGTAATTATGTAGATTAGTTGATCCCAGACATTTTTAGCTTAATATTATTGGTTGCAGGAACATAGAAATTTAGCTTTAGTCCATATAAAGATCAACCTTTCAAGAATAGTTACCTGTTCAAAATTGAATGAAAAATAAATTAACTGACACCTGAACTAGGAAAAAACATCTATGTGGTCTGAGCAAAAATTTTTAAATGAATTCCAAAGACAATATTTAGATATTTGTACAAAGGTTTATTCAACCACATCTGCAACATTTTGTTTTACCACTATCTTTGAAGCAGCTTCATGATTCTATTCTTCCAGAACATGGATTGGTCAAAGTGGTTTTGAAAGGCATAAGGATCAAAATAAGTGGTAATATGAAGATCCAAGATCGAGTGAGTATAGTGAGTGTATTAGGATAACTCAGCTAAGCTGTTCCAATTTCTGCTATGTCTGCAAATAGATGTAAGTTCTGGCATTGTTCTGGCTGAAGACAACACCCTTCCAGTTGGCCAGTTTTTGAGACTATAACAAGCAAATCATAGGTTACTCTTTGACAAGGAATAGCACCCATAAGCATAATATTCAGACTACTTATACAATAATGTCATCATCCAGTATATTGCCGCCGATGTCATCACTGTAACCCTGAAAGGGTTAGAGTGATGATATTGGCGGCAATATACTGGATGTGGTCAATGGCAGAATTTAACAGACTAGATTTGGCATTGAACTGCAATAATTATTTAGTTAGATGTACACTGCAGGAGTATATAGAATAGTGCTTTGTGTTTCCTAATTTATATGCAACCAACTATTGCGTGGTCCAGTTGAGAATAGTACTTGTTTGAGTTCAATGTCTGATTTTGCTTGTAATACACAACTCCGTTCCAATCCCACCAAATCCCATAGCATCACCTTTATTAGATACAGACCAACTTTAGGAGTAGTTAATGGTGACTCATTTCATTTTTCCCCAGGAACTTTTTCACTTCACATTGTAAACAATCTACTTTTCATCAACTGTTATAAGTCTTTTAAAAAATAGTCACTTTGGTTACAATTAAGCTGATAATTGCAGATGAAAATATATAATTTATTTCTGTTAAATCAGGTGGTACTGAAACATTGTCACATTTCGTGTATCCAATTGTTTTACAAGACATATAGATTATCTTTTAGATGTCCTGTGTTGTGTAACCAGTATTACTTTTGATGAGGTTTTTGATTTGTTCATCATCAACAACTTTAGCCCTGCTGGAATGTTCTCAGTCTTCAGATCAAAAATTTCCACTTCTGAACCTAATGAACCATTTACGAACAATACTCTCAGTTACAGCATCATTTCTATAAATGGCACATATCTTTTATGCTGTTTGTACAGTGTTTTTCTTTATGGAAGAACATCAAATGACAAAAATGAATATCATTATCTTCCATTTTTACTTGTAATGTAAAAACATTCAAAATTCACAATCCACATACAAAAATTAAATTTCACTTTTCCGAATATGTATATATGTCTTAAATTTGAGTCATATATTGTCGTAGTAAAGAAAAGAAAAGACTGTCAACTTATAGTAGCAACTTCAATAGATTTCTTCTGTTTCTCGACTGCAACACTTGTAGCCAAATTGCAGTTCAAACGATAGCCCATCGATAGCTAGTCCAACAAACAAAGTAGAAATGACAAAATGGGGTCACATGGCCAACCTTCACGTCTCACGAGCAAAAAACGCGTGTTCCACCCACCAGCTCAGAAAATCTTCTGCCTTTATAAGTGAAAAACAACGGCTTTGGTTCATCGAGAGATCTTTCCGATTGGTCATGCCATTCAGGGGAGGGGAGAACATTAGCATAGATTCTAATCATTGAAGTAGATTTTTGCCAACTACTTTTTGTACTTTTTCTTTGGCAGATCGCACACAGAACACAAACTTTTTTTTCAGGGTAACTGATTATCTCTTTCACTACATATATAAAATGAAGTCATGTGTTCAAATGTTACTTATTGTAAAACACAACAAACTTTTGTTACTACCCAACAGATTTAAAATCAGCAATATTTTTATTTCTCCAATGTTTAGAAACAATGTAAATAGGGAGTAGTCATATTCCATCAAATATAGTAAAAATAATGCTTTTATATAGAAATTTCAATAATATCTAGCAACAGACAAAGTCATTCACTGGGACACCCCATAACATCCATACACTTCTTCCTAGGGGTTTTGGTTGCATATAGATTAGGAAACACAAAGCACTATTCGATATACTCCTGCAGTGTACATCTAACTAAATAATTATTGCAGTTCAATGCCAAATCTAGTCTGTTAAATTCTGCCATTGACCACATCCAGTATATTGCTGCCAATGAAATCACTGTAATCCATGAAAGTGGGTGGCTTATGGGTACTATTCCTTGTCAAAGAGCAATCTATGATTTGCTTGTTATAGTTCAGAGTTTTCTTTTTCCTATGCTGGTTGTCAACCATGGCTAGAGAGTCTAGTCTGCCCTACTATTTAACCCAATACCTGAGGGGAGAAGAGATGAATTCATACATTTTCCATTGGTATTTGAGCTTAAGTGAAAGTAATGAACTTGACTGGAATCAATAATTTCTAAATCAGTAAATTTCAAAGACAATATTTAGTCATAGTACAAATACTATCACAGTAATAGACATCTTGGAATGGCTAGAAATATCAATGCCAAAGACAGTTGGCATAAAGAATTACTTCTGATATTATTTTCAAGTAGAAAGATATAATTTTAAAAAATTATATTTTGTCTACTTGGGTTTATTTTTCTTACCTTATCTCCTTTTTCTCCACTTGGGCCAGGTAGTCCCTGAGAAAAAAATCAGTTTGAATTACAAATATAGCAATGAACATGAGAAGCACAAAATTATTTGAGTTATAGAATAAGTTAGTTTAATTAAAATTTTAAACAATACATCAGCCCAAAATACATGCAAATAAATGTTATTCTCATTCAGTGAGTGCAGTGAACAGTGTTAAATTTGCAATTTTCTGAAGTCATGTTTGATTTTTAATCTTTAAATATAACAAATACAAATTCATAATGTACTTATGGGAATCTTAGTTGTGGTCATGAAGAAGACAAATTTCCTGCACCAAGACCTGTCTGACGTTTGCATTGGCAATCTAAGAGGAGATAGATAATGTCCAGATGGGAGTTTTATTTGTGTTGGTGAAAGCTAGGTATTTTAAGATAAATTTTAGTGTCGAATAATTTATTATAAAATATATAAAATATTTTATATTTTATAAAATAAATGAAAGTATAAAAATTTTATAAAATCTATGAGTATAAAATGTGAAATGTTTTCTAAAATCTATGAATAAAAAAGTGAAATGTTTTCTAAAATCTATGAATATAGAATGTGAAATATTTTATAAAATCTATGAATATAGAATGTGAAATGTTTTATAAAATCTATGAATATAAAATGTGAAATGTTTTATAAAATCTATGAATATAAAATGTGAAATGTTTTATAAAATCTATGAATAAAAAATGTGAAATGTTTTATAAAATCTATGAATATAAAATGTGAAATATTTTATAAAATCTATGACTGTAAAATATTATAACAATCAAACATATATTTTGTCCACTACCTCAAATAAAACTCCCATCAATACATTGTTTCCTCTTGGCTTTACTCAGAAAAAATAATGTCTCACCCAGGCAATTAATCTGCCTAACTATGACAAATAAGTCTTTCATTAGTATATTATTTATCTTCCTGGTAAACACAGGCTACTATATCCTTAAAAAATCAAAATATACTGAATTTCAAATACTAGCAAGATTTAAATCCCTAAAGTTCTATGTGTGTGTGTGTGTGTGTGTGTGTGTGTGTGTGTGTGTATATATATATATATATATATATATATATATATATATATATGTGTGTGTGTGTGTGTGTGTGTGTGTGTGTGTATTACATACACAAACATCTATTTTATAACAAACTTTTCTGCACACTTACTTCTCTGCTACAGATAGATTTAACTAACTTTTGTAACCCTAAGTAGCAGAGGGGTATGTTTGCAAAATAAGCTTATTATATCAAATGTTAGACACTGTATTTTGTTTTCATTGAGCTCTTTTTACTAAATCAGTGGTTAATTGTGAAATTATATACGAGATTATCAATCAGTGATTGAGCTAATGATGAAAAAACATTTTACACAACTAATATTTTTCAACATAATCCAGGGCTTTTTCATTAATCAAATATATTGAACCTTGGAAAAGAAATATAACCCTCTCTGCTTAAAGGCTTGTCACATACACACACACGCATATATATATATATAAAAGTGAACATTGTAGTCAACACTCAGTGGCGACACACTGTTTCCTGCTAAACGTAAGCATCAGGTGGCCTGATAATTGCTCTTAGCATGAAACAGTCTTCAATGCTCACTTTTATATTTACTTATGCTCTTTCTATGATGTTGAGCACTTTATCCTATAAATATGGCATAACTTAAAACTATATATATATATATATATATATATATATATATATACTCACACACACACACACACATATATATATATATAGATGCATATATATCTCTCCCTCACACACACACACACACATATATATATATATATATCTCACACACACATATATATATATATATATATATATATATATATATATATATATATATCTATCTCACACACACATATCACACAGGCACACATATACACGCACATATATGCTCAGACACATGTATATTTACTCACATATATATACATACACATATACTAACTATATATATATGCTCACACACACACATATACTAACACACAGACACATATATATACATACACATATACACAGATACACACACACACACTCTCTCTCTCACACATACATGCATGTGTCTGTATGTGCGCATGTGTAAGTATTTTTTTAAACAATAAGATTATTTACATCCAGACTAATGTCCTCATCTTTGTTATTACTACAACCTTTCAGTTATTTTAACCACCAGCTTTCTTCAAACGTCTGTTGATCTGAGTAACCTTTAGGGAATTTTGAAAGAATTATGAAGGTTACCTGGATTAACAAACATCTGAAGAAAACTACGAGGCACAATGGTTGAAAGGTTGTGGTAACCAAGGTCATTAGTCTGAATATCAATAATACTTTTGTATCTGAGAAATTCAGACAGAAATTAAAATGGCAGACGTTTTAACCTCTTTATAGTATGGAATCAAAATATGTTTAATTTAAAAATTAACTGAAAAATGTTTATTCTCTTAAAATCTAAATACTTACCTCTTCACCTTTGGCACCTTTTAACCCAACAGGTCCCTACAGGCAACAGAATACAATAGTAAGTAAGTAATCTGAACCCTAACTGACATTCATTACATCACAGAACGTGCATTATATAAAGTATATATTCAATCACTAGTCCTTAAAGTCTTGAGCAAAGATTTGTTTCAGATATTTGGAAGGATCAAATATGCCTTTTTGAAATTGTTTTGGGAATTTTCATAGAAACAAAACAAAAAAAAAAAACAATTCTTTTTGGTTGTTTTGAATTTAGAATTTGTTTTTGTGACTGCACAATGCAGTTGTGAATTAATGAACAGTTTTTACATGCTTCTGTTAGCCATGTAATTATTTTTGGTTTTGTTTGGTCTTCATTATTGAACATGAGGTCAGTCATCCCATTACAATGTACCTGTGAGTTTCTTTATTTAATCACAAGTAAAGAATCTCCTTTTAAGAGATTACCGAAGAAATGCTAATATGAGGATAAGTAAAAAAAAAAAAAAATTACTGCACTTTTATCATAACATATTTTTAGGTTTGTCAAACTGCCTTCTGCTCATTTGTGCTTATAGTTGGTACTATTGTGGTCATGTGATCAGAGAAAACTGATGCAATCAAGTTTAAAAGCTTGATTGTGCTAATTTTCTTGTTGCTGTTACAGTGTAAACATAACCACTCCACTAGCAGTGTGCACAAAGGAGGAACAAAGGGTAGTGATCTGCAGAGAATATGTTACCTCATCGATGATAACTCTCCAGTTTGCCATTACCATTTCTCGAGCTTGCTGAATCTTGTAAGTGGTGGAGGTTGATGGATGTCCTGCTCCTTCTTTGTGTGTCACACTAGACCTTCCACTTTTAAACTCTCTTGATTCTCTTATTCACAATTCTATATGGTATTGTAATGTCACAGTATTGTGTTAAAATCCTCTAATAAATTTCAGCCTCTGGCACATCTTGCGACCAGAGAAATCGGATCACTGCTCTTTATTCCTCCTTGATTCACACTGCTAGCAGAGTGGCTATGTTTACACTGTAACAGCAACAAGAAAACTGGCTCAAACTTTGATCACATGATCACAATAGTACCAATTATAAGCAATGCATGGACAGAAGACAATATGACAAACCTAAAGATATCTTATGGAAAAAGTGCAGATAAATTTTAACTTACCCTTATAGTAAAATAAAACAGCAATATGGTTAATAATATTAGGTTGGTGCAAAAATAATTTCGTTTTCTCACATAGTAACATATGTTAGAAAACGAAATTATTTTTGCACCAACCTAATATAAATGAAGAAGCTCAGGCAATTGGACCATAAAACAAGAGACTGGATATTCAGTGTTCAGTAATACAGACCCCAAATCAAGAAACCTAAAAAAGCAAGTAGGGATCAATGCATGCATTGAAAAAATATGTTATTTGGTAACAGTCTAACATGCTTATATTCAAAGAGCAAACAGAATTGTAAATGCTAGGATTATTTCTTTCATGTGTAAATTTTTTGTAGTAATATCAAAATGTTTCATCCAGTTGGAAGTCAAATGTTAAAAAAGATGGGAAAGAGGCAAAAAATGATCATTCCAGTGCAGATTAAAGAAGTGTACACAGAGTATATTAAAAATTTAAAATATACTTAAAATATTTAAAATATACTTGCTTATTAAAAGTGTATGGCTGAAAAACTTTCTGCATTCGTTAAATTAACTAAAAATGTCATATATCACTTATAACAAACTGACATCTCCATCTGTTTTTTTTTTTTATTCTAATTATTTTTATCAGGAAAAGTTAACTTTATTTTAGCTGTTATTCTACTGCTATATAAACAAAAGCCCCTATGCAGCCATTTTTACTTCCTCATATGGTTTTATTCTTGGTTAAAGAAATAGGGATAATTTGATGAAAGTATTGATGTAATTTTATTCATAAGATATTGCAGAATTAATATTCATAAAAAAAAAAAAAAAAAAAAAAAAAAAAAAAAATCAATATCACTATCCATGGCTGACCCTATATATTTTCTTCCCTTCCTTTGATAAATCTTCACTAGCAACATCACTATTTGATACATCAATGTCTTCTTCAAAAGAAATATCATCAAAAACATCACTTGCATCTGTTGTTATTAGAAATGATGTCATGTTGAAGTTTTGTTTTGTTTTGTTTTCACTATAAAATCAGGTATAAACTTCTCTGGAAAAGAGTTTATAAAAGCTCAAAATAACTTATGATGTGAGAATATGTAAATTTGGAATTCTGGCTAATGTCATACAGGACATTTTTTTAATCATTTCACCACCAAACAAGAAGCAAAAGGCTACTTGGAGTGAAAGAAAATTAGAAAACTAAGAGAAGGAACTGAAAACACAATCCAAAACAAGAAACAAGGGATAAACCTCTACTCCTATTCAAAAGACAGAGAAGGAGTGTGAACCTAGTGATAGGTGACTATCTACTCCTATTAATGAATCTGTCTATTTGTCAACTTACATCATTATAATTAATCAAATTAGGGAACAATTTTTATCTTCTAAGGACATGGTGGTGGTATGTAGTTATTTATCATCCAGTCATAATTATTTTTCAAGAAATGAAACAGAAAAAAAAATGACAGAGATAAGGAGTTCCATTTGAATAAATAAAAAAAATAAAATAAAGGATTTGTAAAGGTTTTCACTGGAGACTTACTGAATAAGCATCCATCAGTCCCAGGAGATGATGTTGTCTGCTAGTGTGGCTAGTTAATCTCTCTAGCAGACATGTTTCTTCAACACTCACAGATCCAACCTGTGATTTATACTGCAACTATTCTGAATTAACCTTAGTTACAGTTTCTGAGAGAGATCATATAATCAGACCAGTGGGCAGGCTATCACCATCACCACCTGTGATCTTGGTCAACTAAGATCAGATACACATTAACTCTAGGCCATATTGACTCTCTCTCTGTGTCCTCCAGGTCACTTCCCTTATCACAAAGAGACATTCTACCTCGATCATCTATATCAGCAATACAAAGAATTTTATTTTAATAATTCTTGTCTTTTGTTTTTGTTTCACTATCAGTACTTGTTTTTTCATTTGTTTTGTGATGTTACCAGACACACATTCATTTTTTAAGTAAAAAATGAAAAACCTTTTTAGCCACCCAATATTTACATAATTTTACTTCTTTATGCTTTAAAACATTATGCAACAATCCTAATCAGATTCATATGACTTAGTATATTTTCCAGTTGTTTTTATTCTACTAATTAATAATTCTGCAATAATACTAGCATGGAACAACCATATGACTTTGTAGTGTATGTGTTTATATCTATCGAACTCTTCATTTGTTGTAATCTATTCATATCTATCTTGGCCTGTTTATAACCATCTTATTGTTTTCACGGTGATTTTAATCTGTTCTTATCTAATACCTTACTTGATATTTAAATTATCAAATAATAATTTAGCCAGTTGATAAGTAATTTATATTTTAAAATAATTTTGTGATGAATTGGATGGTTCATTTTTCAATCTAAAATACTGATTTTGTTAGAGAGAATAAAAACATGACAGAGATGCAGTTTGAAATATAGCAAAACTAATAAAGATAATTACATTTTAATTTAGATATTTACAATATCGTGTGAACTAATTGAGAAATACAAAATAATATATAAAATATACAAGTTATATAATAATAAACCAAGGCTTGAATATATATTTATTAGGTTGGTGCAAAAATAATGTCGTTTTCTCACATAGTAACATATGTGAGAAAACGACATTATTTTTGCACCAACCTAATAGTTATCAAAAATCAGTTGTTTCAAAACAGATGATTAGGAATAGTGTATTAATGAAAACAAATGTAAGTTTTTTTTTTTTTATAGATATTAATTATTATAAACATTATTTCTTCTTAAAAGATATGGAAATAAATCATATTAACAAATTTTTATGATTTAAGAGTGAAAATAAAAACTAGCAAAGAAAGTATTTAGAGAAATTATTAAAAAAAAATAAAGATTAAAAGAAAATAAAAAACAATTTGCAAATGGGCAGTAGAAGACATTTTCAGAAATGTAGATGTTTAAAATAGTTGAATGAACAAGTTAGTGATTGGTTGAAAAAGGAGGAGGAGGAGGAGTAAGAGAAAGAAAAGAGAAGCAGTGCAAGCAACATTGGAGTATTTTGTGCAACATTTTTTTGCTCCTTACCAGACAACAACATGCAAGTAAAGATGGCAAAGTCCTGAGTTGAAACAAAGCATTAAAGTGCTTCCAAATTTCGCATGACACATTCAAAAGACATCATGAATACAATAAAGTCAAAAAAGTATAGTTGTCATTTTTTTTTTATCTGGAAAATCCAAATAAAAAAAAGCAAAAAAAAACAACAATAAAAAACATAAAGAAAAAAAATAAATTGTTATAAAAGAAACAGTTGTGTGCTATAAATCTACATTATTAATGCATCAGTCTATTTTTCTGAGATGAGGTATTGTAACTATTTACACTATTTACATTATTCAGACTGCTGTCCTCATCTTTATTGCCATATTCACAATGTTTCGGAGGTTGTACGCTCTGGCCTTCATCAGATGATATATGTTGGAATTTTGAACCAAACCCTTTATTTAGTCCATGGGGATAGATTGTTTTAATTCTATATGCCATGCCTTTGTATATCACAGTTTCAATTAATTCTCCTTAGTAACTCAACTCTCCAAAGATTTTGTTCCCCTCTGCTGTGGCCAGGTATTGAAATCACAACACTTTAGGTCAAATCTCTTTTTGCGATCACTCAACCAATGCTTTTATCCATTGGGTCATGTGCCCTTGAGTAATGCATTTATTGTAGAAAATGTGAAAAAAAATATTAATATAAACACTTTGTCCAGTTATTCTTAAGGTTTATACTGAATTTTTATTAGATGAAATGTTATCAATCATTATTAATTTTTGACTGACATTTCTTTTCTCTTAATTTCAATTACTTATTATGATAGCATTATTAGATACTAATCAAATTCCAGTGACTATGCTAAAGTGAATTTCTTAGATGAAACTGCTAAAAATTATTATTACTTAACTAGTATAATAAATACTAGTTAAGTAATAATAATTTTTAGCAGTTTCATCTTAATTTCAGTTGCTTTTTATTGCAATTATTCAAACCATAACTATGATCAATAGTAAATAGTACAGATTTTAAATAAAGAATAACTACTTAACATGACTCAAACTCACTTAATAAATAATACTAAAAAAAAGAAACAAATGAACCAAGATGTGAGACTTAAACTGTTCTGTAAGAAATATCCTGAAATTATTGTATAATGTAGTCTGAATATTATGCAATTGCAGACACAAATCTTGAAATATCACCAACCGGGTAGCCAGGGAAACCACTTCGACCTTTTGGCCCCTGAAAAAGAAACAAGATCTATTAACACACCATGAAAAGCTGGGTAGAATATAAACAAATACAGAATTGATAACAAATATTAAAACTTAACCCTTTTAATCTAAGAAGAATGAAAGAATGAATTCCTTATAAGAGGGTAGAATTATATTGAGGAGACATTGGAGAAAGTGTGTTAGTGAGTAAGTTGTGAAAACTATTCATTTCATTCATATATATATATATATATATGTATGTATATGTATGTATGTATATATATATATATATATATATATATATATATATATATATATATATATATATATATATATATATATATGAATATGAAATACAATTTTCCAAACTCAAGAAAGACTTAACAAGAATAGTGATTGTCTAAAAAAAAAAAAAAATGGATGTCAACTTGCTACGACTGAAAGAGAGAAAAAAATATAAAGCCAAGAAGGAAAGAGTATAAAGAAAAGTAGAAATAATTACAACATTCTACACATACACAGAGGTGGGCGTGTGCACACACATGCACTCTCACACAATGAAAGGAAAAAAAAAAAAAAAAAAAAAAAAAATCAACCTTGCACTAATGTAAAGTGCATATATAAAAGAAAAACGAGAAAATAATCAGTCAATTGCTGATATCACATGACAAGTAGATGGAATAACTGGATGGATATTTCATTTATGAAACTTTAGAGTCAGGATGCTGAAGGTAACACCTATCAGTTCAGTGACAAATTTTATATTTGCATTAATATATATATATATATATATATATATATATATATATATACATATATTACAGTTCAAAAGTTTGAAACCACCCCCAGAATTAGCATGGGATGAACTTGACAGAAGAGTGAAAATAAAAAAAAAAATAAAAAAAAAAATGAAAAAGCTCTTAGAGCCATTGGAAAAAAGAATGGAATCAATTATCAAACTTATACTTCGAGAAACTTTTACAATAGATGCCAAAGATTTGTGCTGCAGTAATCAAGGCTAAAGGAGGATATTTTGATGAGAGCAAAATCATAAAATGCTTTTTTTCTTTTTGTCATAATAAAATTTCTAATTAAAAAAAAAACATGTCTCACTTTTTTTTTTTAACCATGTATAATAATTTTCTCTTATTTAAAGTACAAAACAACTACTTTTGGGGCAATTTAAAAAATTACCAGAGGTAGCGTCAAACTTTATGTATATATGGTAATTATAATAGAATAAAATAATTCACTTATAGGAATCCAATCACCAGAGTTTACATTTCTTAATGGATTAAAGTCATTTATGTATATGTTGCAGTTTTTTGAACAAAAAATAAGGTTTGTTTATTTATTGCTAACTGCTACGTATGATTGATTGCTAATTAGGATCATACTTTCAGTTGGCTCCCCAACATGTAAATTAAATTACTTATGACTCAACCTAATTTGTATCAGGGCATGATATATCATAAATATATAGCAATTTTAAATGGTGAATAGTGTTTTTAAAAATCATAAAAAGTTTGGACAATTTTCTTTCATTAATATTTTTGTTTTTAAGTGAAATTTGTCTCTTTTTTTAAATCAGTTCCTGTTATAAAAACATCTTTTAAATAAATATAATGAACAAATTTGATTTGTGAACATTTATCAGTGACAATTATTGCAAATATTAATGTAATAAGTTTTGATTTGTTGATTTCAATCTGGTCAGGAATGACTGCAAAACACTTGCCACTTTCCATTTTATAGGTAGAAGCACACTGCATGCTGGGATTTTTTCCTAGCTAATAAAATAGGCCTGTTCTCGGTTTCATCCAACTCAGTCCCAGTCTGTCTTGTTTTGAAGTCAGAATGCTATGTTTGCTTCCAAACTTGCTTTTGTGTGTCGATGCCAATTTTTAGTTTGTGAATTTTTTTGCCTTATTACTGTTAATTTGCCTTAAATATATTGTTTGCTTGTTTTATAGTATTTTTTGCCCTGTTCTTTTCTTTTTCTTGTTGTTGTTTATTGCAAACTTTTTCAATTCTGTTTGTTGGATAGTTCTGTTACTTACTTTGCCTTTGACCATAGCTATTCACTCCACATGATTCTTAGCACAAAGTAAATTATTATTATCTTCAACCACACATGATATTTAGACTTTGTGTTAAATATGAATACATATTAACAAAAAGGATTATTGTTAAATAAAACACACACCTGTACTCCACGTCCTCCTTTTTCACCCTGTAATTAGAAATTAAGATAATTAACAAATTATATAGATATCTATATATTAACAAAATATATATCAATAAATTATCATAAATTATGTGTGTGTGTGTCACTTGGAAGGCTACTCTCGTATTTCAAAGATAAACTCAGAAACAATCCGAAGCAATGCAATATCTATTTCTCTTCCTGGAAAAAAAAAGCGTCAGAGCAAAGGAGCTGGCATCTGTCCTGCTTTGTATCTATACAAAAGTTTGAGCGAAGCCGACTTGAACATCGGGATCAGCTGCATGCAAATATAAAGCAAGTTGGCAGCATGCTGCTCCTCTCAATGACAGCTTTACCTACCACAGTGG
>OZ010590.1:53345927-53438427 GCA_963932145.1 Acanthosepion lycidas
TTCAAATATATCCTATAATTTAAAAATATTCAGAAAGAGGATGAGATAATTTGAAGAGAAAATAATTTAAAAACAAGTACTTATATAAAGAATACCTGGTAATTTAGAAAGATTGTCAACTCACCTTCAATCCTGGAATGCCAGGTGGACCGGTAGGTCCCTAAAATTAAGAAAATTTTTCAAAAAAAAAAAAAAAAAAAAGAAAGAAAAAGAAGACAAATAAAGTTTAAATCCTGCTAAGAGACAGAAAAACAATTCTGATGTAAGCATTTTCACTCCCTAATTTTTGACTGGAAGCACTTTAATAAATGATGGATAACAATTTTTTTTATTACTTACATTGTTTTTATATATATATATATATATATATATATATATAAATAGGTTACTATTCAGATGATGTCAAATTGCAGAAAAAATACCCTTTCTTTATCATTTTTACTTCATTAATTTTTTAACTAAAAAATTCCCTAAAGCAAATATCAAATAACCATAGGAATTTTTAAATTCCAGTTAATAGTGAAAAAGTAACATAAGTAGTGGGGAAAAGGAGAAATTTGATTTTTAAATAAAAATTGAGAATAATACAATCATATATGAGGTTCTCAGTGTGCCTTTTTGGCCTCATGTTTTCAACTGACTTAAAGGAACAACTATATTGAATCAATAGCTGCATCTACTGCAAGGAAAGTTGGTTCACTGTGTTGTGTCAGAAGGTATTCCTCATCTTACACACCTACAAATCTAACATTCATCCTTGTATTGAATACTCTGTGTGTGTGTGTGTGTATGTGTGTATATATATATATATATATGTGTGTGTGTGTGTGTGTGTGTGTGTGTGTGTGTGTGTGTGAGAAACAAAAGCAAATGAAATTGAATTTGGCTCGAGTGGTTTTTAAACTTAATTTTCAAAGTTTACCATATTTTATATCCTATAATGGACACTTCAAATTAGTAAAAAAATATGAAAACTTTAGCATCTAAAAAGGCATTCAAAACAATAATTTGTCCTATTACTACAGCAACAAAATTTTCTCTTAGTGAAGATGACAGTCACAGATTTCAGAATTTGAAGATTTTGATAATAGTGAATTGTTCTGCTTACATTATTTTTCCTTTATTTACTAAGAGCTACAAAGGACAGGAAATTGTGAAGAGCCATGATTACCAATGTTCCCAAGGGGAATGGCACATAGAAGATTTGAATTTTATATCTTTGTTACTTCCAGTAATAAAATTTTTAAAGCATTTTACTTTGTTAAAAATGTTTTCTTGAATTCTAGCTTAAAAATCACAATGCATATTATATAACAATGCATTATGCAACATGAAATTCTGTACATAAATGAGAGGAGTAATGGATAGCAGAAATTGGAGAACCAAGTTCAAATTCCAGTTGAGTTTATTAAATTCACTTATGTGCAAATACTGTTGAGAAATGTAGGAATTCATCTCCTCCCCCATCTACGGATTAAATAGTAAGACTTGTATCTGGAAAGATCATTGTTATTCTCAAAATATTGTTAATGTAATATTCAGTTGCAAAAATAAACAAAAATTGTTCATATAATCCAAAAAATGTTTTGTCGTTAAATAACCCACAATGCCATAAAAATCAATTAATTAAACAATCAGTACATAAAGTTTACGTTTGTGCAGTTACTTGATATTTGCTTATGGCATTGATGAAAAGCTTAAGATAAAAAAAGGTTTGCTTTCACAATATTGTATCACCTGAATAGGAACCAATAAAAGACAAATTCTACATTTTTGGGAACAATAAGCATTAGGAAAACAACAGCTGCAAACGAAGCACATTTAAGCATTTTTTTCATCATTACATTTATGATGCCACTTTCTCCATAAACAACAGAAAAATTCTCTTCACTTAAATGCTGCCTTTAGTGGCTTCCAGTCAGCGTCATATCACTTCCTATTTATAGGATTTATGTTATAATTATTTGTCAATGCTCATTATCACTATTTCCTGTTTATTATTATTATTCTGGAAAAGTAAAATGACTTTGTAATTAGCATTTAATATACTTGGAATTATCTCCCTTAGAATTTTTTTTATTTTTTTTTTATTTACTTAATTTATACTAAATTAAAACTTGTTCAGAAACTTGTAGCCTGAATGGATTGTAAATTGTTTTTTTTTCTTCAATATTGATAAAATGATTTAAAAATTGTGCTATAATGTACTGTTTCTGTTGTATTACAATAGAAAACACACAAACCCACAGGAATCAGATTGCTATTATATAGATTATGTTTAATTATTTCAGTTGCTAAGATTAAACTGACCATAAATCACAATAACAGAGCATGAATACTGGAATGAGAACAGTCTATCTTCATGGACTGAATAAAGGGTTCAGTTCAAAAATGTCACTAATACACCAAGCACCTGAAGAAGGTCATACGTTACAACAGTAAAAATATTGTAACTATAACAACCGAGTTCAAAGGATTCTCTAGGAAGGACACCAGTTGACAGGTATAGAAATATGAACAGTATACTCTCAAATAAAGAGTATTGTTTAACATTCCCAGAAGGATGTACAACAAACACTTGCAAAAGACAAGAGGTTACATTGGTTGAACTGTGGCCATAAAAACAACAAATACTGTGGCTAAAACAACTTAGATGAAGTCATTAGTCTGGATAGGTAAGTGCATAATAATATTAATTTATCATCTCAGAAATTCAAACAGAAATTATAAAATCTGTATTGATCTGACATGATAAAAGAATGAGGTAAAATGTCGCTGTAGCAACAACATGTGCTTCTATTTAAATGGATCAATATATAATAAAAGCAAAAAAGACAAAACTCTTCAAGACTATTAAACTCATTCTTTATGTTGCTTTAAGCACTTAGACATGGTGTAATGATTAGTAAGCTTGTCTCACTAGATCAGTTATGGCTAAGTAGTGAGTTTAGTCCTCACTGGGAGACCTATAATTTCAGACTTGTGCCACATCTGAGCTATTTTTCATGTTGATTTTATTTTTTTGACACAATTGTTTGACTGATTCATTTTATGGCCTTCTTCAGGTTTACAGTTTGTAAGGAAAGAGAAGAATATCTTTTCAATAGAAACAGATGGAAGACAGAAAATAAACTGTGGCTAATATCTTGCTCAGCTCAGTTCATTCTCAGCAATGTGAGTCACACAGATGCTATCATTATTACCAACCGATATAAATGATTCAATAGTTATACTCAGGAAAGCACAAGCAAAGAAGCACATCATACTGAGCTCAGCAATTGCCTTTGTGCTGAGCAAAGAAACATCATGCTGAGCTCAACAATTGTCTTTGTGCTGAGCAAAGAAACATCATACTGAGATCAACTATTACCTTTGTGCTGAGCAAAGAAACACATGTTGAAATCCAGGTTTCAGCATGGTTTTCTCCAGGGATAATTGTCAGACAGTTGATATTAACATGCAAAGGCATGAAACAGAATAATAACCAATGTTCAAATAATGAAATAAAATATTTTTTACTGTATAATACTGTGATATATGTTATCCTTTATTTTTTTTTTTTAGTTGCCTGTTGTTATATCAAATGTGCAGATAGTTGAATGTGAAATCTTTGAGCAGAGTTCATATTCTGCTTGAGTTGCATTCACTTTTCAACAAAATACCCTTGGGAAATCTATGACTATTTCTTCTATTCCCCAGCTTTAGATTGAATAGCAACACAGCCTGGGCTCACTAGCTTTTGTTAGCAACTAGTCTAGGAGAAGCACCACACAATGTGGAAACTCAGCCATATGAAGATGGTCATACATAAGGTGCAGAGACTATGTCTGTAAAACAAAAAACGTGATAGAATTCAACAACTATGGATAGTCATTTGAATATCCAGAATGCTGTTGACACCAATGAACATTAGGATGGTGTCATTTGAAGGTGTTGTTATATTTGTGGAGAAGGTTGTAATGAATGGTTCTCATCATAGTTTTCAAACTATTTATTTCCAGATTGATGCTGTAACTGAAAACTGGTTATGTGAACCATAACTTTAATTTTCTACAATGTAGTGCTCACAAAAACTTTGTTTTAGATCATTAAATCAAACATTTTCCCCAAAATAGAACTTGTATTAGTTACCAACAGATTAGCAATGAGATTAGTCTAAAATTATTCAACAGATATAATGTAATTTAGATATCCCTGTTTTGGGAAAATTAATGACAAAGTGGAAAATGTTTTCCATGTGACACATTTTGTCCTTTAGAACTTCATCAGACTAAAGTGATGTTTATATTGATGTAACTACACATGCATGTGAAGGAGAGAGGACGCAGAAATTTTAAACTTTTTATTTTAATTTATTTTTTTAATGTTATTTGGGTAATATTTCTCTGGCATATAAAAATTCATATCATTTTCTCCGATATCCTTGTTTACAAATAAATATGCAGCAATTCATTATGAGTTAAAATAATTCAAAAAAAGGTTTTAGCATTAGAAACATACTGAAGTGGCTTTCTTTTCCATTTAAGAGGAAAAATAAAATTTAGCCTTTGTAAAATGTGATCTGATAGTGGAAAGTAGCAAACAAAATGACAATGAAGAAAAAAGGTAAATAGCAAATTAGGAAAATAGCAACAAGGAAATTTACCAAAATAAATATATTAGTTTATAAATGGAATGAATAGTTTTTAACTTACAATTGTTTTAAAACTTGATTTATAATTTAAAGGCAAATTGCATGGGAAAAATTATTCATCACTGTAAATAAAGATAAAGAGGGAATTTCTGGAATGGTGGGGTACAAATATAGAACCATGTCACTTTGATTTTCTAAGAAAAAGGATTGATTTGATTATAATAACAGGATTTAATTATAATAACAAGATCTTGTTGGTAATGTCTGCACTAATTCTTGACCAACAACAATTGCTTTCTTCCTGATTTTCAATTCATCTCAATTATGATAATAATTATCAATGCATTTGCATTGATAATTATATATTATTCTGTCAGTAATGTTTACTAAGCCCTGAAAATCACCTTTTTGATTTGCAATGAATTTCTATAGTAAAACCATTCCTTGCCTGGAATATTGCTGTTATATATGGTCTGAAAGCCCCGCTGTTTGTTGCAGGGTCCTCAACAAAATCCAGAGACAGATATGCAATGTGGTTGGCCCAGATCTGGCATCTTGTTTACAGTCACTCTCTCACAGATGTGCCATTGCCTCCTTCTGTCTTTTCTATAAATATTTTCACAGTAACTGCTCCGATGAGCTATTTTTGCTAGTTCCCAAACTGCATGAATTTAAACGTGCCACTAGGTCGGCATCTCATCCTCACCCTTTCACTCTTGAAATGATTAAATGTAGCCATCTCTTCTACTCCAATAGCTTCATGTCTCACACTACCCGTCTGTAGAACTCCCTTCCTCTTACTTGCTTCCCTGATAGCTATAATCTCCAATTATTCAAATGCAATCTCAATCGACATCTCCAGATGCCTTGATTTATTCCTTGTCCTCCTTTTCATCCTTTCCTTTATCAGGCCTCTTTAATGTTGCTCCCACTCTCAGGAACCCATTGTTTGCTAGTGGCACTCCTGTCTTGCTTGGGGTGAAAAGTTTAAAAAAAAAATTACAATGTAATTTTATAGTTAATCCCTTTCTTCTTGACTTTAATGTGTAATAATCTGTTCATGTTGAAAATGAATCAAATAAAAGTGATAGGGATAAAACTAGTGATGAGCAAAGCTGAAACCTCTTCATCTCTATATTTGAAATGTCTAATAAGTAATTTAACAAGCAAGAGTAACAGAAGAAAAGTATCCTTATATTTGTTATCTTGGAAACAATTTTATAATTTATTTTTTTTTGGGGGGGGGGGGGAATCTTTTATTGTACTGATTATGTTCTTTCTTCCAAAGTTGAGTGAATAATGAAAATTTCAATTTTGTTCAATGATAGAGATCCAGTGAACACTTAACAGCAAACAAAATTTAATGACAAAATCATAAAAATTTATTTTCCAACCAATCAAAATGCACCAAAGGAGGTCATGGTCAGTCCAGAGATGTGATTCTACAGAATGATAATGATGCTTCTTGAAATTTTAGGGATACATAATGAGAAAAGAAGGCCTGGAAATTTGACATTCACAGGGCATAAAGAAGACAAAAAGGACATAATTAAATTATGAGTAACCTACCTAATAAACTTGTGTAAGCGGATGACAGAACAGTGAGGGGAAGGATGGTAAAAAGATTAATTGTTAGAACCTATGAAGGATAGGAAATTGTGGAGAGCTATGATTCATGGAACATGACATGTAGAAGATACAAGCAATACTGAAATTCAACCAAATATGTGAGCAATGATAAAGTTTTAGACAAAATGCAAACAAAAAAGACACAGACTTAACATCAGGAAGAAATAATTAAAATTTCTAGGGCACATAATGAGGAAAGATGGGTTGGAAATTTTGGTACTCACAAGCCAGAGGGACAGAGGAAAGCAACCCATAATCTACCTAGTGAGCTTGAGTAAATGGATAGCAAAGGTTTAGGTGAGATAACAAGAAGACAAAATGAAGAGCTATAAATGACAGGAAATTGTGGAAAGCCATAATTGCCAAAATCCTGAAAGGACATGGCACATAGAAAAATATACTCCAATCTATTGACAAAATGAAGCTTGTATGGCAGACCATTTTCAGTTATTTATATAAAGTAAAAATGAAAGATTTATTGTAAATTTCATGATTCAATCTTTTTATTTCCTATATTTGATGCATTTTATCTTTTGAATATCACAGCTCACCACTTATAGAGTGACCTATCTTCAAGAATCGAATGCTAGGTCTGCTGCGAGGAAAGTTGGTTCACTGTGTTGTGATAGACAGTTATTCTTACCAGAGTCTATCTCACACATTTATAAGTCTAACATTCATCCATCCATTGAATGTTGCTTTGATGTTTGGTCTGCTCTGGTGCTTCTGCTATGTATTTAGATTCTTGATAAAATCCAAAAACAAATCTGCAATGTTATTTGTTCTGACCTGGCATTTTGGTTTCAGTCACTTTCCTACCACAATAACATCACGTCCTGCGCCCTTTTTATAAATATTTTTATAGTAATTGTTCTACTGAGATTTCCTCTTTGGTACCTAAACTTGATGAATTTAAGCACAGTACTAGATTGGTGGCAAGGGTCTCATCATTTTAGAGCTGAAATGGCTAGTTGTCCTTTTAAGTTCTATGTTAATAGTTTCTTATCTCTAACATCTGGCATGTGGAACTCTCTTCCAGTTTCTTGTTTTCCAGTCAACTTTGATCTTTAAAAATGTAAATGCAATGTCAATCATTGTCTTCTGCATTCTGAATTCCTATTCTTTTATTGTTCACTCTCCTTGATGTCTTCTTTTTCTCATATTCTCTCACTCAATAACTCCTTGCATCTTAGTGGCTTTATCACCTTGCTGAGGTGAAATGAAATAGAAGCACTAGTATAAGAAAAACTGATTGTTTTGATCCATTTTTACAGCTTATCAACCTTTTGCAGGTTATTTAAAGCCAGAAAATATTTTTAGGTTATATGATTTTTGGTGGGGACATAATGATTTAGTGATTAAAGTTTTACTAATTAACCCATAGTTGGGGGAGAAGAGGTAAACTCATACCTTTCCAAGGGGTATTTTCACATAAGTGAATATAATGAACCCATTGGGATTTGGAATTTGGCTCTCTCCAATTTCTGATTCCCAAGCGATCACCATCTAGGTACTGACCATGCTTGGTGCTACTTAACTTTGGGGATTGTATGGAAACTGGTGTTTCAATGTGATATGGCCATAAGTCTGTAAGGAAAAGGGACTCTATACTAACAATGAGAGAACTGGGAGTCCTACCAGGATCTATTATTGATGGACACAATCTTAACAACATAAGATATGCAGATTACACAGTTTTTATAACAGACACAAAGAATTATAGGACCTCCTAGAGAAGGTAATAAAAGAAAGCAAGAAGAAAGGATTAATCATCAATTGTAAGAAGACAGAATGGTTGCCAGCAAAAAGTATAGTCCAAGATCTGAATTACACACAGAAGATGTCAAAATCAAGCATGTACAAAAATTTAGATATCTGGGAAATCTAACATTGGATTAGCAAAAATGTTTTCCAAAAGCTAAGAAAAGTAATAAGAAAAATTTTGTTAGAAACAAAGAAAAGAATTATTTACACTATTTACATTGTTTGGACTGTTGTACTCATCTTCATTGCCATATTCACAACATTTCTTGAGGTGATTGGGATTTCAAACTGAACCCTTTATTTTACTCAATGGGGTAGATTGTTCTAGTTCCACGTGCTGTGCCTCTTCTGGATGTCTCAGTATTAGCTATTTCCCTTTTAACTCAACTCTCCAAGTTTTTTTGTTCACCTCAGCCAGGTATTAATCTTACAACTCTTTGGATCAAGTCACTGGATTCATCCAAGACTTTTATTCATGTGTCCTTGAATAGAATACTAAACTCTTAAGTAATATCAGTATTCCTCCATGGCAGTCAATGTTGGACAATCTCCTCACAGATGAAGAAGAGGTTTGAACCAACAGAAATGTGGTTTTATAGAAGAACTAGCAGCATGGCCCGGCATTGCCCATGCTTGATTCAAAAATCATACGACTCAAACAGCAATCGCTATCACTTGACTTGAAATATTTTTGCCCTTCCTTGCCTTTAAAAGAGTGCCCTTTGCCATGCTGATGTTGCTACATGCCTTACTTCTTGCCTATCTCACACTGCGAATTTTTTCTAAGCTCTATACTAAACATTAAATCTGGTATGAAAAAAGAACTAAATAAAATGAACACAAAACGATCAGCTTTAAAAAAGGACTCGTAACTGGAAAAACCGAATGAAAAAAGAATGTTAACAACAAATACTTTTTCACACCCAACCCAGTTCTGCGGAATCAGAATCAACGTTGAGTTTAAGCAAGCGATTGAGCCAATTGGAGTAAAGTGCCATGCAGATTGAAATTTTTCCCACTTGTGATGAATGCAGCTATCGATTTTTTTGCATGCTAGCATGCTAGTTAACATTCGTGTCAGTCAGCTGTTGGCTCTCATGCTGGCCAATAGAATCTTCCTACCTATTTGTGGCAGCCAGCTATAGGCTCTCACTCTGGCCAGTAGAAAATGGCCACAAACTACATGAAAACTGCCATAGAAGCATGAAAAAAATCGATTATTTCCACTATCGATGGGAGTTGGAAAATGCAAAGCTGGTCTTGGCCTTCCCACTAACTTGGAGCATATACATGTAAATTTTGGTGCAAATCCGTCGAAAATTGGAGCCGTGCATTCATTACACACACACACACATCCTGCCTTTTATAGATATAGATGCTGAAAATGTAATAGACTGAGAATATAAGTAACAAGGAAGTTTTATGAGAAGTGGAAACAAAAAAGCCTGAGACAGTTGAAATCAGAAAGCGCTTGGACAATTTGGCACTCACAGGATTTATTGAAGGCAGGCAGGATATAAGAAATTGTTATACTCCGTTGTGATTAGATCTCTTTTTGATTCATTCTGCATGCTGGCTGGATGTGAATGCCATGAATGCAGAAAACAAAATAAGAAAGGTCGTCTTTTGAACATTAAGCTCCACACATCTCATCAGGCCTATGAAGTGAGCTTAGGCAGTGGCCAATTGCAAACATTCTACCGGTAAAAGAAATGCCTCTAGGGACTATCAGACCTGCTTAAAAGCAGATCTCCGAGAACAACACCAGCAGTTGTGGTATGGTGGACCACCGGCCATCACATAGTGTGCTGCTGCTGCTGCCACTGCCGTGATCTTCGCCGCCACCACTCAACATGATTACACCTCTCACCAACCATTACCGCTCCTAGGCTTGACTAACCAACTCGGCTATCCATCTTTGACTCGAAAACAACTTTGACAATGCTGTCACCTCAACAAATACCAACTTAATAACATCTCAACATCAATACCACCATGCTACAAGCCTTCCTCACCATCTACTCTGTCACCTCGGCAAACCCAACTCTGCAAACAAATAACTCTTATCCCACAACCAAGCTACCACTGCAAGCGGTGACTCCGACTCTGCAAGCAAGCAACTCCAACTCCGCAAATAAGCGACTCTGACTCTACAAGCAACCCAACCCCACATGACGCCAATCCGATGTCACCCTAGTAAAACACAACAGACCTACCAACCAACAAAATGACCCACCACTCTGACCTCGATCAACCAAACGTGCACTGACCATATCCTGTGGTCTTGGCCACAGGATATGGTCAGCACAAGAAATAGGTCAACTCCCAGCGCTAAACTTAAACTAGATCGCTATCCTAATGACTACCAATTGAAACTGACATTTCACCTAACTTCAACATACCAGTATGATATACTACCCTCCACTGTGACCTTGATTAACTGACATGGGCACCAACCATATCCTGTGACTTCACACCAAACCCACATAAAAATTAGGTCAAACTCTGGTGCTGCCCTTACACCTGACTGGCCACTGAAATGGACATTCCACACATCCTTTATCATCTATGTACGACCTATCAACAATAAAAGTTGTTCAAATTTTAATCCTCATTATTCTTTTCTCTTGCTACCAAACACTTAATATAACAAAATTATCGAATAACCTACCTAGCTTGTGTAAATGGATGGCAGAACGATTGGGGGAGATAACAAAAAGTCAAATCTTATTAAGAGCTACAATAGATGGAAGTTGGGAAGAGCCATGATCGCCCACGTCCTCAAAAGATGTGGCACATTGAAGAAGAACGTATGCTTACTTGAGAATCTACGTGTAGAAATAGACAATTTTCCACTATATCAGCAATACTCAACTCAACCAACAGTAACACTCTTTCATATGAAGAAAAAAAAATGATAGATTATTTTTAACTGTAGAGAAATAAAACTCATGTAGGTTCCTCTATCTTGATTATATTTGTCATTAAACATCAGGATATTATTTAGGACTCGTCAACATTTGATAAACGCCAAAGATATTGAGAAAATGAATTTGAAAATGTCAATTGTCAACAGATAAACAATGTCTTCTTGACCTTCTTTGACACACTTATTTTTTCCTTCAAAATAAAGGATATGAAATAAAAGGATTGTTTTAATAGTTCCCATGCATTTTACCTGACATATTCTAACAAAAAAGCAGAAAAATTATAAAATTTACTAGTGCAGCATAAATGACGATAAAAGAAGCCATACTATTTACATCAGTGTTTCCCCACAAAGATAAATAATGCTAGAGTAAAAATATACTGTAGAGTTATCTCCCCTACATTCGTAGCGTAGCGTTAAGAAATTCGTAAGATAAAAATTTACATAGTAATAATTTGTTATATAATTTTCTAGACTTTCACAGTAATAATAAAATTATCTGTAGTTGAAAGATTTACCATTGTTTTGTGACATTACATATGAGGAAATTAAGCTTTCTATTTTTTAAATTCTGCTGTTTATGACGGGTGGGATCTACATATCACCTGTCAAAATGATAAACAGTAAAAAATAAAATTATCCTAATGAACCAAAGTTATGAAATAAATAATTGGGACATTAATAAGTTCGATAAAGAAAATCTACTTTTAATGATTCCAGGATTAAGAAATTACATTGTCTGAATTTTATTATTAATTCTTTGACTATGTTTACATCTCTTTATTTTTATTCTATCACAATCTTATTTCTTTTGAACAGGAGTAGAGGTTTATCCCTCGTTTCCCGTTTAGGTTTGGGTTTCCAGTTCCTTCTAAAGTCTTCTTATTCACTCCCAGTTACCCCTTGATTCCCACTGATATCATTGTTTTACTTGAGATAAATTGATTAAAAAAAAAAAAATTGAGAATGGATTTGAAATAAATATTGTAAACTCACATCTTTGGGAGCCTGTTTGACATAGCTGTTATCTTACCTAATCTTATTATTGAAATCTGGGTTGAACATTGTTATTACTAGTCTTGCTCCATCTTATTATTGCTTTTTATCACAACAAGCTATCCATAAAGAAATTGTAGTTAAAATGCATCATCTATTATCTATTCATAAAATAGTTTGTTTTATTTTCTACTTGCAAAAATACCCCAAGAAATTTCTATAATTCCCCTTTATATAAATCCTCATATGTTGGGCAATGAATTTCAATGAAAAATTTAAATTGTTACTAATCTTATTTTCTTGTTTTCTCACATCATTTGTAATCCACAATTATAAAGAAATTTCATTATGGCACAATCTACAAATGTCATTTTTTTTCTATCTTTATTAGAAAACACTGGTTTAAATAGTTTTATTAGCCACATAAAGCTAAGCAAGCATCTGAATTATCAAGAGAATAGGTACATAAAGAATTTTCATAATAATTATAGAAGGATTTCAAAGAAAAATTAAAAGATATTTTTGGTATACCGGGAAACCATTGCTTCCCTGATCTCCTTTTAGACCCTGTAAAATAAAATAAAAAAAAAATATGATTTTAAAAAAAAGTAAAAAAGTAAAATTAGAATTTTATATGTAATTGTATATACACAGTTGATTGTAGTTAATATGGAAACATTTACAATGCAAACAGAACAATTTGGCCACTTTAGTATAAATTAGAAAATAAATGATTTTAAAATTAAGGTAAAAGTTTCAAATTTGAAATAAAAAACAAAAGAATGCTATTAGACAAAAATTAAAAACAAATTCTGTTAAATATTCAGATAAAAATAATATTTTTTCATCTCATAGATTCAATAAAATTCTGAACTACTGTAATCCTTAATTCTCATTGGGGTTGAAGAATTTCTCAAGTGTATCCTGCTATAGTTTCTTAATTGAGCATATAAAGGAAATTTGGATAGGTAACTTGTGTAAAGATTGGATTAGTTTCATTACCTTCTTAAATAAAAAAAAAACAAAAAACAATTCATCTACATTATTCTTTCACATACTATCGGTAGGGGATTGGAATTTTACAAATATACTAAATGGCATAATTGCACCCATACTCTACAAGACTGCTCAGAAAATTAGAGCAGATATTATTCATTGAGTCAGCATTGATCAACTAAAAACATTAAGAGGCATAGTGGTTCAAATAAGCAAAAGAGATTATTACAAATATACAGGATTTATTCAGACTATTGCCCTCATCTTGGTTGTCATTATAGTAATGCTTCAGCCACTGTATCTGCAGGCCTTATTCATGAGTCTGCCCGAGTGACCTAGGAATTTTAAACTGAACCCTTTATTCAATCCATTCTGATACATTGCTCTCATTCTACTACCATGATAGATGGATGTCTGTTAGCCAGAAGATTTAATAGCAATAACAGACACCTGAAGAAGGCAGGAGCAGTCAATAGCTGAAACATCATTCTTAGTAATAAAATGCACTATATATAATTATATATTTGGGTAGCAATCATTTTTTTTATACAAGTTTCATTGAATATGTCTGACAAGGCACTTCAATTAAGCTTTTTATAAAATCTTTCAAGTGATTTCTTTTCTGGGCATAAAAAGTGTAAAAACTATCCAAATGATCTGTAAATTCAAGCACTTTCAGTTAATTTATTGGGCATTATCAAATATGTAGATTATATATAATATAAAAGGCTCAAACACTAATATTCCATGGTTATAATTTATTACATTGGAATCATAATCAAATTCCTCAGACATACAAATTCAAAAACTATATATATATATATATATATATATATATATATATATATTGCAATAGAAATATTTTTGAAGTATTAGGTTGGTGCAAAAATTATGATGTAATAATGTCATTTTGATGTTAAAAAATACGTCAAAAAACGACATTATTACGTCATTAATTTTGCACCAACCTAATAATAATAAAAAAATATCAGATTATAAATAAATCTATTAATTTAGAAATATATTTATATGTCTATATTTTTGAGATGAGGTATTATGTACATTATTTACATTATTCGGACTATTGTCCTCATCTTTGTCACCATATTTATTACGTTTCGGCTGTTTCTTCAGGTGGTTGGAATGTCGAACTGAACCCTTTATTTCACTCACAGGGGTAGACTGTTCTAGTTCCACATGCCATGTTTAATGGATGTCAGTTATCAGTTATCTCCTGTTAATTTCCCTCTGAAAGTTCTCCACTGCCTTAACCGGGTATTGAACCCACACTCTTTGTGTCCTGTCACTGGATCTAAGTTTGACATTCCAACCACCTGAAGAAGACCAGAGCATACAACAACCAAAACGTTGTAATAAATATGGCGGCAAAGATGAGGACAATAGTCCGAATAATGTAAATAATGTACATAATACCTCATCTCAGAAATATAGACAGATATAGAACTTGAGAGTTCTTTGGCTATTTATACCATAGCTAGCAGGAGTAAGCTAAAGCCATTAACCAGGCCAATCCACATATGTCTTTAAAGAGAGGTGTTACAGAATGTGAAGGACACGGCTAGAATTGTCAGCAATTAGCCAGTGTCTTGTGCTATTCTGAGAGTGAAGGATTACTTTTGTTTGGGTTCTGGATATAGGCCTGAAACGGTGTGAATTCAACAGTCGTAATAATTGTGAAGTGTCAATATCATTTTCCATGACCAGGTTAGCGACTGGCGAAGTCCACCCGTGTATAGTTCGTAGTTAATGTTATAAAGTGTTGGCTTTTTCATTTTTATTATTAGGGCTTCTATTATTTTTTTATCTCTGTTTACATGTGGATGAGTTTATTATGCTTGTATTTTCTACTACTATATTTCTGAGAGAGTCTGGTAGATTTGTGAGTGTGTTTAAATGAGTTCTAATGGAGCTGTGGTGTTAATATGGGAAATTTGCTTGGCCTGTTCTTCTCCAATTACTATTATGTCCCATGGAGAAAACATGATAAGATTAGAACTAAAGAATAATGATTTATTTTAACATTACTACAAGAAGAAGTCTATCACTAAAGTGTGTTTGGAAATAATTATTATAGTTGTAAAGATTTTATGGAGTGAGAATCTTACATATTTGTTATGCTGTTGTATGATGTTGATGTAGTTAGGTAACTTGAGTTGCAGGGATATCTAAAACATGTTGGACCTAATGACTGTTTCTCCTGGTAGGAAGGATGCAGGTTCAAATCCTGCTAGAGGGTGCATCTTTTTCTTTAATAAGATTTCTTTAATATTCGGGCCAGTAGATGAAAATAAATAAATATACTGTTTAATAAATAAATATCCACTAAAAATAACGTTTAAATAATAAAAAATGTATGAATATGCATACACATACAAGTGACCACTTAGAACGAAATATTCAGTTGTCAGTCTGTCTGAACTGGAACATTTGTTCATATATATAAGGTATAACAGGAAGTGATGAAATTTTTTTTTTCATTAAAGATTCCTACTGAGAGCTGATAGAAGACTTTATGATTACGTCTTCCCAGTTGTTAAAAGTCTTTCATATTTCACATGTACTTTATGACCATTATATATACTTGGGTTTTGCAATCCTTTCTTTCATTTTGAAATATTTTTACATTGTAGATCATAGTGTCATTCTTTAATATCATATAGAAGATAATTGCCAATAGAATATATTAAAAAAACACAAACAAACAAACAAAAGTCTACAGAAAAATGGTAAACAAAAACTTAAAAAAGAAAGAAAGAAAAAAGACTTACCTCACTTCCAGGTTCTCCCTTATTTCCTTTGGGACCAGGTTGACCTGGAAAGAAAGGAAAAATAGTTGTAAACTTGATAAAATATTAAAGATTTTATCCTAAGATGATAAATGGCTACAGTTTCCAACATGTGTATTTCACAGAAAATTGTATTATCCACTACCAACTTATTAAATTAGCTTCAAGAATTCTTGGGATTTCAAAATATCAAGTGTAGATTTTACTTTTAAACAAATGTTTTTACAATAAAGTCTTAAATATTTAAATAAAATTATTTCAGAATACTCATTCTCATTTGTCCTGAAAAAAAAAAAAAAATTGAAAACTCCATATTACAGTTGATGTTCCATTAGGTTTTAAATTAAAATTTAATTCTGACATTAATGATGATTGAGTTGTTTTATAAATTAATGTTACATTTTGGGGGATAGGAATAAAAAGTTCAAATGTAACAAAAGTTAAATTTGTTAGGATTTGTGCACTTATTCTGTTTGTATGTACAGTGCTGATCAATAAAAGTGACTCACCAGATTTTTTTTACTAAATGTTCTCTTCTTCGATGAAACGAAAGTTGAGCTAAATTCAAAGGATAAGCAATCTAAAATCCGAAGAAGCTTTGAAAGATCTTTGAGTTTAGCAGTAAGTACTGTCAAGCATCCGTTCAATATAATGTTCTGGGGATGCTTTTCTTTTCAGGGAACTGGTTTCTTAAAACCTATTGAAAAGACCCTCAGGAGCGAGCAGTACAAGAGAATTTTAGAGTCTTGTCTGCTCCCTTCTGCTGAAAGGGTGTAAATCGACCCCACCAATCTCATTATTATGCAGGATAATGCTCCCTGTCACAAATCAAAATTGATGAAGGAATACTGTGATGAGAAGCAGGTGAGTATTATGACATGGCCGCCCCAATCTCCTGGCCTCAACCCCATAGAAAACTTATGGAGCATGTTGCTCAACTGCTTTCTCGAGAGACTGTACTTTATAATGCTAATATACTGAATGGATGCTTGACAGTACTTACTGCTAAATTCAAAGAGCTTTCAAAGCTTCTTCGGATTTTAGATTGCTTATCCTTTGAATTTAGCTCAACTTTTGTTTCATTGGAGAAGAGAACATTTAGTAAAAATATCAGGTGAGTCACTTTTATCGAACAGCACTGTATAACTATTTATGCTTTTCTACCTAGGATCAAAGTGTAGTATCTGCACGATCTCATGCTCTTCTGAACTAGAACCAATTACAGAGAAAAGTGAATTGGGAGGGGGAGGTTTGAAGAAAGAAATATAGGAGGAAAGAACAGAAGAAAAAAACTCAAAAATCAGAATATATAACAAGAGAATATTTAAAATGGCACACTGGGAAACAATAGTTCAATGCTGCATTGGCAGAACATTTATATTCTTTAGGACATAGGAAGTTGTGGAGAGCCATGATCGCTTATCTTGTATAGCTCTTAACAGGTTTTCTTCCTTTACTAAGGCTTCCAATCCCTGTTCCACCTTTTATTCACACAAGATCATTAGGTAAGTGGTTAGCTGCCATTCCCTATCTTTCTTGCTGTCAATATGCCCCATGAGAGTTTAGTTTTCTAAATCCTTCTTCCTCATTATGTGTCCAAGGAATTTCATCTCTCTTTTCCTGATTCCGAGTAGAAGTGTTCTTTTTGTAACCATTTTCTTCAAGACTTCCTTGTTGCTTAATCGCTCCATCCAGGGAATGTTCAGTATCCTTCTGTAGAATCACATTTCTACTGCTTCTAGTTTCTTTTCCTCATCAGTGGGGAGATTCTCCAATGTTCACTGCCATATAAGAGGACAGTTAGTACATAGCAATTCAGTGCACTTTTCTTTGTTTCTAAAGAAATTTTTAATTTCTCAGCACTTGGTTTAGCTTTTGGAATGCTTCTTTTGCTACCCTAATATGTGTTCGAATCTCGGTATCACATTTTGTATCTTCTGTTATGATGCTTCCCAGATATTTAAAATACTGCACCTACTTGCATTTCGGGCTTTCTCTCTTGCTGATGACCATACCTTCTGTCTTCTTGCAGTTAATGGTTTGTCCTTTTTTTTTGCTTTCTTCTGCCAACTTGTCTTGGATGTTCTGTAGTTTTCTTTCTGAGTCAGCCATCAACACAGTGTCATTTGCATAACTTATATTTTTAAGATTATGCCCATTGTTAAATAAATCTTAAAACAGCAGTAACAACTAAAATGGATATCACTTGTAACTTGAAGAGAAAATAATGACATTCCACACAACATAAAATAAAAGGTTAGGAAGGAAACCTCCTCCACTACCAATACAAGAAAGAGGGAGTTACCAGATTTGAGAAACCTATTTACCTGAAAAATTGTTTTAAGAGAAATATTTTATAAATTTCAAATGGCAACAGCATTGGCTGCTTGGTCAATGAATGTAGAATGTTTCCTTATAAAGGAAAACTCTAAAATTACCATTATTATTATCAATGCTAATTATGATGATTATGATCTTGATAAATAAATTACATTTTTGATACATTTGAATGAATCTTTATTCTTTCTAGAAAAACATAACATTATTTTCTGAAGTTTTCTGTTAACTTTTTCAAATTGCTCAACAATGTTTGAGCCTTGTTTATATTGAGATTGGATGGAAGTTTTCAGTCCTTTTTGTTTATAGAAATACCATGGACTGAACATGTGAGCAACGAGGAAGTTTTTAAGTAAAATGGAAATGAAAATGACACTCGTCCTTAGAAAGAGACAGTTGAAACACAGTTGTGATACATGAGGAAAGAAGGCTTGGAGAATTTGACACTCATAGAACATAATGAATGCAAGAGAGAAACTGCAAGAAAGCTATCCAACAAGCTTGTGTCGATAGTTGCAGAATAGGGTGTAGTGGACTGTGGTGGTGAAGATGTAAAGAACACACGTGGGTTAAATTTTCCTGCTAGCCGGCCCAGCTACATGAGAATGTTGGACTTTAATTAAGTCCAAAGAAAACAAACAAGACCAATAATTATATACAAACAAATATATATATTAACAAAAGGTTACAAGCACATGGACAGTTACACTGAGTGCGTGTGGTGAATATTATGTGTGTGTGTTGTGGTGAGTGTTCGTACGTACGTGTATTGTTCTTAGAGTGTTCCAAGAATTTGGGAAACGCTGTATCTGTGAGAGCTCACATATGCGAGGTGGTATAAGGCCCAAGGCCCGAGGAAAAAAGAGATCGAGGCAAAGAGTCAGCCAGTATTTATAGCCAGGGGAGAGAGATCCCTGGTGATGGGTTAAGGAACTAAAGAAGGAGCTAACTCCGACAAGGGCATAGGAAATCTAATAAAAAGACATATTAATAAGAGCTACAAAGAACAAGAAGTTGTGGGGAGCCATAATCGTCCAGACCCTAAACTTAGGGCCTAAAGGGATTTTGCACATAAAAGAAGAAAGATGCTGATGTTGATATATTTAAGAGTTTTGAAGAACATCTATTTCGTAAGAGTTACAAACAAACAAACAAAAAAAAAAAAAATACAATACATGTGCGCGTGCACGCTCGCACACACACATATATATATATATATATATATATATATATATATATATATATATATATATATATATATATATACACACACTCAGATTCTGGTTTGCTTTTTAGTTTTTTTTACCCACTTCTGCTTGAACAGCCTTTTTAATGGCTTTTTTTTTTTTCTTTTTTTTTTTAGCTGGAAAGATAGTTTTACAGAACTATTCTTTTAGTAGTAAATAATTTTTTTTAAAAAGAAAAATTCTTAGGATAGGATTGGTCATGACGAAACCTGCTGAATCAGGAGAATTTTTAATGTTATTCAAAGAGAAACATTTTAAAAAAAACCCACGAAGTTAAATGTAAATCAATATTACTAGGCTAATTAAAAAAAAAATGAATTTGGCTTAACATCTATTTATTATGCACCAATGAAAATAATTTATTAAAACAAATTTTTAAATTACTCGGCTGATTTCAATATTAGTTGTTTAATTTCTTTTTATTTAGGACATTCGAAATCGGCCAGCAAGAATTTTGTAGTTTTCTATAGAAAAGTAAACACAAGACAGAGTTATCTCCCTTACACCTTTAGTCTCAATTTTTTTTTTCTGAACGTGTCACACGGGAATTGCCATCAAACATCGACTTTAAAAGCAGCAAAATTCTGTTATCAATGAAAATCTTTTTATTTAGACAACCACCCAACTCCTATATAATTACAAATTTTAAAACTTAATTACATTTTAATTCTTTCCAGACTGATATATTTCTAAAATTTTACCAATTTAAGAGAAGACTTAGATTCAATTGGTGAGATCTGTACATAAATTAATTTATATATATATATATATATATATATATATATATATATACATACAGACATTGGTAAGTTTATCCTGAGATCATATGATAGAGGCTTTTTCTTTCTTTTTTCTTTTACTTACTTATGAATGTCTGGTTTTGCTCATTTCTAAAGAAATCAAATGCAATAAAATATTCGTATTGTAATTGAAGGGTCAGATTTGGGGTGGTCCATCTCCCACAAGACAAGTTCAAATCCTTGCCTACTCTCTTGCATTCACTTTTGCATAAATGCACTAAGGAAAAGCATAAGTGCATCTTTTCTTTCCCCAGCACTGGGCTATCCAGTTTAGAAAAATGTCTAATCTGAATTCAAAACTATAGAGAAGGCAAGGACGAACCACTATCTTTACCAAGATGTCATAGTAATTCACAGATAACAAAGAAAAAGGAAGCTGTGGAGAGCCTAGACCACCTATGTTCTAAATAGACATGTCATTTAAAAAAGACCCTAAACAACTTGCATTAATATCCTAGGAGCATCACTCATGTCAGTGGAGCTTAGAATACACAAACTGCGTCCCCTAACTGAAGGGTAAGATGCCATCTTATGAAAAAGGAGTCACTTTCAGAGTGGACACTTGCAAAATCTGGCATAAACCTGAACTGTGTCTACATTTTTTACTCTCGTGTTTATTGGACCTATGTCTACTTATCTATCAATTCAATGTGATTTTTATCCTATAAGACTTATATTTGACATTTAATAATCCAAGAGTTGATATGTTGTTAATTTAACCAAACCTAAAACAAGAAATGAGCCTGTATTACATGTTCATCACTTATATGAATTTGGTCACAGATATAATACTTAAGTTGTTATATACTATAACCACTAAGAATGAATCAATTTAGCCATGTAGACAAAAGTGATATGCAGTACATTCTTCTTGGATAGGGAATGCATGTTCAAGTCTCATTGAAGATTGTGTCTTTTTTTTTTTTTATTCCAGTTGTTTGCTTTAATGGTTGCAGTAAGAATTTAAATGTTTTAATAAAAAACAAAAGTAAGGGGAAAGAAAAATTATTTTGAAGGAATATCTGAAAATAAACTCTTAACAAATGTTTGAAATAATCTTTAATACTATTTTATCTCCATGTATTGTCTATGATATGTATTGTACATCTGAAGAATATTGTACAATGGATTGTCTGAAATACTGTGATAAGAAAAGTAACATATAAATTTTAACAACCTTTGGAATGGTAATGACTAATCTCAAAATTACAGTACACCTGGTCGTAGAATAGATCAGCAGAAATATTGCGGTGACAACAAAAACAATACAAAAAATGAAAAAAATGACTTCAGTTGTCTGAGTAACTCTTGAAATGATAATGACTTCTCAGAATTAAAGAACGTATCTTAGCACATTTGAGGAAGTTTTAGTTGCTTCAATTAGAGTACAACAAAGTATTTTTTACAGACCTTTATTCAAAAGCTTATTTAATGCACATATTTAAAAATTATAATGCTATTAACTTATTAATTTTACACTAGAAATATTGGTGAAAATTTAATGAAGTTATTTGAAGTTTTTGATGAATTTTAATTCTTAAGTTAATGATTGAGTAAGTTCCACACCAATAAAATACCAATGGAAATTCTCTTATTGCCTCATTAAATATTTAAGATTAACAACTTTAACAAAATATTATAACAATTCTGCTTGTCTAATTCTGTTTAGCCATAACTGGGGAGAGGAGACAAATTCTTACCTTTACTAAGGGTATTTTCACATGTTAATCTAATGATCTTGACTGGAATTTGAACTTGGCGCTCAAATTTCTCATTCCAAGCCATTACATCATCTTGGCAACCACTTCTTTGTGAGGAGAGAATGCTCTTGATTCCAGTTGACCTTTTCTTAATTTTTACAGAGTATATATCTAATTAGATTGACAAATTTGTTTTAGTTGACATTTTCCTTGTCAAAGAAGTCTCCCATCAAATGAAGAGCTTATAACTCCTAACAAGATGAAAAACATTGTGGTCAGTGTCCATGAATAACTAGGCCCAGATATTATTACTAATTAATATAAATTATTCATGAAAATTTAAATGTTTTCTTATTTGAATTTTCTGAGGAGTCTTGATTAAGTTAATGATTGAATAAATTCCATTGCTACAAAATACTCATGGAAATTCCCCTATTAACTTATTAAATATTTGAGATTAATAATTTTAACAAAATATTATAACACTCATCCTATTATAATTCTGCTTGTCTCTCTCTTCGTTAGTTAGTCTGCATGACCATTACACCCTGCCAATACCTCATAAATAATAGACTTATCTGTAGGCAATGTATGTTCTAAGTTCCAAGACCAATATATATATATATATATATATATATATATATATATATATAGATATGTGAAAAGTGTGTGTATATAAATATAAATAAATATATATATATATATATGTGTGTGTATAACTATTTATATATTATATGCGCGGTACTTATTAGAAAGCACTCAATATCAGAGATAGAGCTAACATATATGGTTGGATAGATGTGAGCTTGTGACCCTGGGTTTCACGCTTTAGCGATCGTCAGACAATCGCTAAAGTGTGAAACCCAGGGTCACAAGCTCACATCTATCCAACCATATATATATATATATATATATATATATATGGAATGTAGGATGCCCATGGCTAAGATACAAAGACAAGCTGAAAAGCAACTTGTCAGCAGTCAATATACCACTTAACCTTGGAGCGGGTAGAATGGAGATCAATGTGTTTTAGTGGACTCAGTAATTTTCAATCTGTTTGTCTGAATCATCTTCAAGAAGTGAGAACAAGATCTAAAAGGTCAGCCAATCTAACAGTGATCTCATCTCACAATCCTCACACTTGCTCCATATGTGGCCTCCTTTGTAAATCACTAGCGGGTCTTAAATGCCACTTAAGATTAGCGCACAAAATTTCATAACTAAATCAATAAGCTGTCAGATCCTCGTACGTCGAAACCAACGGGAGAGTCCATTATTTTATATATATATATATATATATATATATATATACTTATCTGACCATAGTGCAATAAAAACAATTTATTAATCCATAATCTACAAGAACCATTGAGGAAAATCTTGGTCAAAAATACAAGAATTCTATATATATCACATTAGCAGAAACATCTTGCTATTTGAAGGGCCCAATATATCAAACAAATCTCACCTAGCATCAAAATTACATTATTTAATAGTGGAGTGTTGAAATTAAAAAAAAAAATAGAAATAGAAAGATGCGCATACAAATTCCATTTGCACGTAGCACATCAGCGCTTTGAATCAATCCTTGTTTTTAAAACAACAACAACAACACAAACATAATTTACAATGTAACAGTCAAAACATGAAGAAAAATTAACATGACCAGAGACAAAACAAATTTGAAAATGGATATAGAAATGGTTGAAAACACTTGAGACAATAAAAATTATGAACAATTTTTATATTTCTTAACAAAATGATAAAAATGCTAGGATGCTGGAAAAACTTAACAGAAAATTAATTCAATCTTCCTTGTTACCCATAAACACAAGTTTAGATTTTCTCATGATTACAAACTTTCAACTTCATATTGTTTATGAATTTAAATGTCCATTAAGAAATTGTATTCCTGATCAATCAAAATTTGTAAACAATTATATAGACTACACTACAACATGTTTAACAAGAAGACTCACACTACATCTTTCTGACCATAGCTCAATTAGGTCTCATTTAAATACTCATGTACACTTACTGGACCCTATTCATAAAATACATGTTGATAACAAATATAATAGCATCATCTACATGTAAAAAAAAAGCTAAAAATAATGTAAGCCTTATTAATAAAAACAAAAAAAAACACTCAATAATATCAACTGATATCTTGACCATGTTTTGAAAATGAAACATTATATAAATACACATGTACAACAATCTATTTCTTGTTAACAGTTAATATATTTCAACCTTGAAAATGCCTAAATGTATAGCCGAAAGCACTTGGAAAAAACATTTGGACAGTTTTTATATAATTTATCTACTGTAAAGAAAAAAATTACACGATCACATGAAAAATTATATAAAAAAAAACTTAAAGCACCTTATCTGTCATATTTAATGAAACTTGCATGAAAGAAGGATTGCTGCTTAAATACACAATATATATATATGCTTTAAAAACCAGGAGGTAAATTAAAATATGCAACCATGGTTTTGACGGCCTCTTCAGGCAATAGTTTTAAAATGACCACTTTAACACTTTATTTCAAAAAACCACAAAGAATGCTACATAATTATCTTTCAAAAAAAAAAAAAAAAAAAAAAATAACAGGCTCATGGTGAATAATTAGGCAGGACATTGAGTGTAATGAAAAGGAAGGGGAAAAGAAAGTTGAAGAGAAAAAAAAGAATGGAAAGTAATGCGAATGCAAGTGTATTGTAGATGTATACAATAAAGAGTGAAAGGAAATGCGTGAATTAATTGTTATGTAGTGTTCTTTGTGGGTTTTTGAAATAAAGCATTAAAGTGATCATTTTAAAAGTATCACCCGAAGGGAGCATCAGGTCGAAACCATGGTCGTGTATTTTAATTAACCTCCTGATTTTTAAAGTTAAAAGCTCTACATGTTATTTTTATTTTTACTTATTTTTTTTCTCATGTGTATTGAGTACATTTTAATATTACTGTTTCCTTGTCTGATTCAACTGTGACCATTAACCTTTATATATATATATATATATATATATATATATATATATATATAAGTATGTGCATGTGAGGTTGTCATATAATGAAACATAACCTATTAGGGCTGTCAGCGCACCACAAGTGCTACAGCCCTCAACCTTACCCTAGATGTGTATCTAGGGTAATGTTGCCTAACAGAGACCATTCCATTTCTGGTTGTGCGAAAGAACAAAACCAATAAAATGGAATTTCCTTTTCAAATTCCACTTTTAATCATTTCACTGTATTCATTTGAAATTATTTGACTGAAATTTAAGAAAACCTGAATTCTTCATTTTCCGTTTACTTAAAAACCTATTTATATTCTATAAAAGTTAAATGGTTTCAGTTTAGAAATGTTTCTATCCATGATATTGTTTGAAACTATTAGATGCAACATTGTCATTATTGCCAGTAGTATTCAAGCAAATAGTATTCTTATTTGTTTCAATAAATATTTTACTCTGACCATCTCAGATTACTCATTATTTTTTCTTTTGTTCCAAACTTCAAGGAGGATAAACTCTACTTGGAAATTGAAAAAAAATACAAGATTATACTGATATCATTGTCTTCATAATAGACTACCACACCTAGCATTTTTTCAGCACACCTTTGAAGGAATATAGTTAGAACTAGACTTTGTTTTATTTTTTTTTCTTGCTGCACTGTCACTAAATATTTTAAAAAAAAAATGCAGTGGAATAATAGAAATTGTGTAATAAAACAATGTTAACTTTTTTTTTAATTATTTCAAAAATTTAATTCATAAATTTAAGTTGAGATCAATAAAGAAGCATCATATAATTCTTTTTGTTTTGATTCTTGCTTAGTTAGCATGTATGTTGCACTCTTCCATTACCACAGACAAACAATGAACCATTACTGTTTGATTGTAAGGATAGAAAGAAGAAAAGATATATCAAGGGTGCTATTTGGTTTTAAAGAAATAAAGGAAAAGAAAGGAAAGTTAGATGTGATAATACTCTCGTGTGTTTAACATCTGCTTCAGTGAAATGGAAAAACTTGTCAATTTCAAATCATTTGTACCCTCTTACTTCTTTTAATAATGACCTGCATTTATATTTATGACTGTTATTGCAATATTTTCTTAAAGTTAAGCTCAAGTATTTAGCATTGCAACAGGGGAATTTCCATGGGTATATTATACTTCTAAAATTTGCAAGGAGACTATTCAATCATTAACTTAATAATTACGATTACAGAAAATTCAAATAGGAAAACCATGAAATTTTCATGGTCATTTCTAGTCATCTTTATTGTTTTGTTATATTAATTACTGTTGTTAATCTTTTTATTGTACCTAATGTATAAATTAAACTTTTTCATAGATAGGTATGTTTAATGAAAAAAACCCACAGTACCAAACTCTGTATATACAAACATAGATAGATAGATAGATAGATGTATGTACATATACATACAAGTCAAAATCCAGGTAGGCAGTGACTGACCACAACTGTTAGTTTCATGTGCTCTCACTCACTCTTTTTTGCCAGTGTGCAATTTTAGGCAGATTCTTTTTAGAGCTGCTTATCCTTTTCTCTGATTTTATATATATATATATATATATATATATACACACACACACACACTTATCTGACCATAGTGCAATTAAAACATTAATACATAATCTAAAAGAACCATTGAGGAAAATTCTGGTTGGAAATATAAGAATTCTATATAAATCACATTATCAAAAACATCTTGCTATCTGAGAGGCCCTAAATATCAAACAATTCTCTCCTACCATCAACCTTACATTATTTAATGGTGGGAATAGAATGTTGAAGGTTTTTAAAAATAAACATAGAAAGGTGCTCATGTGAATTCCAGTTGCACACAACACGTGAAAGCTAAGATAAAAGTTCAAAAGACTTATCTTAGGACTGATTTCAAGCTTCACGGATATACTGCTCATCAGGGTTAGATTGTTGGTCTATTTTTAATAGTGTCCTATCTTCACAAAAATCTGCTTGCCTTTAAATACTTTAAATTTTAGTAATTTACATAATTGTTGTTGTTATCACAACATACTTTCGTTAGGCAAAATAGACCTAATCTTTTCAACAGCATTATTACATGTTTTATTTATGCAATTATATATATATATTGCACATTGAGTGCTGGTGTTAATAAAATAGTGCTTGATGCAATATAACAGGGCTATTAAGTATATATTAATATACACTTATATATATATATATATATATATATATATGTAAATATGGCATATTTAAGCAGCAAGAATTCTTTTGAACAAATTTTCCGAAACAATACCAACAAGGTCTGTCTGTCCAACTTATTAAGTTTTACAACTTTTGACTAAGATATTTTATGCCATAATTGATATTAAACTTTACAAATTTTTTTTGTTTTAAATCTGAGTACTTGTTTGTCAATGGCTTTTTGTGGAAACTGTTCATTGAGTATGCATGAATTCATATTTAAACCAACCTAGTATGTGTGAATTTATTTTTAAAAATTTTAATATCATTATATATATATATATATATATATATATATATATATATATATAGCATATTGTAGACCTAAGAACCTTAAGGAAATTATGGGTAGTAATCAAATTTCAGATGATAAGGTAACCTGTAATAGACCAAAAATAAAAACAGGATTTTCCCAGCCATGTAACAACAAAAGGAGCCTATGTTGTAACCATATTAGACATACCAATTCGTTCACTAGCTCAGTCACTAAATCTACTTTCAAAATCAACCATAATTCTAATTGTAGAAGTCATAATGTAATTTATCTATTAGAATGCACACTATGCCAGAAACAATATGTGGGAAAATCTGAATGGACCTTTCACTACAGAATTAATAATTATTGGAATCGGATCAAGTCGGATCACTACAAAAGATTATTACTTGTAGAACATTTCCATCTAGAAAAACATGATCTTAAAACCCATGCAAAATTCACTATAATTGGAAAAATACAGATAGAAAAGATAACCTTAAAAAAAATACTAGAAGAACATGAAGACAAATGGATTTTGTGCCCCAAAACACTTCATCCAGACAGGCTGAACCACAAATTTAACAACATAGATAGAATTAATATACAACCCCATAAATCAATCCCTACCCACATTTCTCACCCACAAAAGACAGACATGCTTGCAGAGGAGTTGAGATCTCACACTTATGCACACACCCATACTAATTACTTATATACATCATACACACTCCCAAAGAACTAAATGATAACATACACTTAACGCAGATATCCCCTTTCCCAGCAACCAATAAAACTGTCAAAATGACCAAGGAGAGAATTCTGAGACTCATGAATCTCCCAGCCTCTATAGTAAAAACAACTTGAAAGAGACCAACACAAGGACTGATCAAAATTATTGATAAAAAGAAACAAATGAAAACTACAGATAAATTTCATTTTCTTCAGAAACAGTCATTTCACTCCTGTAGTTCACTGCTAATAACAAGCAGGGATTTTTTTCTCTCCTGATGCTGGCTGAAACTAGTCGAGAAACCTAACTGAAATAATAAAACAAAAAAATATTAATATACAACCCAGTGTGTCTGAAAATTTTAATTTTTTTAATATTTTTTATTGTTCAAAACACACACATTATATATATATATATATATATATATATATATACACACACGTTTTACCAGTTTTTGACTGGTAGGGATAATTCCAAGGAGGATATAAATCCAGAGAGAGCTCAATGTAGACTACAGAGCATTATAATGATAAGAAGTGTCATTAATTATCCATTTCGTTTATAATTTTTATTTTGTAAACACCAAGATATTCAGCCCATCAGAATGAAAACTTCTTCACAAAAAAAACAAAAAAGAAAGTTTTTTTTGCAGAGAAGTTTTCATTCTGATGAGATGAACATCTCGGTGTTCACAAAATAAAAATTAAATGGATAATTAAAATCTTCATCTTCTTAGTATCAATATGTGTGTGTGTGTGTATGTATGTATATAAATAAATAAAACAAAAAGGTGAAAATTCTTTTAGACAAGTTTTGTTAAACAATACCAACAAAGAATATTCAACTTTTATTAAGTTTTTCCAACTTCTGGCTAAGTAGTTTTATGTCAGAATTAAAAATTAAAGTTGCTAAACTTCAAAGTTGATTTATTTTGTTGAACCCAAGTACTTTAGTGAAAGTCAAAAGTACTCAAATAAAAAAATACTGAACTTTGAAAACCTTACCATTTTAATTCTGGAAAACTTAATAAAAAGTTGGACAGATGAATCTTGTCAGTGTGTGTGTGTGTGTATATATATATATATATATATATATATATATATATATATATATAAAATGCTTTTTGTATTTTTGTTCCCAACCAATTTAAAATTAATTTAAAAAAAAAGTTAACATTGTTTAATAAAACATTGCACTACATCATTTTTAAAATATTCAGTAACAGTGCAGCAAGTAAAAATAAAACAGTCTAGTTCTAACCATGTTTCTCTAAAAACAAAACAAAAAAATGTGTGGTACTCTTCTTATTATTATTATGAAAATGATGATATCATCATAATCTTGTAGTCTCTTCAATTTACAAGTAGAATTCATCCACCCAGGATTTTAGAACAAAAGAAAAAAATTGATGAGTAATCTGAGAAGGTCAGAGTAAACGCAGCCTTGTAGAAGATAGAAAATATTCACAGAGGGGTTTGCACTTAAGAGTAACTCTCTCGTAAAATAGATAATCTATTTTGCTGGTGGGTTGTCTAGCTTTTTCTCTTTGTAAAGGAAGTGCTTTTCTAGGGTCACTAATATTCTAGGGTAAATAGTTACAAAACAAGTGTGGCATTAAGACAACCAATAGATTATACTCTACTCCTCAAAGATAGTGTCAGGATTCTTTTGGTAAAGAAGTTGAGTCTTTAGGTTGTCATATGATATAACTGTTGCTTCTTTAATAGAATTAGGCAGAGAATTAGACAACCAGGTTTCAGGCAACTCTTTCACTAGTCTGAAGATTTTCAGAACTAATTTATTAAGTAACCGGGCATGACCAAAAAGGGTCATGGTTGGTGTGATCAAAGGGTGTTGACTCATTTGAAATAATGACAATATTAAAAAAGGACACATGACCTCACAGAAACACATGACATTTGTAGTATAAGTTAATATGCAGGTCATAAGACAATTTGTAATAAAAAATTTATCATGACACCAAATAAAATATAAGCAGATTTGTTTTTGAATATGAATGTAATATATTTGGCAAAACTATATATATTAGTAGTGAATTTGTGGATGGGATAAATGTTAGTGGTGTAGAAAATTTGTGCAAATGTCCTCAAAAAAGGCATAAGTCCACTTCGCAATAAAATAATATGACACACTGGACTATCTAGCCATGGTAGGTCAACCAATCTAAGAAAAAGAAAACTTTGAATTCAAAAGCATATGAAGGCGACAATGATGAATTTATTTATCTTTTCCAAGAACAGTTATAAAAATTCACAGCTATTAAAGAAAAGGAAACAGAAGAGACATGATCACCTACAATGATGGGTCATGTCACTTAAAAATAAAATATAGTATTCAAAATGGTGGGTACATTGGAAAACATACTGGGGGGAAAAACTTACAAGAAATACATTTCACAACACATGTACACTGAACTAGTTTTCATTTAGAGTTTCTATTCTTAGTTGTGAATCAAGACTAGAAGGCTCAGTTTGCCCTTCTATTTAACTCATAGCTGAAGGGAGCAGGAATGGATTTGTGACCTTTCAAAGGGAATTAGTACAAATTACTTCAGCTTGCCAATTACATTTTCTGTTACAGTAACTAGTTTATCATCCAACAAGCCTCGAGAGCCACACAAGGTAGAGAGTTACTGGTAACAATGAATGAAGTGTGTGAGATGAATGAAGGAGGAGGTGGTAGCAAGTGAAAATTATGAGGATAAAGAGGCTAGATAACAATTGATACATGACTTGAAGAGGTTAGGGTTGTAGCGTTCAGGGAAGACCCCAAGCAGCAGTCGGTTCCACAAAGTGACAGTTCTTTGAGAAAAAGCTGTTTTGAGCTAGAGTAGAAGTTTCTTCTTACATTTGGAACATGGAGAATTTAACTCCATGGATGTGCTATAGTATGTCTGAGCTGTAATGAACTTATTTATATCTGGTCTTGTTTGATAGACAAGAAACTCTAAGAAATTTCTTGTGTAAAAGTTTTGGAACGAGTGAGAAGTTTGTGGAATGCTTGTAAATAAGGTTAGTCTGTGAATCTCAATGATTGGTTTATTGTTGCTGATGTGATAAATAGTTAGAATGCCAATATCAGATTCCATGAGGGAAACAAATGACTATAAATGTGACATTTTAAGTTGATTGAAGTCAATTTCATTTGAAATTTGAGAGAAACAGGAAAAGTTAGAAATACAGTTTAGTCTTCACAAAACAAAATAAATAAAATAAAAATAAAAAGTAAAAAATAAAATATTTAAAAAAAATAGTTTGAGATACACACAAACAAGTTGTTTCACATGTAGTTTGAACTTGCTTTGCTCGTATGAGACTGATAGCTGATAAGTGTTAATATTCCTTCAGGATATAGGTGATCATGGCTCTCCACAATTTCTGAGCTAGAATCATTTACACTTTCTGACTAAATTGAAAAAAAAATTCCTACATACAGTAAATTCCTTTCATATTGTTGAATAAGCTTTTTAGCATTATCAGTGAAACACTAAAGAAAATCACTATGGTGATACATATTTTTACTGTTAATCCTGTCTAAACTTTCAGCTTACATAAGCCATCATCAGAGATTACAAGTACATTACAAATAATTAAATAATAAATTATATAACAAATATGGTAATTTTTTGTTTTAGAATGGTTATGTGGACATTGCAACAATGATAGTTTGTTGTGTTTGCATGGAAGATTGCTATGCAATGATAAATTTGTGCATATGAAATGTTTGTATCATATGCAGGAATTTATCATTGTATTTATCATTGATTTTGTGTGTTTATATATATATATATATATATATATATATATATTGTCTGAACACAAGAAAAATTAAATAAAAAGCTTAACCGTAGTACCTTGTCTGTCGTTTTTAATGAAACATGCATAAAGGAAGGGTTGCTGCCTAAGTATACAACTATATATATATATATATATATATATACACACACACACACAAAAGTAAGTAACTCCCAAAGAAGCATACATAAAATAGCATGCTGGTGGGTAGAAAAAAAAAAGGAAAAAACTCTATTTCAAACTAAATTTAAAATACTTTTTCACCCCTGTTGCATAGTGATTTTCATACTTGTAAAATACACAATATCAACAGGATCAAAAAATATCTTGGTAAATTGCACAATATTATTAGATTGATTCTGAACTTATTTTACATGTAGCCAGAAGATTTATGAAATGCAAAACATTAAGATTTTTATAATACTTTACAAAATCCCTTTACAGGTTGTTGTTGACTTGTAACTTATGACTGACTTTATGCCCACAGCCATAAATTGTTATGTCTGGCCACAACTGCTCCACATCTGGCAGTGGCAGCTCCACTGGTTATTCCAAGTCCTGCCCCAGCTGATGACATTGATAATCCACCTGCAGCTAATAAGATGTTTTGTATTTGTATGTATTTTGGTATGTTTTGCAACTAAAATGTTTTCGTTTTTTGCACCAGTATTTAGTATGTTTTTTTGTATGTTTAGCAAATATTAAACCAACTGTACTATTGTATGCAGTATTTGACAAATGTAAAAATAAGAAGCAAAACTGTTTAGAGAAATTATACACATGGTATCAAATATAAAAAAATTATAAAAAATTAAAATTATAAAAAAATAAAATAATTTCGAAAGATTGCAAAATGAATTACAGGCTGACTTACGACCAGGTTGATTTATTACTAACAGATCATAACCAATCATAATCATAAAACAATGATGGCCTGTACATTATGCCAGTGATCCTCAACTTTATACCAGTAGGCCATGGGCAGATACTGGGCTGTGGACCATTTGGTACCTGGTTGTACAGGAAGAATAAAAACTAATTTTTTTTCCATTTTATTGACTATTGCAGTCTTGTTTCTTGTGTTTTGTTATGCATGTGACTGACACTGCTTCACCCCTTGCCCATTGAAAAAATGTCTTTAATGATACTGGCCCATAGTACAAAAAGCTTAGAGACTGCTGCTTGGTATTTATTAATCCACCCACGAGGATTAAATGTGGCACAAGGCCGGTTTAATGTGGGTAGCCCGCGAGCCCGTAGGCTCGGCCAAAAATATGACCTTTGAACCCGCCTTGACAGGTTCAGGTCCTGTCTACCTCCCCGAAGGAAACCTTGCCCTTCGGCAAAGCTTCCTCCGAGTCCCTCTCTGCATTAGAGAGTTCGACAGAAGCCAGCCCGGATGATCACAAAGCACAGATACTACACTTTGATCCTAAACGGGCCGGGCAGCCTTTTAACCATGTGATAATAATGATGTCATAACAGACAAATTGTAATTGTAATAACAGACTAATTCCAGTCATTCAATTTGCCAATAGTTTACATATAATAATAGTTTAATACAAGATGGTAACAGTTACTGTAGCGATATGAGCGAGGCATAATTAGTGGTTCAGAGTTGTATAATAGAATTGTTATTACATTTATTCTGTTGGTTTGGTAAAACAGATAATTCATCATGGTTTTGGAACCAAGTATAAAAAAAAATAAATCAGTGATATATATTTTATATACTCAAAAGGATGCTGAACAGTTCTCAACCTGACATATTTCCCAAAAACCAGACAAATCTCACATCAGATTTGTTTTTTAATCCATTAGTTAGACTAATAACTTTTTAGTATTCCCTTATAGTAGTTTTAGTTCTTTCTGATTTTCATTTAAGTTCTATAGCAAAACAATTTGTAACATTCTATAAGATATTTCTATTTTAATATTTACTGTTTCATTATACAGACAAACTTCTCATCAACAGATTAATAGTGGAGAGGGATGGTCCGTTAAAGCCAATTGTCTATAGATGGGAAGGGATTATTTTTGAGTTATAAAACAATTTAATTACCAATAGTTATGATCATAATGTATATACTATAAGTATGTATATATGGCATAAATAAATTGTACTTAATATAGATATTTTAATGAAAATAACAAAAATATTAGATTTCTCACAGCTACTTTCTCATGCATGCTCTAATTCATTGTACTTTATATACTGTACACCCATCTTTGTGTATAATTAAAAGGCCCGCCACCTCTGCAAAGTGGTCACTCATTCCACTAAGCCCACAAATTTTGAAATACATCACTGATGATTTGGAAGTATTTTTTCCAGCAGATTTTTTTTATTTTGCCTGCAGATTTTGTCCGTTGCATCTGAAGTCTGTTGAAGTAGGGGGGGTAGATGAGAGGTTTGTCTGCATATAATCATCTGAAGTCTGTTGAAGGGGGGGAGGGTAAATGAGAGGTTTGTCTGCATATAATCATCTGAAGTCTGTTGAAGTGGGGGTAGATGAGAGGTTTGTCTGCATATAATCATCTGATGTCTGTTGAAGGGGGGAGGGTAGATGAGAGGTTTGTCTGCATATAATCATCTGAAGTCTGTTGAAGGGGGGAGGGTAGATGAGAGGTTTGTCTGCATATAATCATCTGAAGTCTGTTGAAGTGGGGGGGAGGGTAGATGAGAGGTTTGTCTGCATATAATCATCTGAAGTCTGTTGAAGTGGGGGGAGGGTAGATGAGAGGTTTGTCTGCATATAATCATCTGAAGTCTGTTGAAGGGGGGAGGGTAGATGAGAGGTTTGTCTGCATATAATCATCTGAAGTCTGTTGAAGGGGGTGGAGGGCAGATGAGAGGTTTGTCTGCATATAATCATCAGAATAAATTTAAACTTTTCTGTATTTGTCTAATAAGTTTTATGCATTATATCAAGAGTTATTTTGCTTGTTTTAAATAGCTTCCATAAATGGCTCAAATCAAAAGGCTGATAGCATAGAACTGAGATTTCACAAATGATGTATAAACTATTCAAGCAGTGAAAACCCTCCAAGATTGACTATCATGTTCTTTCTTCTATGAAAATATCCACATTACCATTTGTTTTTTTGATCAACATATTCAATATCAGAAGTTAATATTTTTGATACTTAAACTGTTAAGTAAAAAAATGATATTATGTAAAATTAAACATATATGTGATATTAATTATGTAACATTATGTTATATTAATTATGCAACATCCCCCTTTTACATTGGGGAATCCTTATTGCATCATACTTGGTCTACATGTGTCAACAAAATTTACTTAACACAGATATTACACACTGTACAGCAGGGTTTAATAAGCTAATCTCATAAACCACTTGCAAGCATAGTGAGTGCTGTCATCACTGTGTTTGCCAATATCCGAGACTCATGCCAGACTAAGCTGAACAAAAGCCTGCCATAGAATGACAAGGAATGAGATTTGTCCATTCTAATCGCTATTATTAAAATTTGTACCCCTTTTAAAATGTTTTTAACAGTTCTGTGTTTCTCTGTGATTTATCAGAATGGGCGATAAATGTATAACTTTCCAACTTATAATTTTATGTATAAACAAAGATTTTTGTAGATAGATCTATTTTTATTGCTAGCAGTTTCATGGTAAATAATATTTCTTCCTTTATACATTATGATTAAATGACATCCAAAATGAACAGGTTGATGTGGAACAGTCTTTATATAAAAACCAAACTGAAGAATTTTCTGCTCTGATCTTATGGCTACCAGTACAGAAAAGTCCCTTATTGTTTCGTTTAATTTTTATCTTTGATTTTGATAAATCTTCTTATCTTTAATTTTATCTTTGATCGCTGAAGCAAGTTTATGAGAAACTTAGGTTGCCTAAGTTCCTCACAAACATTGGCAATGATCTTAATCTGACCAAAGTTTCATTTTTTCAGCTGGTAAAAAATATTCTGGGGAAATTACTGATCAATTTTTCGGATCTTACATGAGTACAAAACCCAACGAAATGAAAGAACTGAAAGCAACAATTATTTAGTTATGAAAAATAAATACAGCAATGTAGGATGGAGAAAGTGAAATTTATTTCCACTTTGGTTGTAGAGTTTTATTCAAATGGTTTTCTCTAAAATTGAACAGTTAACATTAAGCAAATACGAATACAAGGTACTTCTAATGAGGTAAGTTTTCTCTCTTCTGACCAATTGTGATGCAATACCAGAATAAATAAAGCTTAGTAAATAAACACAGGACAGGAAAGTAATTGTATGTATAATGTGTTTCAGAATCCAAAAAGGGGGATAACTGTTTGGAGATGACTGAGGAGCCACTTATACAAAATGTAATGAAACAGTGTGTCAAAACAAATACTAGACAAACCCTTCCCACCTTTAGTAACATGAAATATTTTTAAATTCCCCAAGCGACTTGTCTAGGTCATTTATACTGCTTGATTTTCTCCTTTAGTCATCAGACACTTCCTGAAATTCAAAACCATCTATCTTTGAGTTTTATGTGCCAAAATTGAGCCCACAACCATTTTCTTTACATTTGTGCTGCTTGTCTGCAAGTTGTACACCATGACCAAAACCAGGTTGGAGATTTTCTGGTAAAATGTGTAAACTATAATTTTATTCTAGAATAAAACTGATGACTTTCTGGCTATCATATTGCAGCTGATATTTTTTCTGGATATCATATCGCAAATGTCATTTTTTACATAAGTAACTTATAATAAATTGTTTTTGAATTTTTGCTTGCCATAGCTTGACTACTGTTTACTGGGCATGCTTAGGAAAAGCAATAGCAATTTATCACTTGCTTACTAAGTAACATTTTTTTTTTTTTTAAATGAAAGAATTGAATTGAATTTCTTATGGCAGGGTTATAGTTACTTTGTTTTTAAAAATTTTATTTGAGCATGATATTAATTTTGTCATTGTTTTTTTTATGAAATTTAATATAATTGTTTAGTGTGATAAAAAATTAATAAGCTAATGATAAATCAATTGTTTAGTAAAATAGAAAAAAAAAATTGGTTATAACCCATTTAATAAACAGGTGATAAATAACTACTGCTTTTTCTAAGTGTATCTGGTAAACAATAGTTCAACTCTTACTACTTTAACTTTTAACATACTGGAGGTGATTTTGCTTGCAAAGCAAAAATTGTATTCTGTCACTGTAATTGACACAGATGAATGAATAATAGCATTTTTGAATTTTTTTGTTGTGCTGTCATATCCTACTATGGCAACAGAAAATGACCCTGATTAATTAGTGCAATAGAGGAGCCTTAAAAAACAATGCAGTGGAAAGAAATGTAGTGAATAATGCAGAGTGTTAAAGTTTAAGAGAAGTTATTAGCATTCAAGTCTTTTTTAATGTTTTTTTTAGGTTTTGATTTGATTCATTTTGTATCCTTCAGGTGAAGAAAATTCTCTTTAGAAGTCAAGTATTACAAATGAAACTACAACACCATTAACTTAAGAAAAACAATTTAAAAAGTAACCATAGGAACTGAAAATTAATAGATGAAGTAAATTGGAGGAAACCTGTCATTAGCATGAATATAAGTTTGATCCTCACTGGGTGTCCTATGCTTCTGATTTTGTTGTGGAGTAATCATTTATAAGTCAGGTTTGCAGACTTAACACTGTAGTGATTTTGATCTTCATGAGTTGCACAGAATTTGTGGCCATGTGCCAGATTAAACTTAGCAAATATAACAGAAATCACACGTATAAAATTAAAAATGCAACATGGTATTACTTCGGAGGAGATCGTAAAAGGAGAACTGATCAACAACAGATCCTGGTCTGAAAATGTTTAGCCAGAATGAGAAAAATCTAGCCCCCAACCTTGTGGTTTTGGCTTGAGGTCTACAAACTATAACAGGAACCTGAAGAAGTCTAGAGAGTACAATGGTTGATGCACTGAAAATAATAACCAAGATAAGAATACTTGTTTTGAAAAAAAATCAGTATATAATGATTCTACAAGCTACTCAGTAGGCCTAGCATAGAAATAAATGCCATGAAGCAGCTACTAATAAAGAAAGAGAAACAACAGTGGAGAGAAACCAAGCTTCACAGTAAGGCATCAGAGAAGTGATGGTAAAGTAGGTCAAGTATAAATCAACAGCAGCAGGCAGACAATAAAAAAACATTAGGTTTAAGTCTTCAAGTTCTAGGTTCAGGATTGTCCCATGAGACAATTGTTAGAGATTGTTTTTTGAATTTGGTGGCATAGTAATTGTGAGTTCAGTCCCTGTGTTGGGTAGAGTAGACTTGGACTTAATGAAAACAGGGTGAGCAATAACAGAATAGTACTTAAAATAAAACAAGAGGAGATATCCCTAGACATGAACAGAGTAAACTTTATTCCTGTAGATTAAATAAAGGGTTCAGCTCAAAATTTCCTGAAGGATACTTGAATTAGCAAACTTTTTTAAAATCATTTCACCCCAAGAAAAGTGATAATGCCACTAAAATGTAAGGGGTTAGTGGGGAGTGAAAGAAGATTTAGAGGAGAGAACACAACAAAAGAACAGTTTTAAGGAAGACAGAAGATGGCAATTGACATTACATTTAAAATTTTGAAAATTGTAGGTGGCAAGGAAGCAAGAATCCAGAAGTGATTTTCATAGGCAAGAAGTATGAAAAAAGAAACTATTAGAATAGAACTTACATCTAGCTATTTCAACAGTAAAATGGTGAGACCTAAATGCCAATCTAGTAGTACACTTAAATTCATATAGTTGAGACACCAAGGAGAAAAACTGATTAGAACGATTGCCATGGAAATATTTGTAGAAAAGGTACAAGGAAGCTATAATACTGAGAAAGTGACTGAAACTGAGATGCCAGGTCAGGATCAATAACATTGCAGATTCCCCTTTGTATAAATGATCCAGCATGAGATTCTGATAGTCTACCAAACCATAGGATAATTTTGAATAGATGTTTACAAATATACCATAGTTTCTAAAGTTACTGGATTTATCTATGATTCATTCATGCATTGAATATTCTTAACATCTGGTTTAGTGCTTCTACTAAGTATCCCAAGATGCTCGACCAAAGAATTTGCAATATTATTGGTTCTGACCTGGCATCTCAGCTTCAGTCACTTTCCCCATGGCTGTAATGTAGCTTCCCTGCACCTTTTCTATAAATGGCAATTTTTCTTATGGGCTTTCCTCTTCGATACCTCGACTTTACGAATTTATACAATGGTGCTGGATTGGAAGCTCGGTCTCATAATTTTATAGTTGGAATTGCTAGATGTAACAATTATATTTATGCTAACACATTTTTTGTATTTCTCACCTGTGGAACTCTCTTCCAGCTTCTTGCTTACATGTCACCTAAAATCTTAAAAAATTTAAATGCAACATCAATTGTCACCTTGTGTCTTCTTGAACCTTAGTCTTTTTATTGTCCTTTCTCCTCAGTAACATTTTCTGTTTCCTTCACTCCCAGTAACCTGTTGAATCTTAGTGGCTTTATTGCCTTGCTTGGGGGGAAATAAGAAGAGAGAGTAAATTTAGTAATAAAATAATAATAGTAATGAGTGCATCAACCCAAGGTGTTATGATAAAAAGACAACAAAAGGTAGATAGAATAAAACTAGTAATAAAATAATAGTAATCAATATTGGTACCTGTCAAGGCTAACAGTTTTGTTTTATTTTACTAAAAAAATTAGTAAGACAGTAACTGTTAAAATCTATATTATAAAAGGAGAGCTGATTCTCTGTCTGTCATATAATATTTGCATGTGACCTTGCATACATGTAATGCATATGTGTATGTGTTGTATGTGAATGAATTTCATGAGCTTGTGCCATTCATGTATATCCAAGGATACAACACAATTTGACCAAGTTTGAAATCAAGACATTGGGATGATACATTCCCTTCCCAGTCAGTCTGGACAACTGTCTACTCTGGGCTGAGCAATAAAATCAAAGTTGGTGACAAGAGAAAAAAGTAATTTTTTAAACTCTAAAAAAAATTTAGATAATTATAAGATCTTATTGAACTTTTTGGAAATTATTTGATTATGAATAGAATTATTTTTCAAAGTTTTTCTTTGAAATTTTGTAGAAATGTTTTTAGGTCCATCAACGAATTAAAATACACATGTATGAACTCACATATACATGCGTACATTCAATATGAATGAAATTGAATGAACATCTGCGTTGTGTGGGCTAATTTCCCTTTTGGCCTGGCAACAACAGGAAAAGTATATAAGCTGAAATGTGTGATTCTTTGAAGTTATTTTTTATGACTCTTACATTTAAATATATTTTCTAATAAAAGTAATATTTTAAATGAACAAACAATTTGAAATTTAATCATCTTGCCTTCATCAAAGTAAATGATCTGAACTTAATTAATTAAAAACTAAGTCAATTTTGCAAGTAAATTAATTTTTTTTCAAAATAATAACCATGATTACAGCAAGTAGTTCCTGTTCATTAAAGTATGTGAGGATTACCTCCATTTGGTTTGCCAAGATGTCAATATGTAGCACTGTTTAAGGATTATTAAACAAGGAACACAGACTTTCTTTCTCTTTCTTTTGCTCCAAGATGTAGCAATGACAACATACATGGAGGACTTCTTTCCCTGGGGTGACTGAACTTACACAAACAGACACACACACACACACACACTGTTCACAAAATTGTGAGTCCTGGGTTTGACGATAAATTACATCTGGCAGCAAGGCCTCTAATCGGGAGATTGGGTTTTTAATTGTTGTGTTCCCAAGTCCATCTTGACCTGGGGTGGTAGCAACTGTTAGGGACTGAGCTATAGACAAATAGTGAACTCCCAAACAAAACACTATGGAAGTATAAAAATACATTTTTTATAGTAAAAATACCAGCAATACTTTTTTATATAAAAAAAGGCCCAAAAATACATATCTATTGTAAAATACCGGGCAATACATTTTATTTGAAAGTATACAATTGCATTGAAAATATATTTAGTTGAAACCATAAAATTGATTATTTAAATTTAGGCATTAAATAACCGATAGAAGTTGATATGCCACTAAACAAAACCAACCAACCCAAAATTGTAATTTTTATGAAAATATGTTATTTTTATTTTAAACAAAAGAAATGTTTATTTATAAGTTTGTCATTTCCATGTGAAGATTTTTGTTGCTAATGCTTTTAGTTCATCCAGAAGTAGTAACCACAAAAGAATTTTTTTTTTTTTTTTATTAATCAGGCAATTTAGTGATTTCCTGTAAATTCCATTCTGAATTCTTATCTAAAATTTATATTATTTATTGGACCCTGTCAAGTTTGGTTTCATCATATAAGGTTATTTGTCTTGTTCATATAAGTTAGTTGTAGGAAACTAGTTTGCTCAAAGGCTCACTAACCTAATTTTCTTTCATCAATACCAGCGATAACATATTTTGTCAAAATGTCTGCTAATGGAATCAAGTTTCAACAGAAATGCTAAATTGTGTATTCCATGTGTGGAGATTACCCCCACCTTCTTTGCTAAAATGCCCAGTGGATGGCACTGTTCAAAACTATAGAAAGATGGGACAATAAACTCCTCTTCCTCCATTGCTGTGAAATGTAGCAGTGTTAGTTGTCCTTGCTGGGAAAAATTTCTTTTCCCTGGACAGACACTTACTAGATCTTCCTCTCACACATGCATGCATCTCCCCCCACCCCCAACATTTCCTAATAGCAAAGCCTATAATGTTTTTCTTCCCTTTTCAGCTGGGTACACAAGTATGTTTTCTCTTTTGTATTTTTTACCTTTATGTAGAAATATATATGTAAAGTTGCTCCAAATGTTGAAAATTTTATCCCTTTTGAAAATGTTGAATTCAATTTCTTCAGAAGTCCTCAACCTCATCCATTACAACCTGTTGCCCTCAATACGATAGAGTAATTCTTCAATTATCTTTATGTCAATTTTCCTGACTTCAATTCTCAGCACATGAAGAGAAAAACTGAAATCATTTGAACATTTTTCAATTATCAGAAACAAAACTATTTTAATATTTCAACGCAGAAAAGTGTTTTGAGAATTTAAAAAACCATAACTCAACACTTGATAAAAATGGCTGATAAAATTGCTTCAATTAATTCTTGCTAATTTCCTCCTTGTTTTCAAACAAAGAAAATAAGTTTGAATTATTAGTTTTGTCTTGCCAGAGATTATCAGACATACATGAACCCTGCTTCAATGGGAAATAGAATGAAAAATGTTGAAGTTCAGCAGTCATAATGCTTAATTTCACACATCAAAGCAATGATTATGTTTGACAAATGCTTAAGTTGGTTGCAATTTCAACCAGAAACCACCCTTACAAATTCATCTACTTTAATCTAGCTTTGGGAGGTAACAGCAGAAAAAACATGTGGCCAGCTAGAAACAAAAGAAAAAATGAAGCATTTTTTTCATAAAAAATTATTTGAAAAAGTTCTTTACAAAGCATTGTTATTTGAAATAAAGGTTAAATTTCTTGCAATGAGTTTTTATTCCATTGATAATTTAGACATTCAATTATTCAGGATTTTGAATTATCCAAACATTTTTTTCAACTCCAGCTTATAACTGAAGGTTATTTTTAATCATTTCACCTTCAAGCAAGGCAGTAATGCCACTAAGACACAAGGGGTTACTGGATGTTAGAGAATGAGTACTATAAAAGCAGAACACCACAGCAAATGCCAGTTGAGCTATCATCTGTTGACCTGACAATGCCTATTCCAGACAGTATTTCAATGCAGAAAAGTGTTTTGAGAATTTAAGAAACCATACTCAACACTTGATAAAAATGGCTGATAAAATTGCTTCAATTAATTCTTGCTAATTTCCTCCTTGTTTTCAAACAAAGAAAATAAGTTTGAATTATTAGTTTCATCATGCCAGATATTAAGCTTATGCAACTCTCTGATATGTGTAAACAGGTAAAAACATCTACTTATATACTGCATAACCCTGAACAAAGCATTTGAAAATGTTATTTGATGATATAAGAAATTGTTTCATTTTTACTCTTTTTCTGTAATTTATGTATTCAGTTATCCAGAATTTTGAATTATCTGAACCTTTTTTTTTTTTTTTTTCAAACCCTGTCTCAAGATGTCTGGATAATTAAAGTAGTACTCTATAAAGCTGATGCAAATCATCATCTTTTTTTATAAAATATTTATATTAATTCATAGCATCATTATTTAGCCATCAATGTATTTCTCCTACCTTTCAGCTAAATTATCTCTCTTGTCATGAAAGAATAATACAAATTTTTACTTGATGAATTCTCTAGATAAATTATTAAAATGGTTCTGTCAAGGAAGGTGATTTCTTCATTTGTCAAAGAAGTAATTTGATTATATCAGGCTGGAAAGACAAGCATAACCTGTAGTATCGTTGAGAAGTGCCTGAAAACCATAGCATATTTTAACCTAAGCCTTGTGAGTGAAATTGGATAGATGAAACTGTTTGGAAGCGGTTGATGGATGTGCTTGCATGGAGTCACATGTTATCATGAAAGAGAGTTTGAGTGCATTGGTTTGAATGTACTGGCCTAATTCAACCACTGATAATTCTAGATTATGTACTCTTTCAAAGAAATTGTAATTAAGGTCTGCTCAGCATAGCAGGTTGATTCTGGAGGTGTTAAAGAAACATATGTGTGATTGATCAGATGTTTTCTAGTCACCCTAGCAGATGGGTATACTCAGAAATGAGTAGCTGGATGGATTGGAAGGTCTGATCATACAAGGAATACAATAAGCAACAGTTCAAAGGTGGGAAACCTGATCAATATGATGTATGTCATTGATTGATTTGTTTGTTTTTTTTTTTTTTTAATCAACCCTTTGTGGGTTATTTGAAGTCGAAAGATATTTTGGATTGTCAAATTTTTTTGTGACTAAATATGGCATTAACAATTTTATTTTAGAATAAACAATTTTTCCAGATACAACTCCTACTATTTAACCCATAGTTGTGGAAAGCGATGGATTCATACCTTTTTCCTCAAGGGTATTTGCACTTAAGTGAATGTAAAGAACCAGACCAGAATTTAAACTTGGTTCTCTATTATCTACTGAGCCACTATCCATTACACCACGTGCACATCCACTACTGTATCTAGAACAACTTCCCCTCCTATCTCCTCTTGATAATTTGTTATGCTGCATTTACTGTCTGAGAATAGTGACTGAATTGGTCATTGTAACATTGTGGATTTAGAATATGTTGACTATATTCCCTGCAGAGGGCTGACACCCACTCAAAATAAAAGCCATTTTCTGAGTGGATACTTGCAGACTTGGGCACTAACTTGTCCAACACTGTAGGTCAATAAATCAGTTAATATTACTCAAATAAAGTTTTAGAAAAGTATTATTTTAGTATTTTATTTTTGGAAGATTTTTTAATAAAGAGATTTACATTGCAATGAAAGACGACTAAAAATGGGAGCTAATCAGCTACTTTAGCAAAAAAAAAAAAAAAAAAAAAAAAAATTCCAATCAATATAATTTCTGTTTGAAATACACGACAGTATTTTACTTACTGGAAGTAGTAAATTTAATCCTTTAACTTTCAATTAAAGCTGAAATTAAAGCTTCTCATTTTTTAAAATTCATTTCAAACCTTAGGTATCGTGAATTAGTAAAGGTACCTAAAATAAAGTAAACAATTCTCACAAACAACAAGTAATAAAGAGTTGTGTAAGCTTCAAAGACACTTCTAAGATTTCCTAAACATTAGGCAAAAGAATGGTACTGGGAATTCATGCATACATTATTCACTAATACATTAATCTTTTATAATTTTAAATAGGTTGTAACAAGTCATCAAAAATAATACTAACTAAAAAAACTTATTTTAATAAAATGCTGCTTCTCTTTTTGGTTGAGTTCATTAATTCTCAAGGCTAAATAAAATATGATCACTTTACATTATTTTACTGCAGAAGTTGAAAACTGAGAAAAGAATATCTATTTTCTTTAAGGTGTAATAATAGAAAGATACTTTTCAATGTTTGTTCTTTTCATTAAGTTCATAAAGTATCCATTTCCTTATTTTCATGTCTTTCCCATAAAAAAAAATATATATCACTGCTTGTTAAACATAATGGAAAGCACCTTATCTGAATTGGCTGCGATCCAATAACTATAACCAATTCATTTTCAGTGACTGCAGTTTAGTAGACTTATCTAAAAGAAAAGAAAATCAAAATAATTTTTATTATGAAATACATAAGAGGATTTTGATTTTCTTTTTAGATATGGAATAACTGTTTGACTTTTACAATTAATCTTCATAAACCTTAATTTGATTAAGTTGTTTCCTACAGATTATCAACCCTTTGCAGGTTATTTAAAACCAGAAAATATTTTTATATTTGTAAGAATATTTTATTTGAGATAATAATGGTTTTAATGATACAAGTCTTATTAATTAACTCATAGCTGGTGGATGAGAGAAAAGAGATGGATTCATACCTAATCAGAATTTGATAAACAAACAAGAAATTATGATGTGAATATAAAGTGAGGGATCAATTGTGTACTGCAATCAATACCTAAACTGATCTCTCACTTTGTGGCCACGGTAGTTTCTATAGATTTATATTACAGAGAATTTAAATAAATCTAAAAGACATGCCTGTGTAACTAATCAGTATTGTTGATTGATCGATTTGTTTTTTATGGCTTATCAACCCTTTGCAGGTTATTTAAAAGGCAGAAAATATTTTTAGATTTGTAAGAATTTTTATTGGAGATAATGGCTTAGTGATACAAATCTTACTAATTAACCCATAGCTGGTGGGAGAAAAGGTGGATTAATACCTTTCCAAAGGGTATTTGTGTGTACATGAATATAACAAATCCAACAGGAAATGGAACTTGGTTCTCTGATTAACAATTCAGAACAATTATCCATTACCCCACCTGGACATCCAAGTTTACAGCACCTGGTATTCACAAATGATTACCCTTCTAGGTACTAACCAGGTTCGACTTTGCTTAACATTGGTAATTGTATGGGAATTGGTGTTTCAATTTGATATGGTTGTAAGCCAATTCTTGATTAATTTATACTGATGTGGTATAACTCCAGAAGCACACACACACACACTATAGTTTTATTATATATTTTTGCTCTTGTATATAAGTACTTGTTATAAAATAAAATCCTTGATAAAGTCCCACAGAGGACGAAACACATTGGCTAAGATAAGTTTTCCTTTTGTCTTTATTATTCATATATTTTATTTTTATCAATTAAAACATTATTTTTTGTGGATACTCATATTTGAATAGAGGCTCTAGTTATTAAATAGTATATTTATCTATTTTTGTCTATTAGCCTGAATGTTCAAGAAAACTTAAAGAAAAATTTATGCTCTCTGACAAGATTTGAACCTGCGTCCATCTGGTTTGAGGTAGCTAGTGTTAAGTCCTGTATTCTCTGACCAACTGAGCTACATAGAACCAATCAGTTAGTCAGGGCCAAATTGTACCTTTAAGTGAAACTTCTCTTGTCATAAATCTCATGAAATTGTGTGTATATACATATTTTATTATATTGATTAAAATTTACTATATTATGTGGGAAAAGTGCTCACTATCAGAGATAGAGCATTTTTAAGTATAAACTGCATGAAAATAGCAATCAACATTGCATGGTAAGTTTCATACATCAGACAATGTGTTTTATATATCATCATCATGTCCCGTGACTGGATGTAGTCATAGGGTTGCTGAATTTACTGAGAACTTGGCTATTTCTTTATACACATCTGGATTGAATGCTAGAGAGGTATTAATTCATGCATAGCTTGTCTTGGGCAAAGTCCATCCCTCTTCAAGTCAAACTACAGCCAATGTCTTCCAACTTTAAGAGCTTTTTTACTCACGGTCATGTGGTGATTGATTTCATCAGGGGAACCCTCTGACCTGGCTGTGGACTTCAGTCTAGGAAGCCCTCCACCAAGTGATACTGCGCCATCACCATGCTGGTTGCATACATAGCTATGGAACTTGGTTTATCTCATTGTGTTAGATGGCTTTTGACTCTAAAAGAAAGTTCATGCCCCTCCTTTGACAGGTCTTGCTTTTAATCCTGCTAGGTGTCTTAGCCACTTTTCTCACCTGGTGGGGACTTGTTTAGTTACTGATGATTTGAAAATGCTGCAGGTAGTACTAGGTTACCCATACCAGTAGGTCTCATAGGCAGTTTTAATTTGGTAATTGGGTAATTTTCCAGAAATCACTATATGGGAGAAGTTCTTGGGATGACCAACTTATCAAAACCTGTTTGGAGATCAATAATTCTTTGGAAAGGCTTCTTGGTCAGGCTGAAAACTTTTCAGCACCCAGCTGTAGACTCTTTCTTAGATTATATATATATATATATAATCACATGATTATAAACTAATCAAGATTTATGAAGAGCAATTATAAATGGTCCAGTTGTTCCACTTCTACAACAACAATCAAAATATTCCTGTTCAATTAACACTGACTATGTCTGACAGTTTGGAGAAGTCCTGAATTCTCCAGTGGGCTGAGAAAATGGCTACTCATATATAATCAGTAATTTATATATAGTATGGCTGACAAGTTGGAGAAGGCCTGTATCCAAGTATAGCTGTCTGTTGAGGTGACTAATCCCTGTTGCAGATTCCCAATCATGTACTTTTTTGTTTCTTCAACATTCACAGGGCCAACTTGTGATTTAGACAGCAACTATGCTGAATTTCATTTTCTGGATGAGAGTGCATAATCTGGTATGATCAACAGTTTGAACAAGGCCAGTACACTCAAACCCAGAGTCATGATGACTTGTGGCTTTGTGCTAGCACAGCAATCAATTGGTTTTGAACACTTCCTTATACCTGATTTCACTCACAAGGCTTGGGTCAACTCATGATATGGCTTTTCAGGCACTTCCAACAGGCTTATATTATCAAGAGGTCATCTCCCTGACAAATCACTCATGGTGAGATTCATAACTGGGCCACATGCTTTGAATGCCAACATTTTACTCACTTAGTCATATATTATAGTCAAAAAAAAAAGAAAAAAAAAAGAAGTTTTCTTTATGTTATATAGGATTAAAATGTCGCTGCTATATATTTTATTTATATATATATATATATATATATATATATATATATATATATATATATAAATATATATATATATATATAGAGAGAGAGAGAGAGAAGATATAATTTTAAGGTATGCTATAATTATTAGTTAAAGTGCTAACACTAGTTTGAACGTAGATCACCAGAGAGCGAACACAGGTGATCCCATTTTGAATAAAGTAGATCACATGATGGTAAATGAAATATATATATGTATGTATGTATGTGTGTATATATATATATATATATATGGGAATTAGTATGGCGTCTAAATAATCACTCTTTCTATTCTATCCTCTATCACTATACAGATCACTCTTTCTACACTATCTTCTATCATTATACTATTCACTATACTATTTCTCTATACTGATCACTATATGGATTACTATTTGGTGGTTACTTTCATACGTGTATTATTGAGCAAGTACTATTAGTGTGTTATTTGAAGGCGTCTGACACCAGTATTGTTCAATGGCATTACTATAGTTGTATCTGTGATTACAAAGTCTCTACTACAATGAGCATTACGAAAGTGATAATGAGTATTCATTGACATCACAAAAGTGGCAATGTGTGTTTGTTGACATCGCAAAACTTTACAAACAGGTTTCATTCTCTGAGGGACTTTATCAAGGTAAATATAGAGATTTTCTTTTGTAACTTGCATTTATAAACAGAAGTAAAATGGAGGAAAAATATTAATATTTTTCTATAACAATATTTTTCCTTCACTTTACATCTGGTTATAAATACAAGTTTAAAAATAAGATCTCTGCATTTACCTTGATAAAGTCCCTCAGGGAAAGAAACACATTAGTAAAGAAAAATCTTCCTCTTATTATTTATATTGTCTTTAAAAATATATTTTATTTATATTTGAATATATATATATATATATATATATATATATATATATATATATATATAAAGAAATATAGTCTTAAGGTGTGCTATATTTATGGAATAAAGTGCTCAATATCAGAGATAGAGCGTGTGTAAATATAAAAGTGAACATAGAAGTCAACACTTAGAGGCGACAGTCTGTTTCATGCTATATGCAATCGTCAAGCCACCTTGACGATTGCATATAGCATGAAACAGACTGTCGCCTCTAAGTGTTGACTTCTATGTTCACTTTTATATTTATATATATATATATATATATATATAGAGAGAGAGAGAGAGATAGATAGATAGATAGATAAGATATAATTTTAAGGTATGCTATAATTATTAGTTAAAGTGCTCAATATCAGGGATAGAGCATATAAAAAGTAGACACTGAAGTCAACATCCAGAGGCGACAGTGTTTCATGCCAAATATAATCGTCAGGCCATATGCATTGTGTTTTTGCTTGACTATTTATATATACAGGTCAGTGATGCATTGTGGGTAGCCTATTGTGTCATTCTAATGGTTATTTTGGTTATGTTTCAAAATATTACAGTGGCTGTTAGTGAGAAGAATTGTGGATGTGAATGCAGTTTTTTTTAGCTATTTATACTGTTAGTTAAATTATTTTTATTTATTATTGATTATTTTATTGTTGGTTGTTATTGTTACATTTACCTGTGTTTATGCATGCATTTGTGGTTTGTTAATTTGTTGATTATTTACTTAATTTGTTTACTTACTTATTTCTTTGTAATTATTTATTTTATTTGTTTTTGTTTATTTTATTACATATTTATTTTTGTTTATCATTGGTCCTTTTCATGTTTTGATTTTTAAGTAAAATAGTAAAAATTTGTTTTCTTGTCTGCATTTTGAAATGAGTACTGAGTGTGTGTGCATATATATATATATATATATATATATATATATATATATATATATATACACAGTGTAACCCGGATATAACAGAGTTGTCGGGACCGGAGAAGTCTTCTCTTATATCCGGGTTTGGTCTATTTTATATACATTAACACAGGCTCTAATTTGGGACCAGAGAAAATCTCTCTTATATCCGGGTTACACTGTGTATATATATATAACATCATCCACAGACAGACTGTTTCACAGCTCATCAGTGTGGCTAGACATCCGGTTGCCTCTAGCTCGGATCGAAACCTGACTGAATTGGTGTCAGTCGGAGATTCTACCACTAAGCCGTCAGCGCACGGCAGGGATATATATATATATATATATATATATATATATATATATATATATATATACACACACACACACACAGAGACACCCACTACAGTTCAAAAGTTTGAAGCCACCTCCAGAATTAGCATGGGATGAACTTGATAGAAGTGTGAAAAAAAAAATTATAAGGAGCTCTTTGAGTCATTGAAAAAGAATCGAATCAATTATCAAGCTTATACTTTCAGAAAAATTTGCAATGAATGCAAAGATTTATGCTGCAGTAATCAAGATTAAAGGAAGATATTTTGATGTGAGCAAAATTTAATCATAAAGTGCTTTTTTTCTTTTTTTTTTGTAATAAAATTTCTAATAAGAAATCATGCCTCACATTTTTTTTTACCCTTGTATTATAATTTTCTTTTATTTAAAGTACAAAACAACTACTTTTAGGGCCCAATTTAAAAAAATTACCAGGAGTGGCCTCAAACTTTTGGATTGTAGCACATATACACATAGGACTGTGTATATATGTACATTAATAACCTCAAAAACTGATGATTAAAAACATTAATTTTACATAAATATTCAGATATTTATTTTTCAGCATAATCTCCTTCTTTGTCAAGGCACATAATTCAGTGATGAAGTTAATCACACAGATTGAATATTATAGAGTAAGAATCTCAAAATCAAAATTCAGCCACTTATTATGCTTTAGTCTATGGATTTACTGATATACTCTCATAAGTGGGGAAAAATGTATGTCAAAATGGGAAAAAGTATTGTTTCTTGATATAAAAAAATGTATATATCGTTATTTTATATGCATGTATGCAAATCAACTCCACCATATCAATAACTTTATCTGTCACAGTGATACATTAGTGACATACACTCTGAGGATGGGATCACACCCACTTTACTAAAGAATTTGGTCTGCGAGACAAATTTGTTAACCATCACTCTACATCAGGGTGCCATCCCTCCTGATGCACATGATACAATATTATACAAATACAACAAGAAAAGAAGAGAATATTTTTCAGTAACTTGTAATGGATATAGTTTCTTTAGATACTTATATCATTGTAATCTAGTATGTATTGAAGGTTTCTAACTAAATTCCAATTAAATACACAGATTTGTAGCCAAGAGGTGATATAGATAAATGTTATTTCAAGAAGGAAACACAGGGAATCAAATTTAAACTTGAAAAAACTCTGGAACATAAGAAATCCGATTCTGAACTCTTGAGGTTATCTCAACATCAAGAGGAATTTGGGGCTTCTTTATTTTGGATAGCATAAGGATTAATTTTCTCTATTTGTTTGGTAGATTAGAGATTTTTTTCTTTTATAATTTTATTTTATGTAGCTTCAGGTCATGAAAGAAATTAGAGATGCTGAACTGAAACTAAAAAAGAAAAAATGAAAGGAAAAATTTCTAAGTGAAAAAGAAGGAATTTGACAAAAAGAAAAAGAAAAGAAAAATACACAGCATGAGATTTTCACTCTGAATTTCTACGATGAGGAGTTATCATTATTTACCCTATTTACAGTTGTACTAATTTTATTTCCCTATTGTTTACTAAATAAAAGGCCCAAAGAGCCACTCGAGGTAGAGGGTTACTAAATGAGGTTGTCATAAGGACATACAGGAAAGGAGTAAGAGGTGCATATTATGAAGATATGTAGGATAGATAACAGTTGACTCTAGATCTTATTTTGACCCAAGCAAGGCAATAAAACCCCTAAAATGCAAAGGGATACCAAGTGTGAGAGAACATGAGAAAAAGAAAATATTATTAAGGAGAGAAAACAATAAAAAAACAGGAATTAAGAAAAAAGTTAATGATTGACATTGCGTTTAAATTTTTGAAGATCAAAGTTGACTGGAAAGCAAGAAGCCAGAAGCGAGTTCCACAAGTGAGAAGTGCAAGAGAAAAAAAACTGACAGTTACATCTAGCCATTCCAACAGTAAGATGATGCAATCTTGCTGCCAATTTAGTAGTACACTTAAGTTCATAAATTTTAGGCGCCAAAGAGGAAAGCTTATCAGAACAATTACTATGAAAACATTAGAAAAATCACAGGCAAGCGATTTTATGGTGATGGGGAAAGTGACTGAAGCTGAGATGTCAGGTCAGGACCAATAACATTGCAGGATGAGGTTAACATTGTAGTGAATACAGAATCATCCTCTTAGGAGTCTGTTCCACAATACAACAATTCTAGAGAAGAAGCTGTTTGAGTGGAACTTCCTCCTGACCAATGGAATATGAAGGGAATGAGGATGAATTGGCTCAGTGCATGTGGCAAGGTGGGTCCTAGCTGTGAAGTTCTGAACTGGTAAAACTAAAGGATATAGTTCACCTGAACATCTGCCATGAAAATAGTAAGAATAGCAAGAGTGGTAAAAGTGGTTGTAGGGCAGAAAACAATTCATAATCTCCTTATCTTTGTTGTTATTATCCCAGTAGATATGTCTATCTGATTTCCTCTGGTGCTTGTCCTGGAGGATTAAAATTCTGGTTTGTGGATTTGGTAGCATAGTAATTATGATTTTTATGGCTGGATAGTACAGTCTTAGACTCAGTAGAAACAGAACTTGTAATAACTAAACAGATCTAAAATAAAGAGATACCCTGAGAGATGGACAGTGGGACAATCTACCCTCATAGATTAAATAAAGTGTTTAGTTTAAAATACCCAAAATGTTACTTAGATTGATAGACACCTGAAGAAGGCCAAAGGTGACATTGGTTGAAATCTTAGGATAATAACAACAAAGATGAAGACATTAGTCCAACTGTAAATAAAGTATTATATTTACTGATATATAGGACAATCTTAATTTTAGTGGGGATATTTATATATCACCAATAGTTTCCTGTCATCAGTGCTAATAGAAGGTCTTCATCTTTGTATATAGAGTTATGAAGGGTTCTGTTTTAAGTGATCTCTATATGCATTTAAGTATGATTGAGAAAATTAAAAATATTTATAAAATAGTTAAATTTTATAACTTCACACCACACATAAAAGGAATTCCTACTCTAGCATAATAGTTAACAAGCTGGTTTTACAGATTAATTCATTAATGTAGTGAACTCCTATAGAAGATAGTGGAGGAAAGCAAGAAGAAAGGACTAAATGTCAATTGTAAGAAGACAGAATGCATGCTTGTCAGCAAGTTGAAAAGTTCAAAATGTGCAAATTACAAATGGGAGATATCAAGATCGAACAAGTACAACAATTTAAATATCTGGGAAGGGTTTTAACAGAGGATGGAAAGTGTGGTACTGAGATCTGAATGCACATTAAGATAGCAAAAGATGCTTTCCAAAAGCTAAGTAAAGTATTAAGAAACAGGAAAAATTCATTAGAAACAAAGAAAAATGTACTGAAATGTTATGCAATATGGATCCTCCTACATGGCAGTGAATGATGAACAATCTCCTCACAGATGAAGAGATTTGAAGCAACAGAGATGTGGTTCCATGGAAGAATGTTGAGAATACCATGGAATGAACATATGAATAATGACAAAGTTTTAGGGAAAATGAAAACAAAAAACTTATCAGAAAGAGGCAATTGAAATTTCTAGGGCACATGAGGAAAGAAGGCATAGAAACAGGATATATTGAATGTAATAGAAACAGAGGAAAGCAGTGCATAACCTACTTAATGAGCAATAAACAAGAGTAAATTGTGGAGAGCCATGATTGTCCATGTCCTGAAGGGACATGGCACAAAGAAAAAGATGAAAATTTGAAGTGTGAATTGCATTATGGGTTTCAGCAAGAAAAGTGAAATTGACAATCTGAATTCAAATTCTGCCTTAGTTGGTTGCATTTCCTTTGCTCTAATTTACTTGGGAAAGGCATGAATTTATTTTCTCCCCACCAGCTATGGGTTAAATAGCAGTGTAGACTGAGCTCTCTAACCTTGAATAGCAATTAGTCTAATAGAAAAAAAAACTCTGAATTCCAAACCATGGTTCAAGTAATGGAAAGACACTCCACTATATTTCCCAAGAATTTACAGAGATAGACATAATAAGGAAAAGGAATCTATGGAGAGCCATAAACACCTACATCTTGAAATCTTTTTAAAAAAGAAAAAAAAGAAAAAAGAAGTTATATTCTTACTGGATAATTCACTACTATGGCTGGTCTTGTACGAAACTAAGCTGAATTTGATAAATAAATTAATAAAAAAAAAAAATAAATAAATAACAGGAAAAGCGATATTAAAAGAAATTACAAATAAAGAAAATGTAAATTTGATACTGAAAAAGTCTATTAGTAGTGTGGGAAGTCAAATTTTAAGGATAATGTACTTAATGTTAGATCACCCTTTTTCCAGTACTACTACTAGACTCCCCTATGAACCTCAACCAGAGTCATCCCTGTATGTACCAGCCTTAGGTGAGTTCAACATCCAACAGCTACTGTAACCTATCCAGTAAAATTAAGCTTCACCATTGTTACAACATTCAAATGCTCCTTGTCCTGGAGATATGGTTGATGAGACAATTTGGTTGACTTTGAGCAGTGAATTCAGTCCTCATTGGTTGCCTCATATGTTTGTGGCCTTGTGCCAAAACTAAGCTGAGGTTAGTAAATGGAAAAATCCAAACACTGCAGCAGAAAATGTTCTTCTATGAGTTGTTAACCAACCATAAAGGGGGAAAAGAATTGATATACAACATTAATCTTTTTCAAAGTATTTTATTGCAGAGAAATGTTATTTGTAATGATGATTTTGAAAGGCTTTCATTTTTTATAATATATGATGATTGACTGATTCATTTTTTATGGCTTATGAACTTTTTGCAGATTATTTAAAGCCAGAAAATATTTTAGATTTAAAGAATTATTTTTTGGTGGGGGAGATAATAATGATTTAGTGATAAAAGTCTTACTAATCAAACCATAGCTGGGGTGGGGGGAGGGAGAAATGGTGAATCAATATCTTTTCCAAGGATATTTGTAAGTGAATATAACGAATCAAAATGGAATTGGAACTCAGCTTTCCAATAAACAATTCCAAGGCATTATCCATTACGCCAACACACACATCTCAGATTACAGCACCTGGTATTTCAAGTAGTCACCCATCTAGGCTTGATGTTGCTTAACTTCAGGGATTGTACAGGAACCAATGTTTCAACATGATATGGCTATAAGACATAAATGTTAGGTGATTTTTGCTTTTTATATATATATATATATATAAAGGGTGTTCCAATAACTTGGAACAATTTTAAACTAAATTCCGATTTAAAATCAGTCCAAGATATTGGAACATCCTTTATATATATATATATTTATATAAACTAGTGATGATTAATATAGTGTATCAGTTTCACTGTTAAGTTCAAGACTGTGTTTCTTGTTGCATATCAATTACTTATATCAGACATACCATCATCTCCTTCAGTAAACGAGTAAACAGGAAACAAGTGTTAACTCCTGTACAAGAGATGGGGAAGTAGTGTGAACCAGGAGATAGGCAAAACTATCTACTATTAAATATATATATATCTTGAACAGGAGTAGGTGCCCCTTGTTTCCTGTTTCGGATTGGGTTTTTGCTTCCTTCTAAAATCTTCTCATTTTTTTTCATTCACAGTAATCCCTTGCATCCTCGTGGTATTATTGCTTTTCTTGGGATGAAATGATTAAAATTTTTAAAAAATTATATATATATATATATATATATATCTTGGATTGATGTGAGTTTGTGACCCTGGGTTTCACACTATTTGCGGTCATCACAGTGGTTTAATGGTTAGCAATCTTGTCATGCTATATCAATTACAACTGAAAAGTGAGTTCAATCCTCACTAGATGCCCCATACTTTCGGCCTTGTGCCACATCTGAGCTATGTTTGGAAAATAATTATATATATATATATATATGAGTGTTGAAAAGTTTTCAACCATGCCTGCTTTCCAAAATCTGGTTAAATGACCAAATCTTAAATTTTTTTAGCATTCCTGTGTGTGTGCTTACTGGGTTACTGGTTTGTCTGATCTGAAAATAATCTTTGGGTCCCACTATGACATCTGTCACTGTATTCTCCAAGGAACACTACAAGGAGAAACAACTAGCTCACATTGTTATATACTGTCATAACATTTTTAGTTTGCCAAATATTCTAATTTCAACTTTTGTAGTTACTTTTTCCCCTCCTGTCATTTTTAATTTCTTTTCTTTGTAAATTACAGATTTTTACTATTTCTTAACATGAGGAACTCAAGGAGAAGAGCAGGGTGGCCAGCTTGTATTACAAGTGGGGAATTAAGCCATATTTGAAATCCCATCACAACTAATTTTTGAATTGACTTTTTTCTTGTTAATGTCCCAAATTAGCTAGACTTATTTTTAAAAGTATCCCCAAAAGTTCTAAGTCAGGGGTTCCTAAAGTAGTTGATATTAACTATTGCAAATCAATGGATTTAGTCAAGTAGTTAATAAAAGCTCTGGATGTCAAAAGGGTGTTAATAGATAAATTGTGGTAATTTACAACTAAAACTCACCATTTTGCAAGTAAGTAATGCTCTTACTAGTGCTAATCAAAGCAATCTTTTCCATTAATATCGACCAAAATATATTTATTTATTTTTAATGTGTTTATTATTATCTATATTACAGAATGCAATGAATAAATTGTCACCACTTTATATTTTGTGATTGATTATATAAGTGATTGATTTTTTAAATGGATTATTAAACTTTTATGGATTATTTAAAGCTGAAACATATTTTGGTTTGTAAGAGTAATCCTTTTTTGTGAGTGACTATTGCATAAACAATTTTTTTTGTAGATAATGATTTTTCCAGATACACCCTACTATTTAACCCATAGCTAGGTGGAGAAGAGATGGATTCATACCTTTTCCAAAAGTATTTTCATGTAAGTGAATGTAATGAACTCAACTGGAATTTGAACCCAGGTCTCAGATTTCTCATTCAGAGCCACTATGACATCACCCACACATCCATAGTATTTGCAAGAACTCATCTATGATTGTAACATTCAACAAAAATTTGGATGCTGCTAATACTCATTGGTACCCAGCCTATTGAGTAAATCTAACCATAAAATTTTTGCTATCAATTTATGTTTTGCAAGCTTTTGTAATGTTGGAACAGTTTTGTCATCTTTACAAAGACTAATGAATTTGATCAACATACCTACATAAAATTTTGTGTGAAGCTTGAAAAAATCTGCTACTAAAGGTTTGAAATGCTTCAGACATTTGGCAAATATTCTTTAGGTGGAACAGTCTTGAGTGATACACATGTATCAAACCTAGTGTCACTTCAAGATGAGTGTTCATGGCAGCCAAAATGCCAGAAAATGTAGGGAAAAAAAATTGTGAACTTATCCATGAGAGCTATTGCTGAATAATTCAGCAGTCCTCTCATATGATAGGAATAAGTCTGTGTCATATGCCCCAGTCGACGAATGGGTTATAGGGTGATCATATGCCGACTAGGAGATATATACACTCTCACACCTGTGGAGAGATACAAGTTATCTCTCTCAGATCGTGAGAGTGGACAATTGGTAAACAAAATATTTTTAAGACCACTGTTTGATTGGGATAATCGAACAGTAATCTTTCCCAGGTCCGCTTCGATTTCAACACAAGTACTGATCCACAATACAAGGATGAACTATAAGGCTTAGTGATTTTTGATAAATAATTTTAATATATATAAATATACATATATCAAAAATAAACAAACAGATAAGTATGAGTTAAAACATCCGACTATCGGATCTCGAACTTATTTTGGGTTATCAAATTCGCCGAACACCCAAATGGATTCAACTGAACCCGAACATACAAAATACAAGTATGAATTACTATGAATTGAATGCAGAAACCAACACACATATACAAAAGAGATGGGAGAGGAGTTACAATTATTGTTTTACATGTGGAAAGGGGTTTGCGAAAAAAAACATAATATTCATGTGTGTGTGTATATATTTTCTACTACGGGTCCAAAATGTGATTACTTATCTTTTGTATTCAGTTCTCTTTTTTTTTTCTTATATCAATGTCCTTTCTTTCCTTTTCTCAGCACAAACACAATTTCACACACTGCTAGTCTGTAATAGAGGTATACACTTTCTTTCTCTCTTTGTTTTGTCTTTTTCTTTCTTTCCTTTCTTCTGCAGACGGCTCGATTTGCAACAGGGATGTACACTTTCTTTACGCAGGTTGAACCACCAGCATATATTTTTATCCGCATCTTCAAATTGGGATTCTCGAACAGGAATATTTCTTTATACTTCTGTCTGGAGTTGCCTGGATCGAACTGGATAAGTCATCACTATCAAATGCGTCTTATCTTTCCATTCATGAACCACTAGCGCCTCGGCTTCGGTCTTGCCTTTTCAAAGTCCAGAGAACAACTGATCCTCAAGTGAATCTTTGACTGTCACGTGACTTAGGTTTTGGGCGCGAATTCTAACTTACTTCCGTCCCCTGTCTAGCTTCTGTCTAGACGTTTTCCTTTACGGGTAATTGGGTCAGTTGACCCTTTTGACCTGCCTTCCCAAAATGTCATAAGACTTCACGTAATCTTTATTCTGTTGCTAGGCGGAAATTAACCTTCATATGTGCGTATATGCGTGTTTAGCTTATCTGCTTTTAATACCCATCAGTCTGTCAGAAGATCCTAGTCTGGGAACTTTCTGTTAACCTTTTGTGTGTGTGTGGGGGGAGGTTATCAATAAATCAGTTGCTTAATGATAAAAAACATTTATTTTGCACAATTATTTTCTAACACCATCTCCTTTGTCAATGCACTTAACCCAACATTTCTGTATAGAAGTTCCTCCATGGATTGAACATTATGCAGTGGAAATTTCAGATAAAATATTCAGCTCAATATTGTATTGGGATCAATAAAACTATATCTTGCATGAGAGGATCCTCAAAATTTCTGGGTCAACTAAAAGCAAAAAACTGATGTTTGTTCAGATTTTGAGAAATGGGTGGAGGCAAAAACTTTCAGCACCTTCTTCATATATATACACACACACACGTGTGTGCGAGTGTGTTTGAGTGGGGTGCTGAAAATTTATGTATATATATATTATGCAAAATTTTGGTTGGTTGTTTTGTTTAGCAGCATATCAACCTCTATGGGTTATTTCATGTTGAAATCTAAATATTGTGTATATGATTTATTTTATTTTTTTTTGATGGAGGGTTAATAACAGTTTAGTGATACAAGTTTTGCTATTTAACCCATAGCTGTGGGAGAAGAGGTGTATTCATACCTTTCCCAAGGGTATTTGCATGTAAATGTAAGTGAATATAATGAATCCAACAGGAATTGGAACGTGGCTCTTTGATTAACAATTGCAAGCCATTATCCATAAGACCACCTGTAAATCCAAGCTCACAGCATCTGTACTCCCAAGCAGTCACTCATTTAGTTACTGACCAGGCTAGGTGTTGCTTAACTTCGGTGATCATACGGGAACTGGTTTTTCAACATGTGGCTGTTTAGGATGCGAAGTTAAAAAAAAAAAAAAAAAAAAAAATGGTAAAACCCTAATAGGTTTTCTGTGGTTTCAAATTATTAACGCTTAAAAATACACGTATCTTCAAAATTATTGAACTGAAAAATTAAAATAGAAAAAGTAAACTTTTAAATTAAGGGAACTGGAAATAGTCAAAACAGAGCTGAAAAATGATGAAATGGGAAAATGGTGTATGTCTTAACGCAGAACAGCATTAAGGATTATCCTTGGTATGGGGAGCTAAAGCATAATTTGGAAGAGAACATATTGAAAATATTTTTGGGACATGGGGTGTGAAAATGTGATGAATAGATTGAAAAATGTGAGAAAAAAAAAATATAAAATTGCTTGTGAAAAAGAGAAGCTGGGGAAAATATCTGTGGAGAATGCATTAAAAATGGAAATGGTTTATTCAGATGGAGAAGACAGACACAAAGATGGCAAACCCTGCACACACAAGAGAAAAAAAAGTTCACTTAAAAATATGAAGGAAGTAATGAGAATGAAAATGCATCTCAACATTTCTTCCACTGAATTTTGAGAGACCAAATTTTTTTCATTTTTTTGTTTATTAATAAGATCTCTGAATTGGTAGAAATAATCTCAAGTAACTATGCGATTTCTTAAAGTTTATGATCTCTTCATCTATATGCCATGTCCTTTCAGATGTGAGCGATCGTAGCTCTCTACAATTTTCTATCTTTTATAGCTTGTAGCAATATTTATTTTTTTTTTTACTGTCATTCCAACTTCCTGTTCTTCCATCCATTAACACAAGCTCATTAGGTAATTTACTTCTTGTTTCCCACTGTCTCTCTTGCCTTCAATATGTCCTGTGAGTGTTAAAATTTTCAAGTCCTCTTTTCTCATTTTGCATACAAAACATTCAAACATTCTACATGATTCTTTTTTTCATCTTAAAACTTCTTCATTGCTCACATGTTCTGTTTATGATATTTTCAGCATTCTTCTGTAGAACCACATATTAAAAATAGTTGCCATAACTAATTTTGGAATAGTTTTTAAAAATTTTTGTTAGAATTACTTTTATTTTGTATGGCGAGTGAATTGAACTAAAAGACAGTCTTATGTCCCTGTATTTCAATTAGTCATGGATGTACACCACAAAGACATGGAGGAATCTTTAACTAGATTCACTTGTTCTTGTGAAATTCCAATAAAATATTTCAACAAGAAAGGAAATATGATATTCCTAGCCTTATTATGTAGCTGAGAATGTCCACTATCAAATCCAGAGAAATTTAATTGTTCATCATAAAATTTAAAAGGAGTTAGAAATATTGTTTTATGTGACAGCCATTTTGGAAATTTAATGGTCTAAGTTAACCTAATTTGCTTAATTTTGTGATTATAATCTGCTCTTCAGATTCAAACTTTGAGAAAATATGTTATAAGCTGAGGATCTTAGTTATTTTTGTTTTTCTAAAATTGCTAAGTTTGGGCTCCAGAGATTAAGTAACAAGAAAGTTTATAGAATTAATTTTCAAACTTGGCCTGTTTAATTGGTCAGATACTTGCATATCTACCACTAGTATTCTCAGGTAAAAGTTACAATATGAATGCTGATTTCCAAGGCAGACATATCCTCTCCACATTAAAGATTGTGTTTCACCAATCATTCAGCCTTCATCTAACAAACTTGGCCTTGTGCCATACTAAACACTTTCTCTCTCTCTTTCTATATATATATATATATATATATATATATATATATTATAATTTGAGGCACGGTGGAGTAATGGATATCGGCTTGGATTGAGGAATCGGAGAGCCGAGTTCGAATTCCAGTCGAATCCATTACATTCACTTACATGCTAATACCCTTGGGAAAGGTATGAATCCTCTTCTTCTCCCTCCAGCTATGGGTAAAATAGCAGGACAGACTGGGTTCTATAGCCTTGGATGGCAACTGGTCTAGGAGAAGGACAACTCTGAATTCAAAACCTGCGGAGGGTCGTTTGGGAACCTTGTGGCATTCGGTGCACCAGGTCTCTGTATTCGTCCCTCTAAAAAGTGTGGATGGTCCTGCACGAGGCCTTCACCACTATAATCAAATCTTATGTGCCGGTGTCGGGTTGTCGGTTTCCTGGAAACTGATCTGCTTGACACTCATACGTTGAATCTCGACGGGAGAGTCGATCATATTATAATTTCTATCATCTCATGAAAAGCATTAAAGCCACTCAGAGACAAGGGGTTACAAGGTGTGGAAGAATTAGGAACAGAAACATTAATAATGAGCAGAAAGAGTAATCAGGAGGACAGTAGGTAATGATTGACATTTCATTTAAATTTTGGCAGATTAAAGTTCATTGGAAAGCATGGGGCCAGAAGGGAGTTCCACATGTGAGAAGTGTGAGAAAAACTGTTAGCATAAAATTTACAGTTACATCTAGCCAGTTCAATTGTAAATTGATGAGATCTCAATGCCAGTCTAGGTACCATAACAAAGAGCTCATCTGAACAATTACCATGAAAGTATTTATAGAAAAGGTACAGAGAGGCGACCTTACAACTGTGAAAAAATAATTGAAGCTGAGAACACAGATGAGGACCAATAATATTGCTGATTCTTTTTTGGATTTTATCAAAGTGCTCAAGGTAAATAACATGGGCACCAGATCAACAATATTCTCAGCATGATCGATATTCCTTTTTCAGGACATGGACAATAATGGCTTCCTGTCTTTAATGCTTTCAGCATTGGTTATAGTATTTATAAGATTATCTGTTCCCTACAAGGAAATATTAAGCATTCGTTGACCAAAAAATGAGTGTTGAAATTCATGAAATCTTTCTCTTAATACAATATTTCAGAAAAAGAGACTTCTTGAGTTCACTCATTGTTATCACTCTTCCTAATATTGATTGGAGTTTTTTTCCTAACCTTTTGTTTAATGTAGCGTGGAAAGTTAATATCTTGATTATATTATTATTTTCTTTTTGAGGTATATGTCCTACTTATTTTAGTTGTTGCTGGAAGTTTTGAAGTCATGTGGTTTTCACTATTTGATAGTTCTTTGTGATTCTATAACCCCTATGATATTTGATGAAGGCCACTGGTGAATCTTATATGTGTTGTTCTTGTACTAAGTATTATTGTTCATTACAAACCTTCTTATGATTATTCTATTCAGTAACCTTCCCTAGGTTACAACAATAATAAAAATAATGGGGGAAAATATGATTTATAAATTTCTATATATTAGAACTGTAGCAGAATTTTATGTGGGGGGATAAAATTCAATCTATCAGTTGCATGTCTCAAGAACTCGTCTTCCATGCAACTTAATGACTTGCAGACAAACTCCCAACTGCAAACAACTTGCCCATTTTATAGAACCTAATTTGCATTGTGCAACATGAATCTTGTTCAGAATTTGCATATTGTTTGAGATTCTTGCTGATGATAAGAGTTTATGCAGCCTATGTGCATTGTTTTTCTTTTGGACAGACCAACACATGGAATGTTGTTCAATCAGGTAAGCATCGTATACTTTTACTGGCTGGCTTTTACACTTTTTCCTTGGAAAATGGCGCACATGATGTGGGTTCATTTTCAACGACATTTATTTATGTGTTCACTACAAGGGCACAGTCAGGCAAATAAATGACAAAGTGGGAAAATATTCTGTCTAAAGATTTTGTCCCTTAGGATGTCATTGAACTAAAGTAATTTTTTTTTATTGATGAGATTATATATGTGTAAGGAGTAGTGGATATAAAAATGCAAGTATTTGTTATGAATATGCATCGACAGGAAGCACTAAAGATATTGGGATGCTGAAATTTTAAACTTTACATTTTTTTTGTTTTTCTCAGATACATTTGGATCTAGCCAATTTCTTTCAGTTTCCTTATGCATTGGTTTTTATCACTTTTAAATTTAAAAGTTTAAAATTTCAGCATTTCAACATCTTCAGCATTTCCTGTCAGTGAATAATTATAAACGACACTTGCACTTTTATATTCCCCCTCCTCTTCCTACACATATATAATTTCTCCAATGAAAACATTAGTCCATTTAAGTCCTAAAGGACGAAACACATTACACAGAATAATAATAATAATAATAATAATAATAATAATAATAATAATAATAATATTAAAATACTGGTTCTTGTCTGATCACCAAAGTTAAGCAACATTGCACTTGGTCAGTACTCAGTTGGGTACACACTGGGGAATATCACGTATGTTAAGCTATGTGACAAGCCTGTTCTCTACAAGGAAATATTAAGCATTCGTTGACCAAAAAATGATGTATACAATCTTGCTACTTATTTGAATGGAAGAATTCAATATGGAGAGATGCTTCTGGACTGATAGGTCACACAACCTACCTAAAGTTGGGTGAGTGATGTATTGATGCAGTTTGCCACTGTCTTTGGCTAGGTTTGTCTCGGTTTTTATTTTTTTCCTAATTTACTGTTTATTGAAAGATTTGGTGTAAAATTCAGATGTCATGTTGTGAAAATGAAACAAATTGCTAAAATCAAGTGAGTACAAAAATTTTATCTAGGAAGTGTTTTAACAGAGGATGGAAAACTGAAATCCAAAGGTGCATAGAGATAGTGAAAGATGACTTTCAAAAGCTAAGCAAAGTATTAAGAAACAGAAAGAAAAGATTTGCAGTTGTGAATTCTTCAGTCTCCTCAAGATTCAAAGGCAGATGGAAAAGTGAAAGTTGCTTTCCAAAAGCTAAGCAAAATATTAAGAAACAGGAAAATTTTGTTAGAAACAAAGAAAAGAGTATTGAACTGTTATGTAATGTCTGTCCTCCTATATGGCAGAAAATGCTGGATAATCTCCTCACAGATGAAGAAGAGACTTGAAACAACAGAAATGTGGTTCTACAGAAGGATACTGAGAACACCGTGGGCTGAACATGTGAAAAATGACAAAGTTTAAGAGAAAATAGAAACAAAAAGGACACTTATACTTAACATCAGAAAGAGACAGCTGACATTTCTAGGGTATATAATAAGGAAAGAAGGCTTAGAAAACCTGATACTCACAGGACATGTTGAAGACCAGAGGAAAGCAGGGCATAATCTATCTAATGAGCTTGTGAAAATGGTTGGCAGAACAGGGATTAGATAGCAACAAGACAAAATTTATTAAGAGCTACAAAGAAAAGGAAGTTGTGAAGGGCCATAATCACCATCATCCTAATGGGACATGGCACATAGAAGAAATTTTATATTTTTTAGTCATTTTAAGTAAAACTTATGAATTGTGCTTTTTTGTGAATTGTGAGTAATTGAAACTACAGAAAACGAAGTTGGATATGGGTTTATACTTAAAAAACATGATTTGATATTATAATATGAGCTGTCTTGCTTAGAGCAACTAAGAGTATTTATTGGATTTTTCTACTGACCTACCGGACTTTGTTTCAAGTGACAAAATCCCTAGAAAGGATATAAGACCTAATTAAAAGCCAAGAATTAGAACAATATACCCCATTGGATGAAATAAAGAGTTCTGTTTAACATTCCCTGAAGGTTACCAGATACAACAGATACTTGAAGAGGTCTTAAGGGTAAAATGGTTGAAATATGATCCAAATAGACAAAATTCAAGTGCAAATCTGGAAGAATCATTGTATAATAATACCATATTAAAAACAAAAAAAGAAATAGTTTGAAACCTGATTTTGGTTAACCCATCAAAAATAAACTTCCAAAAATTAAATAGCTATTCCTATGTTATTAAGTAATATTGTTTAAATATATATAATATATGCAGTATGCTGCCTCCTGTAAAGGTTGCCAATGAATGTTGCAATTTTATCTTTTTTTTTTCAGTAATAACTGCCTTGATTCTGGGTCAGGGATTCCTCAGGACTTCACTTATTATCTTCTGTTAGCTATCCTAACATGACAAAACCAAGGGTTTTTACAAAATATCGAGCGATATTTTTTTCTTTGAGCTTCTAAAACAAGTAATGTATATAATGTTTATATACATGTGTTATATATGTTCCAAAGTTTGCCATATCTCGGGTGGAGTGATAGTGGGACAAGCTCGCATTGCTTCCATGTTATGTCTCTGAAATAACCTCTGAAAACTAAGCAAGCAAATGGAAAACTGGTGCCTCATAACTAGGTGCTTTGGGTAGAAGGTGCTCAACAGCTCAGAAAGACAGTCCATCTAGGGGAAAGAAAATCTTGATTTTAAACCTCTGCTGTCATATCTGAACATGGAACATAGCTAGAGAAGTAAATCCAGACAGATAACCCTTAGTAGAGCCTCAAAGATGGTTGACTGACAACTTTCCGGCAACTTCTGCTGCCAAGCCATCTTCAAATGTGATGTACTGTATTCTTTTGGATCTTGTTGATACAGCTGAGGGTGGGGTCATGTAGCATGGGCAGTGCACATCCTGCATATACCATTGCCCACACCTTCACCTAGAAGAAGTCATTCTAGTTTCACCACCAAAGGAATGAATTTGCTAACTCTTATCTCGGAAGATAAACAAATGCCTACTATATATGTATGTGTGTGGTGCAGTTCAACCTTGGTGTTGTGACTACATGCTCCAAAAGTTTTTATCCGTTAACAATAACACATTTCTAAAAAAACATATTTCGATTTGCATTTAATTTTTCATCTCTGATGCTACCTGGATTTTACTAAAAACAAAATAATTTCCATACCTGAGGATGACTGAATGTACAGTTGAAAGTGTTAGCAGATTAAAAAAAGACCTTATACAGCTTATAATTATTAAAAACAAGGATCATAACATTGATCGTGTGGTTCATAGGTTAATGCAACTTTAAAATTTTGTTTGCGAAGAGATTTTGCCATTTTATATCATTAACTTTACTAATCTACTTTTTTGTATGAATAATTCATTGTTATATATTTCCAAGAGGATAGAATCCAGATAGAGCTCAATGTCCAGGACAGAGCAAGAATATAATATAAAAGGCTCAAACACTAATATTCCATGGTTATAATTTATTACACTGGAATCGTAATCACGATCCAATTCATTAGACCTACAAATTCAAAAAACTGCTTGAATTTGCTTGACAGCCCAGAAAAAAGCAGTCCATCTTGAGGAAGGAAAACCCTGATTTATAACCTCCACAGCCATGCTGACATATACAAGGGCTATGGAAGTATGACAGAACACTTGGTGTGGTCCCCTGAAGGCAGTTGACTGTCAACACTGACAACTTTCTGGTAAATCCTGCAGTCAAGCCATCCCCAAATGTAATGCCCTGTATTTCTTTTGATATTGTTGGTACAGCTATATAGTCTGAGTAGTGCATTGCATCCATATACCATTGCCCAGGCTTGCACCCTGAAAAGTCACTCTGGTCTCACCACCAAAGGATTAAATTTTGACTAAACTGAGCACTACCTTTATCTTACAAGATATACAAAAATATATGCATGCACGTGTTTGTGTGTATTTTTTATGCAGGGAGATAGCGCGTGTCTGCTCAGGAAAGCAGTCCATGTAGGGAAAAGAAAATGCTGATTTTAAACCTCTACTGCTTTGTGGTCATATCCAAAACATGGAAAAGTCTATGGAAATAAATCCAGAGTAAAGCACTAAAGTCTGTTAGTTATCAACACTGATAACCTTCTGGCACTTCCTGCAGCCAAGCTGACCCCCAAATGTAATGTCCTGTATTCCTTTGGGTCTTCTTAGTACAGCTAAGAGGGCAGCATATAGCCTTCATATACCATTGCATACTGGAGAAGTCACTCCAGTTCCACCACCAAAGGACTGAATTTTGACCAAACAGGTCACTACTTTTATCTCACAAGATAAACGGATGCCTACTACTACAGTTTAACCCGGATATAAGAGAGTTGTCGGGACCGGAGAAGAAGTCTCTTATATCTGGGTTTGGTCTATTTTGTTTAGGTAACTATGGCTCTAATTTGGGACCAGAGAAAATCTCTCTTATATCCGTGTTTCTCTTATATCCGGGTTACACTGTATATAGAAGAATGCAAGAATATGAAGATCTTATTATCTATATCTATAATTCTCAAAATGTGTGTATGTATGTGTTTGTGCCTGTGTGTAATTGGATGTTGTTTATGCATTTCCACAGTTTTCATCCGATTTTGATGGAATTTTTGTTTGATAGATAATTCTTCAGTGCTGGTTTTGAGTCCAAATTGTTGGCAACAATGGCTCTCCACTACTTCGTATCCATTATAACTCTCAGCAACGTTTTACTATCTGTTCTTGAATACATATCTTTCATAAAAACTTTAATAAAAATAGTTTAATTACAATGATATTTATTATTATACAGTTCCCTTTTCAGCCCCCCCACTTCAAACTGTTACCACCCCACTTTGGGGATGTGCCACAGTTGCACCCAAATGTTGTTACTAATATTGATTTTCGGGTGGGCTGACTTAAACTGCTCCAATTGAATAACAACAATTTCCAGTAATGAAAGACCCGGTCAAAGACAGGTCATACTGTTAGTATGAGCATTAATCAAATTTTGAACCTGATTTTTTCATTTTGCTTTTTATGCTATGAGTCCCTTCATACCTTCAATATATGCTTATTATATATATTTTAGTGGGTATGTGGCTAAGTGGTTAGAACCTTAGCATTCCAACCATGAGACCTGAATTCAAATATTGCTATAGTCTATTTGTCAAAGAGGTGACTTTTTGACTGGGGGAGATGATCTTAGTGTGTGGCACCATTGGGAAGTGTCTGAAAACCATACCACTGGTAGACCCAAGTCTTGAGAATGAAATTAAGTAAATGAAATTGATCAGAAGCCATCAATAGTTATGTTAGCACAAAGTCACAATTTGTGACTAAGAGTAGTGGTCTTGTTCAAATTAGTAACCGTATCAGATTATTTGCTCTCTACCAGAAACAGTAACTAAGGTCTGCTCAGAACAGTTGCAGTAGAAAATACATGGCCCTGTGGGTGCTGAACAAATACAAATGTGACTGAGCAGATATCTGCAACAGGGATTTGATAGCCATTCTAACAGACAGGCATACTTGGAAAAAATCAGCCATATATATATATATATATATAGATATATAGATATGTGTGTGTGTGTGTGTGTGTGTGTGTGTGTGTGTGTGTGTGTTTAAATGTATGTATTTATGTAATTCAGGAATATTGAATATAAAAGGAACAATTTCAAGATATTATTTTTAAATACTGTAATAATATTACTTTATAAAACACTAATAAACATATTCAGATTTTTAGAAATCATCTTTAACATCATAAACTGCTATATTTTTGTTCTTTGAATAGCAGTGTGATAAAATGCTTTATCTTACTTGGTAATTATCATCTTAGTGATAGGACCAGCAAAATACAGACATCTTTAGCTATTTTTTGTTTTTTTTTGCTTGTTCCATTCTCACTTTATCCAAAGTTAATTGAAGAGAAGTTGGGGGATAAAGTTTCTTCTTTCAGTTTGGCATAATACAAGTGGAATCAGACTCATATTTCTGCTGACACTGATGCCAACATGGCACTGCCTAAGTAACCAAGTCTTGAAATCCTCCAACTGATTCTTGAATCTGCAAATCAATATGGCTGAAAAGCCAAATATCTTCATCTTTACTTGATTACACATGTAATTTCAGTATGAAAGCCTGCATACAATCAAGGTTTGGTAACCTTCCATATAAATCAGCCAACTTATAAGGCCAGCTTTGATTGGCCAATCTCTCACCACCACCATGTAAATTAGCTGCCAGTGCCACCTACTTACACAAATGCAAAACTGACTATTATTAAGGGGAGCGATTCACTCAACATTCATAGACATGAAAATATATATATTATATAAAATCTTAATACGTATACTTGAAACTGGTCACACTTTTCATTGAAAGATCTATATCATTGATATGTATCTAATGAGGCTGAGCCATATTTGAATATAATTACAGTATTTTAAGATATTCCTGGATACTTTACTAAGACAACAAATAAGAAAAGTTAAAATATTGTTTACTAAACCTATGATATAGAAAGCTAGTTAGACTAATTAACTAGTTTAGTGAGATGACTCACTACTGTGGTCATAATCTACACTGAGTAAGCCACCATTACAGTATTTGCTATTGACTTATAGTCAAATCATGTCTGGCTATGTCAGACTATATTCAAAATTGGATGGGTGACTATTTAGATATAGTGGATAATGTAATTTATGGCTTTGAACCAAAGTAGCTAGGTAGGTAAGTATGTAGGTAGGCAGAAAGAAAGAAAGAAAGAAAAAAAGGAAGAAAAGAAAAAAAGGAAGAAAAGAAAAAAAGGAAGAAAAGAAAAAAAGGAAGAAAAGAAAAAAAGGAAGAAAAGAAAAAAAGGAAGAAAAGAAAAAAAGGAAGAAAAGAAAAAAAGGAAGAAAAGAAAAAAAGGAAGAAAAGAAAAAAAGGAAGAAAAGAAAAAGAGGAAGAAAGAAAAAGAGGAAGAAAAGAAAAAGAGGAAGAAAAGAAAAAGAGGAAGAAAAGAAAAAGAAAAAAGAAAAGGGAAAAAGAAAAAAGAAGAAATAAAGAAAAAAGAAAAAAGAAGAAAAAAAGAAGTGCTGAGAAATTTTCAGCTCAAAATACTTTCCAAAATCTGACCAAGCTGCAGATATTTTTCAAAAATGTTTCTGGTTTCTTGGGCTAAGAACTCTTTAGCATCTCCTTATATATAATTTCTGAACTGTAGAGAGATGTTTCAATCACCTTATCATTAACCATTAGGTTGATAAAAAGAAAATGAGTGAGTGAATACTGGCAAATCATTTCCTCATGACCATCCCATCTGCCAAGGCATGCTTTTGCCATAGGTAACCTTGACATGGTCAAATCATCTACAGTATTTTGTTATAAAAGGGTAAGTAAAAAATTATCTGCACTTTCACCATAACATATATGTGCTATGAGTGCAGGTAATTTTTGACTTTCCCTCACACACACACACACACATATATATAATTGGTATCACCCTATGCAAAGCAGTAAAGCCACTAAGACACAAGGAGTTACAAGGTGTGGAAGAATTAACAACAGAAACATTAATAATGAGCAAAAAGAGAAAAGAGTAATCAGGTGGAGAGTAGATAGCGATTGACACTGTGTTTAAATTTTTGCTGATTAAAATTCACTGGAAAGCATGGAGCTGATAGGGAGTTCCACACGTGAGAAGTGCAAGAAAAGAAACTTAGCATAGAACTTACAGTTACATCTAGCCAGCTCAGCTGTAAATTGATGAGATCTTGATGCCAGTCTATCTAGTACTGCACTTAAATTCAAAAACAATTACCATGAAAGTATTTATAGAAAAGACACAGACAGGCAACTTTACAGTGGTGGGAAAGTGACTGAAGCCAAACTACCAGATCAGGACCAACAGTATTGCTGATTCTTTTTGGGTTTTTATCAAAGAGCTCAAGGTAAATAGCAGTGGCACATATATATGTGTACATCAGTAATTCCATTGTTTAATATTGAAAAAGCATGGATTTATTATACACAAATATTTATTTTTAACATAATCTCCTTCCTTGTCAAAACAATTCAATGGTGAATATTGACCATATAAATCAAACATTGTACAGTGAAAATTTCAACTCAAAGTTCAGTTGTGTGCCAGACTTAATTGGAAGCCCTTCCTGTGCATGTATGTGTGTGTACATAAGAGAGTGTTGAAAAGTCCTTAGTCAACCCATTTCCAAAGATAGATTTTTGGGGGAAGGGCAGTTTGTGCTGAGAATATTTCAGCACCCCCTTATAAAGTGCTGAGATTCTAGAGAGCTACATGCCTATACTTTCTCTCACTCTAACTGAAAATATCTAAATAAATAACTGCAGCTTTGAAGGTGTGAGTATTGTTTTTACTGAACACTTTCAAGAAAATCTGGTAGTCTAGTCATTTCCATTCTGTTGTACCTGCAAGCAATTCTTAATTCACAGGGAGCTATCAGAGACTAGGAAAAGTTGAAAGGTCCAGCTCTGGGTTCAAGAATTGCTGGGGGCATAATTATTTGGCTTTTGTTTGTACAGTTCAATTAAAAGTTATTCTTGCTCTCAGTTACTTTGCCTCCATTCTATTTTGAGGTTAGAAAACCTGCTGCACATATGTATGAGGCGCCAACAATATCCCAAGGAAGTCTCCAACAAATGACTTTTGAATGTTTACATGTAATAACATCAATGAATAATGGATGGTGTGTTGGAGGTGAGACTCAGCAGCTATTTTCCAGATTCACACTAAGGGCAGATTTTGTACAACAAATGTAGGAGGAGAGGTTAATTACTTGGACAGGTCTTTTCTCTGAATGAAAAAGAGATTTGCAGCAAAATCACAGGAATAGTCTTGCCTTTGGATATCATTTTTAGTTCCCACTCTTACGCGGATAAAAATATATGTTCTAATCCAAATTTGCATTTTTTGTTTTATTGTTGCTGATAAAATATTTCCCTAAGTGTTGCCTGTGTGCAATGTATCTATACTCTAAGGGGACTAAGTGTCATATACATTATAGACTCCAGATTGATGTAAAAAATTCTTTTATACATTGTTAAGGAAATCTTGGATGTTCACAGATATGAATATATATAGCAATACATATACTTAAATTCATCTAAACTGGTCAAATTTCATTGGAAGATCTATAACACTAACATGTATCTTATGAGGTCATGTTATCACTCTCTCTCATGTATATGTGTGTGTATATAAGTTGTAGCCTCTGTCTGTCTGTTATTGAACTTCTAGGGTTTTGGAAATAGACCCCCCCTAACCATATATATTCTGGAACTATATTTCCCATAGTACTTGGATAAGTATATTTCATTTTGATCAAAAGTAGTTCCCCACACAGGGAGTGGGCACTGAAACTTTAAATTTGAACAAGGGAATGACTCCTAGAGTACTTGGATAAGTATATTTCATTTTGATCAAAAGGGGTCACTGGGGGACACAACCCTCCCCCCACTGAATTTTCTTTTTCCTTTGGTTTTAATTAAATTTAAATTTGAACAAGAGAATGACTCTTATCCAAGATATAGAAGGAGAAAGCCAGAACATTGAGGTTACATCATCAAGATCAAAATGAGACAATATGGACATCAAGTTGAGCAAGAAATCACCAGTCAGTGGATAGTGCCTTGCAATACATATTTGTTGCAATAATTCAACTGTGATATCAATGTTAAAATCTGCTCATCAATTCATTCAATCAAATATTGCATCAAATATATATCAAAGGGGTCAGATCAAGCAGTTTTTGCATAGACACCACCACTAAAAATTTGTTTTCTTTTGATTTATATTAAATTTAACTTTGGACAAGGGAATGACTCCTATCTAAAATATAGAAGGAGAAAGTCAGAAGATGGAGGGAACATCGGCAAGATCATTGAGCAATATTGAAGTTCATCATTTCCCTCCGCAAATTATAGCAATGATTTAAAATCAATGTTCATTTTCTTGCAAAAAAATGTGTGACATGCAGCAAGGTGCAGGTAATTCAGCTAGTATTTGAATAAAATTAAAGTATTTTAAGATATTCCTGGTTGCATTACCATTTCAGATAATAAATAAAAAAATAAAAATAAAAATATTGTTTACTAAACTCTTGGAATAGATGCTTACCATAGTGAGTTACTTAGCCTCAGACTAATTAACTAGTTTAGTGAGATGAGTCACTATCATGGTCTTAACCTACACTGAGTAAGCAACTATTACACTTTATTTGTTATTGACTTATAGCCATGTCTGGTTATGCCAAACTATATTCAAAATTGGATGGATGACTATTTTGATACACTGGATAATGTAATGTAAGGCCTTGAACCAAAGTAAAAAAAAAAAAAAAAAAAAAAAGAAAAGAAAAAAGAAAAGAAAAGGTACTGAAAAATGATCAACCTAAAACACTTTCCAAAATATCATTTCTAGTTCATTATCTTCTTCAGGTAAGCATATATGTTCTAATCCAAATTTGCATTTTTTTTTGTTTTTTATTGTTGCTGATAAAATATTTCCCCAAGTGTTGAGTTTACTGTATGCAATATATTTATACTCTAAAGTGACTAAGGTTCACAGACCTTATATACTTTCAGATTGATGTAAAACATTCTTTTATAAATTGTTACGGAAATCTTGGATGTGCAGGTGGTGCAATGGCTAGTAACTGAGAAGGAGAAATTGAACTGAGTTCAAATTCCAGTTTGGTTTGTTACATTTACTTTCATGCAAATAACCTGAGGAAAGGTATAAAACCATCTTTTTTCCCCAGCTGTGAGTTAAATAATAGAGTAGACTGGGTTCTGCAGCCTTGGTTAGCAACTAGTCTGGGAGAATGAATACTGAATTCAAAACCAGTTAGCAATCCCATTAAAGTCTACTTGCTATGGAAAACACTGTGGCAATGTCTAGCCTTTTAAGAGCTGTGGCCTTATACTCCTCTGTGGAGTCTATGGTACTTGAGCAAGTGAGGGTAAGTAAAAAATCTTAGAAGTATCTTTGAAGTTTACTTACTTCTTCAATGCTGGAGCAATCAGTCAATATGTAGTATATTGTTTAAAAACCTTAAGAAAAATTCATAAGTATGGAAAATGCATGGGAAATTGTAACCAAAAGTTGTTATCAATTATAATGGCATTCAGGATAATATTTCAACAATCTCTAAAATAACTTAATTAAATACATACGTGGAATCAAGTTCAAGTCGTTTGAATATCATGTGAGCATGAAACTCGAGTTATGACTAGAGACATGCTTTCATAGGATTTAATGTTGTTAAGTGTTTTTTTGTTCCGTCTAGACAATCTACGCTTTGAGTACTTTATTGATTAACTAAGTTTGCCATTTTTTTTTTCTTTTTCTTTTCTGTATTATCATTTTTATTTGAGTCATGTATCTGGATAAGAGTTTTAGGCTTTGGCAAGTTGCCTGTTGGTTCTATCAACAGTTTGGAATTTATATAGAGAACTATGTGTAACGTAGCTCAGAAAATGAGAGAAAAATTCATTCTTCAACAAACTACTAACTAATGATAGTGAGTGAGAAAGTGAGTGACAATATGTTTCTTTGAGAATTTTGTAATAACATTAAGGTATGAATTTGTTCTGAGAATCCAGTTTGTGGCTGTGTTGTCTTTGTTGAACTGAGATATTTTTTGTGTTGTAAGTTTGATTAGTATTCTTTATGGCTTATCAACCTTTGGCAGATTATTTAAAGCTATAAAATATTTTTCGATTGAAAGAATTTTTTTGAGATAATACTGATTTACTGATACAAGTACTACTGACTGAAAGTTGTGGGGTGGGAGAAGAAGGGGATTCATACCTTTCCTCTTGTGTTGTAAGGAGATATATTGTAGTATGGTTGCAAGATAAAAGGAGATAGTATAGTGAAATATGTCTGATATGGTATACCTGTGGGCCAAGTATTCTCCTGAGAGGGGAAATGAGACATGTCTTGTTATTACAGCATCCTATAGTTTCAAATCAGAAAATGAAAGAACAGTTATTAAGTTTAAGTCTTAAAGAAAAAAACAAAAAACAGCAGCAAATGCACAATTTGAATCCTTGACAGAGCACATCTGAGTCAAGAAAAGCCCTTGTGCAACTTGTGTAGAAGATTGGAAGATTTGAATTAAAAATTTGGGTCCAATAGAAAGAAAATATACACCAACTCTGTATATAGTGGAGTAATGGATAGTGGCTCAGATTGAGGAATTGGAGAGCTGAGTTTGAATTCCAGTTGAATCCATTACATTCACTTACATGCTAATACTCTTGGGAAAGGTATAAATCCTCTTCTGATACCTTCAGCTGTGAGTAAATAGCAGGACAGACCGGGTTTTATAGCCTTGGATGGCAACTGGTCTACTGCAGAAAGAAATGGCAACCTACTGCAGAAAAATATCTGCTTTGTCAGTCATGTATTGAAAGATACATGATTGCCTAAGCATGTATCGCGCATGACACATAACTGACTGACTGTAAATAGATAAATCAGCATCATAAAGAAGAGTTAATGGCCAGGAGTTTTATAATTCCTTAGAGAGGACAATGGATATGATATAGAAATGAGAATACTACAAGTTGTGGGTTCAATTCCTGAGTTAGATAATGCAGAAATATACACAAACTTGTTTAAGTCAGAATCTGGATGTTACAAAGGAATGAGGTTGGCATATCTTCTGGATCAAATAAAGTGTTTTGATGTTTCCAAAAGGTTACTGAATATAACAAAGTTCTGAGAAAGGCCAGGATATACAATAGCCTAAACATTGAGGTAAAGACAAACAAACAGTTGAGGAAACTGATCTGAATTAATCAATTTATAAGATCGTGTCTTGGAAATTGAGAAAAAAAGTTTAGCGGATAGAGTCACAGAATCGTCAAAGATGGTAAGGTTTGAACAAATTAATGAGGAAGAATACAATCTCTAAATCTAGATATTGGACTAATAGTGGGTAATTGAATGACAAAATAGAAGAAACTCTAGAGTAATGCATTATGGGTGTTTCTAGAGAAATACATTTCTCCAAAAATAACCATTTTTTTGTTTTGTTCATATTCCTTTTAAATAAAAGATTCTAGTTCATGAAGGCCAGAGATATTCAAATGAATCAATATGTAATAGTAAGAAAACCTCTTTTCAGATGGTTAGATAGAAAGAAGACTAGAGCTGACTTTAATTGAAATGTGATAAAAACATCAAAGAATTTAAAATCAGTGTATACTTGCTATTATTTTTGCTGTTGAAAATATGTGTTCCGACAATGTAACCCATTATGTGATATAAGTATATAAAAGGCATTGTTAGAGTCAAATCAGACCTAGAATGGAGTATTGTTGGAGTATTATCTGGGCTGATGTTGATCAGTCCTGACTGTCCAGATTTGACAGATTTCAAAAGCAATTATGTAGCCTTGTGGGTGATGAATTATTCTCTACCCTCCGAATCTTATCCCATAAATGAAATGTAGCAAGCCTCTTACTATACTATTGTTATTACTATAGGCAAATAATCAAATGAGCTACATTTCTTAGTCCCACTAGCTAAACCCTTCACAGCTAGAATCTGCTATACCATGGCAGATAACATCCATTCCCTTGGTGTTCTTTTGGTAAATAAGTTACACTTGCACAGATTTATCAGAAGAGTTACTAGGTGGAAAAAAACTCCAGAGAGGATGCTTCCTTGATCACTACAATCTTGGCATCTTCAAATTGAGAGTCAACTGTTTTCTATTCTACATGGAAATCATAATATACACTGCCTGCTTTTCCTTCCATTACAGCAATCTCGCTCAGTAACCATCTACACTGAGTGGACCTTGGAGCTGGTATTGGGTGAATTATAGTATATAAAAAAAAGGTACTAAATTTGGTTTTAAAAGTCTGAATGGTTTTTAATAAGGCCACTAACAGAAGACAATAAGAAGAATCTAGTTGTTCACCTTGAACTTGGTTAATCATTTAAAAGACAACCTATATATTATAATGCTTTTATTTTATTTCTATTATTGTCTTTGGTAGGGGCTTACTATGAAGGTACCAGATTTTAAATATTAACAGATTTGCATGTGTGTGTGTGTGTGTGTGTGTGTGTGTGTGTGTGTGTGTGTGTGTGTATATATATATATATATATATATATATATATATATATATGTGTGTGTTGTGTGCATTTAGAGAAAAAAAATCTTCAGTGTATAAGTAAAGGGGGATAATTAGTCTTTAATGCTTTACCCATTAACAACCATTTTTTTTTTGTATTTTTCTCTTTGGTTTCAGTTTTCTTCTTTGGTTTTCTATTGACAATCTCTTTTGTGTTTGTCTTTACAATTTAACAGCTGAATAAATATATTTATATTTTGTTATACCTCCTCCTCCTCTACAGATCTCAACTCTGTGTCATCTTTACTACAATATATTGTTTCCATTTTCAGTAAGTACCTCCAGTTAGCATGTGTGAGTGTTTTATATATATATATATATATATATAAGAGAGAAAGGATGAAAAAGAGGCCTCCAGAAATCATACAAGATGTTATGTTATTGTTTAAAATATACTATTCTAAGAAGAATAAGATAAGCACTTAAAATTATATCTAAGTGGCAAGTGCACAGGACTAGGAACTGAGAAATTAGAGGTTACCTCAAGCTGGATATGAATGTTGATGCATATTTATTAAGAAAGAAAAATGGTTCATACAATATTTTTTCCCATTTCCAGTAAGTACCTCCAGCTAGCATGTGTGTGTGTGTGTGTATATATATATATATATATATATATATATATATATATATATATATATATATATGTGTGTGTGTGTGTGTGTGTGTGTGTGTGTGTGTGTGTGTGTGTGTGTATTAATAAGTACACATATACCTACATTTACAGTATGACAGAGTCATACTGTAAATGTAGGTATATGCGTAATTATTAATATATACTTTATACTAGGTTGGTGCAAAAATAATGACGTAATAATGTCGTTTTTTGACATATTTTTTAATGTCAGAAAACAACATTATTAAGTCATTATTTTTGCACCAACCTAATAGTTCTGTTTAACTACATAGAGCACTGTCTTATCTACATCAGTGATTAAATAAATAATTATTTGCTCACCTGTATGTGTACATAATCGCTCACATATATGGTTGTTCATATCTCTTTATTTGGATCATATATATATATATATATATATATATATATATATATATTAGAAAGAAAAACTGGATTTATTTTTAATTCCATGTTTTTATTACTTAGATTTATTGAATGCACAGGCCCATATTACACACTGTTTAATAAATAAATAAAAATGGGATGTCTATTTCAAATAAGAAGTGTTCACCATTTGAAGTAACAAAAATGTCAGATTAAAAATAAATACATTAATGCTTTTAAAATTACTTTGTTTTTGATACAAAACTGAACAGATATGGGTTCATGAGAAAAATAATCTGCGTGAAAGCCTTTCCCTGAAAGAGATAGACTTTCTTTAAATAAGGTAAAAAGAGCATTGCTTACTGTGAAGTCCTTCGTGGATGAGTGCTAAAGCATGCTGGATCAAAAGGGGATGCAAGTTTGATCCCCTGTCAGGGGACACATTTTCTTTATTGAGATTTCTTGAATGTACAGGTCTATATTATATACTTTAATAAATAAAAAAAATGGTGCATCTATTTCAAATAAAAAGTGTACAAAACTAGTGAAAAATTAGTGGTTCCCTTAAATATTAATGCATATTTACTAAGAAAGACAGGAAAGTGGTTCATAAATTAACCAAATTAAAAAAAGGCAACTATTTAGCATACAGTTGGTTTATAATGTATTTGTAATACTTATATTGATGTGGAAATAAATGAATTGGGTAAATACACAAAAATAAAAAGTGGTGTAAGACAAAGATATGCCTTCTCACTGGACTTATTAACCTTTGCAGTTAAGCAACCTTGAGAGAATAAGAATTGATATTCATTACTGGCTGCCACAATTTTAACAGTAAATATGCAGATGATAGTGTTGATAGCTGTTGATAGTGTTGATAGCTGTTGTAACCTAGGGAAGGTTACTGAATAGAATAATCAAACGAAGGGTGGTAATGAATGATAATACTTCAGACAAGAACAACACATATAAGATTCACCAGCGATGCGTAGAAGTAGTAGTCAACTGCTAGAAGTGAGTCAAGTGAATTCCACAATGAATCTCCAGCTGCAGGATATCTACCTAGCACCCCACATGGTCAGATGTGGCACAAGGCCGAATTTAATGCAGAGTGTCTGAACCCGTAAGCTTGGCCAAAAATTCCCTTGTAGACCTCGTAGCTGTTTCCCAAGACAAGACTCTGCCCTTCAGCATAGCCTCGTCTGGGGATTCTCTCTGCCCAAAGACAGAGTTTGACCAGCACAGCTGGAGACGAATCTCCAACTGCAGACCAACATACAGTATTTACTACTGTATTTATGTGAATGGGGACATACCCATTATTGTCCGTAGATATGCTACAACAATAGCAGACATAGAAAGAAAACTAGAACTCCTACAGAATGTAGTGAAGGAAAGCAAGAAGAAAGGACTAAACATTAACTGTAAGAAGGTAGAATGTATAGTTGTTAGCAAAAGAAATAACCCAACATGCAAATTACAAATTGGAGATATGCCAATTAAAGAAGTGCTAAAATTTAAATATCTGGGAAAGATATTACTTAACAGAGGATGGAAAATGGGAAACCAAAATCCAAAGGCATATTGGGATATACTAAGTTGAAGTTTAGTTCAAGCATTAGGATACTGAATTAGCATGATAAAAAGCAAGATGAAAAAAATACTATGCAGAAATTAATAATTAAATATACAAGAAGGTGAAACATATTTCAGAATTGGAGTTTTAGGATTCTTAATTTAATGCATTAAAAAATATAAAAAATAAAAACTAACAAACAAAAAAGTAGCAACAATAGTGAATCAAGCGACAGAACAAAGATCAAATTAAACTGAAAGGTGGTTGTATTTCCTGTCGGCCATATTCAGTGTCTTTATGCAATGAGCAACACTTGATCAGGGAGATTTGTTGGCTTAAAGATGAAAGTTGAGAGAATCTAGTTAAAATTCTTTTGAAATTGGAAAATATTTAGCAATGTGCTCTGATGTTTGCTCAATGACAACTGACACTCAAAACCTAAAATATGAAACGTAGCAGCCCAAGGGAAAAATTTTTTAGTTTTTTCCTCCTACCATTTTATTTTTATGTTCAGCACATAGAATTTAAGTTGAGAGTGTGTGAACATAACACACACACACACGCCAAATGCATCAATATGTCTATAGCCTTAGGAGGAAAAAGGCATTTATTTTATGCAGCAAATATTTGTTTTTCAGTATAATATCCTTCTCAGTGAGTTCACTTACACAAATGCTTCTATATTAATCATAATTCAAACATTATACAGCAGAAATTTCAGATCAAAATTCAGCTAATAACTGTACCAGACTATGAATTTATTAAATGCATGTGAAACCTGATTAACCAATGAAAAGCACAATAACAAGAATAAAAATACCAGAATGTTTTATTTTTCTCTATATCTCATTCTCTGATGAAGCTTTAAATAGCTGAATTACCTATGACTTAGTGCGTGTCACACATTTTTTTTTGTTAGAAAATGATGATTGATTTTCAATCATTGTTATAAGTTGTGGAGAAAAATGATGCATTTTAATATATATAGGTTGGTGCAAAAATAATGATGTAATAATGTCGTTTTTTGACGTTAAAAAATACGTCCAAAAACGACATTATTATGTCACTATTTTTGCACCAACCTAATACTTAATGATCTTGCTGATTTGACCTCCATCTTCTGGCTTTCTCCTATATTTTGGATAAAAAGTCATTCCATCAAAGGGAAAAAAATTTCAGTGGGTGGTTCGTACAAAAAAATATTCACAACTATTAATTACATTAATTTTTTGTATTAGCAATTTACCCCCAAAGATAATTTTGGATGAGATTGAAAGTACTTGGGAAAATAATAGAGGTAACTATGACATCTTTCTTAATCCTTTTAATAACAACACTAAGAAATTGATCCATGAATTTCAGAGGATTAAAATAAAAATAAATAGACATAATATCTCTAGATTATTCAACCTATATATATATATATATATATATATATATATATATATATATATATAAAATGATAAAATTAGGTAATCTATATGTATAAATCCAGAGAGAGCTCAATGTCAAACACAGAGTATATAATAATGGTAATAATTAAGCAAATGAGTACATTAAAAGGCCATGGTGATATTTATTTTGTTAAAATCAAAATTTTGATTTCAACTCCTCAGACCAGAATGTTACACAAATAAATGGATAAAAATTTTACCAGGTTTAAAAAATAATCTGAACATAATTTATGTTTAAATATGCAGATTCAAAATGGGGGATGGGTGGGAGATGACCAATGGTATCTATTCAAAGAGTGAAGAGATAATGGAGATACAGATTCAAAATTTGGTTATTGGTTATATGGTAGTAGGAGTTAAACCTTTGACTTAATAAACAATATTTTTTGTCTTGTTATAGATACCACTGAGCAGTAATCTGGCAAAATGTCATTTGACATGAAATTGGTTACAATACAGAGGTGTGTCATTGAATTCATTTATGTGTAAGAAATTGTATTCATTGACTTTCATTAATACTTGCTAAATATTTATGAAGACCAAGTAGTGGATGTAAGCCTTTTCACAGTGGTGACAGAATGATGTGAGAAAAAGTGGGTCATCTTGGTTGATGCAGATTTTTATGAGTGTGCATGTTCATCACTGGGGAAAATGCACTGCCAATGGTGTAAACAGTAGTTTATTGTTGAAGGCTTACTCTATCCAGTGGTGTTATTGTCCTCCTCATATCTGTTGTTGTTTCCATGGTAATAAATAGAAGGAATTATTTGGACATGCAGAATTATAAAAAAAGACAAAAAAAAACCCCCAAAAAAACGGCATATATATATATATATATATAAGCTGAAGTGCCCCAAAAATAAGACAACTACCAAGTGAATAACTGACTATGTAGAGTTTACATTGTACTGGAATTGTTCTATTGGTATGTTGATGCAGGTATGAGTCAATAATGGTACTATTGTTGGTCGATGGCAACAAAACATGACTGAATACAGTGTATGCAATTAGGGTTGGTGCATACTACACATAATTGGGGTGGGGATTGGGGGCTTTGAGCATTACTTTGTGACCCTCGTTATCGCTGTTTAATTGGGATATGGTTTGATAAATTATTCCACTTTATTTGAGTGGTTACCATCATCCATGAATAGAAGGAATTATTTTTTAAGCATACTTGTGCCTGTTGCAGAGTGATTGGGGGCTCTGAGCAGTGCTTTGTGACCCTCATTATCACTAATTGGGTCAGTCAACATAGTCTTATTGAGTCACCTCTGAGTGTATTTGTTTTCACTGCATGATGTCTGTCTGGAATTTACATATATCCATGTTAATGTTGCCAACAAAAACCTACAGCATTTGACGACATGGAGATAAACTGCTCTATCTTTCTGGCTCTAACAATCAACCTTCAGCCAAACTGTTAAATCCTGCCTGCATCGCATTGCTGCTACAGCACCACAACTATACCACTTCTTTATTTATCACATCACACATGCCTGAGCCCATTTCTGCAAGTGGAGTAGAGCAAAACCACTTGCATAGTGTTGTCTCCAAATTTTTAGTCCTTCGGTGTTATATATATAAATAATATAATATATGTACAAACACACACAAAACTTCATATTCAGTACATTACTTGCTCACCATAATGAGTTTGAGTCTAGTTTTAATTTTAAAAAGTGCTGCTTTAATTAAAAGAGAAAACAATTTACTAAGGTGATAGTGTTTTAATTGCTAAATCATCCACAGTAAATTTGTATCCGGGTTCTAAAACAATTCAACTTTCTTGTATATTTTCTATCATCAAAATGTGGAATACTCAATAAGAAAATGAAATTTGCTATACTATACGCCCAAACATATATTTAGAAAAAAAAAAAAATTAAAATTTGAAAGTATAATATTTCAGTGCCTTCTTCCCTTCCTGTGCATATATAATCATATCAACATAAACAACACTTTAGTCCGATAAAGTCCTAAAAGACAAAATGTGTCACACAAAAATTTCATCCAATTTGTCATTGACTTTCTTAATATAAAGGGGTATTCAAATAACTTGTACGGATTTTAAATGTGAATTAAATTTAAGCATCTAATGATTTCTTTTCTTTTAGATTTAACAACCATGGAAAGATTAACAATCAAACAATGTGTTAAAGTTATCGAAGCCTATTACGAAAATGGATGTTCAAACAAAAGCGTTTTGCACACTTTGATTTTTTTGGTCAACATAATTGACAAACTGAGTGTGCATTTGGAAACGATGTAATGTTGTTGTGAATAGGTTCAATTCCTGCATACGATGATGAATAGAGGTGTCTGGATTTTCGGCTACATTCTCGTGCACTGCAGCAATGTTTTCAGCTGAACGGCATAAACGAGCATGCAATGCTGTTTTCACATCTGCCACCAATCCAGTTTGTTTGAATTTACAAACAATTTTTCCAATTGCACTCTTGAAACTTTAACATGTCTGATTGTTAATCTTTCCATGGTTGAAATTGCCAAAGACTTAAGTTGTTAAATCTGAAAGAAAAAGAAAAAAATCATTAGACGCTTAAATGTAACACACGTTTAAAATCGGTCCCTTTATATTTTGTGTTTATAAGGTACTATTCACCTTTTCTTGATCATTGACACACTTTGTGGCCAACATAATCTAACGATGACTTCTCCTGCCAATGGGGACACAATTCTGAATCCTGTTGGAGAGCATATATTTTTCTTTAATAAGATTTCTCAAATACTCAGGAAAGTAGATGAAAATAAAGAAATATAGTGTTTGATAAAGTCTGTGGGATCTATGTACAGGCTGCTGGGACTTACAGGAAGTAAAAGGAATGGGGAAAACTTTACTTACATTATTCGGACTATTGTCCTCATCTTTGTCGCCATATTTATCACAATGTTTCGGCTGTTGTACGCTTCGGCCTTCTTTGGGTGGTTGGAATTTCGAAACATGGCATGTGGAACTAGAACAGTCTACCCCAGTGAGTGAAATAAAGGGTTCAGTTCAAAATTCCAATCACCTGAAGAAGGCCGGAGTGTACAACGGCCGAAACGTTGTGATAAATATGGCGACAAAGATGAGGACAATAGTCCGAATAATGTACATAATACCTCATCTCAGAAATATAGACAATGGGGAAAACTTGTTTTATCTCATTTGCTTTTGTTTAGAGCTAATGTTTTAGATTATTTATAGATTTGGACATTAGTTTGTCAAATTTATTTATTTATCTTGTAGATTTTCTTTACCTCTAAAGTTTGTTATATGAAATAAAATAAAACAAATTCCTACTACCCTACCTATAAGCCTATCATGACTCAAAAGGACTACACAACTATTAACTTTATTTCAGATACCAAAATTTAGAACTGAACAGTCACTATGCAATACTGATTTCTGTTTATTCTGCTAATAAATGTTCGTTTGTTTAATGGCATATCAACTTCTTATGGGTCATTTAATGCCGAAATATAATTTTTGGGGGGCATTACTAATTTCTTTTACAAAATTGTATTGCTGGTAATTTTTTTTTTTAACAAAAATATATTGGTGGTAATATTATTTTTCCTTACAGAAATTGGTAATATATTTATTTTTTTAATTTTTTTTTTTTTTTTTCTTACAAAAATGTATTGCTGGTATTTTCACTATAAAATTTTTTATACTTTCATAATGATTTGTTCCCAGTTTGAGGGGTAACTATTTGCCTGTAGCTGGGACCCTAACAGGTGCTACCACTATGGTGGCTCAGGGTGGACCTGAGGACAACAGCAATTAAGAGGTGTTTCCATGTTCCTTAAAACAGCCTGATCAGAGGCCTTGCTGCCAGATGTAGTTTATCATCATACTCAGGGTGCTGTTTATAAATGTGTTGTGCCAAAGTTTGAGAAACTTGAATGGTGAATGAGCAGAATGTAGTATAGATATTTACCACTGCACTTTATAATTCTTACTCTTCACTAACCAATATGAAAATAACACATGTGTGCTTGAAATTCTAATGAAAGGTGTTAACAAACACAGATACAGATAAATGCAGGTTTGTGTATCTCATACACATACCTGCATTGATTTTTCTATGTGCATACACATGAGATCTGTTTGTAACAAGACTGGTGTCACAAAATTTATTCCAATTTGAAAAACAAAGTACAAGGTTTTCATTTCAAAGTAATCTCCCTTGAGTCGAATGCACTTTCCCATCCTTCTCTGCCATGCTTCTATGCACTGCTGGGAGGATTCATCTTGAATGCTTCCCCTTCAGCTCTTTTATTACTACCCTTGTTGATGGCCTAACACCTTCAAAATAGGTACCCTTGATTATCTCCTTGAGCTTAGGGAGAAGAAAAAAGTAACACAGAACAAGATCAGATGAACGGGGAGGTTGTTCCAGTGTGACAATGTACTTCTCGGCCAGGAACTGCCGGATGCTCAGGACGTTGTGAGCAGATGCATTGTTATGGCGAAGCAACCACAATTTATCCTGCCACAAAAAGCATGTGGAAAAAAAATGCAATGATTGTAGAAAGCTAAGATTACAGTTATATACTTCCAACATATGTTAGATGATAACACATTCTACTTAACACTCTTTTACCTATAGCTCACACTGCACACCCAATCCTGTTACTTTTCAGACAGATCTCATATATATATATATATATATATATATATATATATATATATATATATATATATATATATATATATAACACTTCCCTAACACACTCTAAGTAACTTTGTTTTTTCTTTTTTTAAAATCATATCACCCCATGCAAGGCAGCAAAGCCCCTAAGGTACAAGGGGGTTACAGGGTGCAGAAGAATTAGGGACAGAAATATTAATAATGAGTGGGATGAAGAAAGAGTAATCTGGAGGACAGTAGATAGTGATTAACACTGCATTTAAATTTTTGCAGAATAAAGTTGGCTGGAAAGCATAGAGCTAGTAGGGAGTTCCACAAATGAGAAGTGCAAGAAAAGAAACTGTTAGCATAGAATTTACAGTTACATCTAGCCAGCTCAGCTGTAAATTGATGAGATCTCGATGCCAGTCTATCTAGTACTGTGCTTAAATTCAAAAAGTCTAAGTTCCATAATAAAGAGCTCATCTGAACAATTACCATGAAAGTATTTATAGAAAAGACAGAGAGGCAACCTTTAGGCAGTGGGAAAGTGACTAAAGCTGAGATGCCAGGTCAGGGCCAATAATATTGTTGATTTTTTTAAAAAATTTTATCAAAGAGCTTAAGGTAAATAGCAGGGGCACCAAACCATATGTGATAACAGTATTCTAAGTAGTGATGGAACAATACCAATATTTTTACTGGTTCTGATACAATTCGCAATACTGTTCTAAATTTCTGATTCCGATATTTACAATGATTAAAATTCATTATTTTCAGGACCCAACAGTTGGTTTGCAAAACTTAATGAAGAAAGTGCAATTATTAATAAAACATTTCGTAGAAAAATGAATACAAAAGCTTATGAAATAAAGTTAGATATCCTTTTAAAAAATTGGTTAAGAGTTTAAACAATAAAGAGAAAAAAATTTCTTTACGCAAATAATTTAAGTTAGCTACAGTTGGCATATTGCTTTACTTTGGTTATCATCATAAATCTTAAAAAAACTTGCAAACTACACTTTTCTACTTGGCATTGGATATGCTTACCATAATTGGGGTCTGAAAATAAGAAAAAAATCGGTTAAAACTTAAATTTTTCACTGTTAGATAAAAAATGTTTCTAGTTTTCTAATGTATATAATTGGTAAAAATTCAACTAATAATGGTTTGCTATTAATTGTAAAATGAAACAGGGTCTATTTTTTGTTCACCTCATATATTTTAAATTTGTACAAGCAAAAGTGCCCTCTAAATATTATGCAATCTTCTTAAAATTTTATACGTGTCATTTTTCAATGAAGGGAATGAATTTAGGGGTGACAATTCAATTTCAACATGCACTTAAAAAAATAAGAGACACCCTATTATATAAATAATATTGCAACAATAATACTTTAAGCAGAAAGGCATCATCCTATTCCTATCTATTGTGGTTCAACTCGTGCATATATTTTGATAAAGTACAAAGAGTATTTAATCCTGCAGGACAGTGAATAAAAAATGAATACAAATTTTAAATTTGCTTACAGACGTTTAATAAGAATTAAATATGAATTATCCCAACTTAATAAATAAATGAATAATAAAGAGTTTCCAATCTTATCTAGAAAATTTAATCACAATAAGTTTTATTGTCTAAAATAAATTTCTCACAAGTAAAAAGTTTAATAATTTCTAAAAAGAATCAAAATGTGTTTTATTTTTGTTAAAAGAAAAAAAAAAAAAAAAAAAAAAAGAGTAAAAGTGCAACAACACAGTAAAAAAATATCCCTTGACTTTTTTTTTTAAAGAGATATAAGTAATTTTAGCAAATTTTACAATAAATTTAAAATAAAATGTTAGGAAGTTGGAAGCTAAATAATGCTGATATACAACTTGATCATTTTATAAAGGTAAGTGATTCAACATTTGCAAAGAAATAGAATAAAAATAAAATTAAAGATGATTAAAATCTTTGTAAGAATGAGAACAAGAGTAAATATGTATGGTTTGCATTTTTTTAAAGTTATTTATTAGATTTTTAGAAGATAAAATTTTACTAGTTTTATTTTAAAAATATTAAAACAAATCATGTTAAAAGTGGAAAAAAAACTATAGGTTAATCATGTCAGATAAAAATGGGATAAAAATACTTGTTTTTAACTTTTTTTTATATACTTATAAAACTTACATCTTGTTTGGCTCTGAGGAGGAATAAATGAGAAAAAAGTTTAAAATATTTAAATGCCATAATTTAACACAGGAATGCTCAATTATGCCAAAGGAAAATATTAGTAAAATAAAATTAAATAATTTTTGATGGAAATTAAATTTTAGGTTTTTTAATACAAAGTTTTGTGTGAAAAAGTTTTTTTCAGGAAACTTCAAATAAAAGTTTTTATTTTTTTTAAGTTTATTTACTTAAAATCTATTTCAAAAGCTATGAAATTTTAAGAAATACATGAATTTTGTAGAAACAAATTTATGTTTCATAAAAAGAATGTTTACTTATTTAAGACACGGTTATTGAAAAGAAGTTTCATTTTTGTTTACTTAGTATGCTATGTAAACAAAAATAAATCTTTTCAATAACTGAAACTAAAAAGTTTTTGTGGAAAATTATTATAAAAACATTTTTGTATTTTAACTGCCTCACCATGTGGACAGTTTGTGGCACAAGGTCAATTTTATGTGAATAAGTCAAATATGACATTAGCAGAAATTCCATGCATTCATTTTTTTTAATTTTTTTATAAATTAAAAAAATAATAAGAAGAATTGTCTTAAAAGAGAGCCTGGGAGAAAACTGAATTCATTGTGTGTCTATATTACAAAATTTTGATTATAATTATTAAATTAATAATTTATAATATTAAATGGGTTCATTTTTTTTTTTTTTTTTACATAAGTAAAATAAATTTACATCATACTTAACTTAGGTGCTATTATAATCTATAGATTCTAGTTTTACTGGTAGCTTAAAATCAATAAATATTTATATCTTTTTATCATTAGTACCAGGAATGGAAAATTAAGTTTAAAAAAAAAAAAAAAAAAAAAAAAAACCCCAAAAAAAACTCCAAAGAATCATCTAATTTCTGATTTCAAATCAGAAATTAGATAAAAAAATTCTTTGATTCTGATGCCGATTTCAATACCCTAAAAAGTTATATTTCCAATTGTCAATTCTGATTAATCATCCCATCACTAATTCTATGCATGGTAGACAAATATGTAAGATAGTTTCTGGAGACAAAAATTGTCTTGCACAACACAGTGAATCAATCTTAGCAGCTGATCTATTCAATATGGTCTTTCCACTTCATGTCAGCTGAGTACATTATATATAAAATATCACATTCATGTGTTATATATATATATATATATATATATATATAGCACATATATACTATCTTAATTTGAGAAATTGCCTGAAGATGTAAAAGTTTTACTGGGTTGGAGTGGGAAAAAAATAGCAAGCAGCAACTAACAAACCAAGCTTCAAAGAGACTGAAAACTAATGTCCATAAAATTAGAGCTGACCCTACAAATTCCTTGTGATCACAGGGAGTCAGATTTTCATTATTGCACCCAGCTTGTTTTCTTCTCATTTTGACTGTTTACTTTTTACATAAAAAAGTTGTTTTTACACTTTTAAAAGCCACATAAACAAACACAAATAGCAAGCTCGTTCCCACCTCAAAAATATGTAGTCAATTGCAAATTTGGACAATAAAGAAAAGCATAAATGTAGTGTACTATATAATAGAGGTTTAACCGTTGATCCCAGTTTAGGATTTGGTTTCCAATTCCTTCTAAAGTGTACTCCAACTCTATACTTCTAATGTCTCCACATGAACACTGAAATTTTATTTGCTAATTAAATCTTGACTGCTTCAAGTCTAGAATTAACTGCCTATTTTTTCTGTTATCTTGCTCCTTCTTACACTAATATGTCTGCACACTGTAATCTACTATCTTGAGTAGCCTTTGAGTCTTGTATTGGATGAACATTAATATATATATATATATATATATATATATATATATACACACACACACACACACACAGGGTGTAACTGCAAAGTCGTCTAATTGTTAGATTAACTCTGAACCGTTGTATCTTAAAAATGATTAAAGATATCTTATTGGAATTCTCCGAGGTTTTTATAACACTACTGGACTCTACTTTGAGCGATAAGAATGTATAATTACTCTCTAAGCTTAACAGAAGAATCGTGATGAAATTGATCATAAACGAAAATGACATGTTCATCATTAATTAATCATAACTAAGGATTGGAGGCTCATGAAGGATTGAAATAAAGTTCAAATATTTATTATTATTCTAGGATCATTTTCCAACTTATTCAAGATAATCTTCACCCTCTTTAACCTCCTAACTTTCTATCCTGGAGTACCAAGGTGTCTTACAGGTTCCATATATTTTTTCATTTTCAATTCTTTTTTCACTGTTCTGTGGACTCTCATAGCTAAAACTCCTCTCTCATGTGTCAAATGTCATATGAATTGAGTTGGATCTTTTCTAATCGATCTCTTTAACACTCAGTTGAAATGATGATCCCTTTACTGTTTTGACCTCCTGATCCAGTTTTCCTTTCTACTGTTTCTTCTTCTTTAAACTTATTCATTGTTCTCTTGATGGTAAGAATGTTGGTATCATTACTGAAGACCTGAATGATCTTTTTTCTCTCACCATTGCTCAGTTGGGAAGACAGTGGGGCTGACACAAAACAATTTAACATACTCTCATTTTAGCTGAATAACTCAAAGGATTTTTCAGTGAATCTTATGAAAAATGGTGTCAAGATGGCTAAACGTCTTATCTGAAATCCTGGAAAAAAGAAACTCAATTGGCTGAGTGTTTTTTTTAGATATTATACATTTTGTGGGATGGACAATTTTGCTGTTACCCCCCCATATATATATATATATATATATATATATATATATATATGAATAAAAGACAAGAGGAAAAACTATTCTTAGCTGATGTGTTTTGTTCTGAGGGATTTTATCAAGGCAAATGTAGGATTTATTTTGTTGCATGTGTTTATATACAACAGCAAGGTTGTAATTGGTTTAACAAGGCTTTTAAGGCTCCTCAGAGGTTGAAGTGTATCAGCTAAGAATAGTTTTTCCTCTTGTCTTTTTATTTATTTTATTCCTTTATAGATACACTATCTGAAACTAATATATATGATCGACTCTCCCGTCGAGATTCGACGTATGAGGGTCAAGCAGATCGGTTTCCAGGAAACTGACAGCCCGACACCGGCACATGAGATTTGATTATAATGGTGAAGGCCTCGGGCAGGACCATCCACACTTTTTGTAGGGACGAATACAGAGACCTGGTGCCACAAGGCCACAAGGTTCCCAAACGACCCTCCGCAGGTTTTGAATTCAGAGTTGTCCTTCTCCTAGACCAGTTGCCATCCAAGGCTATAGAACCCAGTCTGTCCCGCTATTTTACCCATAGCTGGAGGGAGAAGAAGAGGATTCATACCTTTCCCAAGGGTATTAGCACATAAGTGAATGTAATGGACTGGAATTTGAACTCGGCTCTCTGATTCCTCAATCCAAGCCGATATCCACTACTCCACTGTGCCTCCTATATATATATATATATATAGGTTACAAGTGAAATCTAAAATTTTAATGCATATAAAAAGGGCATTTCTACCAACCCATATCCACTACATAGATAAGATGATAAATTCTTCCATCCACAAGTTTCACTTTTTGAAGAAGAGACTTAAAGTAACAGAAATATGGTTCTACAGAAGAATGCTGAAATTGCTAAATGTAACTAAGTTCTATTCTGATACTTTCTTCACTTGTATTTCTTGTTTTTGGAACTTAGTTTCAGCTTCTTAGTTTCCTGTCAACTTTTCCTTGAATCTATTCTTTATTATTGTCCTTTCTCCTCAGAAACATTTTTTTTTAGTTTCTTTCACTCAATTCACATTCATCCTCAGTAACCTTTGCATCTTAGTGGCTTTATTGCCTTGCTTGGCATGATATATTTTTTAAAAATGTGAGTATCAAGAAACTTTTGTAGAAAAAAAAAGGATGCTTATACTTAGAATCAGAAAGAGACAGTTGAGATTTCTGGGACACAAAATGAGGAAAGGGAGCTTGGAGAATTTGACACTCATAGAACATATTGAAGGCAAGAGTGACAGAGGTAAACAGCTAGTAAACAACCTATCAAACTTGTGTAAAATTGGGAGAGATGGTGAAAAGACAGATCTAATAGCTACAGAAGATTGGAAGTAGTACAGAGCCATTGATGGACTCTCTCATTGATTTCAATACATTAACAATTAATCAAGTAATTGATAATCATTTCATAAAGCATGTAACATTGCTACAGCATCTATTTGGTAAGTATTCCATCATTAATATT
>OZ010590.1:53443427-53458427 GCA_963932145.1 Acanthosepion lycidas
TTCTAACTTAGTATATTTTATAGGAATGGAGCTGAGAGGTTTGTGAACTTGTGTTATAAACCATTCTCTGGGTGCCACAGCAAGTATGATTGACTGGTGTTTGAAACCCAAATGATTAGGTATGGCATCTAATTTCAGCCCAGCCAGTCTCTTCTCACTTCACCACCGCCATCTACCAATGGCAATCTCAGCTTCAACTTGTCGCAATTTGTCTTCCTTTCATAAATGTTCCGGGTCAGGACTCAAAAAAAAAAAAAATAAAATAAAATAAAAATAAAATAAAATAAAAGTAGGATTTACTGATGGTTAATAAAAAAAAAAACCCAGACAGGAGTGTAAAAAGATTAAAAAAGTAAATAAATAAAGTAAACAAGATGTCATGAAGAAACTACCAACCTTTTACTCAGAAAATCTAAGTTGCTTTGATAATGTCTGAAGTTCCTTCTCCTCATTATTATTATTATTTAGTTTTCCTCTATATTATTGCTATTTTTATTTATTAATTATTATTATTACTTTCCCTCCATCCTAGCATTAAAATGTCCTCTGTCCTATTATTATTATTTACTGAGAGTGAAAGAAGTAGAGACAACAATAAAAGAATAGGATTCAAGGAGACAAGATGATGATTAAGGCCAAACAATGTCTTGAATGTATCTTTTTCTTCTGCCTTTTTCACAATCAAAATGCATTGGTTCATTATATATCAGAGTTAATGGCAGGGTATAATGTATAGGCTAATCAAATTACTCACGGAGGAACAAGCAGAATTACAATTCAATTTATAATGTTTGTGTGTAAGAATGAAAATGCTTAATCTCTGAATGTCAAAATAATTTGTGAATATTACTTTTATGTGACATGACCCTCCAGGGCATAGGCAATCATGGCTCTAGACAATTTCCTACCCCTTATACGTCTAAGTAATGTTTGTCTTTTTTTTCTCTATAAATCCCTGTTCTGACATCCATTTGAATAAGCATGCTAAGTAAGTTACTTGCTGTGGCCATCTTGCCTTCAGTTTATACTGTGATTGATAATTGTATATGACTATGAAAGTACATCATTTATATGCAGTTATCAATGACATGAGCACAGTTTCAAAGTTGACATTTACCAAAAAAAAAAAAAAAAAAAAATAAAAAAAAATGAATGTAAAGGTAACTCTTTAAAAAGTCAGGGATGGATTTGACATTGTATGTATATTATGAACAGGGCCCCTCTTCTAAAATGATAAAATAAAAATTGTATATTTTTCAATTCTGACATATGTTGTGACTTGAAGATTTAATCTACAAAAATGATTCCCTCTCCTAGCAAATATCCCTATTTTTTATTATTGGACCAGTCAATTTAAGTAATGAGACCAAAAAAAAAAAAAAACCACAAGAAAAACAAAAAACAGTCAAGATAGGTCAAAAACAGTATTAAGTAAGATAATTTCTTGACATGATTTCTGTTGAACATATCTGAATCCTTTTGGATTAGGAAATAACATTGTCTAGAAAATTTAAAAAATATTTGGGAACTTATATTTTTCTTGCTATTTCATTGTTAATTATTATCCCAACAATTTGGTTCAATATGTGCTCTGACTGCCTGAGTCCCACAAAAATAACAAAACATAGAATATTATAATATTAATAAATTAATATTATTAATAAATAAAAATTTCTAGATGAATGACACAATTTGATGTGATTATCTTCCTTATTTCTAAATATCCTGACACTAAGAAAATGTTCTACAGACTGAATTAAAAGATAATCCAAAGATGCTAAGCCTGATAAGTATGAAGGATGTGAGAACATTTTGAAATCTAATTATTTTCTTGGTTTGATATCTTATGTCAAGGGGTTTTTGGATATCATTGAATTGTATTTTATATCGAGGAAATAAAGAGGATAAACAATATTACTATGCAACTTCTAAGGAACACTAGCTGCATTGTAAAACTTAATAAGATATAAAGCAATAAAAATGAACACAGAGTCCAACAAATGTGAGGAATAGGAAAAAAAAATTGCCAATAACAATTAACTTCTTTTCCTTCTATCAGTTAATTAGATAGTTGGCTTAAAGATGTTTATCTGGTTGATGTAAATAACAAACAACCCCAAAAGACAATTAATGTAAAAGTGATTGTATAAAAATAAACTAATCTCTTTAAATACTTGTTTTCAACAAAGTGAAAGTAAAAGTGAAAGTTAAAAAGAATTGAAGCTGTCACTGTTGCTTTAGGCAACAGACAGTTTTAACTTTTCTGTGAATATAAAAGTATTTGACATCTAAATGTAAAAAAAAAAAAAAAAAAAGATTAACAGCAGAGAATATAGACAAAACAGATAATGTATGAGAGTTTTCATAGGCAGTTCCAATGAAATATTGAGATCTTTAATATACAATTAAATCGTGACTCTCCACAAGTTCCTGTCATTCATTGCTTTCAGTAACGTTCCAGCCTTGACCATCCCTCTTTTTTCTTGTTCTGTTATTCATTTACACTATTTACTTTGTTTAGACTATTGTCCTCATCTTTATTGTCATATTCACAATGTCTTGACCGTTGTATGCTCTGGCATTCTTCCGGTGATATACATTGAAATTTCGAACCAAACACTTTATTTCATCCACCAGGGTGTATTGTTCTAGTTTTATGTGTCATGCCTTTTCTGTATATCTCAGTTTCAGTTATTTCCCTTTAGTAACTCCTCTCCAAATTTTTGTTCACCTCTGCTGTGTCTAGGTATTGAACTCACAACTCTTTGGGTCAAGTCACTGGATTACTTCAACTGACACTTTTATCCACTGGTCCTTGGAGAGTTGAGTTACTAAAGGGAAATAACAGACACTGAAATATTCAAAAAAGGCAACAGAAAACTCCACTACCAATCACAAGATCATTCATGGCTAACATTCAATGCAAGTACTACCAAGAAACTATCAAAACATAGCAATAACTGATACATTAAAATATAGACATATTGAACACCCAGACACCCCTAGTCTATCAAAATAGATTTATCTGTAACCTTGGAAACATGAATTTTGTTTTAGCTGTGTATTTAAAACCCAGTAATTTTTAAAGTTACTCCAAAATTTGCTTGAGGATGAAATGGAACTAATGTCTTTAATTTAATTACAAAATTAAATTCAGGGCTTTTAGCTTCCATTTTTGAAACATGGTTAGAACTGTGTAGCGAAAAAAAACGTATTTTAAATCAATTAATTTATAATATTAATGCTCTGTAAATTTACATTGAGCACTATTTTGTAAAATAAAAATATCTATAAGAACACCGGATTATATATCTTACTGTTCTTTCTTTTTATTAATATACATATATATATATATATATATATATATATGTGTGTGTGTGTGTGTGTGTGTTTGCATCACTAATGATTTCATGATATAAATGTATTTAAAATCAACATGAAAGGACTGACACCTATCTGTAATTAATGAAAGCATTGCTGACTAAACAGAATTATAAGTACTAACTATTAAGTGTAAGAAGTCGGACCATATGGTCATCAACAAGAAAGACAGTCAAAGACGCAAGCTTGGAATTGAGGACATCAAAATCAAGTGGGTACAGAATTTGAATTATGTTGGTAGTGTATTAAGATGATGTGTAATCCGAAGGTGCATTGAAATGGCAAAAAAAAAAAAAAAAGAAGCCTTCCAGAAGTTAGGCAGTGTTTAAAGACAGAAATATTTCATAAGAAATAAAGAAAAGAGTGCTGAACTGCTATGTCACAACTTTCTCCTATATGGTACTAAATTCTAAACAATTTCTTTAGAGATAAAGAGATTCCAAAGGAACAGAGGTGTGCTTCTGCAGATGGATGCTAAGAAAATGGTACACTGAGCATATGAGCAATAAGGATATTTAAAAAAATGTGAACTAAAGGGACACTTATATTTAAAATCAGAAATTGAAATTTTTAACACATGAGGAAAGAGGGCTTGGAGATTTTAACACTTATAGGTCATATTGAAGGCAGTAGGTGTAGAGGGAAACAGTGAGTAGTTAAAGTGTTTGTGTGAATGGATAGTAGAGCAGGGACAAAGTGGGATGGTAAAGAGTCAAATGCAGCCTCAAGCTACAAGTGACAGGAAACTGTGGAGAGCTATGATCAAGAGACATGAAACAAATTGTTTTATTATAAAAGCTGTGAGTAGTCAGGATCAGAGTCACCGTCAACTTCATAATTCTTTATCTGCATAGTATGTGCTTTGCCATGGCTACATATAGTTTTGGATTCAGATTTCTACTAAACTGGGATTCTTTCAAGGTTGAAGAGCTCAATTTGCCCTACTATTTTTACCAATAAATGCAGGGTTTTATGAATTCATACCTGCCCCAAGAATATTTGTGTGAAAGTGAATGCAATAAAATTCCACAGGAATGTGAACTTAACATCAAATTTAACAAAGGAATATATTGAAAAATCATGAAAAAAGGATTTAAAGCAAGTGTTACTGGCTGAATAAAGTCTGTTTCTAAAGAAATAATGGATTTTTTTTAATTTATTAATCTGAAATATTTTTATCACTTTAAATGTCATTTTTAGTGGATACCCCTATTTGAGTAGATGCTTTGTTTATTTTAAATGCTATTTCATTTTATATAACTTCCTGAATATTTGAGAAATCTTTATATATATATATATATATATATATATATATATATATATATATATATATATATATATATATATAAAATTAAAGAAAATCAATTTTAAAAAATTCATTATTTTTTTTAGAAATGAATTTATTTTATGTTTCAGAAATGAAACTGAACAATTAAAAACTTTTGAGAATCTAGATGAGGAGGATGTGCTTAAAAAGCAATATAGAACTTCACATAATCATGATATTCTTTGTAACCGAGTTGGTTAAAACGTGTTGGATCTAATGACAGTCTCTCCTGCAAAGAGGGACGCAGGTTCATGTTCTAGCACAGGGGGATATTTTTCTTTAAGATTTCTTGAATATTCAGGCTGAAATAAAATACTATTTAATATAAACAGAATGTCTACACAAATATGAGTATCCACTAAAAATAAGGTTTTAAATTTTATATATATATATATATATATATATATATATATATATAGACTCGACTCTCCTGTCGAATTCAATGTATGAGGGTCAAGCAGATCAGTTTCTAGGAAACTGACAGCCTGACAACAGCACAGGATATTTGATTATAGTGGTGAAGGTTTCGTGCAGGACCATCCACACTTTTTGAAGTGCCGAATACAGAGACTTGTGGCACTACGTGCCACAAGGTCCCCAAACAACCCCCCACCACAGGTTTTGAATTCAGAGTTGTCCTTCTCCTAGACCAGTTGCCATCCAAGGCTACAGAACCCAGTCTGTCCTGCTATTTACCCATAACTGGAGGGAGAAGAGGAGGATTCACACCTTTCCCAAGGTTATTAGCATGTAAGTGAATGTAATGGATTCGACTGGAATTCAAACTCGGCTCTCCAATTCCTCATATATATATATATATATATATATATATATATATATATATATATATATATATAATAACATTGGACTCCTTTTAATGCCACATCCAAGGATGTGCTAATAGTAGGAGTTTCAGTAGGAATTTGAATTCAGAAGCAGTCCTCAGCCATATCTATACACACTTTTAGGATAGTATGATCTGGTTTAAATTCAGAGCTTCCTTTTCATACACAGGTTACCACCAAAAGCTATAGAACCCAGTTTGTCCTATTTTACTTATAGCTGGGAGAAGCGATTGATTCAGACCTTTCTCAAAGTTAATAGCACATAAGTGAATGTAATGAACTCAAGTGGAATTTGAATTTGGGTCTGATTCCTCAATCTGAGCCACTAACCATTACTCCACCATTTTTATATATATATATATATATATATATATATATATTTCTGCATTTTCCCACTGGTTTAGATTACACCAGCAATTAGTACTTATTATAAGTGCTCATCATGGACTAAAGTTCCTGATTATCCCTCCTTTTAAAATGATAAAAAGAAATATACTAGGTATTAAGAATTGAACGATAAACTTAATAGGTAAAAGTCTAAGGATCTGACCCCTTAACTACCAGATGGAAACAAACGAGTCTTTACAGCAATTATATTCTTGTAAACAATCAGAGTTCACCACATGTTTATACCTAAACATAAAAAGTAATTGGCAGACTAGTTCCTATAACCAAACCCAAAACATCCGGATATGATGCTGAGTTGCCTTACCCCTTTCTATCATCTGCCAAAATATTTTAAAAAAGAAGAGGGGGATAAAAAGAGGGTAAAATAAATAAAAGGTTTAAAGAGAAAAAAAAAAGGATTGTTGTTGCTTATTACTGAGCAATTATGACAGAACCCTGGATGTCAGTCGTTGTTGTTAGGGTCTTGTTGAGACTTGGAGAATCAGTTACTGTTCTTTCTACATATGTTGACATCATTAACACCACAAGGCCAACATATACATAGACACACAAAATAATGTAAGTGCATAATGCGTACATTTTTGTAGAAATTGCTTTAAACAGCCCAGTCCAGAAAAATATATATGAAGACATATATAAATATATATGAAAACCAAATCTACATAGTCACAGTCTCATATACATACAGCTTTAGATCCCTATAAACATAAATGTATGGGGCAAAGTGATATATATATATATATATATATATATATATATATATATAGTTATTTATCAGAACAATGTTAAGAAAATCAATGTCAAATTGTAGAAGATTAAAATTACAGTATCCCCTCTCCTTCATGTACATGTATAGTTACATTAACAAACATCAGTTTAGGTTGATGAATTTCTAAAGGACTAAAAGAAAATGTGAATATGATGCATGCAAAATGTAGAGTTAAATACAAATAAATGGTAGAACTACCCAACAAACAGAATTGACAAAGTTTGTAATAAGCAATAAGAAAAAAGAACAGGGCAAAAATTAACAAAGCAAGCAAACAATATATGCAAGGCAAAGCAACAGTAATATGGCAAAATGTTCAAACTAAGAATTGGGGTTGACACACAAGAGCAAGTTCAGATAAGCAAACATATCATTGACTTCAATACAGATCGGGACTGAGTCATATGAAACCAAGAACTGGTCTGTTTTATTGACTAGGAAGAAATCCCAGCAGACATTTGTGTGCTTCTGACTAAAAATTGGGGAGGGGAAAGTATTTTGCAGTCATTCCCTATTAGATTGGAATCAACACAAATTTTGTTTCTATTTGGCCAATGATTTTCCTAATGCGTGCACACACACACATATATATATATATATATATATATATATATATATATATATATATATTACTTCAAACATTATTATAGTGGATATCAGTATTTGAAACAGATGCCACATTTTTGTTTTGAATTTAAACTGTGTATATTACCACTAGCCTATAGGCTTTCTCTTGCTGAGTATACACACTGTTTAAAATAAAAATAAAAATGAAGCATCTATTTCAGATACAAATATCCACTTTTGTTTTAAATTTTAAAAATGAAGCATCTATTTCAGATACAAATATCCACTTTTGTTTTAAATGTCTGATTGAAAATATATCCATTATTTCATTAGGAAACACACACACACACACACACACACACACACACATATATATATATATATATATATATATATATAAAAATAAATGTACATTTTTTTTCCTTGCCGGTAGCACAATTCTGAGTTTCATGCACAACACAATCGTCAGGTGCTGATTGAAAATGGATCATTGCATAATTTTAATATTTTTACCATACTGTAAATGAATAGAAAAGATGAAGAGAGCCCAAAGAAAAGCCAGAGTTCTTCATCCCATGAAGCCTTCTACTCTACCATGTGGTAGGTAACTGTAGATTTCTCTTCAGATCAAACATAGGACTCATTTCATGTTGAGCACCTCAATACTTGGCAGTGAGCTCTGCCAATAGTGGAGCAGTCCATTTATATATTGGGGGATATATGTAAATGTGTATGTGTGTGTGTGTATATATATATATATATATATATATATATATACACACAAAATCTCACAAACTGTTTTAAACCAAAAAAACACTAAACTAATTGAGTTTCTTTTTTTCCAGGTTTTCAGATAAGACGTTTAGTCATCTTGACACCATTTGTCATAACATTCACTGAAAAACCCTTTGAATTATTCTGCAACAAAGAGAACAAGTTAAAAACGTATTGTGACAGACCCACTTTCTCCCCAAATGAGCAATGGTGACAAGAAAAAGATCATTCAGGCTTTCAGTAATAGTACCAACATTCATACTCTGGCTTCCATCTTCAAAGTTCATTAAAGAACTATCAAGAGAATGGCGAATATTTTTAAAATAGAGGGTCACAAAAGGAAGAGGGATCACCATTTCAACTTAGAGCTGAAGAGATCAGTTGGAGAACATCCAATTCAATCCATAAGACATTTGGCATGTGAGAGAAATTTTAGCTATGAGAGTCCAAAGAGTAGTGAAAAAAAGAATTGAAAATCAAATTTTACATGAAATTAGCAGGTTAGAGAGGGTGAAGATCATCTTGAATAAGTTGGAAAATGATCCTGGAATAATATATATATATATATATATATATTTGAACTTTATATCAGTCCTTCATGAACTTCTGATCTTTAGCTATGATTAATTAATGATGAACATATCATTTTCGTTTATGAGCAATTTCCTCACGATACGTCTGTTAAGCTTAGAGAGTAATTATAGATTCTTATTGTTCAAAGTAGAGTCCAATAGTGTTATAAAAACCTTGGAGAATTCAAGTAATATATCTTTAATCATTTTGGTTCAGAGCTTAATCTAACAATTGGACAATTTTGCTGTTACATATACATTATTTTATTACTATTAATATTTTAGTCAGCTTCTTACTCTGCTCCAGAAAGTACTTGATTCCACCTGCCATGCACTATTTTACAAGAATCAGATCAGACAAAAAAAAAAAAAAAAAAAAAAAAAAAGGAGCATTATTGCCATATCTGAGCTGGAACTGCTCTATTATCCCTTTCCAACATAGAGAGAGTGTCTATCTGGCCTTGTGGGTGATAAATTGTTTTCATGCACAACCCCTTTCCACAGACAAACTATTGTAAGTCTCACTCCTCTGTTGCTACTTCCATGGCAAATATTCTGACATGCAACATTTCTTACTTTTGTTCAGATATATATGAAATTGAATCATTCATATTTACATCCTGTTTTATTCGTAAGAAGGAAGTTCCAGTCAGACAACTTCTTTCTAAGAACCATTACTTTGTGGAACAGACTCCTGAGAGGATGCTTCCCTGATCATGACAATGTTAACCTCTTTAAATCTCAGGTCAACTGCTATCTACTTTGAACAACTTCATTCAGTAACACACTACCTTGAGTGGCTCTTTGGCCTTGTGGAAACAGAAAAACAAAGTTGTGAAAATGTATGCATGCATGCAGACACTAACATCTACTTGTACATTTAAATATATATCTAGTCAAAAGCATATCAAATGACATACTCTTTCATGAGTGCATGTGTGAATATATTTGTATAGACAATTGCACAGGCCCCACAATCCGCATAGAAACATCTATAAAAAGACATTATTAGCTGTCCTTCAGATCTGAAGAAAGGTTTTTGGTATTCATTCATCTGTGACTTCTCAGATGACTTTGCAACCCAACTCCAACTGTGCAGAGTCTGGGACAGTGTAATCACTGAAAGTTAGTTGTTATAATCTCTGCCTGTGTTCCTCTGTGGTGGTGTTATCCTGCAGTGAGGAGTCTTTGACACTAAACTTCTTCAAAATTTGCAGAGACTTCATTGACTATGGCTTGCCAGCATGACTGATTTCTGGCATACTCCTCCAGCTCATTTAGTTTGATGGAAGCTTTGTAGTGTTTTTTTGGTTGGCCTCTGCGTCTTTTGCCACATGCCAACTTTCTGTATAGCCAGCATCTTGGCATGCAGTGTTTCCCTATATACACCCATAATGTTTAAGCATGCAATATTCAACACACACATGCACACACATACTATAGGCCAAAACAATTTAATCACCTTCTCTATTTTGAAGAATCGCCTAAAAATTGAAGTTTGTGTACCTTTTTAAAAACTAATTTACTTATTAAAACTTACTAATTATTAAATATAGAGGTGAATGTATATATATATATATGTATAGCTGGCCACTTGTATTTGAGGATACCTGTCTACAAGGGCAGCTAGCCAATCCCTATTGCAGACACTTGCTCAGGTGCATTTGTGTTTATTCAACACCCACAGAGCCCACCTATGGTTTATACTGCAACTATGCTGAGCAGACCTTAGTTACAGTTTCTGGGAAAGAGTGTGTTATCTAGCATGATCAACAATTTGAACAAGGCTAGCATGCTCAAGCCCCTGGTCACGATGACTTGCGACTTTGTGCTAGCAAAGCTATTGATGGCACTCAAGGGTTGTGTCTACGCAATTTCCCTCACAAGCCATAGTATGGTTTTCAGACACTTTCCAAATGTGCTGCACACTGGTATTTACCCCTCCAGTCTGATAACATCAGGAAGTCTCCTTCTTGACAAATTGACCATGGTGAGATTTGAACCCGGGTCTCATAGTCAGAATGCGAAAGTTCTAACCACTCAGCCATGTGCCCATATACCTATAGTGAATATATATATTAAAAAAGGAGAGACACTACAAACGTTTTTGGTTATAATGTAGATTTGTTTTAGTGTATATATTTTATTCTTCATATTTTGCTACATGAGTTTCCAATCTTGTGACCTTCTTCAGGCAAATTAAAGGAATAAAATTTCTTTTTTAATATTTCATTGTTCATTTTCTGTATTTGTAGTGAGACTTGATCTCATTTTGGGAGTGTTGGCAAAAGTGAATTTCTGCCTAAATCATTAGGTTTGGTGTTAGTGATGGCGATGACAGATGTTTTGACAGGAACAATTATGACGTTTTACTCATATAACATACACTAATAGTATAAATTTTGTACCATAATGGTGAGGAACAAAATGTATATTTATTATTAGTATAAAATGTAAAATTATTATCAATATAAATATTAGCTCTTATTTTACATTGAGCATTGTTTTATTACCACCAGCACTTACTGTGCACTACTATATATATATATATATATATATATATATATATATATATATATATATAAAACATAATATAGGCATTGCCTAAGACATACAACACACGAATTAATACCTCTCAGACTTTCAACTAATATGATAAAAATATAGTTTTAAAGTATGGTATATTTATGGGTAAAAGTGCTCAATATCAGGGATAGAGCATATATAAATATAAAAGTGGATAATGAGTTCAAACCTTTCTAAACCTATCTGGGAAATTATAACCAAAAAACAAAATGCACTAATAATATAATGGAAAATAAGGAAAACAGCACCAGCTTACAACAATAAACCTCAAATCTGTAAACTCTGTCTAGAGGAGAAAATAGCAATAATCACCTCCCCAGACCAACACAAGTTTCTAAATAAATGATCAGAAATTATCTTAAAATGTCGACACAAAAACAAATATTTATTAAGTTATTTAAAAATTGAAAAATAAAAATGAATACCTTGTAAAATGTAAATATATGCAACTATAAACAATGCAGATAATGTAATATTCTTAGACAAAGACAATACTTTAATTTATTAAACAAATAAGATAACAAACACCCCTAAAAATGAAATAATAAATAAAAATAAATCCAATAAATGAATGAATTAACAAATTAATTAAATAATAAACAAAATTAACTAAAAATACACACAAACACAAGTAAATTTAATAATAATCAACAGCAAATAATGAATAAATACAAAATACCCTAAGTAATAGTTAACAAACAACTCTAAACAATATAGACAGACCTCTCATCAACAAACTAATAGGAGGAGGGGGTGGTTTGTTAAAGATGATTGTTCATAGATGGGAAGGAACTATTTTTGAGTTATAAAACCACTATAGTAACTACTAGTAGTTATGATCATAATGTAAATACTATAAACATGTATATATTGCATAAATAAATATATACTTAATAGATATATCAATCAAAATAAGAAAAATAATAGATTTCTCACAGCTTCTTTCTCACACACCCATCTTTGTTTGTACTTGAAAGGCCCATCACCTCTGCCAAGCAATCATTTTGAGAACTAATACGACTCGTACTGCTAAGCCTGCAAATTTTGAAATACGTCACTGATGATTTGGAAGTTTTTTTCCTGCAGATTTTTTTTTTTTTTCATTTTGCCTATAGATTTTGTCCATTGCATCTGAAGTCAATTGATTGGGGGGGGGGGTTGTTAGTAGATGAGAATTTTGTCTAGAGAAATAATCACTTTTTGAACCAAAATTATTTCCACTCAATAGCCTTTACACTAATTTGAAATATGACTGTTGTTGCCTACTCAGTAACAGTTAGGATAATAGATCTGAGATACCTCACCATAATACCCCATTGACCAGCATATATAGTTGAGCAATCATGCAACACACATGGCCTGAAGATTGTGTTCCAGCATGAAACAGACTATTGCCACTCAGTGTTGACCTCACTGTCCACACACACACCTATATATGTGTGCATGTGTTTGTATGTATGTATGTATATATATATATATATATATATATATATATATATGTATGTGTGTGTGTGTGTTGATGACACAACAATTTACTCCTGTCTTAATGGTAAATCTGATGTTTGATATGGTCAAATTGGCAACTGATCTCAAAAATGACCTACAATCTGTTGTTAACTGGGGCAAGAAATGGCTTGATAATTTTAATGCCTCCAAAACAAAAATGCTCTCTTTTAATCATCTTAGAGGACATTTATGCATTTCATCAGCATGACTGATGCTAACCTCTAGGAAAGTGACACATCATGTCTTCTCAGACTAATATTTTCCACCAACATAAAATGGCTTAATTATATTGATTCAATTGGTTTGTTGTGAGGAAAGTGAGTTCATTGGGTCATGCTAGAAAATCTTTCTCATCAGAATTTATCTTACACTTTATAAGTCTACTATTTATCCTTGCATTGAATATTACTGCCACATCTTGTTTTGTGCTCCTTCTAGGTATTAAAGAGATTGAAAAAATCCCAAAAGAATCTGCAATGCAATGTTATTGGTCTTGACCTAGCATTTTGGCTTTTAGTCACTTTCATACTGCCATAACCACTTATACCTTTTCTATAAATATTTTTCATGGTAATTGTGCTGATGAGTTTTCCTTTTTGGTACTTTGACTTTATAAATTTAAGCACAATACCAGATTGGCAACTAGGTCACGTCATTTTACAGTTGAAATGACTAGATGTAGCCGTAGCTTCTATGCTAACATTTTCATTTCTCACACTTCTCGCTTGTGGAACTTTCTTCTGATTATTTACTTTCCAGTCAACTTGGATCTTCGAAAATTTAAATCCAATGTTTATCGTAATCTTTCATTTCCTTAATTCCTGTTCTTTTATTGGGCTCTCTCCTTATTTTTTTTCTCAGATTCTTCTGTTCTCAGTAACCCCTTGTATCTTAATGGCTTTATTGCCTTGCTTGAAATGATTAAATATGGAGGGAGTTGGTCAGGTGGTCAGCTGCACAGCAGACCTACAATCCCAAATGGTCATATGATGGCTAATGGTGATAATCAGTAAATATCAAGAGACACATAATTATATGCATAAAATGCACACACTCCTGCATTGGTTTGCATCATTGCCAAGATGGGTGTGTATGCATTATAAGCATGAATGTTAGGTATTTGAACAAAAGCTAAAGACTAGACTTGTAAATACTGATACTCAATTGCACGTAGACTCCAGGGTAATGTGAATACTGGCACAATGTAATATTTCTATATGTATATACATATATGGTCATGTGTTAGTCTAAGGTAATGTTATTAAAAATTTACAAATGCATTTATATAAATAGCGATAGTTAAATAAATGTCAGTATTTAAATAAGCACATAAAAATTTATATAAGTGTCTGCTTATCTAGACAAAATGCATAATAAAAACCAAAAATAAACACGTATATATAATATACTATAAATGCTTATAAGCTTATGTTTTATCTTACACACAGAAATATTTTAATACACACATATATTTTACCAGTACTATTATTTAATTACTAGTTTTAGATTTATATCCAGCTTTTATTATTGCTTTTTTATCAAATCCCTTGGTCAATACAGTTTCATTTTTACTATTATTTTATTAGGAGTTTTTCTTCATCTTATTACTTTTTATAAAGAAAATGGTTTTAATACACTATTCATTATTACTATTCTTATTCAAACTTTTATCATAACCTTCTCTAAAAAAAAAATAAAAAAAAAATAAAAAAAATTGTCAATATTTCATTATTACTATTATTTTATTATTTAGCTTTTTAGCAAAACACTGTGTTAATATACTTTTCATTATTGCTATTATTTTATTAGCAATTTTAGTTTGTCTTTTTATTATTACTTTTTATCACAGCACTAAGTCAATACACTCTTCATTATTATGATTATTTTATTACTAGTTCATGCAGAATGTGAGTTCAAGTCACATCAGAAAGCTTTTTATTTCCAGTTTATGATTGTTTGTTTTACTGGTTGAAGAGTATATCAACCTGGAGTGTTGTTACAAAAAGTAACAACAACAACAAGATACAGTAAAGTTAATGATAAAATAATAGTAATACTGAAAGAGCTTTTTGTGTAAAAGACAAATAAAAACAGAGACAACCATGCATTTGGACAAACAGATTTCAGAAACTAAATAACTCATAAACACACATTTGTGTAAGCCTCTGTATACATATAAACAAAAAACGACAGCCAGACACAAAACCCAAAAGATACACACACTTAACTACACATACTACCAGATACACACCCACCCACAAGCAC
>OZ010590.1:53465927-53543427 GCA_963932145.1 Acanthosepion lycidas
TTTTTTTTTTAACAACTTTCCTTATCTTTGTTGTTTATATCACAGAAGATAAGAAAAAATTACCAGACACAAAAATATTGTTCTGTCCCCTCCAGTAACTGATTTTTTTAATCATTTAACCCCAAGCAAGGTAATAATGCTATTAGGTTGGTGCAAAAATAATGTCGTTTTTTGACGTATTTTTAACGTCAAAAAACGACATTATTTTTGCACCAACCTAATTTTAAAATGCAAAGAGTGACTTGGAGTAAAAATTCTTTTTTTGATTCTGAGCAAGTATCCTTTTTTGTTTGCATTTTCCTTAAGACTGTCATTGCTTATATGCTCCATCCATGTTATTCTCATCTTTCTATAGAACCATACTGATATTAAAATGCAAAGAGTGACTTGGAGTAAAAGGGAATGAGAAGACTTTAGTGATGAGAAAGGACAATAAATGAACAGGATTTCAGGAAGACAGAAGATAGCAATTGACATTGCATTTAAAGTTTTGAAGATTGTAGGTGACAGGGAAACAAGAAACTAGAAGAGAATTTGACAGGTGAGAAGGAAAAAAGAAACTATTAGAACAGAACATATGATTGCATCTAGCTCAACCTTTAACAGTAAAAATGGTGAGACCTAGTTGCCAATCTAGTAGCACACTTGAATTCATGCAGCTGAAGAACCAAGGAGAAAAGCTCATTAGAATAATTGCCATGAAAATATTTGTAGAAAAGACAGAGGGAAGCCATCTCATAGTTGTAGGAAAGTGACTGACGTCGAGATGCCAGATTGTGGTCGATTAAATTACAGACCCTTCTTTGAATTTTGCCAAGAATCTAGAGATATATATAGTCAGAGCACCACGCCAGATATGGCAGCAATATTCAATGTATAGATTAATAGTAGATTTATAAATGGACAAGATAAGGAAAAAAAAATTGTCTGGCAATTGTATATTATACCAGCTAAGCATTTTGAAAACATTACAATAATGGAGATAATATCTTTTTTTATGAGATCGTCAAGCATTATTAATTATTTTCATCTTAATTTTTCACAACTACTTAAACCATCAGTTTACAGCAATTACTTAGTGTAGATTGGGAAAAAATGAAACAAGTTTAAATGGTTGTTAGATTTGATCTTTTGCCATAAAAGCAGTAAAGCAGCTGTTGCAGAAAAGTAATTTTCCTAGAGTAAAATGTGATGCAAGTTTCAGTTTTGTTGATCATCTATATACTATGTCTCTTCAGGACATTGGTGATCATGGCTGTCAATAACCTCCTGTCCCTATCTAGCTCTTAGTAATACTAGTTGTTTTATCATCCCTCTTACTTCCCGTTCTGTCATCCATTCATATAAACTAATGAGGTAGGTAGCCCACTGCCTCCCACATCCCATTTGCCTTTGATATGTTCTGTGAGTGTCAGATTTTCAAGATCTTCCTTATGTGTTCCAAAGGTATGAATTAATTTCTTCCTTCTAGCTATAGGTTAAATAGTAATACCTGTATTTGAAAAGTCAATGTTATTTAAAAAAAAAAAAAAAAAAAAAAAAAAAATGTCCCTTATAATCCAAGATATGGGTTGATAAGCATTAAAAATAAATAAATCAACATTCTTATGTGGGTTCTACTTTGGTTTGTTATCGACAAGGAAAAAAGATCTACATTATACAAATTCTATTTTTGAACTATATCTACATTGTCATATATATGTTATATGTTTTACTAAGAAAATGTAATGAAAATATTTAAAAAAATTCTTTTATTTATAATCTAGCGATAAACATAGTAAAACATATATATATATATATATATATATATATATATATATATATATATATAACAAAGAAATTGTAATTAAATTTTAAGAATGTTTCTTTTATTTATCTAGTGATAAACAGCATGTACGTCAGCTAAAATGTCTACATAGTAAAACATAACATATATACAACATGGAGAAAATGTAATTAAAATATTAAAAAAATATTCTAGTGATAAACAGCACATAAATCAGCTAAAAATAGATAACAAACCAAAGTAGATTTATGACATGTAGATAAAAAGCCAAAATAGAACCATTGTGTCCCACAAATTTCATTTGTCTTTTTTTGATTCTGAGCAAGTATCCTTTTTTGTTTGCATTTTCCTTAAGACTTTGTCATTGCTTATATGCTCCATCCATGCTATTCTCATCTTTCTATAGAACCATACTGATATTGCTGCCAGTCTCTTCTGTGAGAAAAATGTCCAACATTTACTGCCTTAGGGGCAGATTAATATTATAGTTCAGCACTCTTTTCTTCATTTCTAACAAAATTTTCCTATTACTTTGCTTAGTTTTTGGAAGGCATCTTTTCTATTCCAATTGAGATTTCAGTGTTACATTTTCCACACTCTGTTAAAACATTTCCCAGGTAATATTTTTTAAAATTTTCAGTCTGCACTGCTTACTAAATACCACAGACAAACAGTCTGAGCATTTGTGATAAAAAAACACTCATAATTAAGACGAAAGAAATAGTTAAAAATTAATAATGGCTGCTAATGCTTTATCTAATAAAAATTCAAGATAATATTACTATTATTAATACTACTAGTATGCATTAAAAAACAAACAAACAAAAGACAGTGTTGAGAAAGCAGAAAAAAGTAAAGATTATTTTAAATTATTAGATTTAGATTTTAATCTTCTCCAAGACATAAAGGCTCAGATAACTGAAATGATATGGAAGCTACTACAGAAAAAGAAGCATCTTGAGACAAAAGAGATATGACAACAAGTCATCTAAAGTGCATCTGCTATTCCAGAATCATACAGTTTACTAATGGCTGTAGACTGACAGTCTGATTAGTTGCAATGAAAAGCAACTATAAATTAACATAAAAGAAATACTAGCCAAAAATTAATAATGGTTGACAAAAAGATTTACGAAATTCAAATTTGGGCACAGGAATTTTGGATGCCTGTAATACAATTAATGTAATAAGAAGCAAGAGAAATAAAATGAAAGAAATAAGAGTAAAAAATGTATAATGTTTATTAATATAACATTATTTACATTATTTATATTCAGACTATTTTCCTTATCTTTGTTGTTTTTATCACAATGTTTTGGCTGTTGTGTCCTCCGGCCTTCATTGGGTGTATATCAATCTGGGCAGTCTACCGAACATAACTTAACCCTTTATTTAGTCTTGTGAGTCACTGTTCTTGTTTCACTGCTCATCATCTTATTTTGTATAGTACTGTTCAATTATTGCTCGTTTGTTTCTACTGAGTTCATGTACACACTGCCTGACCCAAGGATTGAACTTACAACCACTATGTTACCAAATTCATAGTTTTTATTCACTTTTATAAAAGTGCTGGTTGATTGATCCAAAAGTAACTTGACCCAAAGAGTTGCGAGTTCAATTCCTGGCCACAGCAGAAAGAAAAAAAACTTGAAAAGTTGAGTTATCAAAGGAAATTAGCTAAAACTGAGATATCCAAAAGAATGGCACTTGGAATTAGAACAATCTACACCAATAAAGATTTCAGTTTGAAATTCCAACAAATATCAGCTGAAGAAGGCCAGAACATACAACAGCCGAAATGTGAATGTGGCAATAAAGATGAGAACAACAGTCTGAACAATGTAAACAGTGTAAATAAATCAAACAAGTACAATTTAAATACCTGAGAAGTATTTTAACAGAGGACAGAAAGGGCAACACTGAAATCCAAAGGCACATTGGGATAGGGAACGTTGCCTTCTAAAAGCTAAGTTAAGCTAAGCGTAGTATTAGGAAACAGAAAAATTTCATTAGAAACAAAGAAAAGAGTACTGAACTGTTATCTAATATTAGTACTCCTATCTGGCAGTGAATCCTGGACAATCTCCTCACGAATGAAGAAGAAACATGAAGCAATAGAAATGTAGTTCTACGGAAGGATGTTGAGAATACTATGAACAATGGTGAAGTCTTAGGGAAAATGGAAACAAAAAGGCCATTTACACTTAAGATCCGAAAGATGCAGTTAAAATTTCTAGAACACATAATGAGGAAAGAGAACTTGGGAAATTTAATACTCACAGAATAGATTGAAGGCAAATGGGCTAGAGGCAAACAGTGCATAACATACCTAGCGGGCTTGTGTAAATTGATGGCAGAATAACATTTAAGATAACCAAGAAAAAAAAAAAGAAAAAAAAAAAGAAAAAAAAAAAAGAAAAAAAAAGAAAAAAAAAAGAAAAAAAAAAAGAAAAAAAATTATAAAGAGAATTAACAGAAATTGTGGAGCATCCTGAAGGGACACTGTATATAGAAGATTATTATTATTAACATTATTATTATATGGGCACATGGTTAGAACGTTTGCTTTCTTACCATGAGACGCGGGTTCAACCTCACCATGGTCAACAGGGCGGGGGAGCTCTGCCTGGGGTGCCAGGAGAATATTTTGGTGCGGAGTGGATGCTGTTGTGTCATCTGCTCCGTGCGGAAGCCTCTCTTCTCCCCCGACTGGCTATGACCAGTTAAGATCAGAAATAGATCAGTGGCCTGAGTGGAAACACTTTGGTTCCCTACATTAAAAAAAAACGATTTGTCAAGAAGGAGACCTCCTTGTGTTATCGGTCTTGAGGGGGCGATCCCAGAGTGTGGCAAGTCCCTGAAAACCACACCACGGGTTGCTCTAAGCCTTATGAGTGAAATTGGGTAGACAGTACCATTGGGGTCTGTCGAGAGCTGTGACCGAGGATTTGAACATGCTCACCTTGATCAGATTGTTGATCACGCTAGATAGCACACTTTTTCCTCCCAGAAAGTGTAGCTAGGCTCTGCTCAGCATAGTTGCAGTATAGACCACAGGTGGGCTCTGTAGGTGTTGAATAAAAACAAATGTGTCTGAGCAAGTGTCTGCAGTAGGAATTGATTAGCCGTTCTAGTAGATGGCTTTCCTCGAATACGAGTGGCCAGTTATCGATTATTAATAAATTATGGCAAAGTCTTATGTTGCTTATATCATCTCTGAAATCCATTTTTTCACATTCTTAGAATTATTTAAATGATAAATAATAAACATTGTACAAAAATATATAAAATTTTGAACATGAAAGTGAATGGTTGGTGATCCATGGAGGCAGAGATCCTTGACGATTTAGTGTATAATGAGAATGTATTGTAATATTTATATACATATATGAATGAAGAAAACAATAAAAGGTATACTAAACACTACCGTGCCAGATTGTGACCTTTGTCCTTGATGTACACTTTTTTCCTACTTGCATATAAAAGAGCAGAACAATAAAATTATTTTGTTTTTAGTGAATAGCATTCAGACTCAGATAGAAGAATCCATTTTATTTTTAAAATCATCATGTGATTATAATTTAAAAACAATGAAGAACTTCCTATTTATCTCTTGACCAACAGTTGCTGTGTCAAATGCCTTATTTTAAAGCTGGTATTTAGAAACAATTTTTCAGGCATATCTCTGAATTCTGAATCAAAACCCTATCAGTCAGCTGACAGACACTTGAAATTTAATTTTACAAACATTTCTTAATTAAACGTTTTTTGGTAAAAGTGACTTGATTGAACTAGAAATCACTTTATTTTACAATTTAGAACATTTGATGGAATTTGTGACAAAAATTGTGCTACGGTGTATCATTTTTACTGTTACCATAACAAAACACACATAAGTATATAGAAATCAAATCATTATACTATAAATTTGGCTAGATTATTATCAGACGAAGCCATAAAATATATTATATACTCGCATAGTACCCATAAAAATGACTGGATTATTTACGCATTAATCAACACTTCTAACTACAATCAGAATATCAATTCACGCTGCTACTGATTAAGGGATTACTCACCAACCTCTGTCTAGGATCAAAGTGTAGTATCTGTCCCCAGGCGGACAAACTATATTTTATATCTCAGTTGTCTGTCTTCGAACAAAGCACAACTCAGTTGTATCTATCTTTGAGCAGAGCGCAACTGAAAAAATATTGAGAAATACCTGGCCTTGGAAAACAGATGCCCGCAGCAGTACCTCCCTCATTGCACTGAAGAGGGATGATCGGTAGTAATACTGACAGTTGTGGGGGCTGGGCTATTTTGAACCTGTCCCGGCGGCAAGTAAATACTAAGTGTAATATCTGTATCACTTGTTTGCAATAAGGCGGGTACTTAAATATAAAATTTGTAGTAATAATAAATAACTAATCAAATCCCAGTTTTACAAACATTTCTCCTAAAAATAATTTCAAAATAATTCAGCTGATGATGTTATTTCTTTATGGTAACTGCATTTTTGACGATTGCTTTTGATAAGGTATAAAAATAAAAATGCCGCAGTTTATCGTAGTCGCCATCACTTCTTGACCTTTTGGCTAAGATCAAAGTGTAATATCTGTTCTTATCTGCTTAAACCGATTCTCTTTCTCCACTTCTACCTTTTTCCTTTCTTTCATTTTCTCACTGAAACCAAGTAGTGTCTATTCCTAGTGATCAAAACGGAATAGTCCATTATTTATGAGGTATTGGCAGAGTGTAATGGTCGTGCTAACTAACGAAAGGAGGAACAAGCACAATTATAATAGGATAATGCTAAATGAAAGAATCCATTCACTACTAAAAAAAATTATGTATACTACCGATATATAAAGAAAGCAAATATAGCCTTTGAAAGATTCCAATGTGAAATGTGCATTTCATAAGTAGAGTAACTATGACCTTACTTTACTGTAATAGCTTCTCGTAGCTTTATGATAAGGCAACCTTAGCTCAAAGGCGGTTTTCCAGATTAAAAAGAGAATATAATTCCGATTCCTGTCGAGAGGAATATTTTCTTTATTAAGACTTTCGATCTATGGGTCAGCAGACATTAATCTCATTTAAAAAAAACAAAAAAAAAAAAAAACAAGAATGTCCACATACCCACTAAATATAACTTTTATAGAAATACGAAATAATCTTACTTATTATGAAACGCAGATTGTGTGTGTGTGTCTGTACGTTTATATATTGGATCGGATTTCCTACATTTTTCAAACGATTTTTTAACAAAACTTCACAGGACTGCGTAAAATTAGCTTACGGTGGTTCTGACAGCGCCAAAATTTGGAAAAACACAATTGATTTTGCATGAAATCAATTTGAAAACACGATAAAACGATTCTGTCGCCAGAATGAAAGGGGGACAACTCATATCGAGTTATACTTATTATAAAACCCAAGTTGTTTGTGTGTGTGTGTTCGTTTATATATGGGATCGGATTTCCTACATTTTTTTGACCAATTCGTAAAAAAAAAAAAAAAAAAAAAAAAAAACTAATTAAGACATGTGTGTCCGTCAACCTTAAACAATAATCTTTGTCAATTTTATTTTTCAGTCATTATGATGGTCGATACTTGATCTATCTCTTACTGTTACATCCCCAGGCAACGCCGGGATCTCCTGCTAGTATATTATAAAATGCATTAGTCACTATCTAAAAACTCATTAACATAGAAAACCAGTAGAAATAAAAATTAAGAGATATAATACTTCATCTATCTATCTTTATTATATAAAATTCTGTGATTTCCGTTAGTCCGTCAGTCACACCCTCTAAAATAGCCATACATTGAGCAATCGAAACCAAATTTTGGAGAGAAGTGCAAACAGGAAAGAAGATACAAAGTACAGTTAGTTTTATTAGGGAGGATTTCATTATTTTTTTTTGTTGGGGGGAATATTAAAATTTTTATTATTTAACATAAAAAAATCCTCCCACTATTTGAAAAATAATTTAATCAACAATATAAAAATACTGTGAGGATTTCAACACGTGTCAGCGTGCTACAAAAAAGATTCTAGTATTAGGTTGGTGCAAAAATAATGACGTAATAATGTCGTTTTTGACGTATTTTTTAACGTCAAAAACGACATTATTACGTCTATAATTTTGCACCAACGTAATATATAAAATTCTGTGATTCCGTTAGTCCGTCCGTCATACCCTATAGTCATACACTGACCGATCGAAACCAAATTTTAGGGAGAAGTGCAAAGCGGGTACAAAGTACAGTTGGTTATACTAGGGCGCGTAAAAAACCGTGAAGTAAGGTTTTTGTCAAAGTATTTTTTCCAAGCAAATCAACTTACTCAAATTCCATTGACTAATTTGCGAAATTGAACGAAACAGAGTTTGTTAATCTCGACAAAAAAATGTTAGCTATAACTGCACTGATACTAAATACCGAAGATTTCACTACGCGTTAGGGTATTAGAAAAAAATTATAGTGTATAAAAATTATCTTCTTACACCAACGTCTATAGTAAAAAGAAAAAAGCGGTTAAGTATTTGAAAAAGAATAAATTCAAAAGATAATATTTATTCAGTTTAATGGATGTAGTTTTCATAAAGAATGTCATATAGAAGAGAAAAAAAATCTTTAAAATACAAGCTACTATTAAATAATATACTTTTTGCATTAATGCAGGTTATTTGTTTTTTGAATTAAAATATTTTTTAAACTAAATGTCTAATTATAGTTTGTGCAGTGAATATAGAAATGTTTATATATAGTTAATGTCCATGTGGAAAGATCTTTTATTATTGGTGGCTCGAGAAAATCTACTTGGTTTTGATCGCGTAATGTGATGTCAGAAAGTGCTTTAGATGCAATAGCATTTTCGACATGGCGAAAGATTATTTGAGTCGAAATCGCTTGTATCCGTCTTGTTTCCTTTTCTGCACGTCGAGAGCGCTTCCTCTTGACTGAGAAAAAGCTGGTGTTATATTGTTGACTTAGTCTCAGACCCACGCTAACTATTGGCTAATACCTGCCTAGTATCGTTTGTATGCAAATTTTGTCAGTGCCACCTACTATACTTAGAATGAGCTCTCTCAACAACCAATTGTGGAAGAGGAGGTAACTCCTGGTGCTTTCTGCACTAGACGCAACCAGCTCTGGATCTTTTGTCGGGTTGACCCAATTCTTCGTTACAAGTTAATGTTGAGATTATCTTCCAGTAGAAGAAATGTAAGACATTACAGTATATCATTTCGGGTTGTGTTCTGACTCTTTGCAGAACGCCAAGTAGTTACAGCTTACCAACAAGAAAATTAAACGCGATGGAAATTTGTACTATGGTCGAAATCAATGATTCTCAACTGCCGCGCTGCAGCACACTAGTGTGCCGCGAAGTATTGTCACGGCATACATGTGTGCGTGTGTGGAAGTAGTAATAATACAGTGTTAGTATTTGAATAAATGAATAAGTATTAACCTTTTTTTCAAATAATTCTTTTCACTATTCTTCGATTATGATATTTTAAATACTTTGTTTTAATATTCATTTTTTAAAAATATTTTTATTTTTAAGGGCTCAAAATAAAACATTCGACCGTACCCATTGATAGATTTTGAATTCCAATACAAAAGGAATAACCCACATTAGCGAAAAAGGCTTTATCAGTTTTATTGTAATTTTCTACTTCTTATTTATGTGAATTAGGTTTCTCAACCCTAAATAACATCAAAAATAAGGGAGAAAGATTACGCTCGGCTGAAGAAGAAATAAAAGTCTGCTTATCGCACATCAGACCAAACATTGAAAAAAAATCGACCCCCCCACAAAAAACAGGTATATGTTTCATACTAAGGCTCTCCACAATTTCCTGTCCTTTGTAGCCCTTAATAAATTTTGTCTTTTTTCTTATCTTTCTTAAATTCTGTTCTGCCATCCATTTACTAGGTAGATTACGCGTTGTTTTCCTCTTCCCTCTTGTCTTCAATCTATCCTGTGTGTATCAAATTTTCCAAGCCCCATTTCCTCATTATATGCCCTAGAAATTTTAACTGCATTTCTCTGATCTTAAGTGTAAGTGTTCTTTTTGTTTTCATTTTTTTCTAAAACTTTGCCATTCTTCAGGGTATCTTCAGCATCCTTCTGCTGAATCCCATTTCTATTGCCTCAAGTCTCTTCTTCACCTATGAAGGGTTTATCTAAGATTCACTGCCATATAGGAGTAGGGATATTACATAACAGTTCAGTACTCTTTTCTTTGTTTCTAATGAAATTTTCCTGTTTCTTAATACTTTGCTGAGCTTTTTGAAGTCCTATTTCCCTATCCCGGTGGGCCTTCGGATATCAGTGTCGCACTTTCTGCCCCCTGTTAAAACACTTCACTTGTACTTCTTTGATTTTGGTATCTCCAATTCTTAATTTGTATATTTGGCTATTATTAGGTTGGTGCAAAAATAATGTCGTTTTCTCACATATGTTACTATGTGAGAAAACGACAATATTTATGCACCAACCTAATACTTTTGCGAACCACCACTCATTCTTCGTGCAATTGATATTTAGTCTTTTCTATTCGGTTTTCCTTCGCTACATTCTGTAGGAGTTCTTGTAGTTTCCTTTCTATATCTGTTATCAACACTGTGTCATTTGCATATCTTATGTTGTTAAGATATGTGGCCGCCAATAATGAATTCTGGTAGGAATTCTAATTCACTTAGAATCGCCTAACTGTATCGGTCGAATAAATCAAGTGAGAAGATACCTCTTTCTATTTTTGTATATTTACTGAATTCATTTTCTATCCATATGCAGGCAGTTTGCTGCCAGTATAGGTTCTGGATTATTCTAATATCCTTCCCAAATGTGGCTAGGTTACCTAGCAGTTCCAACATTTCTTTGGGATGTATTTTATCAAACGCTTTTACACGCCCTTCTGCATTTGTATTGTTCTTTCTGACTTCATCTTGAGCATAAATCTCGCGTTTTTTTTTGTTCCAGTATCTTTAATGAACATGTTCTATTTTTATATTTCCGGTCTAATTTTACTGCGTGCTTTATTCATCAGAATTTGGATAAGTTTTTTTAGATTGATTATCCGATGATGTTCACATTCGTTTTCACCTTATTTCTTAGGTAGTGTCATGAAAATGGATCTACTTAGGTCTTCCAGTATTTCGCCACTGTTGTATATTTCATTTATTATGTCTCATCTAAGGCTGCTAGCATCCCTATTACAATTACATTTAGCCCTGTTGCTTTGTTTCTGTTCAATTTGGCCAGTAGTGATTTCACTTCAGATTTTAATATTTCTATCTATTGCTGTTTGTCCTCCCTCATTGTGTGAGATTTCTCCGATATATTCGTTCCATCTTTGGCGTATTTTCTCTCTCCCTCTCTCTCTCTGGTATCATTGTCTCATCTTTGGATTGTACGCATCCTGTTGCTTTATCATTCTTTCTATTTCTTCACGTCTTTAACTATTTTAACCATTCCTCTGCATTAGTTACTAATTTCTTTGTGCAGAGTCTTAGATTCTGTGCCGTACCGTAGCATTTTTTTTGTTTCCATTTCATCATGTCAAGAATTTCGTCCGTTTTTTTTTTGTTTTTTTTCTTTCTTTGTCTACTTTTCTTTAGGATGATCTTGATTGATGATGGTACTAAGGCTTTTGTTACTAAAATTTCCACCTTCACATTCCGGTCATTCAGAAATCTGTCATATTGTAATTTGGGTGCTGCTTTGATCCCCTTCAATTTTTGTAGTTTCACTTTAAGTTTACGTATCACTGGAAGGTAGACTCCCCTTCAGTTAGCACCTGGGCATATTTTGCAGAGTAAACCCGCATTCTTAAATCTCTTATTGATAGTTATATAGTCGATTAGGTATTTCGTTTCTTCTCCTGCACTTCTCCATGTCCATATTGCATCTTATGTGTTCTTGAAATTAAGTATTAGCTACTAGATGATCATTTGCCGTGCACCACTGGACACATTTTTTTCAGATTCGTTACAAGTTTCTGGTCCGAATTTGCCAACTATTTCACCATCTCTCTCCCTGCCTACTTTGGCATTCACGTCTTCCGTGACGATTGTAATTTCTTGTGTTTTCATTCAGCTTTGGCGTTGTCTAGTATATAGTAAAACTTTTCAATTTTTCTCCAGTACTTTGTACTGTGAGTGCATAGACAACTATGATGGATATGTTGAAAGGCTTTCATTTCTGTTTAACTAAAATTCTTTCAGGTAGTTGATAGTATCCTAGAACACATTTCTTCACGTCTTTGTCTAATATCGGTATAATCGTTTCATTTTTTATCTCCGCATATATGATCCGGTGTTTGTCACTGATGACATCACCATTATTTGGCCACTTATTATTTCTTAAAGACGTATTTACAAACTGTAAAGTTTACTAGCAGCAATCACAATAGAATGATGGTCTGAGAAGTTGCTATGGAAAGCAACTGAAATTAAGATGAAAGAAATCGTTCAGAGACAAACAGGTGAAATAAGAATGTATATTTACTGTGTCCCATGAGTGTGCATCTGTCGTGGCTGCCTTTGGCCGCTCCCTAAACCGGAAAAGAACAAGGCAATCCAACCTTAACCTTTTGATCGTGTTCCTTACACGCTGGTAATTTAGTTTTAGAGATGAGCTAATTACCTTTTAGTTCGTTGGTATTACAAACCTAGTCGTAATAAACCCCTTAGCATTTTTAGACCTTAGTTTTTGCGTAGCAAATCTCAACTCATTTTTTAGAGGGACTTTTTGCATTTTAGCAAGAGCGGGTCTGTTGTTGGTCGCCATTAGCATAACACAGCGACTTCACGCCGAATTCTCAGTCGGCACTCAGGCGTCTGAACGGTCGGTACCCAGACGCCTGAACAGTCGGTACGTAGGCTCCTGGCCTTTGTATGCCCAACTTTGTAGCCAGGACGCCGACCCGGGCCGCGTATTAAGTTACGTTCCCACTTTTTCGTCTGCCAACTGGACGCGAGTTGGATCTTTCTCTTTACTTCGCCTCTTTACTTCTGGCTCTTTGTCCATGTTCGACTTTCGGCAAATCGTCCCCTCTGGTTGCCCGCACATCGTCCGTAACCTTTCCCGTACACTACGGTTATGATTATTACGGGAAGTTTCGATATCGGACTCGACCAGCAGACACGTAACGTTAGCACCGGACATTCGATATGCCCAACAACATCGCAACGCGAGCTCCTCGTTCCTTCCCGACACGTCTAGTCCGAAACCAGACCAGCCGACCAGCAGCGATCATCTACAGCGACCAGCAGCGATCACCTGCAATGACCAACCAACCTTTTCCGTGTACTATCGGTTGTAATTACTACGGGAGGTTTCGACAGCGACCCCGACCAGCAATGCCTGCACTACAACGTCCAACCGTCGACAGGACCGGAGTGCCCGCAATCTCTTTCCAACCGTCGACACGAACGGAACGTTTGCACCTCGACTCCAACCATCGAAACGACCAATCCAACCCTCGACACAACCAGTCCGACCACTATTACCACGATTACCAGACCAATATACCCCATCGTCTCTTTTTTACTAAATAAACTTAGCATTAATCATACATATCCTCGTTCTGTTGTCCATTTTGTTTCACTTTGTCAAATTTCACGTCTTTAATATGAAAAACGTTAGCGGGCCTTTTGTGATACGAGGGCGCTCGGGCAGTGGTTTCATATCGCGCCCCCCTCCAGGGGGGTCCGCTACGCATCTTTGTTGTCGTGAATTTGTTTATATGAGTGTGCATGTTCATATAATGATAGCAGTAAAAACTAACTTGAGTTCATGTTAGTGTTGAATGAAGTTGTGAGAAGATTGATTTGTTCAGCATTTCATGCTTGCCTGCACAATAGAATTCGAGATTGGATACTGAAAATAATTAGCAGATCACCGAGTCACTGTGAGTTTCTGCAAACTTTGAAACACCAAGAATTAAATTTAATTCCAGTTTTGTAATGTTGGTATCTGTGAATGTTTTAATACCATTTTTTTAAACGTCATATATCTAAGAGCGTAGTGGTTTATATTCTATTCCACCATTTTGCTTAGTACTGAGACTGATCAACAGATGGGAGAAGAGTTCAAAGTGAGAGAAAAAATACGCTTAAAATAGTTAATAAAAGGATGTTGCGTGAAATGTTTTTGAATTTCTTATCTTAACTCACTGCACATGGTTTACGGTTGGTTTGAAATTGAATAGGTCAGATTTGTCTCTCACTCATAGATATTTCTGATGATGACTGAAGTTTATCGCACGGGAAATCCAGTATATGTATGTGTTGATTTGGCGAGGTCCCAAATAAGGATTTTAAGTTACCGTCTTTTGTTTGGTCATATTTTCCCATCAACTGATAGAAAAGAAAGAGGTTGATTTTTGAATAAGTTAGAACGTAATCCACCTCCCCACAAAAATTATACATGTGTAATAAATTAAGACATCATAGAGAGATGGTGGTACTATATTATTTCCCGTATGAATAAGGAGTGAAGATTTAGTTAAATAAAATATAACCTAATGAAGGGATCAGTAGTTGTGACTGCTCTACCCCACCCCGAATAACTTGGTGTGGTGGTATCAAATAAATTGAGAATGTTTCAATTTCCAAAAGTTTAATAAACAAGAGGATCAAATAAGAGGTGTACATTTTTAGAGAGAGACAGATGACCATTACAAAAAATAATTAAAATGCATTAAAAAGTACGTATAAAGCGAAATGGGATTTCAAAGGTATTAATACTCATTCCCGGCTGTTTGAATGGCTAACTAATCCCTTTTGAAGATACCTGCCCAGGCACATGTTTGTAAAGAGTCCATACTGCAATTATGCTGGGCAGGCTTGAGAGCCTACTGTTTCTGGGAGAAAGAGATCGCCTAATCTGGCGTGATCAACAATTTGGACAAGGGCAGTACGCTCAATCCCTCGGCCACGATATCTTGTGACTTTTGTTCTAGCGTAACTATCGACAACTTCCCAACAGTTCTGTCTACCCAGTTTTACTAACAAGGCCTGGGTCAAACTGTGGTATGTTTTCAGACAGATTCTAACAGTACTGCATCTTCCTAACAAATAGACCAAAGCAAGGTCCGAACGCAGGTATCATGTACACATATTAAAAAGGTAACAGATTGTACTAGTAATACACAATGAATAAGCATTAATTTTTTCACAGCATACATTGTTTGCAGTTATGTAGGTGACAAAGTGTCTTGGTGTACAAAATTTTAATAAGCGTACTACACCGTTTTTCTGGAGGCTGGGGTAGCTAAGTTAAATGCTAGCATAGTGATGGCCAGTCTTCCTCTTTCTAATTTTTATGACTTGTGCCACTTGTTTAATATTATACAAAGTAAATAATCTGATGTACTAGATATTTTAACCCATAGTGCTAGTAAAAATATATAACTTAATTTCAGAGTTCTTAAAATAGCTTGAAACATTATTTACTGCGGTACTGTTCTGTATCTTCATCAATAGAGTAACTCGTATAATTACGCACTTTATATACTTCTGCAAATAATTCAAAACGATGTCGTGTTCGTATGAAGATGGATAGAGACACTGATGAAGCCAGCTGTTCAAGAGGCGAAATTTACCCAAATTTAGGAAAATTTTGTGAGAAACAAAGAAAAGGGAACTGACATCTCCTATATGTTAGTGATTGTCTGGATAATCTCTTTACAGAAGAGAAGTGAAGCAAAAGATATGTTTCTATTGACACATACTGAGAATGGATAATTCTATTGTGATGGCTGCTAGTAAACAGTGAAGGTTGCAAATAAAGAATAAGCTTTTTAAGAAACATGTAGGTTACACCACTTTACTGCGCCTAAAGCGCCCGTTTGTGGGGGTGGGTGGGCACTTTAAGTCTATAAAAAGGCAATCATATTCTCTCTTTCTCTTTTTAACACTTTCTTCCAGATGTAGTCGAACGTAGATAAAGAATGCTGCCGACAGGGCACATTCGCTTTCTTGGTCCTCTGTTATATTTTGAACACTCTCACACACGCATATTCAAGTGTCTATCACACACAAGCACATTCTCAAAGCTAATTTCAGTGCGTTTTCATTTCATTTCAATTGTGTACACATGTAATTCCTTTTCTTAATAACATGCATTGTCGTTTCTTTTATAGTCATTTGTCTGTATTATAATTTTTTTTACCTGGACTCACATGAGTCCGCTAATATTGCTTGCGGGATAAATGTTCCTGGAGCCCATACATATTTAATATAAAATTCTAGCAAATGTGCTAACTACCCAGGAATCCGATCATTTTTGTCAAGTTCTAAAAATAGATATATGAATTAACCTTTTTTTTTTTAACAACTGGAATTGATATTTGGAAACTAAGTCATCGTTAGCTAGTATTTAGTATTTCTTCTATAGCACTTTGTGGAACTCTCTACGTCTTGCTTCCCAGCCAAGTTTGATCTCCAAAAATTTAAATGCAATATCAACCATTATCTGCTGTTTTCTTAATTCGTGTTCTTTTATTGTCCTCTGTCCTTAATAGTCTTTTCTCATATTCTCTTAACACTTAGTAACGCCTTGTGTTCGAGTGACTTTATTGCCTTGCTTGGAGTGAAATGATAAACAAAAAAAAAAAAAAAAAAAAAAAAGGAAAAAAAAAGTAATATTCCAAATTTCTCTCTTGTTTAATGGACAGGAAATGCGAGCAACCAGGGAGCTTTAAGGAAAATATGAACTACAATGAGACAGCTGAAATTTCTGGGACATAATACAGACCGAGTGAATTTAATACTCACAAAACATACCAAAGGCAAGAAAATCAAGGGGAGACAACGAGTAACCTACTTATTGAGTTTGTCTGAATGGATGGCGGAATAATAAGAAAAAAAAGATAGTAAAATGTAAAAAAAGAATACTTAAATCAACAAAAGACAGGCCATCATGACTCACCATAATTTCCTACATTCTGAAGGGACACGACACACAAAAGACCCCGAGATAGAAGTCGAGTTTCAAAGATTCAATAGGTTAAAACTGGTTAAAGCCGATTGGTCAAAAAAAAAAAAAAAAAAATGGGTATTTTAAACTATTGTTTATAGTAACGTTGGTAATTATTGTGTCACAATTAACAGAATAAATAAACTTCCTGAAATTGTGATATCCTTTAAAACTACAAGTTACTGACATTTTTACAAACAAATATTTATATGTAAAGGTGTGAGTTGATTTATGCAGATGTATTTTTTTTTTCGAAACAAAAATTTTATTATTTGAAATCTTCGTAAAAATGAACACGTATCTGGTATAGATAAAGTTCATACATTTATTAAATGTCAACACTCACATTTTACAGGAAAAAAAAGGAAGTACGAAGTTGGTATGTAGTTTCAGTAAATTGGTAAATAGTTCAGTTGCCTGTAAGCCTAAAGGCTCTATATGTTTCAGTTTACTCTTTTGGAAAAGAGAGTGGTAGACTTGTGTAAACAAGATGACATTTTTTTTATTATTTGACTGACTACGACCTGTTGCAAAGTCTTGCATTTATCTATTTACAGTTAATATAAACTCGAGTGTTATTTTTTAAAATTTTATCAACGACTGTAAATTCCCTTTTCTTATACTTTATGGTCTTTTTTTGATTACGTTTGAAAATTTCTAATATTATTTTAGATATTATTTTTAGCATTTAAAAAAAAAAAGAAAATTGCTGCCATTTTAATACTTGTTAATTTGAGTTTGGATTGAATGATTCTGCAACGTAGCTGGATTATTTAAAATAGAATTCCGTTTGGAACACCCAATGAGGATCAAACTCACTATTCATTTGTAACGGTCAACCAGACTGGCTTGTGTAGCTATGATCCCACGTCGAGGCACCATAAGATAATTTGTGCCAATAATTTATTCTTTTCGTTCATTTATTTTTGTACTTGCGCCGTATTAAACTTGATGTATGTATGCGTGTGTGAGTAAAATTTTATGTGAGTACATGTACATTTAAATGTGCGTAATTTTGAAAGCATGCGTGCGTGTGTATGCATGTGTGAGTTTATACACGTGCACATGTTAAAAAGATCTTTGACTCTTTCTTGCTGTGTCAGATAAACACAAACATAAAAAATATATATTTACTCAAACTAGACGGAAAATGCAAGACTGAAATCTGAAGACACATTGGCATAGCGAAAGACGCCTTCCAAATGCTAAGCAAGGACGCTGTGAAATCAATGGCCTGGGCAACAAGGAAGTTACTATCAGAAAGAGTTTAAATTTCTAGGATACATAATGAGGAAAGAAGACTTGGGGAATTTAACACTCATGACATGTTGAAGGCAAGAGCGACAGAGGAAAGCAGTGCATAACCTACCTAACGAGTTTGTGTAAATGGTTGTGATTAAGAAAGATAGCAAAAAGACAAAATTTGCTAAGAGATATAAAGGACAGGAAATAGCGGAGAGCCATGATCACCCACGCCTCAAAGTCGCACAGCACATAGAAGAAAAAGTAATTTTTTCTAAAAAGGAAAAATTGGCTTATAAGTAGATGGGGTTGCGCCATTCTCGGATTTGTGTCAGTGTTTGAGAATCGGTAAAACTATAAGCAAATATTTCAGTCACTAATCAGGCGAATGTTTTTCGTTTTAATGCAAGCCTACAATAGTGTAAAATCCAATAAAGTTTTAGCTGGTTTGATTTTATGGCACTGGTTGGTTTATGGCACTAACCCTTTTTGGGTTACTTAATTTCGAATTTTCTGTGGGGCACCCAGTGTGAATCGAACTAACCACTGTGTTAATGGCCAACTAGACTCGTTTTGCTAACCATTACGCCACACAGAAGCGCCTATATGTTGATATACTTTTTGTGTAACTTTTTGACACACAAAATCTTTACACGCTAGTTATTTTAATTATTAAATTTTGAATATTCTTCTTCTATGGCCGTGTCCCTTGGTGATTATGACTCTTCACAATTTCCTGTCCAGCTAGATAGGTTATGTGTTGTTTTTCTCTGTTCCTCTTACCTTAAATCTGACCTGTGAGTATCAAATTTGAAAACCGTCTTTTCTCATTATGTGCCCTAGAAATTTCAATTGTCTTTTTCTGATTCTAAGTATAGGTATCCTTTTTTTTGTTTCCATTTTCTTTAAAACTTCGTAGTTACTCACATTTCTGGTCCATGGTAATCTCAGCATCCTGCTGTAGGACCACATTTCTGTTTGCTGATGTGTTGTCTTCATCAGTGAGGAGACTGCCCAGAATTCACTGTCATATAGGAGGGCTGATGTTATATAAGATTTCAATACTCTTCCCTTTGTAACGAAATTTTGAATATCATACAAAAAAATCTAATATTTTATGTTTATTTTTCAATCTTCCATACCAACTCACTGGACATTATATTTGGAGTTTTTAATCTTATTAACTGACAAACAATCAATTTAAGTTATACTTTATACTAATACGTTTACATGTTCGTCACATTGTTGTATACACTTCTCAGCTGACATTATTATATTATCTATAACTTCGAGTCATTAACATTCCAAATTTTGTTTGGACAACTGAAATCTTTCTTTGTGTATATTCTGTTGTTAACACATAAATCAGGCTCATATGGTTTTCAACATCACGTGGTTTTATGCGCCTAACAAAGGGTTTGAGGGTGGGGACTCCCCCGCCCCGTGTATACTTTGGAATTCCCTGAGAGAAGAGTGGTGGTATAGTTGTGTTTGTGTGGTGTCTAGTGTTGCTGAAACAGACTAATCTAGTTGGTATATTAATGAATAACTTGTTTTTCTGTCGCCATTTGTTTTGGGAATTTTTTCCGCCTTTCTTACAAATGGTACACAAAAAGGCTGAAAATAGTTGGGGAACCCAACAAAACATGATCACAATATCAAATATAGTATTTTCTCTAATATACTCCAAGATCACTAACAGATTCTTCACATTGAAATACCAGTTCTAGTATGATCATAGAAGTTAAGCAATGTTGAGTCTGGTCAGTACCTAGATGGGTGACTGCTTGGGAATACCAGGTGCTGTAAGCTTGGATGTGTGGGTGGTGTAATGAATACTGGCTTGCAATTGTTAATTGTAGAACAGTGTTCTAATTCCAATTGGGTTCGTTATATTCATTTACGCGAAAATACCATTGGAAAAGGCATGAATCCACCTCTTCTCATCCACTAAACCATTGGTATCTCAAAGAAAAGGAAATAAATAAAAAATAAAATTAAGCGCAAAATATTTAGATTTCAGCATTAAATGTCTTAAATAAAGAAGTCGATATGTCGTTAAACAAAAACGAACAACAAAACAATCTAACAGAATTCTAAAACTGATGAGAGCAATGGATCCCGTCTCACATTTGCATAAGACACACACACACACTTGTTCTATAAATATAAATTATTAATAGGTTCAATGTATAAATTTGTTACAATGAGAGATTAACAACAATGACTTGTAGCGGTGTGTGTGTGTGTGTGTGTCTTATGCAACTTTGTGACGGATTAGGTCATTGTCAAAATAAATGAATTCAAAACGCATGTGTATGTGTGCATATCAGCCTCAATGGGTTATTTAATGCCGACAAGATTTTTATTGATGGCAATACTTTTTTTTCCGAAAATGTACTGTGACCCTTTGGGGCGGGGGTTAGCTATTTGCCTATAGCTGAGACCCTGATACGTGCTACCACCCCAGGTCAGGGTAGACCTGGGAACACCAGCAATTAAGAGGTGGTTCCACACTCCTCAAAACCTTGTGATCAAAGGCCTTACTGTCGGATTTAGTTTATCGTCATATCCAGGGTGGGTGTGTGTGTGTATACATGAATAAGTGCAACACGTGGTTGTGTTGACATTAAGTAATCGGCTTACTGGGGAGTGTCTCCCCGGATGAAGACTGGACAACATCTTGTAATTACTGCATTCTATGGGTTAGAAAGCAAGTGAAAGGGGGGTTTTATGGCCTTTTTCTTATATTGTTTGAATCTAACACTAACTAGCAGGCTTAAGTGAAGTTTATTGGCTGACAAAGTGGGTTAATCCCATAGACTAATGAACATTAAATTCTTTTTATCAATTTAATGTAATAAAAGTTATGCGATGGATAGAAGATTGATTATTGTTATAGATATTAGGAACCTCAGTATACAATTTGTTACCCTCAATAAGTAGAGAACTTTTACCTTTTCATTTAAGGGAAGTACTTCATGGCTTCTCTTTGACATATGCGAATTGCCAGTATCACCATACTTGCACGTTGCTACTATTATTAAGTAAAACTTACGAATCATTTATTTCAGGAGTTGACCGTTGGTAAATGAAACCACAAATCGGTTTAAGTATCCAAACAAACCTGGGAATGACATTATGTTTTTCAAGGTTTCTATCTAGAATGATTCATGGCTGCGTGAGTAGCTCTCAGGAAAGTCAAATGTTTCCTCATTGTGGCTGAGGGTGATAAAAGTAGATAGGCATAAAAGAAAAAAAAAATGTGAAGTGCCCAATAAACAGAAGCCGAAGTACATTTTTTTTTTAAATTTATTAAAGTGTATCAGAAAATGTTTGGAAGGAAAAGGGACTTCACCATCCTCTTCAAAATATAGACAACCCACACGAAATAATCGTGGATGGTGTATAGAGAAAAGGAAGTATCATAGAGAATGTATTTAGCAATGTCTATATAGCGTCAGTGTGAAACCTACCTTCACTGGTTAGTGGATTGGATTTGTACGTAGCAGATTCGTTTATCATTTAGTGATTCACTCGAATACATAGGACATATATATGGTGTCCATATATTATGTTTTCTACGATAAATATATAAAAGAGATAGATATTAATTATGGTATATAATCATTTTTATGCAGGGGTTACTGTAGATATGAACAATATTTCAAGGGTTCCACAAAGGTAAAGAAGTAGAGAAACGCTGCGCAACACAAATCTATTTAACGCGATTTGGAAAATTACGTCTACTTCCGGTTTTACATGTCTAATTATTCAGTTAGTGGCGAGATTTTCCTTGAAAGTTTAGTCCAGTTGTCGTGAAAGAATGTTTGTCTAAGGGGTGGGGGTGTTAGTGATTAAGAGGATGGTCTCTCCTCGCCATCAAAATCTAATAAGATGGAAACTGAAAAAAAAAGTGGATTCTTCTTCTTTGTACTGTGTCACTTCAGGAAATAGACGACTATTCATTCTAACAGGCTCATCATGTAGATAGCCAGCCGCCTCTTCATATCTCTCTTTCTCCCGATATGCCCTGTGAGTATCAAACTCCCTATGCCCTCCTTCCTCGATATGCATCCAAGAAATTTAAGCTGATTCTGAGTATAAGTGTCCTTTTCGTTTTCATTTTCTTTAAGACTTCGTCATTGCTTACTCGCTTTGTCCATGAAATTCTCAGCAGCCTTCTGTAGAACCACATCTCTGTTTCCTCCAGTTTCCTCTTCTTCTGTGTGGAGATTGTCTATCGTTCACTGCCATTCAAGAGGATGGATATCACATAGAAATTCAGCATTCTTTTCTTTGTGTTCAAATTAAATTTCCCCGTTTCTTAATACATTGCTTAGCTTTTGGAAGACTACTTTCGCTGATCCAATGCGTTTTCGGATTTCGGTGTCACATTTTCCATTCTTTATTAAAACATTTCCCAGATATTTTAAAATTCTTATACTTGTTTGATGTTAACATCTCTAATTCGTAGTTTGCATCTTGTTTCTTTTTCCTTGTTGATAACCATACTTTCTGTCTTCTTGCAGTCGATAGTCCTTTTTTCTCGCTTTCCTTTAATACCTTGTCTAGGAAGTCCTGTGGTTTTCATTCTGTGTCTGCCACCAACACAGTGTCATATACATATCTTATATTGTTAAGATTATCCACCCCGATAGGGTTTTCAACACCCTTGGAATAACCGCAGTGTAGAGGTTGAACATAGCTGAAGAGAAGAAACATCATTGTCTTACTTTCCCTTTCTAAAAAGACGCTTAAAGAAATCACTATGAAAAAAAAATCAAGCTTATTAAAGCCATTTTTATCTAAATATCGATCCTATGCAAATAAGATTCACGGTCTACAAAAGATTTTTGAAAAATTCCTTATGCGCCGTGACTCGTGTGGGCATGAGCGATCTTGGTGCTCCATAACTCTTATCCTTTGTAGATCTTAGCAATGTTTGTTCTCTTCCAGTCATTGTTCTGTTCATTAGGAATGTTTCTGTTTTTCTCTACCCATCTTGTTTTTAGTACGTCCTGTGAGTGCCAAATTTGACAAAACCGTCTATGTACCAAGAAATTTCAACTCTTCCTTTCTGATCATGAGCAAAAGTGTTCATTTCGTTCCCATTTTCCTTAGAACGTGTTCATTGTTTATGTTCCGTCCATGGTATTCTCGGAATCCTTCTGTAAAAAAAAAACACATTTCTGTTTCCCTTATATTTTTTCTTCATCTGCGAGCAAATTGTTCAACGTTTACTGGCATCGAGGAGCATTGATATTATTACATAACAGTTCAGCACTTTTTCCATTTCCATTGTTTCTAACAAAAATTGTTTCGGTTTCTTAATACTTTTATTTTTTGTAAGTATTCCATTATGACTTTAGATATATGTGTGTGTGTGTTTACCATTCGTCCATGGTTTGAATATTGCTACCATATATGGTCTGGTGACCCTGATATTTACCTAGAGCTCATTGATAAGATCCAAAGAAAATCCAGCAATATTAATTATTCTGATCGGCTTTCATGGTAATTGTTCGCATGAGATCTTTACTATGGTACCCAGACTTCATGAATTTTTCGCACAGTTCTAGACTGGTGTCGAGATCTCATTAATTGGTAGTTGATCTGGTTAGATGTAGCCGTAAGTTCTATGCTAACAGTTTCTTTTCTTGTACTTATCGCTTGTAGAAGTTTCTTCTGGCTCCATGATTCCCAGTCCACTTTAATCTTCACAAATTTAAATTCAATGACAATTTATCTACTGTCCTCTTAATTAGTCTTTTCATTCATCATTAATGTTTCTGTTCCTAATTCCTCCACACTGTAATCCCTTGTGTTTTAGTGGCTTTGCTACCTTGCATAGGAAGTATATCACTATGTTAAAATATTCACAATCAACGTTTATTAATTTTAGCATTCTATACACCTAAAAAATCTTTTAAAAACATTTTTGTAAGTTTATCAGTTATGGATGAGTTGTTTATCCTACAAAAAAGTCCATTTCAACCATATATCTTTATAAGTGTTTTGGGTGTATATTGATTAAAATGATCAAAAGAAAATACAAATAGATCTTTAGATAACACAATAATATAAAAGTATAAGGTGAAAGTTGAAGTTTCAAGAGTTCAAATGTAACAGTCCTGGCACATACGAGAGACAGAGAAAGATTCTGGGAGAAAGTAAATGGATTTATGTATGTAGTTGCTGCTTGACAATGTGGTAACGGAAGGTATGTTTGTTTTCAATGTAACAAGGACGGTTTAGCTAAGGTCGCCAGTTAGTCATACAAATGTCGTATTTCGTTTATGGGTATGTTATGAGGATTGTAGCATCAGAGAAGGAACATTATTTATTTATCGATTCTAGTTTTGGTTGATTTTCCATCTGGTTATATATATATACACATCTATAGATTCACTTCGAAAAGTATTTTGTGCATCTCATTGACTCGCGGCCGTGTATTCTGGTTGTGAAAGCTTTCTGATTGGTTACTGAAAATATCTATTTTTAGAGATGGCGAAGTCTTGGTGTTCTTTTTCTTATTTATTTCTCAATCAGCATAAAGTGTTAATGGACGATTTGAAATTACAGATTCATTGTAATTATTCCTGTTGTATGAATCACTTCCCGTGAATGTCTTACGCGAGTAAAAAACTGGGTCGAATTTATCATGTAAAACAGGGCTTTCTTGTATAATGAATGTTAAAATAATTTACCAATAGTATAAACATTGACAAGATAACATGATAATTTGACCATCTTCATTTGGTGCAATTGACAACTGAGTTTCTTCAGCTCTCTATCTTCTTGCCTAATGTTAACATACTAACTTTTTGTTCGTTCCCGGACTTGTCAGTTTGTCTCTTATGTCGGAGATACACACGTAGACTTTTGCTTCTGTTTTCTGTATTTCATTCTTTCTCACTAATCAGCCGACTCCTTATCCCATCCCCATGTTGGGTCGTGATGGGGGGGTAGGTGGGGGACAGATGCTGCACCATGCCAAAAGGTGCCGGCAAACGATGCTAGTATCAGTTACACACAGCTAATGTCAAAACATGTTTTACTAGAGTCACTGAGTGCACAAGCTCCTTTTCAAGTTTTTGTGAACACCCCACAAAAAAAAAAAAAAAAAAAAAAAAAAGAAGCCTGGCATGCCTAAATTTGTAGACCTTTTTGAAACAAGCAAACACACAAACGAATTAAAGTCTCCAGCTCAATACTTTATCTAGCATGTATATATTTTATTAATGTTCACCCTACACAAGTCCTAAGGCACTCAAGTTAGAGGGGTATTGAAATTGGTAAGAGTAAGTGGTGTATTTTATGCAAATATGTAAGAAAGATAACAGTTGACCTTAGACTTGAACAGGTTAAGATTGTAGTGGTCAGGAAAGCATTCCCTGGAATTCTGTTCCACAAAGCAACAATTCTTGGGAAGAAGATACCCAAGTGGAAATAGAGCCACCAAAATGGAACCAGCAAATTAAGTTTGAGTTTCACTTGAGACTTCTCATACTCAACTTGGACTCTTGGGAAAGGCATGGATCCACCTCTTCCTGACCAAGAAAATTATTTTATTTGATAAGCATACAAGACACCCCATTTGCATTTAATATTACAGTAGTAGGGAATTTGACTATGTACAAGTACTGGTATTGGTATTGTGGAGCTAGGCTATATACACTTTTATTCAGTCTTTAACAGTCTTTGATATTGGGTTGGTACTGGTTGGTCTACTTCTTGACAATAGTAATCCAGGGGATTCAACTAAGAAGCTTTAAAGGTGGTATATTATGAGTGATATAATTAAGAAAATTCTTGGTCAAATCATGGGGTAGGGAGTAGAATCCTAATGGAATACATGTAGCCTTCCCTGGATCATTTTCTTGAATCCATGTAGATGGTGGCACCCTGAGGCACCACAGAATGATGGTCCTTATTGATTGTGGTCACTCAGGCCCTTCAACAGATGACATGAGCTTGATGTTTATTATTTTGAGTACTTCTGTTAGATCAATACAGTACCACCTATTGCTTCTCTTGTGAGCCTGGTTGAAGTTCTTAGAGAAGAACCACAACATTTTAGGCTCCTTGCAATTGTGTGAGCTTGTTCAGCAAGTGATTGATCAGTTCACATGGTTCACATTACTGGGTCATGTAGGATAAAAAAATTAACTTTTCTTTTATGGAAATATGGCCACATTTTATACATACACATACATTTTTGTGTGTATGTATTAAAAGAGAAAAAGAAAGGAAAGTTTAAAGAAGTGAGTGCAAATTGAAAAAAAAAAAAGGAAAAGGACAAATAACCATGACATTCTCCATACACACATAAACTATGAAAAAAAACCCAAAAAAAACAAGCAAAACAATGAAAAGTGTATATAAAAATGAAAAATTGAGAAGTCAATTGCTGATACCCCTGACGAATGGCCGTAGTGATTCCCGGAGGGTCTGTCTATGAAACTCTGGAGTCAGAATGCTGAAAGTAACATCAATCAGCTAAGTGACAAGCCTTTTACTTGTATTAATGCCATATATATATATATATATATATATATATATATATATATATATAGGCCAAAAAGGGACTCCATTGTAAGTTCTAAAGTTTAGTTATATTTTCATAAGTAGTTTGGGCTGATAACTTTTTAGCAAACTTTTATAAATGCATGCTGATTATATATATATATATATATATATATATATATATATATATATATACGTTCATGTGTGTGTATAATGTATGTACTTTGTATGTGCATATATGTAATGGAAATTTAAGACTTCTATTTTTACCAATTGACAAAGTGAATTCTTTCTGTTATTATGTGAACAAAATGTAACATAAAAAAAATAAAACATGAAAAAAGGTAAAAACAAAGCTAACAAAACAACAATCAAACAAAAAAACAATATTGAGATAAACCTGTTTATGACTGCCAAATGTAGTCAGTGTTTAAGGAGGCACTCACATTCTCCTTGGAGAACGATTTATCTAAATGGAATGGATGTATTCAGAGTGAGAGCCCGAGTTGCTCATAAGCATCAATATAAGTAATTACAAAGACAGGAAAAATGCCAAGTTAAATGTCACAATGGTTGTAGTGTGCCTCTCTTCTCCTGCCTGCCTATTCGCAACTCATCATCATGGACATCACCATCATCATTAGCCTTGGTAAAGTTTTTTTTCATGAAGTCATTAATGAAACCTGCACTGAGAATTCGGTTTGGTACTGACTTGGTTTGAATGTTAAGTTAAAAATACAACAATTTTTCTTTTTTTTTAATTTTAAATCTTTTGGTTTTTATTTAAGAAAGAGAATAAAATAAACTTTAAGCTTTTATTTTTATTACTTTATCTATTTATCTTTTTCTGAAAAATAAAATAATTAAAAAGACTTTTTTCTGACTGAATTTCTAGGATGAGGAGTTAATATTTACATTATTCACACACAGACTATTGTCCCGATCTTTGTGGTTGTTATCCCAGCATTTCAGCTGTTATACTCTCCGGTCTTCATCAGGTGATTGTCAATCAGGGTAACCTTTAGTGAATTCTGAATTGATTCCTTCATTTAATCTATGTACAAATCTACAAATAAATAAGAACTAGATATCTCTGGGCAAGAACAGTAGAACAAAAACAATCTACCAGCATAAAGGGTTCAGTTTTTTTTTTTATGTTACTTGGATCAACAATCACCTGATGAATATGAAGAGGTCACAACAGGCTAAACATTGTGATAACAACAACAAAAATGTTGACATAGTCTACATGTAAATAATTTAAAAGACCTTTTAGCAGTGTGTGTGTGTGTGTGTGATCTATTATGTAGTCCTCCTATATGACAGTGAATACTGGACAATGTCCTCACAGATGAAGAGACATGAAGCAACAGAAATGTCATTCTACAGAAGGATATTGGGAATACCTTGGACCAAACATGTGACCAACAATGAAATTTTAGTGAAAATAGAAACAAAAAGGATACTTATAGTTAAGATCAGAAATAGGCAGTTGAAATTTCTAGGGCACATAATGAGGAAAGAAAATTTGGAAAATTTGATACTCGCAGGATAGATTGAAAGCAACAGGGACAGAGGAAAAAATGCATAACCTACCTAATGAGCTTGAGTAAATGGAGGGAAGAGCAAGGTTTAGGAGAGATAACAAAGAGACAAAATTTATTAAGTAGTCCAAAGGATTGGAAATTGTGAAGAGTCATGGTCACCAATGCCTTGAAATGACACAGCAGTGTATATTAGACAGAGTTGTCAAATAAAATGTATACACACTCTTCATCACAAGCTATGTAACCTAGTGCGTTTTCCAACCTTTTTTTAACCAGTGTCCCCTTTGGGCACAAACTTTTTGTCAATGCCCCCTGTCAAATTAAATTTTGAATATGATATTGAATTCATCTTTTATTGCAAGATAATACTTAGGTATTAGTGCAAAAATAATTTTAATATTGTTTTCATTTCTATTATAAATGCCAATGATTAAACTGCTAAAAAACCTTTTATTTGATATCTTATCTCAATGTTTTCAATGCAATGGCTAACGATCTTACTGTACGTTCCATGCTGTTTAGAATTAATCTTAGATCTTGTGATTTTCAGGTGGTTTATTTGTCTAGTAAGAAACTGGATAACTGTGTTGAAACCAAATTCAGGCATGTACGAAGTTGGAGAAGCAATGAAGAAAAGTTTAATAGCTTCCCACAGCTATAGATACCTTTTTAAAATTTCCTTTTGTAGCCAATATTCAATAATTTTGAAAAAAATTTTTAAAAAATGGATAAATGCATACTGCCCTCCTGAGTAAGTTCACAGCCCCCCCACCCAACTAAATAAACTCTTGTAGGAGCAACATATGAATTACAGCTATGGCAGCAGTAATGGTGTATCTAGGTCGATATAACATGACAGGGCTTATCTCTCTTCAAACTGGATTTGAATTCAGAGTTTTCTTTCTCCAAGACTGATTGCTATCCAATGGTAGTTGCTACTCTGTTATTAAGCTCTAGATAGAGAAGAGGAGGAGATTAATTCACATATTTTTAAGTGTATTTGTGCAAAAGTGAATGCAATGACCTTAGCTGGAATTTGAACTTAGCATGTAAATCCCAATTTCCACATCAAAAACTACGAACACAAACAGACAATTAAGAATAATGAAGATAATAATACACTGCAGGTCAGCTAACTTGAGAATATAGTCATTCTGAACTCCGTGATCTTGTTAATGGTTGCATAGTTTGTGCTATGCCAGGGTTACATACAGTTTTGAATTCAGAGTTGTCCTTTTCATAGACAAGTTACCAACCATGGCTAAAGAACCAAGTTTACCTTGATATTTAATTTTTGAAAGTTTTTATTTTCTTGCATTATTTCAAACCATTGTTCTCATTGATATTGATGTTGTTATAAACATGTTTTATTAGGTTGGTGCAAAAATAATGTCGTTTTCTCACATATGTGAGAAAACGACATTATTTTTGCACCAACCTAATAATCAATTACTCTCTGGTCATCATCAGGTGTCCGTTGATTGGCTTGTATGGGATATTTGTTGATTATTGCAATATTTTTGTCACTGTGATATAAGTTATTGTCTGTTCCTGCTAAATTGGTGTGTCACTTGTTGAAAATCAATATCCAACTGGTTTTCATGTATTCTATCTTGTATTGTTTGGATATTTCATATTAATCATTTATCATATATGAACAAACCACCCTCATTTCCTCTGTATTCCATTGGCGAGAAGTAAGATTCACTCAAACAGCTTCTTCCAGTGAACCACTGTCCTATGGAACAGACTCAAGAACATGTTTCCCCGATCTTAACTTGTTCAAGTCTAGAGTCAACCGTTATCTTCCCCTCCTATCCATATAGACTACCCCCTAACATAACTGATACAATGGAATAACCAGTCACCCCCATGAATGATTACATTATAGGTAGTAAGTATGTATAAAGTCAACTGTCTACGAGAGACTTGAGGAAAAGTGAGAGCAAGAAGACGCAAGCACGTCCGACCTTCCAATTAGTGGCACTCATTACTAGATTGACCTGTGTGTATAACTGTACCGTATCTCGTATTGTACTGGTTGTGTACAATAAACCTTTCTTTTATTATCCACCTGGTGTTAAGTATTTATTCCCTTAGCATGGAATATAACAGTAACCCTCTACCTCAAGTAGACCCTGCCCTTGTACAGGGTGAACCTTACTGTAAAAACAAAACAAAAAATCTTTTCAGCATCCCCACCACCTGTAATATAAACCACATTAGCTTACAAAATTTCTTATATTTGGATAAATGCAGTAATTGTATGATAGAGTTATAATTTTCTTAACTTAGACCATTTGTGACTTTAAAATCTAATTAGCAACTAATTTATTTGGCACTTGTCTACATATTTTAAGCCTGTCCATAAATTATGATGCAAGAATAAAGTTGTCATAAACTATAACATAATTTCTTGAGATTTGTAGAATTTGGTCTGACAATGAGAATGTTTAAATAAGTATTCAGTTTGAAGGCAGAAGAGATTTCAATGTATTAAATTAACTAAAAGTTGACATTTATAATATGAAGGGTTACTTTAAAGTCCTCAACCTAATCAAGAAGTTCTTAAAACAAAACTAAGAAATGATGTTTGGTCATTTAGTTAGATTTTGAGAAGTGGGTTAGACCAAGAACTTTTCAGCACAACCTCATAGTGACACTATCAAATTTTGAAATTCTGGGTAATTTAATATAATTAATGCATTGCTCTTAATAGGTTAAGATCTTAAATTTATTTTTGGCAAGATTGTTATATTTGAATTCTCATAAATCAAGTATCTGACATTTGTTTGTGAATCTAATACACATGTAATATACAGATGTCACCAATTTGATATATGAATGTGCATTAAAATAAAATCAACTTGTGACTATATAATTACCCAAAGTATATTGAAATATCACTTGCCTTCAAACTGAGTATTAATTTAAGCATTTTTATTATTAGACCAAATTCCACAAATTTCAAGCAATTACGTTACAGTTTATGATAACTTTATTTTTGCATCATGATTTATGGACGAGCATAGAATATGTAGACAAGTGCAAAATAAATTAATTGCTAATTAGATTTAACAGCTACAAGTAAACTAAAACGAGAGAATTCTGAATTTATTGCAGAATTACTATATTTAGATATATATATGGCTGAGTGGTTAGAACATTTGTTTTCTAACTATGAAACCCAGGTCCAAATCTTACATGGTTGATTGGCCATGGAGGTGACTTCTTGAAGTTATAAGCCAGGGTAGGTGATCTTAGTGTGCAGCAGGGTGGACTAGAACTCTCCCTGATCCCAAGCATGTTTCTTAATATAGACCAGTACCCAGATATACCCTATTTCTGATTTTTTTATCATTTGATTTAAAAAAAAAAAAAAAAAAAAAAAACCCTTGCCTTCCCTTTTACTTCTGTGTTATCCTTTGTTCAAAGTGGATGCCATTTAGAAGAAAAAAGAAGGAACCATCTGTTAGACATCAAATGAAAACACTTGAGATCAAGATAAAACCACCCATCTCCTTTCTATGTGGGTGTCCATACTATCACAACGAGCATTAAGAGTGTTTAACTTTAAATTTAATTAAAAAAGATTGCATTTTACTGTATTGTGATAGCTATCTTATCAGTGTACAGTGAAAAATTATGATATTCCATAGTTGGATTGACCAAGTGATGTTGAAAGCAATTAAATGAAGACATGACTTAGGAGTAATCAATGTTATGGGATATGGGAAATAGACAACATATTCAAATTATTCAAATCAAGGAGTGAAAATTACTTGCATCATTTTGGTTATGTTACTCACATTGATGTATGGTTTTAACATAGGTGAGCTGTACTTTCATGTGCAATATATTATTTAGACATAATGTAAAGGTTTTGTTTTGATACAAATTTTAATGAGCAATGAAAAGTGAATAGTTTTTAATAATATGAAATGAAAGAGTATGGTACAAACAAAATGATCCATCATTAAACATACAAAGAAAAAACAAAAAAAAAAAAAAGAAACTTATAGGACCACATTTGTATATACAATTTGCTACTTCAAAATGTTTTTGTTTCTGAAACAAATTGGGATGAGTGATGAAAAGTGGATACTTTAAAATAATGTGGAGTGGAAGAGAATATGAGACAAGCAAAATAAACCGCCATTAATAAAATGAAAAAAAAATAAAACTACAAATTTTGATAGATAATGTAAAGAGGATACTTCTTTACAATAATATGAAATATAAAGGACCGAGAGGCAGGCAAAATGAACCATTATTAGCTAATATAAAGGGTTGGTTTTCATCTAAAGAATGTATATGGTAAGATTAGAAAAGTGCCTTAAACTATGAATTCCTTTTAGAGAAGCAATTAATTCATTTGAACAAGTACTGTTCTTAATTAGACTAATTAAAGACAGCAGGCAACAAAAAGCAACAATGCAAAGGTAGTTAACAGATTCATCAGGAGAAATTAACCAAATGTTTTTGTTTCATTGACCGATTCATTTTCTATGGCTTAGAGAAAAGTTTTTCGTTTCTATTTGTTTATTCATATTGTTTTTTTGACAAACATATTTTTATTTATATCTAAATTACACACACACACACACACACACACAGTGTCTGTGTGATATTAAGGTAAGCTTTGTCCATTTGTAAATATTTATTAAGCAAGAATTTCAGAAAATAAAATTGGTATTAACCAAATCAGAATTTTTGTAATATTTATGATAAAATTAAGATCAACTTCACATGGTATCAGATCCGTTTTTCTTGCAAATATTTGCAATAACTTATTTTGTGATGCAACATTTTTTCAATATGATTAACTAATATCCGTTTGCAATGATACAAACTGACATTAATCATATTTTAATTAATGTATAATAGCAATGGTAATATTAACTATTTCCTTATATGGAAACATTCAGCATTCATTGACTGAACAGTGACACTTTTACTTGAAATTTATAAAATCTTTCTATTGAAAGAATTCTTCAGAAAAATAGGTTTCTCAAATACACTGTTATTATTCTTTCCAGTATTGAAGGGGGTTTCCTTCCAAACCTTTTATTTTATTTTTAAGGTAGTGTAGAAAGTCAACATCTTCATTATTCTATTATTTTCTCATGTGCAATCCATTTCAGCTTTTACTGCTCATTGGAATTCTTCAAGCAATGTAGTTTTTCTTGTTTGGTATAGTTCTTAGTTTGTGATTCTGTAGCACCAGTCCATGAGGTTTGAAGATAGATGTTCCTCTAAGACTGAAAAAAATTCATTTATTCAGAACAATTTTTAATCATTGATCTTAGAAAGCAGTCGTATACAGTTGACAGTTTAGACATTTCTGACCAGGTCATGTACAATGCATGATATCCATAAAAAGCCTTTATCTTATGAGGCTATTTAAGAACAGGACTTTATTAGGTTAATTTTTTGGTTTTGCAGCATTATATGGTATTTGACAAAATTACCTCTATTCTATGTTCAATTTCCTCGTCTTGTATACTAAATTTGTTATAACTGATCCATTATTGCTAGGAAAGTTGCTTCAAGTGCCAGGCAATTTTTCTCAACAGAATCCATCTTGCACATTTATAAATCAACTATTTATCTGTGTATTGAATACTGTTGCCATATCTGGTCTGGTGTTCCTACTATATATCTCAAGATTCTTGACAAAATTCAAAAAACAGTCTGTAATGTAAATGACCTGACCTGGCATCTTGACTTCAGTCACTTACATGGTAATTGTTCTTGTTTCTCCTTGGTGCCTCGACTACCTGAATTTAAGTATGCTACTAGTTTGACAACTAAGCCTAAAGGTTGAGCTACCATATGTTCTATTCTAATAGTTTCTTTTCTTGCATTTCTTACTTGTGGAAGTTCTTTTCTATTTCTTGCTTCCCTGCCAACCTACAATCTCCAAAAATCTTTAAATGTAATATCAATTGCTATCTTCTGTCATCCTGAATCTTGTTCTCATATTGTCCTTTCTATTCAGTAAAGTCTTCTCATTCTCTTTCACTCCTAGTAACATTATCACCTTGCTTAGGATAAAATGATAAAAACAAATTCCACACATCCTGACTTCTTACAATGGATTCAAGGTAGATGTCATAGCTTTCATTCCAGATCATATTTTCTGTTTTAGAAAGGTTTATCTTCAGTTTTATTTCTTGGAATACTTGATAGAGGGTGTTGATCATTTGTTCAAGATCATTCTTATCCCAACTATATATATTTATATCATCAGCATAGCCCCGTCATCAGTTGACTGACTGTATGAATATTGATATTTATTTTTTCAATTTCCGTTATATAAAAATTACTATGAGCCATAAAGATATTAGGACAAAAAGAGAAATAAAAGATTGTAAAGTTATTGAGTGATGGGAACACAGTGTTGGAGATTGCAAAAAGTTGAGCTGAGTTCAGAAGACAATCAACAAAAACTAAAAGGTTGGCAAAATAAAAACAAGAAAAAAAGCTGACTTAAAGAATGTTACAAAAAGATAAATTTCATAAAAATTAAATGAGCAGTAAACAAGAAAAAGCTTTGACCAACCAGAAAATATTTGAATAAGTTGGCATTTCAAGTCTAAACAGAGAGTTAAGATACAGAATATTAAATAGATCATCTGAAAGCAAAAAAACTACCCCACCTTCAAGTAAATATTCCAAAAAGAAACAGAATTTAGATGAAGAGATACATCAAAACTGATTTATCAACAATAATTTTTATTAATGTATATAAATCTATACAAATCTAAGATAGATTTAGAGAATTATTGTAAGTTCTTAGACAAGGCTTTTTTGCTTTGTACATATCACAAGAATCTTTACCCTAAAGAGTAAATCCATGCAAAGCAATGCACCTTTATATTCTGCAAAGCTGACTCTTGTTTATTTTGCCAAAAAAAAAAAAAAAAAAAAAAAAAAAAAAAACGCACAAAGAAATCAAATTACTCAAATGGTCAGCCTCTTCAGATATCAACAGAAAATTTGGGATCCACCATATATATATATATATATATATATATATAAAAACTTTGCAGAGGAAATTTATTTCTATACATATAATGGCACACACACTCACACACACACACACACACACATATATATATATATATATATATATATATATATATATATATACACTATGTATATATATATACATATGCACTATGCTGTCAAATGCAATCAATTAAATCAGTGTTTCTTAACCTTTTTAAGCAATGGCACACCTAGGAGCAAATGAAAATACCAAAGCACACTTAGCAAAATTTTTAAAGGGTATACATTTAAATGCTATTAAATAAAATCATAAATTTAAAAAATACACACACACAAATATGAACTTTATTTCATTATTTCTATTCAACTATTTGTGCAGCCTGTATGAAACCTGTGTCTAATTTTTTTTTTGTTGCAATTTATTTAATGTTAATTTGAATGCGTGATAAGCAGACCCTCATTTCTTCTACAGTTGAGCATAGTCTTTCCTGCTTCTTATTTTTTTATGTTATTTAGGGTTGAGAAGTCTAATTCATATATATATAAGTAGAAAACTGCATTAAAACTGATAAAGCCTTTTTAGCAAATGTGGGATATTACTTTTGTATTGAAATCCAAAATGTATCAATGGGTACCATTGAATGTTTTATTTTAAGCCCTCAATCACTAGAAAAGCTGATCAATTCTTCTTCACATAACTGAAGTCCAATATTAGAAGGAAAATTCATGAAGGCATTTTGAATTCAATCATAATTTTCTTTTTTTAAAATTGTTATCACACCATACAAGGCAGTAAAGCAAGTAACACAAGGGGTTACAGTGTGAAGAAAAATTAGGAACTGAAATATTAATAATGAGCAGAAACAGAAAAGAGTAATCAGGAGGATAGTAAATAGCGATTGACATTGCATTTAAATTTTTGAAGATTCAAGTTGACTAGGAAGCATGGAGCCAGAAGGGAGTTCCACAAGTGAGAAGTGCAAGAAAAGGATCTTTTAGCATAGAACTTACAACTACATCTAGCCAGCCCAAGTGTAAATTGATGAGATCTTGATGCCAGTCTAGTACTACACTTAAATTCAAAAAGTCTAGGTACCATACCAAAGAGTTGTCTGAACAATTACCATGAAAGTATTTATAGTAAAGACAGAGAGGCAACCTTATGGTGGTGGGAAAGTGACTGAAGTCGAGCTGCCAGATCAGAACCAATAATATTGCTGATTCTTCTTTGAATCTTATCAAAGATCTCAAGGTAAATAGCATGAGCACTGGACCATATGTGGCAGGAATTTTCTAAGGATGGATGAATGGTAGACTTATAGATATGTAAGATAGATTCTGGAGAGAATAATTTTCTCATCCAACACAGTGAACTGGGTTTCTTAACAGCTGACCAAGCAATGGATTCATTATAGTCTTTCCATTTTATGTCAGCTGAGAATGTAAGTCTGGGAAGGCACAACAAATCACTTTTGTGAAGGTTAGCATCAGCCATGCTGATGGAAGGCAATGAGGGGTCTCTCAGATGATTAATGGAGAGAAGTGCCTCTGCACAGTTAGCTTTTCTTTATTATCTATAAATTGGCATGCATTCTTGCGAATGTATGTCATATAAATACATTATATATCCTGAAAACAAATTCTACCAACATGAGATTGGTAAAGAACAATTTTATTGTGAAAATATTGACTTACATAATATATGATATTGAGTACTTGCATACTAATTATTATACAAGACCCACAAATATGTATTTATACATGTCAGAATATATACTAAAACCATATATATTTGAGTATAGTGCAAGTTTTTATGATTAGTTTTTACACAAAAAATAGGGAGTTGCATTTTACACAGGTAATTTTTTGAAGGGGTTAAAAATCATGCATTTTCAGTGACTTGTTGCACTATACACAGGTAAATTTTTCTGGAGGTATTAAAATTGATGCCAAAAAATTTGGGGGTTACACTCTACATGAGTATATACAGAATATATTTTAACAGAGTAGGGATATAAAATTATTTTTTAAGCAGTAATATTATTTTCAGTTTTTGTTAAACAAAGCAAACTTTAATTGCAGCTTGATGTGTATTTCTTTTGCTTTTTGGATATCATTGTAAGCTTATCTTTCATTTCAAGCCTGCATTGTTTATTGGTAGCCAGAGTTATAACTTTTTCTTACAGTAATTTTGATAAAAAGCAACTAAAATGGATAAAGAAATACTAGTAAAAATAATAACTTTTTAAGCCATTAAAAATGATGACCCAAGATATTTGAATGTGGTTTTTATTCATAAGGATATTTTAATTAGGCACAGTCACTGGGAAACAAAAAAATTGAACCAAAAAACAGAAAGCATATAAAAATGAATTTCTTGTTATATATTCAAAACAGAGGCAAATTAGCCCATAAACTACAAAGGGTTACAAAAGAAATGGAATCAGGGTTACAGATGATTGCATCAAGACAATGGTTTGATGATGGGAAACAAGCATATTAAAATGGCAATGTGAACGGAAAAGAGACATAATCGTGGCTAGATATAATCTGAGACTAAAGAAGTCAAAACAGTTACCCGCAAATGAAAACTAATACTAAATAAATTAGTTTTCCATGAAGAGATGGAGAACAATTTTGAGCAGAAATGTCAAAATGATTCATTCTCCAAAGACAGCAAAAATGGAGGCAGATTAAAATTTGAAACCAAAAGAGAAATTTGTGAGAAGAGAAAAAAAAAGAAAAGCCAAATTTACAACATTTGATTGCATATACAAGGGTTGGGCAAAGAAAAAAATGAAAAAGAAAAAAAAATACAAAACAAAACGATGTCACTACTTTCAGGCAAGAAATATTCAGAAAATTCTGGTATTCTACAATAAAGTTTGCTTACACAAAAGTTTCATATATATATATATATATATATATATATATATATATATATATATATATATATATATATATATGTATGTATGTATGTATGTATGTATGTATGTATGTACGCACACACAAGTTTTGTTAAAAATGACAAGGTACTGCAGTTAAGTGTATTTTATATAATTTTACATATATTTTTATCCTTTTTGTGTATAAATTATGTAGAAATTGTCCGAATGTCAGAGTGTTTTCATCTATTCTTTTAGCCATTATCGAGGATGATTTTATTTTTTACATTTAACTGAATCTATCAACTTTTTGTATATATGGATCTAGAGTTACAGCAGTGTTTTATTTTCCAAACATGGCCAGCACATTGTGATCATGTTCATAGTTGATGTTATTGAGTGTTATTTTTTTTATTAATTATGCTTTCTTATTTAATTTTTCTTGTGTTTTTATAATTCTTTTTTATTTTCTGGACATAAATTATGTAGGAACTCCTGTCCAAATACACAAATATATATATATATATATATATATATTAGGCAGCATATATTTTATATATAAATTCTATGTATGATTATTTCTATATATATATATTATATATATTGGTGGCAGGGTATTTTTTTAAATACTAATGGTCACCAAATACAAGGCCCACGTGCAACTCAAGGTAGAGGATTACTGTGTGGTGTTGTATGTATTTAAGAAAAGGAAAGGAGTGAAGTTCTTGGGATCATGCAAGAAAGATAATGGTTTACCCCAGACTTGAAGAGGCCATGATTGCAGTGATTGGGATAAGAATCTATTTTTTTCTTTATTTTGTTGCTGGGGTGAGGGGGTCTTAAATAGTGTCAAATATGTCATTTTGTTTTCTTTTGTGTGCGTGTGTGTGAATATATTTGCTATGTCTGCCACAGGGCTATATAGATGGATGCACTATAAGTAAACAAAGTATCTTTTACAACATTTCTTTAGTAGAAATATCAAAATGATAAAAATATCCAAGGATACACAAAAAATACCCAAATCCTAGCAAAAATGAAATCAGATTAGAAATTGAATAAAAAAAATCGTCAGTGGGGGGAAAAAGAAAAGCAAAGTTTATAAAATGAAATAAAATAAGCATATAAAATTAATCATTGCAAAAAAAGGTTCCCAAATTCTATCTAGGAATATTACAGAATTAATTGTAGTCCTACATTCACAGAGGCTAAATATTATTTTAAGGTTTGTATTCAAATTCATACATAAAAAAATTCTTTGTTTCAATTATTTTGTGAACGAAAAAAGTATCCATAACTATACTGTCAAATATAATCAGTTACACATTAAATATTTTTTAAGTGCCATGTCTTTTCAGGATGTAGGTGGTCATGGCTCTCTACAGTTAGTTTTTCTTTATTTGTAAATTACCATGCATTTTTGGGAAAAATAGTGGAGTGGTTTCCTGTTACCTTGGAATTCAGTGGATGTAGAAAAACTGAATAAAGCACCTAAATTTTCCTTGTCTGAAACTGGTGTAGAGTAGGACTCAATGTACATCCTACTCTTCCCAACTATTGTGATAATGGGTTACTTCTACTTATAAATATGGTAAGTAGCCACATTAGATGAGGATTTGAGTAGTATTTGATTTATTCAATTTTTCTGTTCTATGTATGAGTATTTAATAAATCTCTTCTTTGCTTTCTCTATCTATTCTTCTGCTCCTTCAATACTCTCACTATGGCCTTCCTAATTCTTAGCTATTTTGAACAAAGACAACATTACAGCAGTCAGGGAAACCTGTATAAAATATTGATGAATTTGTCTCTACAACTTATCATTCTTTTGTAGGTTATTTAAAGCTGAAGCATATTTTGGATTATTCTTTTTTTTTTCTTGGAGAGGCAATATTGGATTAACATATTTTGGAAGATGGATTAATACTCTTCCCAATGGTATTTGTGCTAAAGTTGATGCAACAGACTATATAGGAATTTGAACTCAGCTTGCTGATTCCAATTTCTGTGCCAATGTCCATTATTATACTATCCATACATCCAGCTGTAGATTAGATATTTATTGTTTAAAGCTACCAGAGTAATCTATCAGTGCAGTTATCATTATCTAATTCATATGTACATTTATCTAAACGTATGGTCAGAAAAAGAAATTCTTAATGTGCAGGAACAGTTGAAGAGAATTGAGTTTGTTTGGTAATGTGTAAAAGTAACTAAATAGAAATAGTATAAAAACTAAATAAAAAAAAACTCCTTGCCCATCACATTCAGGGAAACTTGTATGAAAGATGGATTGATTTTTTTTTGTTGATTGGGAAAGCTGAAACATATTTAGGATTGTAAGGATAATTTTTTTTCTTTTGTGAGGGAATATCGCATTAAAAATCTTTGGGAAATAATGATTTTTTCCAGATGCAAGTATTACTACTTAACCCATAGCTGGAGGGAGAAGATATAGATTCATAACTTTCACAAGGGTATTTGCATGTACGTGAAGATAAAAGAAAGATTGCTGCCCAAATATATATATATATATATATATATATAAAGAGATAAATACATATACATATATAAATCTATAAATACACAGACATACACACACACACACACACACATATTTATATATATATATACACACACACACACACATATATATATATATATAAATATCTCTCTTTATATATATATATATATATATATATGATAAAAGCCAACATACAAAATGTGATATTTAAAAAAAATTAAACTGACAACATAAAAAACAACAAATATGTTTGAAAATGGCTAGTGTTAGCCAAAACTATGATTGAATGTGCAAGTGATGCAATGGGTAAGGGCTTGGAATAATAAATTGGAGAGCTGGGTTCACTTTCCAGCCAAGTTTTGATACATTCACTTTTTTACAAATACTCTTGGGAAAGAGTATAAACCTTTCCCAGCTATAGGTTAAATAGTAGGGTAGATTGGGCTCTTCAGCTTTTTGTGGTAACCAGTTTAGTAGAAGCAGAACTTTGAATTCAAAAATCGTATATAACCCTTGTGAAGCACGTAGTATGTGCTGCTAATGAACAGATTGTGCAGTTTACAATGACTCTAGGAACTTTACTGAGTATTTGGGCGTTAATCTGAGAACAGTGCAGAGGATTCATTTATGATAGCCAAACATAGACACTTGAAGTTTTCTTTGCCTATACCATCCAGAAAAATGCACACACACACAAAGTTTGCAACTGATAAATTGTTGCCATTTTATATTTTTTATTTCATGCATATGTGTTGTTGATTTTTGATTTTGTTGACAGTATAATAGAGTTAGCTGGGGACTGGCTGTGAAAAAATGAGTACTATAACACAATTCACTTTGCCAGAAATTTGGAAACAGCATGCTGTACAACTTGGAATTTGCGATGGAAACTCCAATACAAACATTTCAGAGTATTTGGGCGTTAATCTGAGAACAGTGCAGAGGATTCAGAAGGAGTTGGATGAGTCTAATGGTGATTATGAAGGTACAGCAGTTTGGAAAACTCACCCAGTTCATGCTGATAAGAAAAGAACACTTGAATTTGTTGGTGAGGCCTTCAGACACAACACATATGTATATGCATCTATGGAGTGGGATGAGTTCTTTTCACCACCCCATTGTGTGTGTGTGTGTGTAAGTATATATGACACAGAAAATGCTAAAAGTATATATAGCAAGGTGTTGGCCATTGCTTTTATGAGAAACATACACTGCAAATTATTTCAATATTTTGGTAACTGATTATATCAAGTGTCAGATTTTTCAAAGGAATATATAAAAACTTTCATTACACTATAATGATTACTTACATAGTAATGCACAAAATTCTGATGGTAGGAGATTTGAAAAAAAAAAAAAAAAAAAAAATAGAGAGAGAGAGAGAGAGAGAAAGAAAAACAATCATTTGAACCCAATACACATGGCCAAAATTTTTTTACAGTTGTTATCTGCTAATTTTCTTCTCTTTCGACATGTTCTGTCTGAAGAAATAAATATTCTTGATAATATGGCAGCAATTTGTTAATACTGAATTCTGAATTTTCTAACCTTATATTTGTTTTAACCAGTTTCAACACTCATTCTAAGAAAAAAAAGGTATTGTTATTAGTCACAATTCACAAAATTATTGCTCACAACATAAGACTATTTAATGTATACAGTGTGACCCGGATATGAGAGAAACTCTGATAGAAGAGAGATTTTCTCTGGTCCTAAATTAGAGCCTGTGTTAATGTATATAAATTAGACCAAACCCGGATATAAGAGAAAACCGGATATAAGAGACTTCTTCTCCGGTCCCGACAACTCTCTTATATCCGGGTTACGCTGTAATACAAATATACTGCTAATGATTTTACTAGAATCATGGAAAATCAAAAAGAAAAAGTCTGTTTTTGGCCAGAAATTATATCCATGATAGTCTTATTTTGTTAGCAATACTTGCTGAAAAAATAAGGCTATCATAGATATAATTTTATGAAAGTGAATATCATTTTAAGCATTTTAAGTTTATTCTCGTTACATATTTTGTTCTATGACTAGTCCATAAGATATGTCGACATAATTGGAAAACAAAGTTTTAAAGTGGCCTACTTACACACTATTAAATTCTTCTCCTATTATTTTAATGCCCTTCTCATGTCTGTTAACAATTGAATGAATGATTTGTAATTTATACCAAAGAGCATAAAAGATTGTTCTTTTCTATTTTAAGGACTGATTAAGTAGCAGCTTGTCTTCATTGAAAAGTCTTCTACTTATGAAAAAGAAAAAAACAACTATCAACTCACAATTGTATACTTGTTAGTTTCTGTTAATTTTATCTAAAAAGCACTTCAGAAGTGTAATTCAAGTGATGTATTTAATGGATTTATGTGAATTTTATTGTACTACTACTTAATTACTTAAACACCTTCAAATTATACTTAATAAAGTGTTTTGAATAAGATAGTGCTTATACTTAATGAATTCATTAAATGAATGAATCAAAACTTTCATTCACTGTGATTATATAGTAACACAGCAAATACTAAAAGTCTTAATAAGAATGCATTGCAAATTGTTCAACCATAGTAATTTGTTTAAAAACGCTATTAAGCTGGATGTCATGTCATTTTCTATTTATAGAATTTGTATTATTTCCAAATAATAAAGGGAGACTACTCTATTTTTCTTAACATTGACAGTACAAATGTTTGCTAAAAACTATCAACCTATGTGAATAAAATACTTCTAATAACTACTGACTTTGAAAGGTTGATACACTTTGGAAGTTTACCTTTGTAGCAGACTTGTGTTTGGGCCTTCAGTTTTACTTGTACTGCTATTAATCCCTAATTAGCAGGAGTCTAGTAATTTCAAATTATTAGATTTGTTTTTGGTAGCTTAAGCCTTTGTGGGTAATTTAAAGCTGAAACATATTTTGGTTTCAATCCGTTTATTTGCCTCCCTCATCTGGCAAGATACCTGTTGGTTACTCTAATATTGTTAGTTTTTCTTTAATATATAAAACAAGTTTTAAAATAGGGATCATAATTTAATATTTAATGATTAAAATTGAATAAAATAAATACAATCTTAATTAAAATAAAATAAATATAAGCTAAAGTGCCTTTCACCTGACACTTTGTCAGAAGTCAATTGTTGGGTTTAAAATACTTCTAAAGGAATGGTTTTTAAAACTGGAGACAAGAAGAGAGAAAAAAAAATCATTTATTCAGATTGAGTCAATGACTCCCCAAACAATTCTAATTTGTGTTTGAGCTCCTATCTACACAGATTCAGATGCTGTGTGTTAATCACTACAGCTTCTAAGATATATATGTGTGTGTGTGTGTGAATGAGAGAGAGAGAGAGAGAGAGAGAGAGAGAGAGAGAGAGAGAGAGAGAGAGAGATGTTTGTAAAGTCATGTAGTATTTGTGAAGAGGGAGTAAAAAGGCATTCAAATGTAGCAGATGTTACATTTCTTTTTTCAATTTCTTGCCTTTCTCAGAGGAGAAAAAGGTAAAAACAAAATATAGAGATAGGCTCACTGTTCAGATATCAAAAGGACAAATGAAAAAACAGGTAAGGATGATCAGGCATCAAAATTGGGATACATTAATATCTTTTTGAGAGAGAGAGAGAGAAAAGAGACAATGCAGTACATGCTAGTATTTGTGCATTTCTCATTAGCATATGAAACTAATCAATGTTATTTTGCATAACATTTAGATAAAAACATAAATAGGCCAAATTGATTAATTTTTATAATATCTCTAGCAATTGAAGTCACTTTTATACAGTCTGTGTGATATAGCAGATTTGTAGATGTTATTTGATAACAGCCAAAGCATGCTGAGTGTTCTCAGACATAAAATATATTTTCAAATAGAAAGATGAATTCAAGAAACTAATCGAGGACATTAAAAAAAAATAAGAAAAATTAAAAAGGAATTTTTGATGGTTGGCTTCTTATTTTGCAGCATACCTGTTAGAGAAGCCTACTCAGGTGTACAGATCATATACTTGGTTTTTAATGCAACTATACTGACCTTAATTATAGGGAGAGAGAGTGCATAATCTGGCATATATAAGGACAATATAAAGAAAGATAAAAGAAATATTGTCCTGCAAAAGGACAGTATAAACAAAGATAAAAGAAAACTTATCTTAACATAAGATAAATTTTCCTTTCGTCTTTGTTCATTTTATATATATATATATAGTCGACTCTCTCGTCGAATTCGACGTATGAGGGTCAAGCAGATCAGTTTCCAGGAAACCGACAGCCCGACAACGGCACATGAGATTTGATTATAGTGGTGAAGGTTTCGTGCAGGACCATCCACACTTTTGGAAGGGACGAATACAGAGACCTGGTGCACTAAGTGCCACAAGGTCACCAAACGACCCTCCGCAGGTTTTGAATTCAGAGTTGTCCTTCTCCTAGACCAGTTGCCATCCAAGGCTATAGAACCCAGTCTGTCCTGCTATTTTACCCATAGCTGGAGGGAGAAGAGGAGGATTCACACCTTTCCCAAGGGTATTAGCACGTAAGTGAATGTAATGGATTCGACAGGAATTTGAACTCAGCTCTGCGATTCCTCAATCCAAGCCGCTCTCCATTACTCCACTGTGCCTATATATATATATATATATATATATATATATAGATGAGATCTGATTAAAATGTATTGGGACTATTGCTATGGTAGTGGAACTAAAGTATGCAGAGTGAAATTACTTGGCATAGACTGACCTTGAACCCTGTTGCATATGCATACTAAGTTATGTTTTCCCTCACTTCCATTATTTATAGCAGTGCTTGGAAGTAAAGTGTGTAGGGTGTGGTCATCTCACCACACCATACCACAGTGATTACATCAGTGACCATGGCTTGTGAAACAGTTTTTGGCCAAGACAACATTCTCCAGGTCCAACAAGCTCCATATTCCCCAGATCTTACCTCTTACAACCTTTTCCTTTCCCAAAAATCAAATCCTACATGAAAGGAACAAGATTTCAAGATGTCGAGGAAATCCAAGAGAATATGACAAGGCAGCTGCTCCCTATTTCCCAAAACGAGTTCCAGGAAGTTTTCCATCAATTGATTGAAATGATGCTGGATAAAGTGTATGAATTCAGAAAGCAAATTTATGTGTTTTAGTTTTCTTGTCAGTCATGATATTTTTTGATCAAACCTCATACACATACATACATACAGAAATATTAAGTTGGTGCAAAAATAATGTCGTTTTCTCACATATGAAAACGACATTATTTTTGCACCAACATATATATATGTAAAAGAATGAAAAGAATATAAATTCAAACGTTCATAACATTAATTTAAAAAAGGGCTCAATACAAGAGTAGAGCAATAGATATTTTTATTACATACTGTTAGTGTTTGGAATGTAACAGTTTATTATATATATATATATATATATATATATATATATATATATATATATATATGTGTGTGTGTGTGTGTGAAAATATTGTAGAAAATAGGAAAGAAACTGGTTTGGTAAATAATCCAAAGTTCCTTAGTATTTTTGTTATTATTTTAAAAAAAATAATGCTCGATACTAAAGTAGAGCATTAATATAAATGATAACCCTTTATGAAGTCGTCAAAAAACAAACGTTACGGCCTTTTTATATACACAAATCCCTTTCATAAAGAGATATAATAAAAGAATAAAATAAAAAAAATAAATAAATAAATCTCCATAGACGCTCAAGCCAGACTATGCGAAAACTTCCTCCGTCGTAAATTTAGCCACCCCCACCTTACCCTGACCCGGCATCTATCAAAGTAACTCTATACTGATACAAATTATTAACACCCCACCCCTGCCTATTCTAAACAATCCGCCCTTGATGTTACCATGGAAATTTTCGATTTCAATTTTGACTATACTATTAAAACTCGTAAATTTCAGAAATAAGTCATTCCCCCAAAAAATTTCGCTTGAAGATGGAACAGAGCCTACTTTAACTCAAGTTAATTCAAATATTATTTTGTTGTTTTCGGCTCTTGTTTTGAAACACGAGACCTCTTATGTAGCGAGTTGGAATCATATTTTTAAATAAATAATTATATACACACAAGAGATAGATAGAGGATGTATGTATGCATAACTCTTATTGTAATAGTTATAACCCAGGACACATAAGTGTGAAAATTTAGATTGAAAAATGCATAAATCAATTTCTTTGTGATTTGTACTGTCATCACTTAACAAAACTGTTTTGTTGATAGCATACCAGAAAGATTTACAAAAAAAGGTAGTGGTTGAGTGAATATTTGGGAAAAACCGTTCTCCCACAACTATCCTACATGCCCTGGCAGTTACACTGCAAAAGCTGTTAGCTCTATTATCAACCTTGACATGAGCCCCTCACTCTTATATAGAAATATATGTATAGCTTAATTATCATTGACAAAATTATAAATTAATATTTGGCATATTTTTACCCATCTCAGTAACAAAAATAAAGCTACATTAAAAACATATTATTCATAATTTAAAGACATTTAATATGCATAATTATATTCATGGGAAATTCAGCTTGTTGGTATAACTAATTTTCCAGTCTACTAAGATGCCATTGAAAGGAAGAGAGACATTTTATAGTCTTTGAAGCAATGTTTCCAAGCAAGATTTTGTTTCCATATTTCTCTTTAAATATTTACAGAAAAGGAAAAAAGCAAAGAAGTGTGTTTATTTTTCAATGAAGTAACAATTTTCAACTGTTTTATACTCAAAGTTTTTTTTTTGCATTGAATTCAAATTTACAAAGTTACAAATATTTAGTGTTATTTAAAGTTGTAGAATAATTTTATTCCTTTTACAAGTTTCAAATTTACTGCTACATTTTTTTAATGACCCAGAAGAATATTTTGAATATGTAAATCTGCAAGTTTTTAACTTATTTAAAAGATTTATTTAAATTTCCAAATCAAAAACATCTGCATAAATTTTATCTTTCTTTTTTTAAATTCACTTCGTCTTTTGAAATGTCAACTGGTTGAAAGTTTTTTAAATTATTCCAGCGTTGAGAATGATATATTTGTTTCTTTTGACATGATACAAAGATATTTAAAATCATAAAACATTTTCTTTGTCAATTAATTCAGTTTGGATGTGCAGGTGGTGTAATAGATAGCAGGTTGGATAGAGAAATTTGAGAGCAGAGTTCAAATTCCAGTCAATTTTGTTACATTCACTTATGTGCAAATACCCTTGGGAATGGTACGAATCCATCCCTTCTTCATCTGGCAAGCTGTCTATTGGTCACACCAAAATTGTTGGTTTCCCTTTAATATAGGGGTATATTAGTATAGGAGAAGGAAATTATATACAATATATATATAATATGGGCATGTGGCTGAGAGGTTAGAACATTTGCATTCTGACCATGAGACCTGGGTTTGAATCACACCATGGTTGATTTGTCAGGAAGGAAACTTCCTGATGTTATCAGACTGGAGGGGGTTGATCCCAGTGTGTGGCACCTTCAGAAATTGCTTGAAAACCACACCATGGGTTGACCCAAGCCTTGTCAGTGAAATTGGGTAGGCGGAACTCTTGGGGGTCGTCGATAGCTGTGCTAGCACAAGGTCACAAGTCATCATGGCCGAAGGCTTGAGTGTGCTCACCTTGTTCAAATTGTTGGCCACACTAGAAAGTGTAACTAAGTTGCAGTATAAACCACAGGAGCGCTCTGAGGGTGTAATAAACACAAATGCCTCTGAGCAAGCGTCTGCAATAGGGATTGGCTAGTCACCCTAGTAGACAGGTATCCTCGAATACGAGTGGCCAGGTATACTATATATCTCACTCTTCATAGGAATTGAGTGCTATGGCGGCCGTATGGCATTTATATATCTTGTATATAATGCGTTAAACATTTCCCTTTCTCTGCCATGTGCTGACAGCCTAGATGTAAGAGTCTCTGACTGATGTCAAATTGGTTGAGTTTTGATCCCGGCTTGAAGTAATCAGATGTCTAGCCACACTGATGTGTTGTGATACAGCAAAAAAGTGTCTGTCGATGACTATATATAAGTTTTAAAATAGGGATCATAGTCTAATATTTAATGATTAAAACTGAATAAAATAAATATATCTTCAATTAAAATAAAATAAAATAAATATAACCTAAGGCACCTTTCGACTGACACTTTATAACCATCAGTGTCCATATAGGTATGATATATAACAATATGGATGTGATGCATGTCACCAAACCCATTCAGAAATATCTAAACTGTCAGCATTCTAAAATCAATGGTTAAAAATGGCTTTGAGTAAATGTAATGTTACAAGTCTTGATGAAGACAAAACTTCTTCAAACCTTGTGGACTAGCATTACAGAATCACAAAGAAAGAACTGTGCAATTAGAACAATCTACCCCTACAGAATTCCAGTGTATATCCCCCAAAGAAGGCCAGAGTATACAATGGCCAAAATGTCATGAATATGGCAATAAAGATGAGGATAACAGTCCAAATGATGTAAATAGTGCAAATCATTACAATACCTTATCTCAGAAATATAGACAGATCCTGAAGAAGGCCAAAGCGTACAACTGCTGAAACACCATGTATATGGGAATAAAGATAAGGACAACAGTCCAAACGATGCAAATAGTGTAAGTAGTTACAACACCTCATCTCAGGAATATAAAGAACATTGGCCAGCCATATCTATGTCTAGAGTCTTTTAAATGATTCTATTGACAGAGAGAATTTTCAAGACAGAACATGAGAAGGAGAAACATGAAGTGCTATTATATAACAGATTTAATGGCTTGGTGGAAAAGATCAGAAGAGAAATAAATAATAAAAAAAAAAACCTACTTCTGTTAAGTCAAGGCAAGAATAAGAACAAGCAAAACAAACTATATAGAGTATCTATTCATGTACAATATGTGTGTGTTGAATGTGGATAAAATATCACTTATTAACTTATACAGTGAATATCAATATTTTTGGCTCATGCACTTTTCCCACACATATTTTAAAACATCATTCCCTACTCTGGTTCAACTCAAAAAGAGCATTGTAGAATTATATTTTTAACAAAGATCAATATTCTAACAGTCTGAAACTACAAAATTCCTCTAATGATGGCAAATTCTTTGGCTAAAAAACACTGGTCTAGTAGTCGACATATTTTTGTACAAAAAACCCCCAAAAAACAAAAAAATAACAACAATGTTTAACCTTCATGCCCACAAAAATATGGCACATCAAAAGGACAGTTATTCCCTTGACACCACAGTAATTAAGAATCAGGTCAACCTGATAAAAGACTCAGAGTTGGTTGTATATGGTGCAGTAAATACCAAGAGTTATGTCCTCTTGCACGATTAGATGTTGAGAGAGGACATTCTACTTAGAGTAGGTGGTGCTGACAAAATTTGCATACAAATGATACTGGACCGGTATTAGCCAATACTCAGTGTGGGTCTTTTACTGAGAGAGCTATATAACACCAGCTTTTCCTAAATTGGGAGGAAGCACTCTCAATCTGCAGACCGTCAGAGTTTTGTTTCGGAGTTTACATTTACTGTATGTAAAAAACCAGACTAGATGAAGACAACTGGTATTACTGTATACACTTTTGACTCCCTCAGCAACTTTTATGGTTTTAAAAGTCAGGATTAGAATTTTAATAAAACACAAACATATGAAAGTCGATTTATTCATTTTCATTATTCTTGAGAACTGACAACAAAGATATTAAACACTATTTATTAGATTGAATAGAAAACTTGTTTTCCTAGTTATTTATAAAATGGTAAATAATTAATATTGCAATGTAGTTGGTTTATATATTTTGATAATTTTGTAATTTGTTTTACAAATTTTTAAATAAATATTTTTCAAATTTATTTCCTAATAAAATAGTAAATAATAAATCTTTATAAAATGGTAAATAATAAATATTGCATGATACTTGGTTCATATATTTCTATAATCCTTTAAAGAAATATTCCTGAAGGAGTCAAAAGTATATTCAATAACAGCAGTGTGAAGGGAATAACTGTCCTTTTGAAACACCGTTTTTGTGTGGATATGTAAGTTAAACACTGCTGAAAAATCTTTGAAAATTCTACCTTGTGATAAACAAAGTTACTTTTTCAACTCATGTTTTAAAAATGTTTATTTTTTTTTTTAAAGAAATATAAGTGTATAGAAAAAGTACAAAAGATAGATTGATCACTGTTCCCTATAATTCAACTCGGGGCTGAATTTTGGTGCCGATCAGAAATAGTAAATTCATTCATATAAAACATTAACTTGTGTATAATGTGATTCCAAGATTTGTAATGTAACTATAATGTTTTTTTTTTGGTGCATAATGTGATTGGTGATCTAAGCTGGAATATATACAAGGAAGAGGTTAAACAATCAGATCCCATTTATGCAATGCTTTGTTTTATTATTTTGGTGAATTTAGAAAACAGAATAAATCCTAGTCTTGGATATCTTTTGTCAGCTTAAGAGAGGTCCAGAATGAGGCTTCTAACTAAAAAGAAAGTAACCACCCGTCATGCATGCTGAGTGAACATTCTTGACCAGTAAATGGATACTGAAAGTCATTTCAGCAAAGTAAAATGAGTTACAGTTAGCTTTAGGTGAGAAGTACCATTTTAGAAAGGGACCATTTCACATAATGGATGCAAGTAAATAAAATTCACAAAATATTATATTGCTAACACATTTTGGAAATAAAATATTTTTTGCTTTATATGAGAATATAGTAATTCTGTTATAGATTCATAATTCTCTCAACTTAGTTAATTTACGGATTTTAAATCTAATGAATTAGCAAATAATTTATTTTGCACTTGTCTACATATTCTATGCTCCTCCACAAATAATGAAGCAAAAATGAAGTAATCATCAACAATAACATAATTGCTTGAAATTTGTAGAATTTGGTATGATAATAAAAACACTTAATACTCTGAAGGCAAGTGATATTTCAATATACTTTGGGTAATTATATAGTCACAAGTTGATTTTATTTTAATGCATATCCATACGTCAAATTGGTGACATCTGTATATTACATGTGTATTATTAGGTTGGTGCAAAAATAATGTCGTTTTCTCACATAGTAACATATGTGAGAAAACGACATTATTTTTGCACCAACCTAATAGATTCACAAACAAATGTCAGATACTTGATTTATGAGAATTCAAATATAACAATCTTGCCAAAAATAAATTTAAGATCTTAACCTATTAAGAGCAATGCATTAATTATATTAAATTACCTAAAATGTTACAGAATGTGTATATATATATATATATATATATATACACGTGTGAAAAATATATAGAAAATAGGAAAGAATGTAACCGAGATATTGATACAAATTATTAACACCTTACGCCCCTTTTTCTTTAAACAATTGCTTTAGCCATTACCATAGAAATTTTGATTTTAATAATGAATATGCTTATAAAACACGTAAATTTCAGAAATAAGTTATTCCAAAAAAAATGTTGCTTGAAGATGGAACAGAGCTTAGTACTTTAATTCAAATAATTATATTGAAGCTTTCGGCTCTTGTTTTGAAACATGAGAACTCTTATGTAGCATGTTGGAATCATATTTTTAAATAAATAATTATATATATATATATATATATATATAAATATATATCACTTTTATATTTACACACGCTCTATCTCTGATATTGAGCACTTTATTCCATAAATATAGCACACCTTAAGACTATATTTCTTATATATATATATATATATATATATATATATATATATATATATAGAGAGAGAGAGAGAGAGAGAGAGAGTTAATCATTTCTGAGTGTTTAGCCAATTCCTTTTTGGTTGAAGCCGCAACTATGCTGAGCAGATCTTAATTACAGTTTCTGGGAGAGAATGAATAATCTGGCATGATCAACAATTTTTAAAAAGCCAGTATATGCAAACCCTCAGTTATGACGACTTGAGACTTCTTTATAGCATAATCCTCGACATCATCTAAACAGTTCTGTCTAACGAATTTCACTAACAAGGCTTGCCCAACCTGTGGTTAGGCTTTCAGTCACTTTCCAAGTACCTGATAACATCAAGGTATCACCTTGATATATCAACCATGGTGAAATTCAAAGCCAGGTCTTATGGTAGGACAGTAATCATTTGGGTACATGCCTATCATATAATCATAAATATTACTGGTCGTCCTGACTTGGCATCCTGGTTTTCAATTGTTACCCTGCTGCTGTAACATTGCTTTCCTGTGACTTTTCTATAAATATTTTCATGCCAGTTGTTTTAATATGCTCTCTTTTTAGTACGTTCATTTCATGAATAGTACTAGAGTGGCAGCTAGGTCTCATCATTTTACAGTTATAATTGCTAAGTGTAACTGTAAGGTCTTTAATATTTTTTCTCTTGCATTTGTTGCATGTGCCACTTTTTTCCAACTTCTTGCTTTTCTGCCAACTACAATCTTCAAAAGCTGAAATGCAATGTCAATCATCATCTAGCTAGTCTATCATTATTTTCATGACATATGTTCATATGAGCTCCATTCCTGAAAGGAAGCTTCTTCAAAATCCCCTATGATCTTAACCTCTTTAAATTTTGTGTCAGCTGTTATCTATCTCCATAATATATAGTCCTTACTTCTTCCTTTTATGCCCTTACAACCACCTCATTCACTAACCTTGAGTGGATCATGGGGGAACAATAGTATAAAAAAGTTAAAACCAAATACCTTTGGTCCTAGGCCTAAAGTTCTTAAGAAAGAACATTATGAATTGAACTTTAAAAAAAAAGTTACTATCCAATTATAGTACAAGTAATGTCAAGTCCATAAGAGACTTGAAGTGATAATATGTATTTCTACTAACAAATGCTAAGAATACCATAGATGGAGCACATGGGCAATGAGGAAGTCTTAAGGAAAATAAGAACAAGGAAATTTATACTTACAATCAGAAAACACCAAAGAAAGTTATACTTATATCCAGAAAGAGAGGGTTGAAATTTTTGAGAAGCATAATGAGAAAAGAGGACTTGGAGAATCTAACACTCACAGGACATTAAACGATAGAAATGCAAGAAGAAACAGCAAGTAACCTATTTAATAAATTTGTGTAAATAGATAACAGGATAGGGATAAGGAGAGATTAAATTAAATTAAATTAACAAAAGGCAGGAAGTTGTGGAGAGTAGTAATCACCCACTTCCTGAAGGGACATGGCACATAGAAGATATTCTTTGAAAATGACTTTTAGGAGTCAGCAGGTTTTGCTCTTGTACAGACTGTAGCTTTCTAATCTGGGTTCTTGCACGCCCATGATTTGGTAGGTTTTGAATTTGATACCTTCTTTATTTGTGGATTCTGCCACTAGAGTTCAGTTTCAAACCATGGCTTGAACTATAATTGGCATATAAAAAAACATACACTCTGGTTTGCTTAAAGAGGCTGACAAGTGATATTAGGTTTAAGCTCTAGGCTTTCACTGCCTCATTTTCCTACAGACCTGACAGTCATTAGCTCAATCTTTACGTCAGGTAAAGCATGAGTTCCAAGTTAAGAAAAAAAGACATCACAACGAAGAATTAAATGATACTGAGTATTCTCTAACACAGCTGGATAAAACCAATTTATCTATATAGATTGAATTTAAAGATTTTAGTGTGAAATTCGTAGGTTACCAACTGTGAAAGTCACCTAAAGAAGGTCGGAAAGTACAACAACAGAAACGTTGTGACTAAAATCCAAAGATGAGGACAGTCTAAGTATATTAGTTTTTATTTGTGGTATCATGAGACACTAAATTAAAATGGTATTTTTCTTAATTATCTTTATTCGTATTTTAATCGCTGTTCATTGGGTTGCGTTCAAGACTGCCAAATAGTTTTCATAAAATTCCTAATGTAGAAAATGATTAATTTAAAATATATACCCGTCAAAATGTCAACGTATTCAAGCTATTAATGGGAGAGAGGAAATATTACGTTTGGTTACTGCTAACGTCCTTGTAGAAAATGTAAAAGTCTCAAGAATTAATATATTGACACTAAGTCAGAACTAATTACCCGCAACCAATAAAATTAAATGTTTAGTTGAGTCATTGCAACGAGAAATAATAATTTTCCCCAAATTTCATAGATTAAGCACTCAAGATAACCCGAAAAAAAAAAAAAAAATAATAATAATTAAATTTTATAATAGGGGGTTTAGTTTGCTATATAAACTGATTGTAAATTGATCCTTTACAAAATCCAAAAACAAATATGCTGATATGACGTGATTTCTTAAAATTTAAGAATAATCGCCCGGTTCACACTCCTTCTCGGTCTTTTGAACAAGCGTAGAGGTTTATCCCTTGTTTCCTGTTTAGGATTGAGTTTCTGATTTCTTCTAAAGTCTCCCCATTCTCTGTCACTCCCAGTAGCCCCTGGCGTTTTAGTGAATTGATTAAAAAAATGTATTTTTTTAAATTCGTAATCTGGTGTATTTAATCGATAATAGTATATGAAAAAAGAACTCCAAATTACGATTTTCACTTTTTTTTTTTTTTAAAAAACACATTTTAAGAAATAACATGATAAGCGCATATTTTGTTTTGGCTTCCATGGTGTGGCGAGTGGGGGGTAATTTAAAATGAATTTACATATCAAATTTTATAAAATTTGCTAAAATTCCTTTTTTTTCCGACATTTATGATCTGGAATACTTAATCATAGTAATATGAAAAAAAATTAAAAAGAATTCCATTTTAATTATTTCTAATCGCAGTGTCTACTGTACAACATCAAATGTTCATAGAATTTTATCTTTCCCAATTTTTTTATTCTATTCTACTCAAACATAAAATTTAAATATTGGCCAATAATTGTTATTAATGAAACTGGATAAATTATTAGAATAAAATAATTTGGTATCCTTTTTTTCTAAATAAAAAAAAAACGAAATATATTAGTCGTACTTATTGGCCACGCACACTTTCACTGCTGCATTGTTATAACAATTATCTGGCTGTACTGGAAAAAATAGGGAATTGCTATTAGCTGTAAATAAATGACTATAAAGACATTGACAATGATTTTTCATGATGCCACGTTTTTGTTTCTAACGAATAGTCTGCAACAAGCCCACTGCTAATATGGTGCCTGGGGGATCCCCACTCACAAAAAATAATTTGCCTTCTACCCTGTCTCTGAAAATGATGTAAACTAATTTTAGTGCGCAAATTCTTACTTAAGTCCCCCTCACTTCGACTTAAGGTCAGCTCACCAATTGAAAAAAAACTAGAGACTAAGCTAAAAGGCATACCCAACATACTATAGATCTAAACCGGTTTGGAAATAGCACTAAGCGCTATTTAGTTTATAATGCAAATACTAGGAAATGACATTTCACGGTGTCTTGCAAACGTATGTATAAGTGAACAGCAGGAATTATAGATTTCACACTGACGTATAAATACGTTCACAGCAGCGAAAGTGTTAAGTATTAATGAAGCTTGAATATTTCAGAGAAATTTTTCAATTACGTAAGTTTAAAACATTGTGTGATAATCAAATATATAGCATAATGATTGATGTATACTAATAAATGTAAACAGACATTGAGAATAGTGAAATCCTACGTTGTGGTCAAGATAACAAAAAAATATACTTCCAATACCAACAGAAACCCCAAAATGAATTTGTCCTCGTTAGAACATCAAAATTCCCCCCCCCATCCCCGCAAAAAGCCGGAGAGTAATAATCTTTGCTTTGTGATGATAGGGAGAAAGTTATAACTTCGGCTTGTAAGTAGGGAAAAGTAAGAGAAAATGTCATTTTCCTTAAAGTAATATTTTAACTAAAATAATATCAAATATATCTTAAAATATTTTATTTATAATAATGAAATAAGTAAAATTTTATTAAACTAAAATGTCGGCAGAAACAATTTCTCATAATTAAAGAAATAATTTAATAAACGAATGTTTCATTACTATAAATTAAGATATAACTTAGCCAAAATGTTTTAATTGATAGAGGTCGCAGCTAAGGAGCTTAAAGTAAAAGGGTATATTCATGCAAGAAGATGATGATGAACCTTCATAGTGTATAGAGCTGAACATTGCCCACCTTGCCAAAAAAAAAAAAAAAAAAACACAAAACAAAAAAAAAAACACAAAACAAAAAAAAACACAAAACAAAAAAAACACAAAGAAAGGTTTTAAAACATCATATTAGTGGAATCGTTCCAACACTCTAAAGATATAAATATTTTGCTCATCATTAAAAGAGATATATTTGAGAATGGAAAACAATATTCAAGCAAAATGTCTGAAATAATGTTCAAGTCTAAATAGCGGCAGAAATGTTAGAAATCACTGAATAGATTGACTAAAAAAGGTTTTGTTGATAATGTAGTGATTTAGTGCATTTTTTTTTACATCAGTTTTATTTTTTTGTCAAATATCTTCACATGTCACGTTGGAATATCGAATTTTCACGCGTCAATTTGTGTTGTTTAGTTTTGTTAATCATTATATATAGTTTGTGCTCTCCAGGTATTAGCAAAAAAGAAAAATTACTCATTTTAATGTGGTTTGATTAAATACATGAGAGTAGGGGGGGGCTGGACTCTGCGTACCGGTCAACGGAAATGCGCGCGTGTAGCTAAGGCTCATTATTACGTAGCCTATCGAGTCAGTCTGCCGGTAAGGTTCGTATTATATACTCGTGTGTTAGTTATTATGCAAGAGTTTGTAAATGTTAGAATATTCTTTAGGTCGAACACACGGTTTTGAGTGAAACACTCATTTCAAAGCCGTTCGAGTAACGCTTCAGGATGGTAAGCTTTCAAGGTGGAAAATTTCCATCAAAACGTACGTCAGTGTGACAAATATTCGAGAAACTTATTTATGAAGACCATTAATTTAAATAATAAATGAAATACAGTGTAACCCGGATATAAGAGAGTTGTCGGGACCGGAGAAGAAGTCTCTTATATCCGGGTTTTGTCTATTTTGTTTAGGTAAGTATGGGAATAATTTGGGACCAGAGAAAATCTCTTCTATCAGGGTTACACTGTATATCATTTGCTGGAGTAATGATATACATACTTTTTTTTTTTTTTTAAGGTCTGGTCTGGGAACTTTCCGATACCACCACTATTCGCTAACATTTGCGATATTTATAGAAGAAGAGTACTCAATATCAGAAATGGCGGATCTATCTCTCTCTGTGTGTATATATATATATATATATATATATATATATATATATATAGACATAATAATCAACAATGCATTGTGACTGCCAGTTTCACGCTTCAATGCAGCGGACTGAGGAGGAAAGATCTCCATAACTGACCCCAAAAGATGTCCACGGAAGAAAAGTGATGTAATAGGATCGTCAGTGTATTATTCATTTAGACGTCTTAAAACACAATGAAACACAGAATGCGCATATCCAACAAATGCAACGTGTCTACAAAAGTTTGGTCGAAAGGCGTCTTACACTCGTAAACTGAGGAAAAAATGTCGTCCTATTTCATAACAGCTCAAGGTTGAATAGAGCAAGTATAACACAGGAAAACATTTTGGAACTTAATTGGTCTGTTATAGTCCACTCGCCTTATGCACCTGACCTTGCGGCAACCGATTTTTACTTTTTTTCGATTGAGGCAAAATACTTTGATTGGTAATGACAACCAGATTCATGTTCGTCGAAAACTTTTTCACATCAAAACGTGCAAGATTTTACTCAAAAATGTTTCGAAGAGCTGCTTGATAAGTGGTAAGATGTTATTGCAAATAAGTGAAGATGTTATTTAATAAAATATAATTGTACTTTATTTTTGAAGAATAAAGTTGATAAACAAAAACTAAAATTATTCAGTAAAAAGAAGTAAATAAATTAAAATACCGTATATACTCGAAAGGAGGCTCGGATTGAGGAATCGGAGAGCCGAGTTCGAATTCCAGTCGAATTCATTATATTCATTTACGTGCTAATACCCTTGGAAAAGGTATGAATCCTCTTCTCCTCCCAGCTATGGGTAAATAGTAAACCGGATTTTATAGTCTTGAATAACAACTGGCCTACAGCAGAAAGAAATGGCAGCCTGCTGCGGGAAAATATTTCTGCCTCGTCAGTCACGTATCGAAAGATACATGATCGCCTAAGCGAGTATAACAAATGGCACATAACTGACTGATATACTCGAGTAACCTGTGAATTTTTCTGATCAGTTTTTACGCAAAAATAGTGGATCGCACTATAAACAAGTAATCTTTTTGAAGAGGTTAAGAATCATGTATTTTCGGTGACCGATTGCACTAGACAAAAATATTTTTTTTATGGGGGGCTTTAAATTCATGCCCACCAAAATAGATGAAGTCGACTTATACACGAGCATATACAGTAAGTTCAAAGACTTATCTCCCGGACTCAAGTTTCATAGAAATTACTTCGTTCAATTGAATTTATTAACACCATATATTGTGTAAAAATACGTTATATAAAAATAATGTTTCTTTGACATCAACTTAATTTTAAAAATTTGATCTGTAATGACGTCATTACGTGATATAATAGAACAGTTTTCAAATTAGACTATATAATATGTATTTGATAATTTTTCCGTTATAGAAAGAAATGTGTACAAATCTTAAGTAAACAAATATACTAGTGAATCGTTCTAACTGTAGCTTATTTACTGTTGGGCCTTAAACTCACCCCGATCTCAAGTGGATCCATCGCTAAAGACACAGGGAATATGGCTGGTTCCCTGTACCGCTCCAGTTAGTTCCTGACCCTCGTGCTATTTGAAATATATCTCCACGAGTAAGGAGATGTTTTATATAGAAATCTTTAAAAAAAAAAAAAAAAAAGTGTGTATAATACCTTGTTAAATCTCACTGTCAAAGTTTTAAAAATAGTCATAAAATTTGTTAGTTAAATTTAAAGAAATGTAATTTCCGTTATGGTTTTCAGATATCAAAACTTAAGTCACAAATATTATTAGACCAAAGTAAGAAACTGTAAACTCCTGTTCAAAGAAAGACAGAATATGTTGCTATAATATTCGATCTTCCCCAACCTGCCGATATACTTTTGAAACGTTTTTGTTTAAATATTGGGATATTTTTCACGTAACATTTACTAAGCTGATATCGCTACAAGACCAAATGTGTGCGCGATAATAGCTAGGAGATAGTGTTGCACCAATTATTAAGTGAGGAGAGCACGGAAGATATACGTACTTTGTGGTGAGAAGTCTGGTTACAAAGTTTTAACCAGTAGGATGGAGGGACGACGGGAAGAAAGGGCAAGAAAAAAGAGACTTAGAGAAAGAAACACAAAAAAAGTGACGCAAACATCGAATCAGACAACAAAAGAGAGAGACATGTTCACACAGAGACAAGAGAATAATTTCGATATAAAAGTTCCCGGTCTGGCCAAGGAAAAAAAAAAAAAAAATTTTGAAATTTGCTCAGATTTTGGTAAACAGATCAGGTCAATAATTTTTCGACACTGCTTTCGTATTTACGAAGTTACTCTACATCTGTAGACTTCATAAATATTCTAACAATATTGTTTTAGTTTTTCATTAGCGTTTATTTAAAAAAAAATTTTTTTTTTTTTTATTGGTTCCAAGTGACTTGACAGAGATGATTGTAAATGAAAAAAAAAAAAAATACGAAACATAATACTCACTGTATTTACTAATACCCGAATTGTATTATTTTGTGCAAAAAATTCAAAAACAATGCTGGAATGTGATGTTTAAATTATAGGATAAAGCCTAAAAAATTTACCACTTACGATAAGACACCATATGGCATATACAGATATTTCGATTTATTTCAATGAATATGGAAAAATACGGACAACAACTATTTTCCATATTGATGTACGTATAAAAATATTTATTCTAACAAATATTAAATTTTCACACTTATACGAGATTCGCAATTTATAACGGCAATCAATCAAATTACAACATGGCGACTTTATTGGTCATCTATACTTGCTTGCTAATCAGACCTTTATGATTTGGTTCAAATGTAATTTCAAATGTAAGCATAAATATAAAAAAATGTATATATATTAATTAATATTTACCCGAAATAGGATGCGGTTAAAAATAAAGTTTATTTTTGTTCAACTTTCTGATCCTCCCCTCATTACATCCTAAGCAAATGTCATTTTTTTATTGCATTTACTACTCTATTCATTTAAAAATGATAAATATAGAACGAGAAATACACAATCATATATAAGGTAAAAACATATATAATTCATGGTTATGGAGATCATACCTGGCGGACAATCACAGGCGGTTTGTCTTCTAAATCTGACAGGTTCATAAAATTCATCTTTTTTTAACTGAAAAAGAAAAAAAAAAATCATATGAAAATTAGAAAATGGAATATAAAACGGTTCAAAGTTGTCAAAAATGAAAACTTATTTAAAAAAAACTAAGATTTGTAACAATGAAAAATTTCTTATTGAAATAAATGTAAGTATTTAAAGTTTAAGCTGAATCAAAACGTTGCATATAATTTAAAACAAAATCGTTGAATTATTTTTAAAATATGAAGAGAAATGTAAATAAACATTCTACCTCAACTAACTTTCACCACACTCTTTCGAGGGAATCAGTTTTACGTATTTCATGGCAGCTACCGTAGAACAATAGTGGGTCTTCCACACAAATATGTTAGAGGATTTAGAAAATTTAACCATCCAAATAATGCAGAATTACTGATTGACGAAGCGAAGCTTACATGACACAAAACTTGAACACACTACTCAAATCGTAATTGATGTAGCGAGACAAGCTTTGATTACACCACATCAAAATGCCCATTGATAAGCATAGGTTAGATTTGGTAAAACTGTTCAAAGAGTTATTACAAATTTTGCCAAAAGTCTCCAAAGTATTATTAACCGTATCGCGTAAATTAAGCAACTTCTAATTTTCACCTAAATAAATTTAGAATTAATCTTTTTTTTATGCTGTCATAATTTTCGTATAAATCTTATTAAAAATAGCAAAATATGAAAAAAAAAAAAATGATTATATACTAGTTCTTACGCATACCAATAAAAAATTATCGCAATAACAATTTTTACATTTTTATTTTTATTTTTAATAAAATTCTTTAAGATTTTTTATTTAATTTTAATTAAATAAAAAAATCTTAAAGAATTTTATTTGGTATTCAATCAAACACTCACGCACACATCTAGGTTTGGTTGAAAACCAACGAAAGATTTATTATTTACATTTTATGTTTAATATTTCTCTTTTTTTCTGGGGTAAATATACATAAATTGTCCAATGTTTTCTAAGCGCTTTTAACTATCTTAAATTATTAAAGAAGAATTTTTTATGGAGATGCCTACCTCGAAAACCAGTAAAGTAACACAATAGTACATGCCTGTAGTGTAGATCCAAAGTCATAAAACCCTATGCAGCAAAAAAAATTCTGTAGTTTATCAAAGCGCCCAGTAGATATTTGACAATTTGTTTAAATTTTCCTTGAAAACCAGAAATATGGTTCGAATCATAGAAAAATTATATAAAAACAATCTTAAAGAGAGAACGTTCGTTGGTCTTTAAGCAAGTTTGCATAAATGAAAAAATGCCACTAAAATACACCACACACATATATATATATATATATATATATATATATATACATACATATATATATATATATATATATATATATATATATATATATATATATATATATATAGGTACCGGCACAAACTCGCTAAAAATGTAGAAAACTTAATGAAAACAGTTTTATCATCGAAATCTTTGTAATTATTAAGAGGAAAGATCAAAGAATTTTTTGAATATTTAATCAAATTTTTAAATCTTTTTTTTTAGAACATTCAAGATTTTAGCATCGTTTTTGTGTTGACCGACACATTAATTTTGAAATTTCTGCAAAAATCACATAAATGTCGGATTTTTATGAAATTCTCAGAATTTATTCATAGATGAATGAAATTATTTTAGAAATGTTGTTTTTTTAGAAAATCATGTTAAAATTTTGTTATACATCTGTTTCACCCCACTTATATTCATTTACACGCAAATTGTCATTGGAAAGTTATGAATCCATCTCATCTCCCCCAGGGTTTATTAATAAAACGTATATCATTCTAACCATTATTGTTTTTCTTAATTCACCCCAAGCAAGGGTCTGCTGTGAGAGAAAAAAAATTTAAAGATACTTTAGAAGGAAGCGGAAACCCAATCTTAAACAGGAAACAAGAGATAAACTTTTACTCCTGTTCAAAAAACCAGTGTGAGGAGTGTGAACCGGGCGACAGGCAAACCTATCAACTCCCATCGTTAAAAGGAAGAAGAGTACTAGCCAATATCGTCTTGAAAAGTACAAAAGACAGAGTGAAGTAACAAAAGTAAAACAAGATGAAAATACAGAAATGTAGGAAACAACGATAAGAACTGAGAAACGAGAATAAAAACAGTTACATTGACATTTTATAAGACAAATCAGAGGAATGGCAAATAAATTGACATGTACCGCCGTTTACATAGCGGAAAACTTGAAGAGAGAAACACAAGAACCAAGTATATTTATTAAAGGCCAAGGTCGATAAAACAAAGAAAATAAGCAAATATAGACTGCACGGATATAAAGGCGATATAACGAAGCACGATAGGTAACTGTAGTAAATTGACTCAGAAAGTATAGGCATAATTGGGTATGAATGGTGATCTACTGGAAAACTGTGCAAGTGAATGAGTTTTGACTATACAGACATGTTATATGCAAAGACAAGTATATACCCTAGAGAATGATCACATAAAATCTAATTCTGGTTAAAAAAAAAAACCCGGATCTGACAGGGACAAATAAAAGGAATATTCCAGACTAGTAGCTTTTGTCATTCCGGGTAGAATATTAGATCTGAATAGTTACATAAACACCTCGACCTTTTGACGGAAAGAACGAAAAATATTGTGAAAATGTGCATGTAACAGTCGTACCAGTTTTGATAACGGTCATGAAGACATGAGGTAAAAAGACTGGATGAAATGGAAACCCAGGTAGCACGGAAAATATAAGGTAAGAGGTTTTAAATTTTTTTGTAATAAATAATCGAATTTTTTGCTATTGTCAACTGGTGTTATACATTTTTTTTTTAAATAATACTTTTAAAACTTCTGTTTATAAAAAAACAACTAGTAAAGACTCTTGCCATCTTAATTTCTCTAGTGAATGCCCTCTTAGATATAAAATAGGTGTTATTAAAAATTTCCTTACGAGAGGGCACGAGAACTCATCCTCTGGCACGCTTTTCTTTAAAGAATTAAACAATGTAAATCAAACGTTGATTAATAACAGATTTCCTAATCAATTGTTGGATTTCTACATTAGGCATTTCTTGTCTAAGGTAGCTAATAGCAGCGACGAGAATAGAAACATAAACAATAACATTAATATTCTTTATAAAAATCAGATGAACGAAAATTATAAACAGGATGAATGCAGAATTAAGAACATTATAAAAAAAATGCATAACACCAGTTGACAATAGCAAAAAAATTAGATTAATTATTTATTATAAAAAAATTTAAAACCACTAATCTTATAGTTAAAAATAATAATTCACCTTCTAGAACAAAATTAAATAAGGCAAATATTATTTACGAATTTAAATACACATTAAGGAATTGTATTCCTGATCAATCAAAATTTGTAAATTAGGCCACACTACAACATGTTTGACATGCAGACTCACTCTGCACCTTTCTGACAATAGCTCAATTAGATCTCATTTAAATATTCATGTAGACCTACCGGACACAATTCGTAACATACTTGTTGACAATACTAATATAATAGCATCATCTACATGCAAAAAAGGCTAAAAATAATGGAAGCCTCATTAATAAAAACAAACATACGAACACTTAATAATATTAACTTTGAACATGGACATAATATCTTGACCGTGTTTTGAAAAATGAAAACATTTTATAAAACATACATACAACAAACTATTTCTTATTTTAACAGTTAAAATATAATCCTTGAAAATGGCTAAATGTATAGCCGAAAGCGCTCGGATAAAAAGAACATTCGGACAGTTCTTATATAATTTATCACCCGAAAAGAAAAACAATATTAGATCGCATGAGAAATTGTATAAAAAACTAAATAAAAGCACCTTGCCTGTCGTTTTCAATGAAATGTGCATGAAAGAAGGATTTCTGCCTAAATACACACACACACACATACACACACACACACACATAAGGTATAACGTTTCCTTTTGTGTTTTTTATCATGGCACGTACTAACATATTCTTAGATTTTTTTTATCCATTTTCTGTCAATATAACGTTACAAGACAACGTATTTGCAAAGTTACGTTTTCTTACGTTATGGGGAGTCTACATAAAAATATAAAGTTTTTAGCGTTCTCTGCTGACACGAAATGGAAAGATTATATTGAATCAATTGCTAGATCTGCTGATAGTAAAGTTGTGTCGTGCTAGATATTTTTCTCTCCAGAATCTATCTTGCGTATTTATAAGTCTACTACTCGGTCATGCTTTGAATATTGCTGCCACATATTTGCTGCTCCTGCTATATATTTCGAGATTATTGATAACTATCCCCACAAAAAAAAAAAAAAAAAATAAAAATAAAATAATAACCTGCAATGTTTCTGGCCCTAACCTGGCATCTCGGCATCAGCCATTTTCCCACCGTCATAATATAGCTTCCCTTTGACTTTTCTATAAATACTTTTATGGTAATTGCTGTAATGAACTTTCTTCTATACTATCTACACTTTATGAATTTAAGTGCGGCACTAGATTGTCAACAAGGACTCATCATTTTATAATTGAATTGGTTAGATGTAACCGTATGTTTTATGCTAGCAGTTTATTTTCTCGCACTTCTCGTTTGTAGAACTCTCTGTTTCTTGCTTTCCAGTCAATTTTGATCTACAAAAATTTAAATGCATTGTCAATCGTTATCTACTGTCTTATTGATTTCTTTTCTTTTATTGTTCTTTCCATTTAATAATATTGTTCCTTTCTTATTTTCTTACATCCAGTAACCCCTTTGTCTTAGTGGCTTTATTGCCTTGTCTGAGGTGAAATGATAAAAAAACCTTTATGTAACATTGTAGAAAAGTTGTAGCAACGTCATTTTGTTAGCTAGGACGACGGTATTATTGAAACCAGATTCTAAGAAGAATGTACAAGTATTTAGTAGACTTGCTGTCACGTAATCTCCACTGTAAACCACCAGTTACTACTGGTGTGAACATTCAACGAGTACATATAATAATTTAATTTACATAAAAAACATTATGATCATCTGATCGCGTTGACATCCAATACACACAGCTTGGTGGAAATTTTGTCATTTCTCTTAATAAACTCAAATACAAGATCAGTCTAAAAGTAATGCCAGTTTTTAATTTAATTTCAAATATATTAGTTAGAATCCATAGATTTTTTAAAAAGTTATCAACCAAAAAATGAAGCTGAAGTGAAAAATATAGCGTTACGTTTTCTTTTCCAACCCATACTCCTTTTTCAAAATGGCCACCTCTTTCGATACACGTAGAAGCAAAAAACGATCAAATAATTTCGGTTTCTGGATAGAAAAAATTACTCAAATACAGAAAATTGCGTGAATATTTCTAAAAAGGCTGCACTTGATGTAAGTACAGTAAAGTGAGTAGATTTAATGGGAACCCTTGGGAGAAAAGTTTGGTCGGGTTGGATTGATTAATTTTACGACATGTCAACTCTTGTTGGGTTATTTAACATCGAAATCAGTCTTAATTAAAAATTGTATTTGAGTCTATAAGCATATTGAAAATATATATTTGAGTTTGTAAGTATTTATTTTGTTCATGAATAGATAAATATTCGTTGTTTATATTTCAGTCTGTAAGCATTACTTAGTAGTTAGCCGCTTTTGGGGTCGTCTTGCACATCTGTAGTGGATACAGTCGGCATATTCTAAGCCCCATCAACGGGGCCAGCGGAAAAGGAGAAAATGCGATTAGTGACAGGTCTCGCAGAAGGAGGACATACAGTATTTTTAGAATTTATGCTAAATGCCACCATTGTCAATTTTGATTCTTACACGAACACGTCGAAACTCAAATCAAGATTTCTTAGGCTGCATTTGAAGACAAGCGAATTTTTTTCAGTGTGACAATGCAAGGCCTGTCTCACTGCAGTTTAATGACCAGACAAACAACCAGAGTGCATGGATGGGCAGTTTGCCTCTTAGAATTTCATTTGTTTGGGTCCATGGTGGAGGCACTCAGCGGACAACAGTTCTCCAATGATGAGGTGAAAAATGTAACTCGCACATGGCTGATAAAAGTGAAGTGTATACATGATTTCGTTCACAGTGGAAACCAAACCATAGAGAAAGAATGAAATTATCTTGGGGACTAGATTTGGAATCCGATGACGTGTTATATTTAGTATGTTTTTGTGCTTTTACCATTTAAGTTGTAATTAAAGAACAGAAATGATTTATTTTTTAAACGAACTTCACACAAAGAAAATGACAACTTTGGACTTTCAAACCAGCAAAAAACAAAAACAAAAAACAAACGGCGTGTCAAAAGAACAATTTTCCCTTGACACCGCTATTATTTAACTTTTACTCCCCAGCAAAATTGATTGTTTTAAGAAGGGCTTATTAGATTTTTTTTATAATCCTAAACATATGATGAAAGTAAATTTATATCTTTTTTGTTCTTGAGAATTTACAACAAAAATATTAAATACTATTTATTTATTTATTAGATTGTTTATTAACAGTAATAATTTTAAATTTACAACATTCTAAAAACTAATGCAATGCAATATTTATCATTTACCAATTTATAAAGAAATAAATATGAATTTTTTTTATTCATAAATTTATAAAGGTTTTCTAAATTAGAATATGTGAACCAACTATAAGGAAATCCTTATTATTTGCCATTTTTTAAAGTTCGAATCGATTAGAAATTAACTGACGTTTTGCCAACTAGCAACATAACAAAACATAGTACAAATAAACAATATAATAGTGTTTATTATTTTGTTGTCAATTCTCAAGGACAAAGAAAATGTATAAATTCACTTCCATATGTTTAAGTTTTATTATAATTCCAATCATTGCTTTTTAAAACAATAAACATTCCCGAGGACTGAAGTTAGTTGAAAAAATAGCGGTGTCAAGGGAAAAACCGTCTTTTTGACACTGTTCTTTTTTTTCAAGGACGAAGTTCCAAAATAGCTGACAAAAAGATATACGCAGACATACTGAAGAAGTTGCATAAATTCTACTGACGCCAGTGGAGACGATATCGAACCTAGGTAAAAAATAAAATTGTATCGAATGTTCTTCTTCAAGCGAAAGGCTTATTTCTCTAGAAAAATCAACGCAACACTCTTCATATCCTGCATTTTTCCTTATTTTGGTCTGTACGGCAGTAATCCAAGCTGATTAAATAAGATGATATATAATAATGGATTTGTTTTTTTTAATCCGGGATTATTTCTAATTAGTGTAAACCTTATATTTATTGGGTACATGTACTTGAGCAAATATCCTTGATTTTTTAATACTTTTTCAAACAGTGAAATGGATATTTACCAGCGTCGAAGCATCCACTAACTTTACGCTTATAGTAAAGTGTGTGTGTGTGTGTATGTGTGTGTGTGAGAGAGAGAGAGGTACTATGTAAAAGTTTGTGAAATTTGAACAGACTAATCGATCTGTTCATTTCGATCTGTTCATTTGTCAGAGTTTCCTGTGTGTTTCATTCAACTTTTGAAATCACTTATTCGTCATCAAATAAACAGTCTTTTTTTTTTCTTACAATTCACCATGGTGCACTGGTTAGCAAGTTAACATCACAGACTATTAGTGAAATTCTAAGTTCTACCCTAACGGCAGGCAGGCTTCATATTTGAAGAGTTGTAACAAGCTCAGATTAGCTACACACACACACACACACGTGTGAATGTTAGTGTGAGAGACTGTTTTTGAAGCTATTTTGCAGAATAGTCCAACTCCGCTCCGAAGAGTAGCCACATATCTACAGGATGATCCGAAAGTCTTGTCACCTTTACATAGCATAATAAACTATTTCAGATGGCTGACACGAAAGTGATGGTGTTCATACAGATCTTCTCGATGTGTGACAGCGTCAATGAAAGTGAATAAACTGAGTCCAGTACATGTGCTTTGCATTACAGTATTACTTCTAATTGTTCTCATTACTTTTGTTAGGTGGTGACAAGACTTTCGGTCCACCCTGTATGTGGTCACGAAACTCCGAAGTCAGCATGACGGAAATACTGCCCAGTTAAGTGAAAAATCTATTAATATTATATATATATATATATATATATATATATATATATATATATATATATATATAAACTAAGGACAGCTCAAGTCGCTAGTCATGTTTCACGCTTTCGCGTTCTTCAGACGAATATAACGGCGTTCTAGACAACTGGAGATCGCGAGAACGTGAAACTTGAGTAGCTACTCGAAATTGTTTCCCCGACTTCGAAGTTTCTTCAAGGGGACTGTTGTTTGAATCGTTAACTGTTGTCCCTTTGAAAAATGGACAATTCCAAGGAACTTCGAAATCGGGTAAGCATCATCAAAAATTGATACTTACAGTTAAGAAACTATTTTTAATATTAATATTAATTTTAATATTTTTAATATTGAGCACTATATGAAAACGTCTGCTTTACTTTTGAATTATTATATTCTTAAATCTTATATATATATATATATATATATATATATATATATATATATATATATATATATATCATCCTTTTCCATATATACATTTATGGTAATTATTCTGATGAACTTTCCTCTCTCTTACGTAGACTCCATGAATTTAAGTGCAGTACTAAATTGGCGGCAAGGTCTCATCATTTTACAGTTGAAATGGCTAGATGTAACCATGAGTTCTATGCTAACAGTTTCTTCTCTCGTACTTCTCACTTATGGAACTCTCTTCCGGCTTCTTGCTTTCCAGTAAAATTTGATCTTCAAAAACTTAAATGCAATGTCAATCGTTATCTTCTGTCTTTTTAATTGTTCTTTTATTGTTCTTGCTCTTTAATAATGCTTTGCTTTTTATTATATTCTTTTACACTCAGTAACCCCTACGTCTTAGTGCCTTTGTTACCTTGCTTATGTATAGAGCGAGAGCGAGTGATATATATATATATATATATATATATATATATATATATATAGAGAGAGAGAGAGAGAGAGAGAAAAGCTTGTGAAAACTGTTAGCCACCTACAGCTAGTGCAATGGTGACAGACAAGTTTGTTAACATTGCATTAGATCTAATTCCAATTCAACGCTGGTGCCGCTCAACCCGTCAGTCAATGCACAATCTACATACACTGTATTTTATGCTGTTTTGTAGTCGTTGACCAAGACGTGTATTATTATTTACACTACAGCATCAGTAAGTTAAGAATGTCAAATGCATGTAGTTGCAGATCAGAGAACATTGCCGTTAGACCGTGGAAGACTGGTGCCGTGTTGTCTGCTCATACGAGTCAGATTTTCAGCTCGTTCAAGCAGACAATTGAATTCGTGTTTGGGGGAAACCGCATGAAGCGATAGATCCAGTTTATCCACATTCTTCTGGTGACAGAATGTGACACAAAGTTGGTTTAATGTGGGGTGCCGTTCATGCAGGCCAAGGACAAACATTGCCCAGTCCCCGCGACAAGTTTCACGCTGTTGTCGGTATCCACCAACCCTCTGTCTTTAGTGCATGAGAAAGATAATGTTGCAGGGTTTGGATTCTCGAGACTAGACTAATCGGCCATTTGACTGGAATCAAAGTGTAGTATCTGTTCTCTTCTCATTTGAGATAGGAAAAGGTACCCAGTCCTTGCGATTCAAAACCAGCGACAGGAAATTTCTCATTGCACGAAGCGTGACAGTGGTCGAGTGCACTGGGCTATTTTTGTCCCTGACACATATGTATGTGTATATGTATGCTGCCATATGAAAAGACCTTGTGTCATATCCTATCTTAATGGGGAGGTCGTGTAAATAGTACTTCCCTTATAAATATTCCGTTCAAATATGGAACATGGTAGAGAAAAGAACAGATACTGTACTTTGATCCGGTATTTATTCGCCTCTCCCCACGAGGGAATTTAAATGAGCGGTGCCCGTACATATACATATGGGACAAGCACAAAAATTGTACAGGTCCTGCAACCACTGTCACACTGGTGTCAATATCCACCAACCCTTCTTTTTTAGTGCAATGAAAGAGGCTCTGCCGCAGTGTTGGACTCTCCGGGACTAGGCATCCCTCAAAGTGTTTTCCGTGAACTGTCCAATGCCACAAGCACAACAGGAATGCGAAGAACAAATACTAAACTTGGTATTTACACGTCCCCTACACGGTGATGGAATATGGCACAAGAGTAGTTTAAAGTGAGGAGCACAAGCACGTGCATCTGGCCCCAAATTGCCCGGTCCCTGTAACCAGCGATGGTGTCGATATTCCACCGAACCTCCCTCTTTGGTGCAATGGGGGTGGGGGGTGTGCTGCCGCAGGGTTTGAATCCCGGGGACCAGGCATCCCTCATTTATTTTCTGTGCTCTGTCCGAAGACAGAGATAAAATGTTGTCCACCCGAAGACAGATATTACACTTATTAGGTTGGTGCAAAAATAATGACGTAATTATGTCGGTTTTTGACGTATTTTTTAACGTTAAAAAACGACATTACTACGTCATTATTTTGCACCAACATAATACTATTATGTTGGTGCAAAAATAATGTCGTTTTCTCACATAGTAACATATCTTAGAAAACGACATTATTTTTGCACCAACCTAATATTTACTTGCCGTACCACGTTGACCGGATGTGACATAAGGTTAGTTTAATGAAGGGAGACCGAGCGCTTGCACCTGGGTTAGGTAAAAAAAAAAAAAAAAAGAAGTAGCCCAGCCCCCGCAACCGTCGGTTGCGCTGGCTTTGATATTGATACCCATCCCCGCTCTTTAGGTCAATGAGGCTCCACACTTTAAACGTCTATTGGGTCTCAAGTAGAAAAATGATCGGCTCAAGTACCTGACTTATTCTGTTATGCTTTATGTTTACAGGATTCAAATTTGAGTGAAAATGGAGTATCTGGGTTGAAGCTGCTCAACACCAATTTCCAGACTTGGTAGAATTTAAAATCGTTGTGGTGGTCTTGTGGGAGAAGACATTCCCCATTTTACAATCTCTTTCGCACAGATGTAATATTGCAAACCTATCGCTAATCCCATGGCAAATGTTTAGACGAGTTCCCGTCTTTAATTTTTATTAGTTCATACCTTTACAGATAGAATACGCCATGCTATTTCCACGGTGTCGTATCGAACCCATTTCCTCCGTATTCCAACTGTAAGAAGAAAGTTCCATTCAAACAGCATTTTCCCAAGAACTGCTACTCTGTGAAACGAACTCCTGCGTGTGTGCTTCGCTGAACTCTACAATCTTAACCTCTTCTAGTCAAAGGTTAATCGTTATCTATCGTCATGATCTTCATTTTCTAGCACCTCATTCATCATAACCATTTTAATAGTAACTTTCTACATTGAGTGACTCTCGAGCTTTGTAAGAGGTGAGCTTTAGTGTAAAAAATAATAACATTGACAAAAGATATGAAAACACCCAAACTACCATTTATTAAGTAAACATCACAAAGAGAAGTGTGTAAATTGATCGGAGAAGTACATGAAAATTAATTTCTGAACAGTAATACTTTAGTGTTGAATTTAGAGTTACATGTCCTGGAACAGATAGCTGGGCTAGATAGAGATTGGGACTTTCATGGAAATAGTCAACCAATACGACTTAGAAAACAACTGCAGCAATGTGGAGTAATGCTTTGGGCTAGTATTGTAGGTATTGAAATTATAAGTTCTTTGAAATAATTGGATACGGCGTCGTTTTTAGTTGTAGATATCACAAACAAGAAACTTTAAGCTAAAGAGTATATTCAACAATTCTCATTTAAACATCCAAAGGAATTAATAAAAATTGTTGTAATTCGAGACGTTAAAACAGTTTTAACACATGGATTAAAATTTATGAAAGTTATAGAATGCCAATGATTACATATTATTATGTGAAATAATAAAATATTAATATATGCAGATATATAAGATATTGTTGTTTTGCTTCCTGTTTAGGACTTGACTTTCGTTTCCTTCTAATTTTTACTTCAACTCTATAATTCTAACGTATTCGCCTAAAATCTGAAATTTTTACTATTTATTTATTTTTTCTCCATAATAAATGTAGATAGGTTCACCTATCGCCCGGTTCACACATCTCTCCTGTCTTTTGAACAAGAGTATAGGTTTGTCCCTCGTTTCCTGTTTAGAATTGCGTTTCCGGCTCCTTATAAATTATACTTCAACTCTTTACGTCTAACGTCTCCACCTATATTAAGACATTAATACTATTATTGTTTCCGGCTCCTTCTAAAATCTTTTCTTTCTCTTTCACTTCCAGTAGCCCCCCTCTGCGTCTTAGTCACCTTGCTTGATATTAATTTGTTAAAAATTATATTTTGCACTTTGTTTGCATAATAAAACATAATATTTCAAGTTATTATCATTATTTTAAAAAGGATGTATGAGTTGACCATTAAACAGTATATCGCTTATATCAATATATCATGAAATTTCTACCAATATTGAGTCAGTTATGTGCCATCCAAGACTAAAGAATCCGTCCTGCTATTTACCCATAGCTGGGGGGAGAAGAAGAGAATTCATACCTTTCCCAAGAGTATTAGCACGTAAGTGAATGTAATGAATTCGACTGGAATTCGAACTCGGTTCCCTGATTCCTCAATCCGAGCCGCTATCCATTACTCGAACGTGCTTCCTCTAATATTAGTTGGTTAATAACAATTGCAAATCTGACATAGTGTTATAATGAAGACATTCAACATTCAAGATGAGAAGAATACATCTAGGAAATACAATATTCATATGAATTAAATGAATCAGTTGGCGTTTAATTGGAAAGCAGGAGTGCGTATAATAATCATATTCATTACAACTGATTTTAACACGTTCACTGCCAGAGGTCAATTATGAAATCTGACTTCAAATGTCAACTTTATATAATAGGCAGCTTCGGCAATAACACTTTATTCAAATGCTTCGTTTATGTGTTATATTTTAAATAAGTTTTTCTCATAAAAAAGCTTGTTTTGCTTGCCAGTGCTGTTTTATTTTATTATTTCAGCTTTAGACGTCAGGTACCCAGTTATTTTCGTTAAAAAGAACGAAAAAATCCCGTTGTTGTAGTCTTGATAGCAAGACCACAAAGATGAGATAACTTGTGATTAGTGTCATAATAAAATCTTTCAACTACGTGTTATCTCGTGGTTGGCCGTCAATGTGTTAAGTTAAATGATCAAGTTCGATTCATTGAAAAGAAATGGCAATTATTGTTATAATAATTAATTGTAAAAAGATGTGTACAGCAAAGGAGTTGAGGGATGACGTTACCATTTTTTTTACTCAGACTACTATTTCGTCCTGGGTATGACGATAAACTACATCCGGCAGCAAGGCTTATATTCGGAAGGTTTTCAAGAGCGTAGAACCACATCTTAATTGCTGTTGTTACCAGATCCACCCTGATCCGGAGTGGTAACACCTGTTAGGGTCCTAGCTACGGGCAAATAGTACCCCCCAAAACTGGGGTCAAAACATGAAAATATAGAAATACATTAGAAAAAAATTACCAGAAATCCATTTTCATAGTAAAAAAATTACCAGCATTACATTTTTTGAAAAAAAAGATTACCAAAGCTGACAAGAGAATAAAATTGCAGCATTAAATGAGCCATAAGGAGTTGATATGCCGTTAACGAAACAGACCAAACCAAACTAATACTATTGTTACACCACCTGGATAGCTGTTAGTTTTTTTCCCTTATATATATATATATATATATATATATATATATATATATATATATATATATATATATATATATATATATATATATACAGTGTGCGATAAAAGTAACACCCTTTTTAATTTATTGAACGAAAACAAATTAAAGTAATTTAAGAACATTTACAAGTATTGTCACATTACAACAACATGATTTGTTATGATTAACAAACTAATTAACATGTTCAAAATTTTTTTCTTCATGTTCGATTTAACGCTGAACTCTATCAGCAGCACTTCTACAAACCATTTAATAGATTCTTACATTAATTTCAGAAAATTCATCAGAAATTGATGGTTTTGATTCAGAAATTGTTTTCGGTTTGAACCTGTGTATAAGATCTTTCAGTACATCCCACAAGAAAAAGTCTGGTGTTCTTAGGTCTGGTGTTCTTAGGTCTGGTGATCGTGATGGGTACTGAACTGCTCCACGTTATCCTTTCTACCCCAAAATTAAGATCTAACCATTCCCAAAAGCGTAAGCAATAGTTAATCTTAATCCTTTTTAAACTACTAATTTTTTGTTGAACAAAAGTTAATAAATAAAAAAGGTGCTACTTCTGTCTCACCCTATATATATAAACATAAAACATTAGGCAGCATATAATTTACATACAAAGAAATAATCACACATAGAATCAATCAGAAATATTTTTGATTTTATAAGGAAAAAAACACATGCCTGATGATGAATAGAGGACTAACATCAAATAAACTGAAAACTACCGACATCTACCGACGCAGTAGTCAGTTGGAAGTCCGCGGACGGTCAGTCAAGTTGTAAACGAGCGTACTAGGATACAAATCACGCAGGCATTTGCCTAAGAACGCAAAATTCTGATGTATGGATTTATTACAAAGAGGATTACTGAAAGGAGCAGTGAATCCGAGATAAAGAACAAGAGGGCGGGAAACCGTCAATGAGAGAATTCCACTCAGAACCACGCAAAGCGAGCGTAGCGCTCAACAGGAAAAATCTTGCTGAAGACTGTGCCCCTAACACTTAAAAAGAATAAATCTACGTAATGAATGCGAATGTCAGTGTGTCACTGTACCACACTTTTCAACTTTATTCCTAGAGGCTGTAGCCCAACATATCATACCATTTTGAAATCAGGCCGACTTTATGAACAAATTAAAAACATTCCGGACAGGTTCCGGATTCGCAATCCTGTAATTTGGGATTCTCAAGTTTTCATTACTGCCATTGTTTTTAGCGATTTTTTTTACGTGATTTTTTGCGACGAATTTTTTGTACGATAATAAATTTTATAACATGGAAATAAATTTGGGAATAATCGAAATTAATTGCAAAACCCACCAGAAACTGACCCATGAAATAAAAATAACTGTTTGTACGGTAAGTAAGGACCTACGTACATCAAATTATCTTTAAATCAATTGGCGGCAGAAGAATTATCATTGAACTTTTAAAAGGTAAGCTTAAATATTAATGCAATGCTTAAATGCAGCGACCAGTTTTGAGTTCTTCTGTAGTTTATTGTTGCCTATCAAATCTACTACTCCCTACCTATTGTGATGAAGGCTTTTGAGCTAGTATTAAATATTTTTGAGAAGAAATAGTAAAATCAACGTGTCAACAAGGATAATGGAATAAACTGTTTACCACTGAATGCAAGTTTTTTTTTTTAATTTGCTCACGGAATCGGCCTGATTCCAAAATGGTATATGTTAAGCTACGGCCTCTAAGAATAAAGTCGAAAACACGGATAATTTTATTTTGAAACACTGTAAAAAGTGTCTGTCTATATTTCTGAGATGAGGTATTATGTACAGTATTTACATTAGTCGGACTATTGTCCTCATCTTTGTCGCCATATTTGTCACAACGTTTCGGCCGTTGTCCTCAAGGACACATGGCACAGTGGATAAAGGCGTTGGTTAGATCCAGTGACAGACCCAAAGAGTGTGAGAACTTTCAGAGGGAAAATTAGCAGGAGATAACTGATAACTGACATCCATCGAACATGGCAGGTGGAACTAGAACAGTCTACCCCAGTGATCGAAATAAAGGGTTCAGTTCGAAATTCCAACCACCTGAAGAAGGCCGGAGCGTACAACGGCCGAAACGTTGTGACAAATATGGCGACAAATATGAGGACAATAGTCCGACTAATGTAAATACTGTACTGTAAAAAGTGTTTAAGAGAAAAGATTTTCTGTCTCTATAATTTGAGATTAGGTATTTTAAGTATTTACACTATTTACAATGTTCTTACTGTTATCCTCATCTTTGTTGCCATATCCATGACGTTTCGGCCGTTGTACGCTCCGTCCTTCTTCAGCTGCTTGGAATTTCGAACCGAACCCTTTATCCTCGGGGACACATGGTCTAGTGGATAAAAGCATTGGTTGAAGTAATTCAATAACTTGACCGAAAGGGTTGTGAGTTCAATACCTGGCTACAGCAGAGGTGAATAAAAAATCTTGGAAAGTTGAATTAAAGGGAAATAACTGATATCGAGATATCCGGAAGAGGCATGACACGAGGAACTAGAACAATCTACACCGGTGGGCGAAATAAAAGGTTCTGTTCGAAATTCCAGTCACCCGAAGAAGGCCAGAGCGTACAACGGCCGAAACGTCGTGAATATGGCAATAAAGATGAGGATAACAGTTCGAACATTGTAAAAAGAGAAAAACTTTCAGTGAGGATCAATAAACAGCCAGTTTCATGTATAACAAAGGAAACAGGTGAAAAGTTTGATCATAGACGCGTAGGCTGCAGAAAAGCCATTGTCACATTGAATCTAGACATGGTGAAATCCCAAGATATATATAAAGTTTGGTGGCACCTTGTGAAAATAAATAAAATAATAAAAATTAGTCCAAAATTCCCCTGCATTCTCCACCACTAAACAATTGGTCTCTG
>OZ010590.1:53548427-53558427 GCA_963932145.1 Acanthosepion lycidas
TTCTTAATATAGTATAAACATTAGCAGTACATTTATATCAGACTTAAAATAACGATATTTTTGTATTCTATGAAAATAATAATAATAAAAACTAAGTGCAGATAACACTGTAAAAGTCAGGGATCAGTTTGACACTCTATTGATTATTAGGAACAATCCTTCACCTTCTAAATCGATAAAAAAAAATCAGTATTTTTCGATTATGACAAATGTCGGGGCTTGAAGAAGATATAAAGAATGCTAATATAGAAAAATTATTACACGGAATAAATTTTCCCCAGGAAAAGTTTTCCCGATTTAATTACAGGCGCCCAATTTACAGTATATTTCTATAGTAAAAAAATTTCCCCGTTTCATTACGGGTGCCCAATTTCCATTGCATATCTATAGTAAAAATTATTGCATTGAAATTTTGTATCGACAACTTTACCAATAACTTTACACCTTACATATAATTGCCCTATTTTGTCAAAAATGTTAGTATTGTCAGTGGCAAATGAAAAGCAAAAAGAATTATGCAGACAGTGTTCAAATGCAGCCAACGTCATATAAGCATCATCATTGTTTCTTGTAATAACCAGGATGTATGTCGTTTGGTTTTCTGGCTATTTTATAAAAGTAACTCGACGGTAATGGTAAAAATAGCCGTTTCCATACAAGAAATAATCGGCGTTCATTGACAGAACAATTAGCGTTACTGTCACTTAAAATTAGTATATTTTCCTGAAAACTGTTTTTCAGGAAATTAGGTTTCTCAAGTTCACTAACTGTTATAGTTCTTTCTAGTATTGATGAGAGTTTTCCAATTTTTTGTTTTGTTTTTCATAGTGTGGAAAAATAACAGCTTGAATAATTAAGCTGTTAATTTCACCCACTACCAATTTTACTTTTCCTTCTCGTTACCATGTGCTAACATTTTGTTTTGTTGCTGTTGGAAGTGTTCAAGTAACGTATCTTTTGTTATTTGATATAGGTTTTTCTATGTAATCTTGTAGCGCCAGTCTATAGGATTTGATGAAGAATCGTATACTTCATACCCTCTTATGTACAGACTTACTGTCACAAACACATTTGTACTCAAATGCATTTACACATAAATACGTGCACAAACACACGAGTACACATATACACCAAAATAGGCACACATATATGGGGGAGGAGTTAGAATTTGAGCGATAATGAAAAAAACAAAAACAAAAACAAAAAAAACAAAACAAAAACAAATTCTCTGGTCCTTTTTGACAATCGACATCACAAGACAAAAGCTGCGATCGGGGATGTTTTTCGAGATGCCTGGAAAACTTGACATAGTTTTCATTGAACTCATCACAGGAATTCTTTAGACGTCAAATCCTTTTAAACTTGATCACAATCACTGGAAATCATTTGTTGCTGCCAAGGCAAGCGCGCTCATCACACACACACACACACACACACATTTTTCCAAAATTCGTAACAGGATCAAGATTTACTTTATCCCACAATCTTATAAATCATCTGGGTACAATGGAGGGATTCATCATGGTAATTCTCAAAGCAATCGGGATTATTTTTCAGCGCCTATCTCTCTAATATATGTCAGTTTGTACAGGTTTGGATGGTAGTTGGGGGTTTGTAACAGAAATCTAGCAATCTACAAAGGGTGCTGAAAAGTTTTCGGAACGACCCACTTTCCAGAATCTAACAAAAGGATTAATCAGAATTTTTGGCTGAGAACTTTACAGCATCCCATCTATCTATCCATCTAAGGCAGTTCATATCTATCTATGGCAGTTCATATCTATCTATCTATCTATCTATCTATCTATCTATCTATCTATCTATCTATCTATCTATATCAGTCCATATCTATCTATCTATGGCAGTTCATTATCTATCTATCTATCTATGGCAGTTCATATCTATCTATCTATCTATCTATCTATCTATCTATCTATCTATCTATCTATCTATCTATCTATCTATCTATCTATCTATCTGTGGCAGTTCATATCTGTCTATGTATCTATCTATATCAGTCCATATCTATCTATCTATCTATCTATCTATCTATCTATCTATCTATCTATCTGTGGCAGTTCATATCTGTCTATGTATCTATCTATATCAGTCCATATCTATCTATCTATCTATCTATCTATCTATCTATCTATCTATCTATCTATCTATCTGTGGCAGTTCATATCTGTCTATGTATCTATCTATATCAGTCCATATCTATCTATCTATCTATCTATCTATCTATCTATCTATCTGTGGCAGTTCATATCTGTCTATGTATCTATCTATATCAGTCCATATCTATCTATCTATGGCAGTTCATTATCTATCTATCTATCTATCTATATCAGTCCATTATCTATCTATCTATCTATGGCAGTTCATATCTATCTATCTATCTATCTATCTATCTATCTATCTATCTATCTATATCAGTCCATATCTATCTATCTATGGCAGTTCATTATCTATCTATCTATCTATCTATCTATCTATCTATCTATATCAGTCCATATCTATCTATCTATGGCAGTTCATTATCTATCTATCTATCTATCTATCTATCTATCTATCTATCTATCTATGGCAGTTCATATCTATCTATCTATCTATGGCAGTTCATATCTATCTGTGGCAGTTCATATCTATCTATCTATCTATCTATCTATCTATCTATCTATCTATCTATCTATCTATCTATCTATCTATGGCAGTTCATAAATATCTATTTATTTCTGGGAGGTATTTCTGCCGCACCCTGTAGCTAAAGTCTTGCCATCAAGTGTATATTTTAGGCAAGAAAACTCTTCTGTGCTTGGAACCTTTTATTGCCCTCACTGTTTCTTTCACTCACAGTAACCCCTTGCATCCTAGTGACTTTTATCGCATTGCTTGAAGCTGAATGATTAAAAGAAAACATAAAACAAGAAAATATGAAAATGAGTCTTCAGGAAAGGAGAAGCGACTACAAGAACTGTGAGCATTATAACAACAACATCTCGCTAGTAAAAAGATCCTTTTCATTGATCAAACGAACTTGATATTTTCTACTGCAAATTATGTAATGTTGCATATACCACGAAAAATTCTTCACTTCTGTTAATTGCATTCGGGTAGTTATCTAACTTACTCTTGAAACCAAAATATCTCATAGTCAGTCATTTGTACAGTCGCTATTGACCAGCTCTGATAGAGCTGGTTAATGGCGGCTATATTCTTATTTCCTTTAACGAAATTGCAGAGTTCTGTTTTATTTGTTTTGTTTCTAGTATGACAAAACAGAAAACCGTAAAGTATTTTCTGTAATATGTTCGTGGATGTGTGGGTGATTTAATGGAAAGCGACTCTGATTGAAAAATCGGAGAGCCAATTTCGAATTCAAATCGGGCTGGTTATATTCACCTACACGCAAAGTACTCTTTCGATAGATATGAATCAATTTCCTCACTTCAGCTATAGGTTCAATAGTAGGTGTTGTATCGTGAAAAATTCTTGTTATTCTCAAAAAATAGCAAATGACTATTGCATTAACAAATGAAAAAAGCGTTATTCTTAAAATCCCAAATATATATTTCGGTTTTAGATAACCCACAAATGGTGGCAATCCGTTAAAAAACAAATCAATTAATAAAGTAAAAAGCAAGCACTCATATGTAATGTGAGTCAAGTTTTGAATAGGCGTCATCAGAAAAAGGATTTTATTTTAACAAAATGTGCATTAACGAAACAAAAGTGATTCAAGTTAACTACATGAACGTTTGGTTTTTGAATTAACTATCATTTTCGAACTCTCTCTCTCTCTCTCCATCACTTTCTGGCCGACTTAACGTGACTTCCCTCTGTCTTTTCTATAAATATTTTCATAGCATTTGCTTTGACGAGTTACTTTCACTGGTGCCCCGACTGCATGAATTTAAGCGTGCTACTAGAGTGGCATTTAGGTCCCACCCTTTTAATGTCAAAACAGTTAAATGACACCGCCTCTTCTACTCCAACAGCTTCTTCTTTCGGACTTCCCGATAGAGGAACTCCATTCGTCTTACTTGCTTTCTTGATAAGTATAATGTTTAAAAATTTAAATGTAATATCAATCGACATCTGATGCCTTGATCCCTATTCTTCTTTTTATCCTTTCCTCAACCGCCCCCCCCCATACGCAGTCTGTTCCCTTACTTTCACTCTCTGTAGCCCCTTGCGTACTAGTGGCACTCCCGCCTTGCCTTGCTTGGGGTGAAATGATTAATTATATATATATATATATATATATATATATATATATATATATATATATAACGTATACTGTACGAGATCTGTCTGAAAAGTAACTGGACTGGTGTCACAAAAGAAAAAAATTATTTGAATTACAATTATTTGAATTACCCTTCAAATTAATCCCGCTCGAGTCTAATGAACTTTTCTATCCTTTAGGCTTCTAAGCATTGCTTGAAGGATTCTTCTTGGATGCCCCTCATCTCTATCGTTACGGTCCTCTTGATGTCTTGTGCGTCTTCAAAACGGGTCCCCTTGAGTTTGCGGAAAAGAAAAAAGTACGGCGTGGTTCTTCTCGGCCAAGAACTGCCGGATGCTGAGGGCGTTGTGAGCAGGTGCACTGTTCAGGTTAAGCAGCCACGATTTGACCTGCCGCAAAAACATGTGAAAAAATGCAATAGTTGCAGAAATCTTAGGTCACAGTTACTACCAAGATATCATGTTAGATTCTCTTATCCTTTTCTCACCCAGAGCTCCCGCAGCACACCCAGCCCTGTTACTTTTCAGACAGACCGCATACACGAGAGTGAGCTGAAAAGTTCATAGGCTGTCTATGAAGGAGTGATGCTAGAGCTGTGAAATCTTGCATACATCCATTTCAGTTCTTATTAATAACTACATTGTTTGTTTCCAGGTAAATTGACATTTAACTGTTGAAAGAAGACTTCAAATGTATTAGTAGTAACTTCTTTGAAAATGGACAAAATTTGGCATCGCGGTGTTATCAAATACTTGCAGAAAAATGGTTTAGAACCCAACGACATTCATGCTGACCTGGTTGCTACATTTGGGGATGACGCTCCAGCTTTATTAACAGTGCAAAAGTGGACAGCTGAATTTAGGAGGGGAGGGGTGAGTCTTGGAGATGACCCAAAGTCTAGACGTCCTGAACTGCCACCACCGAGGAAAACATTGATCGTTTTCACCACATGATGATGGATGACGGGATACTGGCTATAAATCAAATTAGCATATCCCGTAAAAGACTTGGGAATATTCTACAAACATGACGAAGGTTTCTGCTCGGTGGATCCCTCATTTCTTAAAACACCAGGCTAATCACATCAAGGGAAAATCTGACATTGTTTGAAGCAGATCCAGCTGCTTTCCTTAAATGTTTCCTAACCCAGGATGAGTGTTGGGTTCATCACTTTGAGCCAGAAACAAAGAGAGAATGCATGTAGTGGAAACACCCACTCCTCACCCGCTCCAAAGAAAGCTAAGCTCGTTTCATCTGATTCAGTTTTTTTGGGGATGTATAAGGCATTGTATCTATTGACTATCTTCAGAAGGGCCACACTATCAATGGAGAGTACTATGCCAACTTGCTAAGGCAATTACAAAGACTATTAAGACCGAACGCACAGGAAAACTGACGAACGGGGTCTTGTTTCATAAGGATAATACTCCAGTGCATGTCCCCGGTTTTAATAGCTACTGTGCGTGACTGGCTTTGAACTGATTGATAACCCTTCCTATTCTCCTGGTTTGGCTTCCTCTATCATCTGTCCCCCAACATGAAAAAAAATCCATAGCTGGGACTCAGTACCACAGCGACAATAACGTCATATCTGCGGTTGGCGACTATTTTGACCAGTAGGATGCAAGCTTCTTCAACAATGAGATCCAAGTACTGTAACACAGATGGAAGAAGTGTGTGGATCGCAAAGGAGATTATGTTGAAAAATAAACCTCCTTTGATTACACTGCATGAGAGTATCTTGGTCAACTATGAATTTTTTAGCCGACACACGTACATATATCCACATTTGTAACAAACGCAAGGATACACACATGCTTAGTGGATGTTAGTAACAGTTTTCTGTTGTTATTGCCTGTGGAAGTAAGGTTAGTTGACTTAACATGTTAACTTGTTAGATTTTTTTTAATGTAGATATTTTATCATTGGTCTATGAGTATTCATTTTGAGTCTACAAGTATTTATTCGGTTCGTAGGTAATCAATCTTTGGTCGTTCATATTTGAGTCTATAAGCAATATAATCAACTGTTTCCGGGGTGGAGCCAGTTAAATATTGACCACTCATACCCGATTCTGTAAAAATTTACTTGATAGGTGGCCACATTGTAGGGCGAGTGTCTTATCTTTCTGTAGAGGATGCAGCTGGCGTATTTTATGCCCCTCTGATAGAGCGAAGGTAGGATATGGCTTACCTTATTACTCGTTCACCCACTTGTCTCTGTCAAATAGTGTGACATGCCAGTGACGAGCTATAGTGTAAAGAAATCTATCGATAATACAAAGTGCATGGGGAATTAGATTATAAACTCAATAGGGCTTTACAATTATAACATACATATGACTTTCTTCGAGATAGATACTTTCGTATTTTCATATATATATATATATATATATATATATATATATATATATATATATATATATATATATGAGCGCGTAGCCGGGTGGTTAGTATATTCGCTTTCTGTTTGAGGCACGGGTTCGAATCAAATTACCAGGAAGATGACTTCTTGATGTTATCAGCGTTGTGATGCGATCTCATCGTGCGACACATTTGGAAAGTCCTTTAAAAACATACTACGGGTTGACCCAAGCCTTGTGAGTGAAAGTGGGTAGACGGAACTGTTCGAAAGCCATCGATGGTCGTGCTAGTACAGAGTTCCAAGTCAGCGAAACCGATGGGTTAAGTGTACTGGCCTTGTTCAATCTGTTGATCCCACCAGATGATTCGCTCTCTCCTCCAAGAAACTGTAATTGAAGCCCAGTCAGCATAGTTTCAGTATAAACCACGGGTTGGTTTTGTGGGTGTTAAGCAAACACAAATATGCCTGGGCAGGCGTCTACAACGGTGGAGCCGCCTTAGCAGACAGGCATTCTCGAATAGGGGCGTCCAACCATTATATATATATATATATATATATATATATATATATATATATATATATAAAGTTAATGGTCAGAGTTGAATCAGACCAGGAAATAGTAGTATATAAAGTGCTCAATACACGTGTGAAAATAAAATAAAATAAAGATAAAAAAATAACATGTAGAGGTTTTAACTTTAAAAATTCAGAGTTTAGTTGAATATGCGACCTTGGTTTCAACTTCACGGCCTCATCAGGCGATTTGTAGCAACTGACAACCCAAACGCTTTATTAAAAAAAAGAAAAGAAAAAGAAAAAACAAAGAACGCTACATTCTTATTTCTCGAAAATAAATAAACAAATGCACAACGGCCAAACGCATAACGTTGAGTGTAATTAGAGAGGAGGGGGTATGGAGAAGGAAGAAGAAGGAAAAGAAAAAGGGTGAAGAGAAGAAGAGAAAAGAAGAGGAAAGCAATTGCATCGTAAATGTATTAAAAAAAAGAAAAAAAAAAGAAAAGCAAATGTAAGGTAAATGTAAGGAAGGGTTGAAAGGGAAAGCAAACGCATTGTAAATATAACAGTAGGGTTTTAAAATTATATTTTTTATTCGGCCTCATATTCACTTAATAAAAATGTTTGATATGAAGGCGAAATATTAGGTTGGTGCAAAAATAATGACGTAATAATGTCGTTTTTTGACGTATTTTTTAACGTCAAAAAACGATATTATTACATTATTTTTGCACCAACCTAATAACTTTCCAGGTCAACACAAATTACTAAATAAACGATCAGACTTCATCTCCAAATGCAGACATGATAAAAAATTATTACTAATTACGTAAAAATCGAAAACTAAAAAGGATAAGTAAAATAAAATAATCCAAATCAATAAGTAAATAAATTATGTAAATAATAAACAAATTAACAAACTACGAATGCACACATAAACACAAGTAAACGTTGTAGTAGTAGTAGTAGTAATAATAATAATAATAATAATAAATATCAACAACAAATAATAAATAATCAATAATAAAAAATCAATAATAAATAAATAAAAAAGTTATCAAACAACACTATAAAATAGTCCGTCCTGGGTATGACGATAATCTACATCCGCGTCCTGGGTAAGACTTTAAACTATGTCCAACAGCGAGGTCTTTGATCAGGAGGTTTTGAGGAGCGTGGAACCACCTCTTAATTGCTGGTTTTCCCAGGTCCACCCTGACCCAGGGTGGTAGCACCTGTTAGGGTTCCAGCTATGGGTAAATAGTTAACCCCCAAACTAGGTGTCCAAACACTATGAAAGTGCAAAAATAAGTTTTAATACCAGAAATACTTTGTAAGCAGTTATTACCAGCAATACATTTTTGAAAAAAAAATTACCAGCAATAAAAATCTTGTCGGCATTAAATAACCCATTGAAGTTGGTATGCCGTAAAATAAAGCCAAACCAAACTATAAAATAGCCACAAAACTGCATTCGGATACACTATTTCACTATACATTATTTCTACTCAATAGGCCCTGGAATAATTTCAAACGTAACCATTACCGCTCACACACTAACGGTTAGAATAATACAATAGACCTACCCATAATATACCGCTGGTCAGCATATACAAGTAGTCTAGTCAAAACACAACACACATGGCCTGAAGATTGCGTTTAAGCATGAAATAGGCTGTCGGTGCTGAGTGTTGACCTCAATGTCCACTTATATATGCATATATCTATGCTTAAGTTTAAATAAAAAATAAATAAGTGGCTCTATCTTTTTCTTTACCAGTGCAAATCAGTAAAGGTTTTCTTAAAATTGAAATGTTTTTTTTATTTCAAAACTGTCGAGCTCGTTGTTTGTATTGGTTTATTTGTAACTGTCCGTTCTACAGCCTTCTTCGTGTTTACAATCCATAAGGAAAGAGAATAGGTACCTTTTTAACAGTAAAAATAGCAAACTGTAAATAAATAGTTACGATTGCACCACGCAGACGACACCGTTCCCAGCAACTCATATAAAACAGGTGATAGTATATTTGTATTCGGGGAGTCTCATCTCTTTTGAACAAAATAATCCCCATTGTGATTTGATGTGGTAATAGATTGGCCGAAACATTGTGATAAGAAAAAAGGAAAATAGCGCGAACTACTTTTGGAAAGATAATGTGTCTTATCAAAATTATAGATAGTAGTGGAACTTTTTTTTAAAATACTTACAATGGCGGCGAGCCGTATTAATAAGAACCATGAAACAGTCAAGATATTTTACTGTATTCGTTTGTTGAACCAACTAAGGCACATGTGCAATTGTATCTTCTGTTAATATTTCTCTTAAAACATAATGTATCTCTCGCAATTTGGTTGTTCGTGGTTGTCCTAAATTTCCAGTCCTTAGTTATTCTAAATAATTATTGCTCCTTGATGAAACTTCTTTGTATTTGTGTTACTTGTTCTGCCATCCATAATCATTGAGAAATGCTTTTATTATTACATTAAAAAAAATTATTTATCTTTTACAAACCCGAATTTACACATTAATCAATAAGTTTGTATTAATTTGGGTCGGAGTATTCTACATATCAGCACTTGTGTTATTTGATGTCAAAATGTGTTTTTTTAATACTCGAATCTGTCGAAATGTGTTTTTTATAATTGGGTTTGTCGAAATGTGTTTTTTTATACTTGAATCTGTCGAAATGTGTTTTTTTATACTTGAATCTGTTGAAATGTGTGTTTTATAACTGGGTTTGTGGAAATTTTTTTTTTTTTATATTTCGGTTTGTCGAAATGTGTGTTTTATACTTGAATCTGTCGAAATGTGTGTTTTTTTAATACTTCAATCTGTCGAAATATATTTTTTATACTTGAATCTGTCGAAAT
>OZ010590.1:53565927-53585927 GCA_963932145.1 Acanthosepion lycidas
GGCTACTGCATAGGTAACTGTCTGTCTTCCATCTCTCCCTACCCAGGCCTTGTGCACTGCAGAGACGGGAAGCAGCAGTCTAGACTCTGCGCTTGAAACGCCACCCAGAATATAACTCCATGGACTCCCGAGACTTACGGATGCCAAATCACTGCATGCAAAAAAACAATTTCAGTGTTGTGAAAGAAAGCAATAAAAATAAGATTAAAAATTAATAAAATGTGAAAATCACAGTGCTTCATCTTAATTACACGGACCACAAAAATAATATAAGAGAGAGAGAGAGAGAGAGAGAGAGAGAGAGAGAGAGAGAGAGCAAACGAGTGTTAGGGAAATTTAGGAATTAATAATGATGAAGTGTTGGTGTTCACAATCACACGAGGGGCTGACAGTAGAATATTATAAAAGAAGAGATGATATGCTGTCCGTCACACAGTCTGCATGGGACGTTATATGCGCGTATGTAATATATATGCTTATGTTGGTGCTGTGCGTGAGTGACTTAAATACGTTTATGCAATTTAATGTACACACAAGCACATATATAAACACACAAACCTAATTTCAAATAACTGAGTAAATCTTTGAAAACAGATTCTAAATTATTTCTTTCCAACATCAAAAATAGGAAAGTTTAAAATTTAAGAACAAATTTTAACTTAATTACTGTACACTTTATTCGAAAGGGAAAGAGAGAAATACTATTGCATCCCATTAACATACAATTATTATCCAGTAAAATTAGATAAGTAACAAGAAAGCATGCGTTTGTGACCCAATGAAGACCGTATTCAATAATCGCTAATAATAAAAGTGTTATTAATCATTATTAACCATTGCACAATATAATAAACTATAAATAATAATAATAATGTATATATAACTTTGTACATATATATACATAAAAACACTATATATATATATATACATATATATATATATGCATATATATACACACTATATATATATAGATACACACACACTATATATATATATATATATATATATATATATACACACACACCATATATATATATATACACACACTATATATATATATATATATATATATATATATATATACTGTATATATATATATATATATATATATATATATTCATTATATTTCCCTGACGATCCGCTTAGGTGAAACCTTGGTAGGTTTGTCTGGCTCTCTAGGTTTGACTAGGTCTGCTCTACTTTTGTATTGAGCACTTTTTTAGTTAGTTGATTACTCGTATCCGTTTTTTTTTTCTTTGGGCTTTGGACCTGTATGCTGTACGAGTATTTTCGACAGACGTTCATGTTCCTAGCTCTTTCTTTTTTAAAAACCTTTTTTTCCTTCGATATTGATTTGATCATTAGCAAATCAAGAAACCAAAGGTTTTCCGAGACGAGTGTAGTTACCTACATTTATATACTCATTTATATATATATATATATATATATATATATATATATATATATATTTTAAGACATTTTCATGTTTATTCTTTTTATAGATAAAAATATTTAAGTAAATGCTCTGTTTATAATAAACAGTGTTAAACAACATTTACCGGCCTGAATGTCCGAGAAATGTGCATAGAAAATATTCGTCCTCCGACGAATTAATAAATAGCGCACTTAAAAAACAAAAACATCTTTCGGCTTGTAATATATTATGAAATGGACTAAGTCGAACAATTGTTTTTAATATATTTTTTGTTTATACGTTATTTTTTTTTTATAGATACAGTTATTTAAGTAAATGCTCTGTTTATAATATACACAATATTAACTACATTTTCCGGATAATTTCATAGAAAATATGCAGTCATTTGTTTACGTTTAGATACGCTTCGGGCAGATATGATCGTTTGAGATGAAACATGGAAAATTTGTTGTTTAAAAATAGTAATTTGACTTTGCTAACCAAACGCTTCATCTGTAGCCAAACGGTATAGCCTGTTAGGCCCAATGACGGTTCCGCGTAAGATACAGGTTCGATTCCTGTCGAAGGACACATATTTTCTACGAAATTTATCAGACATTCAAGTGAATGTAGTCATTACTATCTATTATTAACAAACCATTTATTTAAATAATTCTATCTATAAAAATAACGTCTAATCAGGATATATATATATATATATATATATATATATATATATATATATATATATATATATATATATATATATATATATATATCCTAGGAAGGGTTAATGAATGAGGGATAACCAAAACGGAGCTTGGAAATGAAATGGTAATATTTATAACGTCAACAAAATACAATACTCACCAGCGACGTGAATTAGGTAAACAACTACTTAGCATATTGCCCCACTTACAATAGTGTCCAACGTATTTTTGAGGATAGGAACATTCCCATTAGTGTTCATAGATACGGTATATATATATATATAAAAATATTGTAGAAAATAGTAAAGAAACTGGTTTGGTAAATAATCCAAAGTTCCTTAGTATTTTTGTAATTATTTTTAAAAAATAGTGCTCGATACGAAAGTAGAGCATAAATATAATTATTTATTTAAAAATATGATTCCAACTCTCTACATAAGAGGTCTCATGTTTCAAAACAAGAGCCGAAAACTTATATTATTTTGAAGTTTTCGGCTCTTGTTTTAAAATATGAGACCTCATATGTAGCGAGTTGGAATCATATTTTTAAATAAATAATTATATATATATATATATATATATATATATATATGTGTGTGTGTGTGTGTGTGTGTGTGTGTGTGTGTGTGTGTGCATTCATCTATTTGTATTTGTGGGACCAAGTATCCGTGCATCGTGTCATATATTTGTACAGTAAACAAAATTTAATTCAGAATTACTACTGCTTTTGAAGTAACGTAAACAAAATTTAAGAGACGCAGGAGACTATTTTTCATGTCACGGAACTCTTTTCTTGCATTACTAGTCGTTCTTGAGACATCAATAAAGAGAAAACATCAACGGACAAGGTATTACGACAAGAGAGTCACATTACGCGTGTCTGTGTGCTCATGGGCGATATTCTCATCTACCAGTTTAATTCTTGAGCATCCCGCGCATTCTACCCTTCACAAATAACACGCACGTTTACCTGCCTGCAGGCGTACACAATGCATCCTAATAGATACTATTGCATACATGCAATTACCTATATAAATTAACCTGAGCATATTTAAATCTTTTAAAAATTATACAAATATTTTTTCTTATTTATAATTTATTAAGATAACTTTTTATGTATATATATATGTATATATATATATATATATATATATATATATATATATATATATATATATATATATATATATATATATATGAACATTGAAGTCAACACTTAGAGGCGACAGGCTGTTTCATGCTAGACACAATCGTATCTTTTATATTAACACACGCTCTATATCTTATATTGAGCACTTTATCCCATAAATATAGCACACCTTAAAAGTATATATATATACAGTAGCGTCCAAAACTAAGGGACAAAATTTTAAAACCTAATATTTGTTAGAAATAACAACTGTGAAAAGCTGAAATTTTGACAACTGGTAGTCGTTATCATCCATAATAACATACTAAAATTTGAATCATTTGCAAAGGATAGAAAAAGAATTATAACAATTATTTATTTATTTTCAAAATAGGATCGTCCGAAAGTAAGGGACAAAATTGAGAAAAACAATGTAAACAGTATGCTATATTCAAATTTTTTGATTTCCACTAAAGAATAAGCCTTACTTAGTCATTTGTAAACGTTGCATCAGCCGGCACCATGGCGAAACGCCAAACACTTGATTACTCTGTGAGACAAGCTATTGTGAAGCTACACAAGGAAAAGCACACCATTAGAGAGATTTCAGAGAAAGTGAAACGTTCCAAGAGTATTGTAGGCAGGGTTGTTAAATCCTACAATGATACTGGCAAAATAGTTAGTGCTTTTAAAACCGGAAGACCCCGCAAAACTTCGGCAAGAGAAGATCGAATAATGCAGCGTATGTCATTAAAGGACCGTTTTAAGTCTTGCACAGAAATTAAAAGGGTTATGAATAGTACCTCATGTGTTAATGTGTCAAGACAGACTGTTTGTAGACGACTGCAAGAAATAGGGCTGTTTAATCGAACCCCAGGGAAGAAACCACTTGTTAGTTCGAAGAATAAGAAGAAGAGATTAGAGTTTGCAAACAGGTATTTAATTTGGACATATGAAAATTGGGCAAAAGTATTTTTCAGTGATGAAAGCAAGTTTAATTTATTTGGAAATGATGGGAAAACAATGTAAAGAGACGTATTGGTGAAAGATTAAGTGCAAAGTGTACTAAGAAAACTGTCAAGTTTGGGGGCGGAAGCGTCATGGTATTTGGAATGTTTTCTAGCCAAGGTACAACGCCTCTTGTCCGGTTACAAACTCGTGTAAACGCGCAGATCTATAAAAACATTGTTCAAGATCATGTTGTGCCAATCATACAGAATTCAGGTTTCGATAGGGCTACCTTTATGCAAGATAATGTCCCATGTCACAAGGCAAAGGTGGTAATGAGTTACCTTAGCGAGCAAGATTTGGAAATTATGGATTGGCCACCGCAAAGTCCTGACTTAAATCCAATAGAAAATCTTTGGAAGACCTTAGGAGTGAAAGTTATGGAAAGAAATCCCACTAACACGGAGGATTTGTGGGTGAAGCTTCAAGAAGAATGGTCTAAAATTAGTATCGAGGATTGTCAAGAACTGATTCGTTCTTGTAGTCGAAGATGTGCAGCTGTCATTGAGAGCAAGGGCTCATTTACTAAATATTGATTGTACATGTATTTTTATTGTTTTTTTGCTGTTTACATTGTTTTTCTCAATTTTGTCCCTTACTTTTGGACGATCCTATTTTGAAAATAAATAAATAATTGTTATAATTCTTTTTCTATCCTTTGCAAATGATTCAAATTTTAGTATGTTATTATGGATGATAACGACTACCAGTTGTCAAAATTTCAGCTTTTCAAAGTTGTTATTTCTAACAAATATTAGGTTTCAAAATTTTGTCCCTTAGTTTTGGACGCTACTGTATATATATATATATATATATATATATATATATATATATATATATATATATATTCACGGTACTCAATATCAGTGATAGAGCTAACATATTCCGTTGTATGGATATGAGCTTGTAACCCTGGGTTTCACGCTTTTGCGATCATCAGACAGTTTGTCTGAAGGAATATAAAAAAGTTTGTTTCTGTTAGTTTACTGTGACCTTTTGAATTTTTTTAACTGTACTGTAAAGTTGTTCCAATTCCTTCCTCGACTTTGAGATGCCCATGTTTCTTCACAGCTGAATAGAAGTCGTGAGATTAGCAAACCTACATATATCAATAGTTACTATTAACTGTATATTAAAAATAATACATAAAGATTAAAGACTATATAATAAATAATACAGATTTTATTCACGGAAGTAGGGTATAAGATCATATATATCATTTTTTATATAACAGGAATGTTAATGACAAAGTCATTATATATGATGTCCAAAATACGAAAGGCATCAGGCCAAAAAATCACTTTATCATTTCTTTTTCTAACACGAAAGTATGAGATATATTTTTTACTATTTCAGAAATATTACTGATCACTCTGACTCATATGTGTTTATGAAGATAAATTAGATCCTGTCGAAATTAACAATGGCATCAACAGCTTCTTGCCTGTGTCGATATGCTTGTTAAAGAAAGCTGAATGTCTTTTTAACTAAGTGTTCATTTATCTACTGCCTTCTTCGACAATTATCGTGGCATTTAGTCAAGAAACGACAGAGTGCAATGAGATATGAAGTCTGTCTGTTTAATTTTTTAATATATTTTTTTCCAATTTTCGAATAAGGTGTTGAGTATTGCACTCGGAGTTGTGGATAAACTGTCCAAAGTTCAAATTTGTCATTTTGGTCAAGTACGTCAAAACATTTCAAAATTTAAGCTTTCCAGAGAATACAAGCATGTAGACAAGGAATTCTAACTACCACACAGACACCGGAAGTCGAAAGTACTCGAACAAAATGTGAACTGCGGACATTTTATCCACAAGCACAATATTCAACACCTTATACGAAAGTTGTAAAAAATATATTAAAGAATAAACCGATATGATTTTCTGGTTCTTTTTAATCAGATTTGTTTGAGTGAACACTTGCTGTCAAAATATACCATATATATATATATATATATATATATATATATATATATATATATATATAAGCATGTGGTAATTGTCCCTTAGAAGTGACACCGCTTGTGACCATGCAATGTTCATTGTAATCCAAACTCTTTATATCAACAAATACTTTATTGCAGATACTGAGCATTCTTTACCATAATTAAAGTAAGTTAAAAACAATACACACACACACACACACACACACACACACACACACACACATATATATATATATATATATATATAAGGAAAATTAATGACAAAGTGGGAAAATTTTTACGTGTGACGCGTTTCATCATTTAGAACTTCATCGGACGAAATTTTTTTCACTTTGTCATTAATTTTACGAACAATATTCTGGTATATAAAAGTATATAATTTTAAAAAAATATATTTTCCCATATATGTATATATATATGCGCATATGTATGTATATATGTATATATATTTATATGTGTATATATCTGGAGAGAGAGAGAGAGAGAGAGAGAGAGAGAGAGAGAGTATGTGTGAGAGAGATAAAATAGCGCAATGATGAGAATCAAAATTCATATATATTATTATAAGTATATATATATATATATATATATATATATATATATATATAATATATATATAATATATATATATATATATAATCTACACGAGGAATACTAAAATCTTATCAGCTATACCAAGAATGTGTTCCCCAGCAAGGTGAGGCGAGGCGTAAAACTGTCGTACCATCCTGGTAATGCTGATTCGGCTGTTTATACTGTCTCACTTTTTCTTCTCTCTCTATCTCTATATCACACACAGACACAGACACAGACACACACACACAGACACACACACAACAAGCGTATATATGTGATTGTCCGATTTTTGGAATTGATTTGGCCATAGACTTTTTCAACGCATCATCATAGAATATATATTGTGAATTGGGATCAAATATGGATTAGAATCCGACAGAATGATAAGACAAGGAATAAATAGGAAATGTTAAATTTATAAACGTTTCCTATTTATTACCTATCTTATCAATATATATATTGCATAGAATATGAATAAATTCGATCGTACTTCACACATTTTCTATCTTCATTTTTCGACATAAAACTATGTAACACAGACTGTTTTGCAACAAAACTGAACACAGGAGAAAATGATTTTGCGGCTGTCTTTAAGTTATTTCTAATTAATATACGAAAAAGTGTAACATTCAGAAATTGACATTCAATATTACTCATTTTTAAATGCAAAAGACATATAGTTTTAGAAGTAAGAAAATTCAAGCTATGCATATCTATACATATATGCAGTATATGCATATATACATATATTATATATATACATATATATGTTTACATATTTATATAGTATAAGCATATATGTAAATGTATACATATATCTATATATATGTAGCATATGCACATATATATGTAGTATATGCATATATATATATGTAGCATATGCACATATATATGTAGTATATGCATATATATATGTAGTATATGCATATATATACATGTGTGTACATATATATGTATTATATGTATATATACATATATATGTGTACATATAAATGTATTATATGCATATATACATATATGAGAATATTTATGTAGTATATGCTCATATATACATATATCTACTTATATATCTAATATATTCATATATATTTAGTCAACGACTAAATTATTCATACTCTCATCAACTTTGAATATTTTTATCCATGTCTCAGAATCTAATGACCGTATAATGCCAGGTTTTAAATGTTAATAAGGACAAAAAAAGGAATATAAAACTCAGTTTTCAGAACAATTCGTTCAATACAACAAATTTGACAGGTGAATTCTGCAAAATAGAAAAAGACGAAATTATTCGTACAGTTGAAAATATTGTTTTAAGTATAAGTAATTTACATAATTATTTTATCGGTGAAGCTTTCTAGACTATTTAACCAGTGGAATATTTGTGATAATTCCGGCAAAGAACATCACGTTGTGCATAGAGTGTCACCATCGTTATTCCTCCGTTAACGGCATGATGGAGAAGACAAAGAAGATTAGCGTTGATTTGAGACAGAATTATTCAAACCAGTTAGCTATTCCTAGATCTACGGTAGAGTCCGTTATAAAGAAGTTTAAACAGTTTGGCAGGACAGAGAATTTGCCTGGACGTGAAAGAAAACCCCAATTGTCACCGTGAACTGATAAAAAAAACTGTGTTGCGGGGTTAATATAAACCCAAGAGTTGTTTTGAAAGACATTACCAAAACATTTGGATATGATGGCCATCAGCATAAATACTGGAACAATACAACGTTGTTAAAATAGAAATGGTTTGTATGGAAACTGACCACGACGAACCCTTCTTCACAAACCATGTCACATTGTTGCTCGATTTAATTTTTCCAAAACGTCCTTGGACAAAGAATATTGCTTTTCGGAACAAGTACTATCGAGTGACGAAACAAAAATTGAGCTTTTTGGACATAATGATGTACAGAAGATTTGCCGCAAGAAAGGTGAGGCTTTCCTCCCAAGGAACACAGTGACAACATTAAAACATGGAAACGGCTTGATGATGTTTTGAGATTGTTTTAGCTCAAGTGGGGACTGGACAATTAATTGCAATAAGAGGAATAATGAAATTTGCAGAGTATATCAAAATTCTGATTGAAAATCTACAAATATTACCGCAAAATCTTCATCTAGGTCGGCGATTTATTTTCCAGCAAGATGATGATCCTAAACGAAAGTCTAAATCAGTGACTGAACAGAAAAAGAAGATTACAGTTCTGCCATGGTTTTCAATGAATCCTGATTTGAATCCTATTGAAAATCTATGGCAAGAATTGAAAGTTCAAATAAATCGTCGGTCACCAAAAAACCTTCAAGAATTAAAAGGTGTAACCATTGAAGAATGGAAGAAAATCCCAGAAGAGACTTGTTCGGATATCATCAAAAACGTAAGAAAAAGATTGCAGCAAGTTATAAAGATTATACTGACTACTGTGAAAATTGTTGAATTTTTTCTCTTCTTCAGACTGTACGAATAATTTTGTCTTTTCCCTTTTGCATAATTCGCCTATCAAATTTGTATTTAACTTATTATTCTGGAAATTGAGTTTTATATTTCTTATTTGTGCTTATTAACATATAAAACCTGGAATCATATGGACATTAGATTCTGAGAAATTGATAAAATATTCAAAATTGATGAGTGTGCGAATGATTTCGTCGTTAACTCTATATACATATATCTACACACACAAACACATACACACATATATATATAGTATTTGCACACACATTATTTATATATATATATATATATATATATATATATATATATATATGCATATATTATTAATAAATATGCATTTCGCTCCTAACCGGTGAGAAAGATGTATTGCTATTATTAGCATAATATTGTTATTATACATCGACCAATGTTTTGTTACCAACAGCCCCAATATCCAATATTTATATGAGAACACTATATATATATATATATATATATATATATATATATATTACACTACCGGCCAAAAGTTTCGAACCACATTGATTTTTTCCTTTAAACTTCTAGAGTTCAGAAAAGGTATAAGTTTGTAACAAAATTTCCAAAGCTTATGCAAATAAATTTATAATTCTTATAATATACAAGGATTTGCATACAGACAATATATTTGAATTTATTTATCCAAATATGCAAAATTAGCCTTTTTTATGAACTTAGAGAAACAATTAAGTATATATATATATATATATATATATATATATATATATATATGTACATATACATATATGCATATACATATACATATACATACACACACACACATATCTATCTATCTATCTATCTATCTATCTATATATATATATATATATATATATATATATATGTATAGTGCTAGTTTTAATAAAACAGTCCACGGATGTAATACAACAGTGCTATTAAGTATACACTGCGTGCCAAATTATTATCGAGATAACGTTTTTCTAATATTTCAAAAACTGTCCAATCAATTCACACAAAATCTAGGGTAGATTTATCTTTTCAGAGTTCCGAGGTGATAGTTTTCTCTGCTTTTATGGCCCATCTTTTCACTAAATTCCTACACTTTTCTGATAATTTGGCACGATCAAATCACCGTGCTGATAACAAATATGTTTGTTTACATTGCACAGATCAGTACGAAAATTTCAATGCTTGCGCAGGTCAATATTGCCAACATTGTGTGAAAATGTGGTGTTAATTGATTGGACCGTTTTTGAAATATTAGAAAAAAGTTACCTCGATAATAATTTAGCATGCAGTTTATATTAATTATATTATATATATTATCCTTAATTATATTAAATATATATATATTATCCTTCACCGAAAGCACTACCCAGAGTTTCAGGCCCAACATAATCTTCAGCACCTGTAGATTGCGTTGTGCATGAATCTTCGAGTCGTGCTATCGGTCAGGGATAATATATATATATATATATATATATATATATATATATATATATATATATATATATATATATAAGCATATTTAAATATTTACAAATAAACTTATATATATAAGTTTATGTGTGAATATATATATATATATATATATATATATATATATATATATATATATATAAGCATATTTAAATATTTACACATAAACTTATATAAGTTTATGTGTGAATATATATATATATATATATATATAAACATATTTAAATATTTACACATGAACTTATATATATATACGTTTATGTGTGAATTTATATATATATATATATTTATATAATTTATATATATATATATATATATATATATATATATATATATATATATAAAAGCATATTTAAATATTTACACATAAACTTATATATATAAGTTTTTGTGTGAACATATATATATATATATATATATATATATATATATATATATATATATATATATATATATATATATATATATATTTATATTACCTTACTAAATTACTTTGTTTACGCTTGGATACGTAACTGAGTAGATATGAAAATTTTGTGGAATTTAATACGAAAGGAATTTCACTTAAAATGGATTTGCTTGATCGACAAGGCTGCTTCGTGGTCATGTCGGTTAAGGCCTGTCGAATTGAACGATTGTTCCTCTCTGCCCAGAGGCACCCATGTTCGAATCTTGCCAGAGAGTTCATATTTTTATTCTCGATTATTCAGGACGAAAGTAAATAAATATACTGCTTAATAAATAAACGGAGCGTATACTCAAATAACAGTATCCACTAAAAATAACGTTTAAAGTGATAATACTCTCTTGGACTGTTAAAAAAAATCTATTACCTTAGAATTTATATATATAAAAGCATAACTGGTGAAACTTCCTGACGAGTGGACCTAACAATTACAAAAAGCTTCGTCTGCGAAACTCCGGAGTTGAGGTTCTGAATATAGCATCAATCTGCTAAGCATCTTATATCAATAAGATTGTTATTCACTAACCGATGTTGGTAAAATTGTCAGCATACATTTATATAAAAAAATAACAGTGAATCTATTTCTAGAGTTCTATCGTAATTATTAATTCATGATGAATTTTATGGGGTATGTCGTCTTTTATGTTAACGAATTAAGTGTAACATATATTTTTGTTTTTCACTAGACCATCAATGACCCGTTGGGTCACTGACAGTTCAGGTTATAAAAAACATTGAAGTTGATTTCAACATTAAAATGTTGTCTGAAGAAAGTTGAAAAAAAACAAAAAAACATTTACTGTATAAACAACTCGTATTTTTAAATATTCACTTAAAACATTTTTTAAATTTCATAAAAATCGTAAAAATATATTTTTAATATGCCAAAAATATTTTTTAAATATTTAAAATATTGTTTGTTTAAAGAAAGCTAAAATATAAATAAGCACGCACGAAATCTCAGAGGTGGAAAGAGAGAAGGGAAGATATATATATATATATATATATATATATATATATATATATATATATATATATATATAACGTCATCCACAGACAGACTGTTTCGCTGTTTCACAGCTCATCAGTGTGGCTAGACATCCGGTTGCCTCTAGCTCGGATCGAAACCCGACTGAATTGGTATCAGCCGGAGATTCTACCACTAGAGAGAGAGAGAGAGAGAGAGAGAGAGAGAGAGAGAGAGAGAGAGAGAGAGAGAGCGGTGGAAAGAGAGAGAGAGAAGTGAAAAGTGGACATAAATGATTACATTTATGTCCACAATCCGGATGTTAAATTAGGTCACCATCTGAGACGAACATAAACCATTTCCTTCTCCCCCTTCCTACACGATAATAAATTTATATACTTCACCCACTCTCTATATATGACTTCTGACAAACACACAAGCAACGTTCACAGAGTTTTATAATAATGAAGATTATAGGTAGTAGAAAATAATACTTGAATACAATATTTCATAGACCTGAATAAATTATTTTATGATAATTTGTGCTCCTTTGCATTCCATAATCTTTAATAGTCTTTCATTCATTGATTTTGTTATCTTTTGTAACAATTTCTATTGCTTCCCAGAAGTCTTCTTTCCTTGAGTATTGTTTTTCTTCCTGACATCAACATAATCATCCGTCACATGACCGGTTGTGGTCGTAGGGCCGTTGCGCAGCTGGGAACTTAATCAGTTCTGGGTTGAAAGCCGGAGTGATATTCATTCATGCGTAGCGTCACTTTTGTAAATAGACCTGGTGGAAACCATCTTTCTCCAGGTTAAACTACAGCTGATCTCTTTTCAATTTGAAGGCTCACCTTGGTCACGGATAAATAACTGTTTGATTTCATCAACCCTCCACCCTGGCGTTGACATTAGTCTAGCACCCTCCAGCTTTGCGGTGTTATCACCTCACTGACTGTATATATAACTATGGAGCGGAGTCTATTCTGTTGTATTAGATAGCCATTGACTTTACAAGAAAGTTCATTCGCTCTTTGCAAGGTTTACTGGGTGTCACACTTTTTACAAGAATAGTCTGCTTTGTTCTTGGTGAATAAAGGATCTTTAACTTTAAGCTGCGCAGTTGTGTCCTGTACCACTTAATAATGTCTTGTCTGAGAACTTAAGGTCATTTTTACAGCTATTTCGATACCATCATCAACTTTGAATGGACCTATAATTTTACTACCTACATACTAACCAAAATATTACTCTACCAAGTCGTATAGGTTGACTATTTTCATCAAGGATTCAACCTCTACTTGAACACTAGATCCATCCAATGTGGGTGTTGGTTGTTTTGTTTTATGGCATATCAACGTCAGTTGGTCATTTAATGCCAACAAATATTTTAAAATAGATTCATAGCGATAATTTGTCAAAAAAGATGTGAATATATATTTAAACCATTTTTCAATTACTCATATTTTTGAGTACAATCCAACTTCTTAAGAATGTATAGTTGTTTGTATTACTGGCATTTTTTAAAAGTATTGCTGATAATAATTTTTCCTTCAAAAATTATTGCTAGTAATATTTTTTTTATTACAAATTATTTCTGGTATTAAAATCTATTTTTGCACAAGTTTGGGTGTTAACTATCTGCCCATAGCTGGGACCCTAACAGGTGCTACCACTTCGGGTCAGGGTGGACCTGGGAACACCAACAATTAATATGTGGTTCCACGCTCCCCAAAACCTCCTCTTGCTGTTGGACGTAGTTTATCTTCTTACTTAGGACGCCAATGTGGGTGTAAATTCGACATAAAATTACTATTAAGAATTACTTTTAATCATTTCATTCAAACAAGGCGTTAATGCCACTAGTATGTAATGTGCTACAGGGAGTGAAAGTGAAAGGGAAAACTTATAATGAGGAGGAATGAGGAATGCACGAAAATGAAGGGGGTTTCAAGAAGACAAAAAATGGCGATTGATGTTGCATTTAAATTTTTGAAGATTGTAGTTATCCGGGAAACAAGTAAACGGAAGAGAGTTCCAGAAAATAAACTGTTGGAGTAGAAGTGGCACTAGCATTTAGCTATTTCTACAGTAAACGAATGAGACGAAATTTATGTCTTTCGTTTTCATGTACTTCTTCACTATAAGGGCACGTGACCGAGTGGTTAGAACGTTCACTTTCAGACCATGAGACCCAGGTTCAAATCTCACCAGGTCGATTGCCCAGGAAGGTGACTTATCGGTCTGGAGGAGGCGATCTCAGCGTGCGGCATCTTTGAAAAGTGCTTGAAAACTATACCACAGAACCCAATTTAATTGTGACCGAGGGTTTGAGTGTGCTGAACTTGTTCAGATTGTTGATCACGCTAGATAACACGCTTCTCTCCCAGAAACTGTAACTAAGGTCTGCTCAGTATAGTTGCTGTTAAACCACATATGTACTCTCTGGGTGTTGAACAAACACAAAATGCGCCTGAGCAAGCGTCTGCCATTAACTTCTTCACTAAACCAACGTGTTTCTCTTTGCGATGTTTACTTAAAGATGGTAGTTTGCTTGCTTTTATATAATTCTACATCATTTTGCTTTGTCAATATTTTCTTCCTGGTTAATCTTACTTAATCTTAAATAATATTTTCTTATTGGTTAATCCATTTTCCTGCTTATTAATCCTTCTCAAAACTCTCTTTTTGCGATATTCTTAAATCTATTTATGTTCTTCCCAACGTGTTCAATTTTTTCGCAATTTCTAACATTTTTTATATTTTGAGTTCATATTTCTTACGACCCATGGCAATATTTATATATCTGACATAAAAAACAAAAGTACCAAAACCTATAATATTACATATACGTGTTTATAATAAGATTAAGAATCCTCGAATTGTACAATAAAACTTCACATCAATAAATATGTTATTGTAAATATATCCAATAAAAACAGATATTACCAGCTGAAATTCGCATGGCATATTTACATAAGTATATCCTTAAAGTTTATCAACATCAGTTGTTTAATTCAAATTTTGTTGTAAAGACATTGACCTATGTAATTCAATCTGCAATTTTTTTCTCTTAATCACTCACTCACACTCTGTCTGTCTGTCTGTCTGTCTCTCTCTCTCTCTCTCTCTCTATATATATATATATATATATATATATATATATATAGGGTGTATGAAAAATACTTTTACAAACGTTGGGGGCGTGTTTCTCACACCAAAACAAAGAATAAGTCCATATAAACATATGTCTTCGTTTTTGAGTTATTAAGTTTAAATAAAGTTTACGTTAGATGGGGCTGTGTTGTCACGTAGACGAGGTTACATTTGTCATTCGTGTACATTTGTGGCTAGTTTATTTTCAACGTTTAACGTGTGTAGTGGTGGGTTAACTGAGAAGTGATCTGTTTAACAATGAGAGGATATTCACATCGTGAGCAGACAGAAATTATTTTTTATTTACCGCCGCGTGAATAGTAATGGACGCAAGGCTGCCCAGCCGTATCAGTTAGCGTTTCCAGAGCGAAGGCAACCGAGTCATTCAACCATTGTTGCTGTTTATCGTTGCGTTGCTGAGACAGAATTCGTGGCACCACAAACTATGGATCGAGGATAACCGAGATCCGCTCGGGCGCCTGACTACGAAGAACATATTCCATAGGCTCTCGGAGAGGATCCAGTTATTAGCACACGTCTAGTGGCCCTACATGATTATATCTCATAGTACCACATGGAGGGTACTTCAGTGCAGCTCCAAAATTAAACTTCTCTCCATTAATCATCTAATAGAACCCCCTCCCGCTGCTTTCCATCGGCATGGCTGATGTCATCCTCTAGGAAAGTGATTCATTGCGCCTTCTCTGATGAAATGAAGTGGAAAGACTATTGAATCCATTGCTAGGTCAGCTGCTAAGAAAGTCGGTTCACCATGTCGGGAGAGACAATTTTTTCTCTCCAGAATCTATCTTACATATCTATAAGGCTACCATTCATCCATGCTTAGAAGATTGCTGCTACATATGGTCCGGTGCCTCTGCTATTTATCTTGAGCTCCTTGATAAAATCCAAAGAAGAATCTGCAATGTTACTGGTCCTGATTTGATGGCTCAGCTCCAGTCACTTTCCCACTGCTGTAAGGTTGTCTCTCGATGTCTTTTCTAGAAATACTTTCATGGTAATTGTTCAAATAAGCTCTTAGCTATGGTGTCTACATTTTTTAAAATTAAACGTAGTACTAGACTGGCGTCGAGCTCTCATCAGTTGAGTTGGCTAGATGTAACCATAAATTTTATGCGAACAGTTTCTTTTCTCGCACTTCTTTCTTGTGGAATCCCTTCTTGCACCATGCTATCCAGCCAACGTTAATCTGCAAAAATTTAAATGCTATCAATCGCTATCTACTGTCCACTCTCTTCTCTTTCTGCTCATCATTAAGTTTCTGTTGCTAATTCTTCCACGCGCTATAACCCCTTGTAACTTAGTGTCTTGCTTGGGGTGATTTCGATTAAAAAAAGAAGCTTCTGTATCATTAACATCTGCAAACGTGTGCAGGTTCTTTCGTCCTGCTTTATTGCACTAACTGCCGAACCGTTCTTTGTCTCAAAAGTCTTGTTTACGGATGGGGCAGCATTTGGAAGAGATGCAATAACAAATTTACACCACCAACAGTTGTGGGCGGATCGGAATCCCCGTGGTACAATACAGGCTAGACACAAGAATCAGTTTACGATTAACGTGTGGGCTGGAATTGTAGGTGACTGTCTGATAGGTCTGTATGTTCACCCAGCACGTCTTAAAGAAGCTGTCTACAGAGACCTTATTTCGAGCACACTTCCAGACCTGCTAGAGGATGTCCCCTTGCTAATACGTAGGTGCATGTCGTTCAAGTATGATGGGGCGCCACCAGTACATTTTAGTCACGTTGTTCGCGATGCACTGTCTGAATCTACCATGAAAGATGGATAGATAGAGGAGGAGCAGTTCCATGGCTTGCACATTCCCCCGACTTAAATCCTTTGGATTTTTATCTGTGATGCCACCTAAAACAAGTGGTTTATGCAGCAGACATTAATAATACAGAGACACTTCATCAATGTGTCATAGTGGCTTGCGAAAACCATTCGACGGCGTCTGTGAGTATTTAAAAGGGTCCTCCAGTCAATGATCCGACGGGTGCATGCATGTGTAGAAGCAAGCGTAGGACATTTTGCTATGCTGAGGTACAACGATGGCCTTTTGGACATATGTTTATATGGAGATTTTACCTTGTTTTGATGTCAGGAATCCGGCCCCAAAGTTTGTAAAAGTACTTTTGGATTGTATTCATGACTGTACATTTAACAGCGTCTACTGTAAACTTTAAACTGAATAACTCAAAAATGTATGTATATATATATATATATATATATATATATATATATATATAGAGAGAGAGAGAGAGAGAGAAATGTCAGATAATATGCATGTTATATATAACATTCATAGATATATGTCTTTCATTTTAAACGTGTTTTTATGTTTTTGAACATTGAATTGTTAATTGTGATATTTTTTATTATTGATTTTTCATATTACTTGATATTCAATATTTTTTAATATGGATAGGCGACGCTCTTTGTGGCCGAGTTGGTTAAAAGCGCGTCGGCTCTAACGACTGTCTCTTCTGCAAAGAGAGACACAGGTTCTGCCTGAGGGCGCATAGTTATCTTTAATATGTTTTCTCAGACGAAAATAAATATACTGTTTAAAAAAAAAGAAGATCATATACTTAAGTATTGGTATCCACTAAATATAACGTTTAAAGTGATAAAAAAACTGTCGGAATAGTAAATAAAAAAACAATCCACTACTTCTTTAGACATAGAAATATGTGTATAACATATACAATATATATAATATTATAAAATATATATTAGAGAGTATAAAATCGAATGCAGACTGTTGTTAAAAATCGTTTTTTCCCCAAACTTCTAAACTAAAGAATTTTAGAAAAGTTCAAATCACGGTCTTTTCTCGCCTTTTGTATAACAATCGTCCATCAGATGCTTATTGAAGATGGAAATTATTCTTCGTTAATTTGTTTATATATATATATATATATATATATATATATATATATATATATATATATATATATATATATAATGTGCGTATATATATATATATATATATATATATATATATATATATATATGTATATGTGCGTATATATATATATATGTATGTATATGTGTGTGTATATATATATATATATATATATGCATGCATGTATATAAATAAATATATGTATATATAAATGTGTACGTATGTATATAAATAAATATATGTATATATAAATGTGTACGTATGTATATAAATAAATATATGTATATATAAATGTGTAAGTATGTATATAAATAAATAAATAAATATATATATATATATATATATAAATGTGTATATGTATATAAATATATATATATATATATATATATATATATATATATATGTATATATATATGTGTGTGTGTGTGTGTGTGCATATAGATATATATATGCAATTTCTATATATATTATTTATATATTATATATGCACGGTACTTATTAGAAAGCGCTCAATATCACTGATAGAGATAACATATTTAGTTGGCTTGATGTGAATTAAGATTACATTATACATTATATATATATGTATAAATAATTACATTATGCATTATATACATGTATAAATAATATATGCATATATGATGAATATATATTTAATATACATATATACGTAATTATATATAATATACATATATAACATATATATAATGTCTTTTTATATTAAGTTTAATATATATGTATCATACATCTAATACATTTATATGCAGAAATGCAGGGTGGCCCTAAACGTTCTGCTGTTAATATATATATATATACATATATATATATATATATATATATATATATATATATATATATATATATATATATATATATTGAAAGGATTTTTATCCTATATTATTTCTTATTACTATAAAGTAATTATTTTTTAGCGAGTACAGATAAACCTTTAGGGCTTTTTTAGTTGCCAGGAAGAATCAGTTTATGTTTAAAATAATGTTTACAGTAAGATGAATTATATATAGATATATATTTTTGCAGATATAAGTCTCACAAGCTTATATAATCAGTGTCTGTTACGTCTATATATTTGCAAAAATATACATCTATATATATTTGATCTTACTGTAAACATTATTTTAAGCCTAAACTGATTCTTTGTGGCCACTAAAAAAGCCCAATGACCTCACACTATTATCAGTCACAATCAGATTTTTTGTATTCTTAAATTTAGCGCATTTTTAGATCAACCTTAATTCTACAACTCTGGTTGCAATGCATCGTTTCTGTTATTTAGATGATACGTACAATGATACAACATTATATTTTAGTATTCTATTTATCTATGCACACACAGCTATAACGACAGAACTGCATTTACATCTACCGGCCTGTAGATAGAAAATGTATATTCTCTAATAAATTTACAATGCGTAAAAACTGGGATATCTATTTAAACATATATATTCACTAAATATAATATTTAAAATAGCCATAAAATAAAACTCCATTAATTCTTTAGAAAACACTTTACATTTCGGATACGAAAATAGTAGATATGGGCTCGAGGCATCCCAACAAGAAATGGGCATTTCTTAAATAGGGTAACTGAACCTTGCTTGTCTGTGAAAGTTTTCCATGGCAGAGAAGTCTAAAGTATACCTGTCCTGACGCTGGTTTTATTATATGGGAGACGCTATTTCGAACGCTGTCGGAAGACATGTTTCTTTATTAAGAACCGAATGCACAGGTCAATAGACGTAAATTTATACTGATTAA